>OX463839.1:21840644-22116374 GCA_949825065.1 Odontocerum albicorne | reverse complement strand
ATATATATATATTATATATATATATATATATATATATATATATATATATATTATATATATATATATATATATATATATATATATATATATATATATTATATATATATATATATATATATATATATATATATATATATATATATATATATATATATATATATATATATATATATATATATATATATATATATATATATATATATATATATATATATATATATATATATATATATATATATATATATATATATATATATATATATATATTATATATATATATATATATATATATATATATATATATATATATATATATATATATATATATATATATATATATATATATATATATATATATATATATATATATATATATATATATATATATATATATATATATATATATATATATATATATATATATATATATATATATATATATATATATAATATATATATATATATATATATATATATATATATATATATATATATATATATATATATATATATATATATATATATATATATATATATATATATATATATATATATATATATATATATATATATATATATATATATATATATATATATATATATATATATATATATATATATATATATATATATATATATATATATATATATATATATATATATATATATATATATATATATATATATATATATATATATATATATACTCGTATATAACTTACTTTCACGATAAGCCTAATCATAAGCGGATATTAGCATGTTACATCAATAAAAACTTAAGTGGTAAAAAACGGATTAACTCAACTAGATAATATATACTCGTATACACACATTTCTAATATGAAAAAATAACGTGTTCCTCAAAATATAAAAATGAGATTCTGTTTGGTCGATTGTTTACCCAGTATGCATTCGAACACCATTGGAGCAATTGGTTTAAAGTGCTGTGAGTGTTTTGATATCTTCTACTCAAGTATATTACATTTAAGGGAAGATAAAATGTTTCATGATAATAATATTTTCATGTCTTTTTTCCAAATTTCGGAGTTGTAGCCGTATTAAATTGAATTATATGATGGTCGGCGTTTTGAAGGCGTAACTGCTTTCATCTTTAGGTCTATGCCAACAAAAAAATACCGTGTAAAGTAAGTAAGCAAGAAGCACCCACATAGCCACTCGCAGCCGCAACATATATTTGGCCTCCTCAGCCACCATACTCGCAACAGCAATACGAGTATAACATGTTTGCAGCGTACAGCGCAAAATCCGGAGAGCGCGTCGTATCATATATAACGTTCTAAAATCGGAAGCTACGTAAGTTTATGGTGAATTTCATCATTTCTGTTTCCTTTTTTTTTTGGATTTTTGATGAGTTGTGAAGTTTTGTTGCTTAGTCAATACAGTCGGTTCCAACGCGAAACGGTGCCAATTATCGATGTAATATTTGGATAACATAGACTTAGCCAGATGGCCAAGTCTCTAGGCCCTCTCGTACTCAAAAGTTCTTTTCAACACCGTTCTTAAAGTTATGTTTTTGTCATTTTTGCCACCTGATTCGATTAAGTTTTAATGCAAGAAAGGCAAACCAAAGATAACACGTCGATTTTTGTTTGAATTTGTAGAACACTGTCTAGGTGACAAATATTTTAATGCTATGCTACAATAAAGTTCGGTTGTAAGTGCGGAGTGCTAGTTGGGTATTTCTTGTGTAAGATTATGTTTTTTTATTATATTGGATTATGCTTTTTGACATCGCCCTAATGACGAAGGCTGCAACGTCTTGGAAACGTCAACCATTATTTAAGCCACCCAACTCAACATAGCATCAACTCCGAAAAATATTTTATTCCCTTGTTTCTGAATGATTCAATACCTTCCCGGAACACAAGTGATTTTGTTTATCTAGGTTAGGTCAATAGTTTTAGTTTTTTTTCCATGTTTCAATGTTAACCTTAAGTAAAGCTTGTAAATTGCTTTCCATGTATCTAAAACATGGATTGAAAGGTAACTTCAAATTTGGCACAATACCAGAAATCATAGGTTCTTTATTCACATATTTTTAAGTAGATTTGAATGGGGCTGCAAGTCTATAATAAAACGAGATCATAGCAGATTTTCAGTATTTTTTTCTATGGAATATTTTAGCAGCGCGTGTTGGTATTTTTATGTAGTCATAATTGTACATTAAACGTCACTGGCTAAGATCTGTTTCATTTAATCGGTTAGTGTTTAATATTTTCTGTATCTTAAATTATCATGAATATTCTCAAAAATCATATATAATTTGTAACCTCATTTTCAAAGGATGAAAGTCATGACATTTATCAACAATCCTCTCCTTCCTTCTCTTGTGCAGCACCTCCCGAAATCAACGAACGACTAATTTCTTCGTTTGGTCACTACGTTAGATGGGTGATTAGTATTTGTTATTTCTTCTATTTGCAGTCAAATATAAAATTAACAAAATAAAGTTTAAGGAAAGAAAGTTAGCAGAGAGTTGAAATAAAATGAACCGATGAAAATGTCAGGAGTATCAGAAACAGAAAAGCATCTATTACGACGTATCAAAATGTACAGAAAGGGAGATAGTACGTGGATAGAATGGTGTGGATATATGTTCTTATTTTTTAAAAACTTTTTCTTGATATTTATCGGAAAAGTGTGCTGAGTGGAAACTAATAAAATTATTATAATAATTCAACTTCAATCGAAGTGTTTTAATTATACCTGTTTTTTTTATAATTATCGTGTTGGTCCTGGATTGTTTTACTTCTTATCAACTGCAATGATCACCAATGAGTTCTTCCTATATAAACTACTGGTCAAAATGGGGTGTCTACGATTGCAGCAAAGATTGATGTTATATTTTAGATATGTTGCTAGAAGAGATGAAGATAATATGGAAACGCTGGACTTGATTGGATGTGTATAGGAGTAGAGACTAAGATGGTGGTCTCCAGCAATATGGATAGAACAAATGAAAAGATTACTTATTTCTCATTGATTTAAATCATCCGTTCAGTTTCAGACTATCAGATATCAAAAAGTTTAACAGTTAATAACATGAATTAAAAGAAAGAAGAAGAAAATGCGTAATTTAATGTATTCTATGCTAAAAAAACATTATAGTAAAATTATAATTATAATTAAAAAAAATTATTCAAATTGTTGCATCGATTTGTGGACCGTTTGATGATGGTTCTTTGGCGACAGGTGTCGGTAACAACCGGTCCCCGCGCATGACTCTAGACTAAAGAAAGATGACAAAATACCTCAAATACGGGCGGAGCGGAGCGAAGCTCTCACATATTATGTACGATTTTTTCCTAGCAACAGATTTTCATTGAGGAAATTGAATTTAATGCTGCTTTTGTTTATTCTACAAAGGGTTTTTAATGATAAATATTTATATAAAATAAAAGTGATTTAAAATTTAAACCATCATATACAGGGGGCTGATAATTGATGCGCAAATTTGTATTCTATAACACCGTTGGACACAGTGTAAACTGGTGGGTTTATTGCTTTGTGGCAATCTTTAATAACCAATCAGAAAAATGTTTAAACAAGTTTTAAGGAAAAACCAGACTAGTTCCCTTTTTAAAAATCTGGTTACCTATGAGAATTAAACCAATAAATCTCAGGCTGCAAGACAGACATTTTACCCATCACGAATATCACCAAATATCGAAGAATGTAAATAAACACATCAATATAGTATAAGCATCTAAGTTTTAAAAACAGCTGTTCAATTTCCACCCGTCATGAAGTTGGAATCTATCGAAAAGTAAATCTGATAGATGTACGAATGTAATACAGATATATCCAAAACAACTGATTATAAAATTAATGAGTCAACTAAATATACTCGATGTCAGTACTTGTAATTACACAGAAAACATTATAAATCTGTCTTGGCGACGTAAAAAATGTTTAGAAGCTAGAGAGACAGTGTTATTACATACGAGTATATTACGTACTGCCATGTATCATATTTCGTTTAGATGATTTTTTCTAAAATTATTATTAACTGAAAGATTTGATGTCATGTTCTTAAAACTATTGTTAAGCTTGATTTCCTCCGTCACCTACAATGGATCATATCAAGTTCTAGTGCACTTGGATTTGAGTATTTTTCACCATTTTTCTTCCATGAAACAAAAAGTAATTTCGTAAAATAGTAAACGTTGATGGATGGATGACATCAAATGGTAAGGTGAGGTGCAATGGACGCAAACTCGAGATGAGTGGAGGAGAAAAGCGAAAGCATTCATCCACCAGTGGTAAAGGCATAATAGCATTCATCCACCAGTGGTAAAGGCAAAATGGTAGGAAAAATCGACAATCATTTTAGCCTTTTGTATTTTTTTACCAGTGCATAATAATAAGTTTATATTAATTTTCTATTTGACTTCCTCAAAAACATCATAATATCTTATTTATTGATTCATGGTATTATTAGGCTATCATATAATAATATACAGAGTGTCCCAAAAGTCACCTAGGGATTTAAAAATCTTATAATTTCCCTTTTTTTATTATTGATAAATAGTTTCATACAGATTGAAAATTCAAAAACACTTTCCATTGGTAATTTTCAACAATTTTCATGGGTAAGGTTATGATTTTTTAACTTTGTCTGGATTTTACAGATAACATACTGTGGCTTAAATTAATATTAAGAACTTAACTTCATAAACTATTTTATTGGTTTTCTAATCAAAATACAAACAGAATGAAATATAAAAACACATTAAAAATTGACTATAATTAGTATTTTCTTTAATCTGTATTTTTAGATCGAAAAATTTCAAAAAGATTTTAGTGATTTCGTATATCAGTGATGATTTTATGTTGTAAATTACACAACTTCTATAAAAATATCTTATGTGATTTAAACTTATCAAAGATTCCCAAAATTTTGTATATCGGCCACATATTTTTTATTCACAACTCCAATTTTATTGAAATATAAAATACATATATACAAAATGGATATTTGTTATTATTTTGAAGATAGTCTTAAAAAATAAGTATTCCCAACTGATAAATGACTAAGTGTGTCGAATAAAGTGATAAAAAATATATCTTGTACTTTATAAACTCCTATTTTAAACATATGTAGGTTCTTGAGGGCTCTAGAAATATATTTTATGCAAGTCAAACTATTCGAAACCCACTGGGAATCGAGCTCAGAACAACTGAGTGCTGAATACGCACTGGTTTATGGTGCCGAAGTTTTCCTTTCACTGTTTCAAACTTTGTGATTTTTTTGTGTATTCAAAATAAATATTCCGAATGGTTTACGGAGATAAATAAATATTCAACAATGCCATAAAATTAATATTCTCAAATTTGTACATACAGCTTGCAGATATTTTTTCGATTGCAATCAAAAGATTTTTCCCTTTAGTATTCAAACATGAACAAAAGTTCAAACCCGAATCACCTTTTTGAGAAGTGGTTCAGTTTTAGTGCGCGGATAAAAAGCATCTAGTTATTCCCGAGTCCACATGTTGTGGAATCAGCACATTCAATCTTGTTTTGTTGCTGAGGCGGACTGATGGGGCGCGCGGGCGGGGTGGGGCGCTGCTCTCAGGGGCGTGATTTCTCAGCTGTAAACGTGAGTAGCTGCTGGCTTCTTCTCACTTTAGGTTTTCCACGTCTAGCAAAGTCTTATTTATCTTATGAGTCTTCTTTCTTGAGGTGTTTCGAACAAACCGGTCCATTTTTGAATCTTCATTTTAAATTGAGAGGTCCGGATTTCCAGCAGTAGTTTTAAATTGAGAGGAGAAAAAGCACGACTTATTACAATCACCTTTATATTACAGGGTAACTGGTTATTAATATAATACTGATGGAAGTAAAAAGAGAGTAAATACAAGCAAATAGATATAAAACATGATATCAATTCCAAATTAAAACAAAATGAAATATATTGATGAAAAATTTCAGTTTTGATTTTGTGTAACTTCATATTAAAACATTTAATAATAAACTACTTGATATTCCACTAATTACTCATAAAGTACGTCATAAAAGTTAAACATAACATTGAATTTAGAAACAGAGATAGATCAAGTCATAATCAAAAGTAAAACAGTAATAAATAACTGTAGAATGCAAAAAAAAAACTTCTCACGAACATTTTTCCTTTGGGTAAATATACACTGAAACACCACACCGATAAAACATTACACCAGTTGAACCTTAGCAATGTTCTCGTAAACAATCGGGATCATTCCGCCTGAAATTAACCTCGATATATGAGGTAGAAACGTTGTCGTGGGCATATTAATGTAATAAGTGGGATAACAAAGTGATTTATTACTAAATCTCTCTCAACAGATTTTTCAAATAGATAACGACTATAGAATCGTCATCTTTATGACTGAAAGTCGTGATCTTTATGATGAGGGCTGCACAATATTGCTCCTGTTACATCTGTATCTGCCCAGATGCGAAGCATCGCACTGAGTGGATTCGTTAACGTTCAAAATTTGGTCGGTCCAACGCAAGGGTGCGCTGTTTCTTGGTCTTCTGCAGTCTTCGAGACTTGTAGCATCGTATCATGATATGTGTTCAAAGAATCGCAATACCTTCAGTTGACATATTGTCAAGAGATGAGTCTTTATATGTAGTTCCAGTAATACGAGTATATATTCGTTTGTTTTTCGATCCGTTATTATTAAATATTCTAATATATTAATAAAATAGGTTTTTATCACAAGAAACTTTAAATAACACAAAATGGAGCACTTTATTCAGAAGATGTAAAGGTGGTGCAAGGAAGGTAGGGTAAGCGGTAAATTACTCAACATAAAATATCCAGTAGAGTTCAGGTGAATTTTAAGAGTAGAGTTCAGATTTGTTTTTCTTGATAAATTTTAAATTAACATGGCCGACAATTGTTGGAACATTCCTATATACATAATTTGTTTAACCACGCACCCTTTAATGCCTTTATTATACTTATTATTAAACACCTTTTAAATGCCATTCTAACAGCATATTTTCTTACAACTGGTGTACTTCAGCACATACAATATTTCATATAAGAAAACGATAAATACGCGTGAAAAAATATTACAAAGTGAATTAAGTCCTGAGCCCTTCTAGGATCAAATTTAAAAGACTGCCTTATAAGTGCCAGCCATATGTCCATTGGCGTTTAACACCAGTCTGGCATTCAATTCGCATGTTACTTGTAATTAAAAAAAGAATTTCTAGAGTGGTTTTAAGTCATTAAAAATAAACTATAAGTTCGATGAAAAATGCATTTTATTTAAAGTATTTATGTTTTGAAACCAAGGATTTCTTGCTTTTAAACCCTCAAGATCAAACTTTCAGGGAAATTTATTTTAAAAATGTAAATAAGAATTAATTTCTGAAGAATTTTAACTTCGGTTATTAAAAAAACTTCTTGCTTAGAGAGTCAAATTTCTAATAAAATTTTCTTATGGGTATCAAATTACCCTTTTTCTGTTGCCATAAAGAAAAATTGGCGTGTTTATATACTCTATAAGGACATAAAATCAAATGACCAGTTGACCTGCGAAAAATGTTATTATCATCATAAAATGTAAGGAAATGTCCAAGAATTTCCGAAAAGCTTCAAGTTTACATTCGGCTTAAATAAAAAAAAAAATTTCGAAACAAAAATAAAAATATGTGTATTAAATTTTCAGTTGAGAAATAATTTTCAACCGAGAAAAAAATATACACTATGAAAAATGATAACCAAATATTTTAATGAAGTAAACTTAAAGGAAATTTTTTAATGAAGTATAGAAAGAAATTACTTTTTGTGATTTTAAAATTTAATTTACGTTATATTTACAATACTCAAGAGTTCTTACTAAAGAGAAAAGCAAATATATTTTTATATAAACGTGACAACAGATAACGGAATTCTAATATTCAAATTCTAAGCATAAAAAAACTTGTGCCCCTGAACTGTTAACCAGCTAGTGACCTTCTGCAACTATATTATTAACCGTATGAATAATCATCTCACACCAAAAACTTTAATTATTGTGTTACATTATGTGATATATCCTACCAAAAACTAAAGTATCGGGGGGTAAAAAAAGCACATAAAATAAAATTCAATACCAACAAATTGACGAAAAAAAGACTTCCTGCATTTTGAAAGATACATTTTTATTAATCATATAATATTATACATTTATAATATAAACAATTTTATATTGATATTTTAAACAATTTTTATATGCAAACATTTACAATTACTTATTGAAAGGGTATATAGTGTTATTGTCTTGAAATTTGAAATATATTAAAAATAATAATTCAATATTTTTATTATAATAAAATTACAATTTAAAAAGATTACATCAGTAACAAATCGAAAACATGAAAATATCTGTTTTTTTACATTTTTGACAATAAACGTGTATTTTTTAAATTACGTATAATTTTGTCAAATCATTTAATTTTGTAAGATTAGAAGTAATTTATTTTGTATAAAATTCTAATGGTTTTAACAATTTTAATATTTAAATGATTATTTAAGTTTGTCTTGAAAATATCCCCTTTTTTTAAATAAATAGTAGCGATAACAAAAATGAAAAATAAAATCCTCGTAATAGGAGAAATCAGGAAAAATTTAATTTAATTCCCGTAATGTGATATTTTGAAGACAAATAAATATAGAAGTCAAGAGACGTAAAATAAGAAGTTTCACGTTACTTTTTATTTATTATTTTCCAACAGATCGACCCCATGTCATATATTTGAAGCAACGAAAGAAGAACATGACTTTAAGCAACTATTTTTATTTATTATATGTTTAATCAAAAGGTTTTTTAAACTAGATGAATATTTTAAGATAAAGTGAAATAAATCAATAATATCAGAATTGACTACATTGGATGATAATTTTATAGTCAAATTATTCTAAGAAAAAATATTTTCACCCGTCTTAGATGTCAGGTTAAAATTACGTAAATATTGAGTACTTAATTACGTAAATATTGAGTAAAACATGAGTCATCACTGAAGAGTCAAAGCGTGTTTATAATGTAAAATTAAATAACCGTATATGGTATATGTAGCTTACTACAATTCACACACGTTGGGGAAATGGTGAAGTAGAGATGTATGTGCAGAATAAATCTGATTTGTTTGAGATACTATACGTATCATACTAAAATAAACTGAAATTGAAATTTCAAATAATAAAATTTTTCTCGTAAAGAACTGTAATTAATATAAGACAATGATTTATTTGTTTTCAAAATTTTCTATCAGATACTCAGTGTTCGATTAAGCTACTCCTAAACTGAAATTAAACAGAATTAAAGGCTAAAATACAAAATTATGCAAAAAAAATTTTTTTTTAAAAGTCATCGTGTTTAAAAATTAATACCAATGTCCCATGAACATTAAAATACTCTGTAAGAACAAAAAAATTAATTAAAAAGTATAGAAAATTCAAACGAAGTTGAAATAAAAAAATACTTAGTAATTTGATAAACCACCTGAAATAATTGTTGTGAAGATGACAGGATGACAACTTTATATCACTGGATTTTTAAAATTTTAATTATGGCATCGACTAATCGTTTCCATAATTTAGCATTCCTGAAATTACTTCGAACATTAATTATTGAAATAATTTTTTTTGCTCTTAGCTATCGCACTTGTATTGATAATATAATTTATGAAGATGTTCGACCTACAAGGAATTTGAAAGTGAGGCCAAGGTAGAATTTCTCTAACATCTGACCTCTGGAATATGTCTCAGAGACGCACATTTAAAAGTGAGTGCGGAAACTCGCGCTCGTAACCGATCGCTAGCAATGCTATCGTAAAGCTATAAACATACCATTTCTCCACCCTCGCTTACTCTGTGTGTTTACCCTCGTGTATATAATGGTATATTCGTACGAGGCGTAGATAAATGAATGGATCAAATCTTAAGATATTCTTTGTAAATGGTTTTTTGTTTTATTTCGTCAAATCTGCATTACAAGTTCAATCATAGAACGTTCTACAGATGTGCTATTTCTCGGACCATCAGGATACTGATTTACAAGGCCATTGTTCTCTTCATACTCCTCGATGTATCAGAGTCGTGAATAATCTACAGGAGACACGTCAGGAGTCTGAAAATATTTCATCAACGTTTCCTCAGCGCATTCTAAAAATTCACTGGAACGATCAAGGCATCAATATATTGATTCTGCAGGATTCAGATTGTTGACCGGTTGAGGATTAGTTCGTGAAAATGCGTTTGAGGAGGACAGTTATTAGATCCTCACAAGTAACCACAGACAACCGAAATGTGTCCTGTATGGGGAAGTACTGGGTAGATGAAATATTGGAGGCCAGTGAAAAATATTTAAGGATTGTCTCCGTGAATTCTTAAACTTGCGTGCAACGCCTGATGGCTGAGACTAGTCAGCTCTGAATCGTGGGAGGTGGAGAAGCGTTGGTTCTCTGGCTAATGAGAGCTGAACTACTTGAGAGCTGAGCGCATATGCCAGCGGGATATTTAATATTTAAAATGTGACGCCTACGGCAGTATGTGTTTCGGGAATTGGGCTATTCTCCGAAAAGAAATCTCATGTCAAACGAGGAGCAGTTCCATTATTTTGTTAGAATGTCAATGAAATCTCTGACTTTGAAGTCCAGCAACGACGAAATTACAAGCACCATTAGGTTCAGTTGACTTGTATTGTTTGGTTATGTATTCCGAGTAGGTAGTGATTGAGCTATCAGAATTATACGTACTCTATCTATTGTATTTTCATATGCATTTACAATGGATGTATCACTTACTGAATTTTCTATTTAAATGAGTATTTTATAGACTTGTGTCTATTGAAACTCGGTGTGACGTATAAAGTTGATACGGCTGAGTAGTTTTGTGTTATGATAGCAAGAGGATATGTCTACGGTGCGCATGTTGATAAGACTATTGGGCATGACCCAAATGCGTGTGAGGGGTTTGTGATACATATCCAGGCAGATTATGACTAGTTCAGCTCAGGTCAATACTAGTTTTAATCTTTTCTCGTTATAAAGTATTGTAACGTTATCCACAAATTTAATATGTTTGCTCCATTTACATCCCAATCCTATCACACGTGGGATTGTGAAAAAGCGACTAGTAAAAACATCAAATATGGGAGGCTTTAGTTAGAAATATGTGACCTGTTCTTAGAAGTTCAAATAAAGATATCTTTTAAAACCAGATTATTTATTTCTAATTCTTTTTTAATTTTTAAAAGAATAAATAGTTACTTGAATAATTATTTACGATATGTCTATCTTGTTCTATTAATGCAATATAAATATTTGCATCACGAGCAGTCATCGTTATATTAAAAATATTTTTATTTTCAATATTAAGCTAACAAATTATTCATCGGTTAATTTTTATACTACGTGAAATATATGGAGTATTTGTTTTACTTATGTTTTTCGTCCAATATTTTCACTCAGTAATGCACAATGTTAGACGTTGGGAATTGTTTCAAACCTTCGAAATAAAATATAAAACAACCGTAAATAAAACAGAAAAGGGTTTTTAATTTCACTTTCTGGAACTCTTCACGAGAATTAATAAAAATGCTTTCTAAAACGGAAAATATCACATATACATCAGAATAAATGACACTTGAGCATTGCTCTCGTAACAAACCAAAATCAGTAAGTTTGAAGAGATTCTTGGAATGGGAAGTTAAACACGTGTCAATCTGATAAAATAAAAAAACAAAGTAAACTCAAATTCCCTAGCAAACAATATGCTTGACAACATTCTCATGTTATTTTTGCCGGAAGCTTAACAAATGGTTACAATTAATAAAATAATCTTAAATACAAAATATTTGATAATTTGTTAAGAAGATTTTAACTTGTCGTGATTTGAGCACAAAAATAATATCTTCACAGGGTGAAACCTTCAATATTAACCGCTATCGCAATACCATGATGTTTTATGTACAAGTTTATTCCAATATCGTTGGGTGACGAACGTTTATAAAGGCATTTTACAAATAAAATAAATTAACAGTTGACATAAAGCGAGACCAAAAAATAAGGACAGATTTCTTTGAAAATGACTACGTTTATCAAATAAAAAATACGCGTTGACAATAACATGATATTTAATCGTATTCAAGTTTTATTTTTATTTTTAAACATTGTAATTGAAACATAAATAAGCCCATAACATTATAAAAATACCTAATTTAAAATAATTTTAACCTTTATTACATCTTGAAAAGTATTTACAAGTCGATTTATATGTAAGGATAATATTTTATTTTCTTTCACTAAAGAAACATTATGCACTGATAAATAAGACTAATTAAAAACACTACGCAAAAATTATATTTTTTGAAATAATTTGAATGTTATTACATAATCAGTGGCTAAGCATACTGATTTACATCGTTTACGCGTAACGTAAAAAAATATTTTTATTATTTAAATCTAAGTAAAGCAATAAGAGAAACTATATAGTAAAAACATGAAGATAAATTAATTTGACATAAAATGTTATTTTGATACATACACGAAATAAATAAGGTAACTGTTATGTTAAATTAAAGATATCGAACAATTTCATGCTTTAAAATTAAACAATTAATTATGAAATTTATTAACCAAACTTTATTCAAATGTGAAGAGAGTTATAAATGTTAACACATCTTTTATTTATATTTTTTAATAAGATACATTCTGAATTACCTTTTCTACTTATTGACTAATATCAGTCCTGCTATTTGATTATAATTTTTAACAATCAGATATTATTATCGCTTATAGCAATTTTTTTAAACAAATGAATATATAATATTATATTTGAATATATCAGGAAAAAAAACCTTGAAGGTAATACGTATTATAAAATTTGTGATGAACGTTTAAAAATTATTTTAGACAAGAGTTTCATTTGAGATGGTTGTCTACAACATATTTTACATGGTACCAATTTTTTAATAAAAAGAAGATAATTTATTCTTATTGGTTGCAAATGTATATAAAAATGAATGCGAAATAATAAAAAAAAGAAAAACGATGCACAAAAAATCTTACTTAATGAAAGGTTATATTTTCTTCGTTAACATAAATTGTTTTAATCAAACAGCAACATATTTACATACTGTATTGTATTACACTTTTGTTGTATACGGTACAACCTGGTAGAGTTATGACCTTTTAGGTTTATGGCAACCTTTTTCAACCAACCAGAAAGATGTAAAAAAGGTTTCAAGCTAAAACTAGACTAGTACCCTTTGTTTTTATTTTGGGTACCAGCAGGAATTTAACCCGCAATCCCCGTTTTAGAAAATAGTCGTTTTACCAACTAGGCCACGGAGGTCATATACTATGGTTTTTTTTAAGTAAAAATATTAAGTTTAAATTCATGTCATCCCATAAGTCCATATTATAATAAAGAGTAATTTACTCAACAAGAAAATTAGTTTGTTCAGTTTAAACTTAACACTGGCACTCACTTCTGCATTTTTCAAGTTGTTTTTTGAACCGCCCCCTTTTCCTTTGTTGCCTGAGGGCTGTTTTCCCTGGGCTGGGTGAGGGGCTGGTAGATTTCTCCCCCTCGAAGTGATAGATTCATTAGTTTCTTCTGCATCATCGTCTCCTCCATCATCATCATTATCGTCACTTTCAGCGGAGCCAAACTGATTTCCAGGACCAGCGTCAGTTTCGTAGTCGGTTTCTTCGTTGTCGTCATAACGTGGTGATGTTTTACGTGTTGGCCCTGGTATTTCTGTGGAAATATATTTTTTTCAGATTAATTTTTAATTAACATAACATAAGAAATTCTGGGGAATATTATTTTTAAACGGGTACAGTTCAATTTTTAAACACTTTAAACGACTCTTCAAACCATTTGAACTATATCGAAAATTGTACCGAAGTTAATAAATTATAATATACCATAAATGATCAATATAATTTACCAATTGTATTTATTTTAAAACAGAAAATAATTTAAAAAAAACGTGCCAATAACAAAAGAACATGAATAAAAACCAAATACATTGAAATAATTATGTATAAACTAACATAGCTAAATAAATTGAGATCTAAACTATTGTCGAGAAATTTTCAAATTTTTAATTAAATCTACTCATATCATACAACGATTCTTCTTGACAAGTTGGAATATAATTTTGATCTGATCAGGTGATATCTGTGATATCTTCTTACGAGTGTATCTTTAGATTGTTGATATGACAAACATCAAGTACAACAATGTTGAAAAACATTATATTTTATAATTATCTGAGATACAACATTTGTGACCTGTTTAGAGTGTCACATTGAACAACGTTGCCAAATATTCTTTCTTTTTTATCGCCGAGTTTTTTTAATGGGGCCTGAGATATTGACATATTTAATATTTAACGTAATGTTTTTCAAGCAAACATATTGAGCTTTCTTACTAAGGAAGTAAATTGTTTCAGTTATTTTTTTACCAATGTTACATAGTGGTTATTAAGTTTTTAATCTCACTTGTACGAGGAGAGGTCTATCAATTTGCGGAATGAAGGGGGTAAAGGAGAGGGTGATAGTGCACATGCACATGTTCCGATAATATGATTTATTATTAGTACATTCAACAAGTTTTAGTCAAATTTTGACAGAAGTGTTTAAGATATCTTAGGGAGAGTATGTCAAACGTTAATACTCGTAACGTCCCAAGTATGGAAAAAATTGAGTATCGCACCGTCATTAAGTCTCTCACAAAACACAGAAAAACACTTCAAATAACTTTGAAAGAGATGTAAGCGGTTTACGGGGACTGTTGTCCTGGAAAACCGATGGTTTAAAAGTGGCATAGTGTTTTTAAGCAAGGGAGATAATCGATCGAAAACGACCTCCGACCAGGAAGGCCTGTTTAGGCCACTTCTTCAAACATCGTCAAAAAAGTTGAAAAACCTGTATAAAAAGACGCCCATCTAAACAAACAACAGCTTGCAGAGATAGTTGGCGTATCATCTTCAACCATTTTGAATATTCTCCATCAGCATCTAAGGATATTAAAATTCAGTGCACGGTGGATACCCAGAATGCCTCTTCAAAAACAACAACGCGTCGAATGCTCGCAATAGTTTTTGGTTTTTTGCAGAAGCAACAAAGATGATATTTTGAGCCGAATCGTCACTGGAGATGAAAGTTGGGTTTCACACATCCCCCTAAGTAGTTCAAAGTGTCACAATCGGCTGGAAAAATGATGGTTACATTTTTTGGAATGCGGAAGTCAAACTGTTAATAGATTACAAAGATAAGGCCATTAAAATGACTAAGTACTGAAAAGAAGCTGTGAAGGAGAAAAAAAGAGAAAAATTGATGAAACGGGTGCTGCTTGTACATGACAATGCACCCGTGCACAAAAGTAATTCTGCTCCTCACAACTATGGCTTCCAAAGATTAAATCAACCTCCTTCAGCCCATCTCTGGCTCCGTCTGACTATTATTTGTTTCCAAATATAAAAAAAAGAACTTCAAGGGAAGAAATTTACATACGACAAGAAAGTTAAAAGTGCGATTTTGGCTTATTTTGAGGGAAAAAGCAAATATTTTCTTTTTATGGTTATAAATAAGCTTATTGAAATATGGTAATATATTAAAAAGGAGAAATATAAATGTTTTTCCCCCCATTTTCTCCTTCGTTCCGCGAGTTTATTGACCACCCTTCGTATTTGTAAGCTAGATTAAATAAAATGATCATTATAAACTTCATTCAGTCGGGTGCCGTATCTAAATAAAGCAAGCTGGTCTATAGTGATGTATCTATAAAAGAGTCTACCTCAGCGTTTAAATATGTATTACCTTTAATGCTAGACGGTTTCAATTATTCAGCATATTTTTAACTAGTCATTAATGACTCTTTAAAATGAGAAATCGTCACAGCTTTTAACTCTGCTTTGAACAGAAACACGATCGGTCGATTCTATCGATGTCTTATTTTCTATTACTCTTATATTACATTTCGAAATGCGACACTTAAATTGCAAACCACGTGGTATTTGAAATGTAATATTTAATTTTTTAATTTTTATACCACTATTTTCAATTTAACTTTTTTTATTTAAAAATATACATATCTAACATGGGCTTGAAAAATGGTATTTCTAGTTTGAATTTTGAGAATTTTGTTAACGTTATTGAAAAAAAGTATACAATGCAGTGCTTTAATTTGAGAAAACGTGGCTATATCAAGTAGACCAGAAAGAAGTTAAGGCAAGAATTATGAATAACAGAATATTGTGCATGACGAGATATAGGAATGTGAAAGAGATGTAGTTTGTGTGCTTGTATAGTATACACAATTATGAAGTTCTGTTTTCTCTGCCGGCCTCGTAAGGGACACGGAGTAATGACATGCATATATTTTTTAACTGTAAAACTTAGTTTTATCAAAAGAATATCATTTTACATTGTGATTTCGGTCTTTCAGTAAAGGTGCGTTATATTTTTAGTTATGTGGATATTTTAATTTTAAAAGGCTACTGACCATAAAGCCGTATGTTGCTCTCCACCTCCCCCAAGGAGTTCTTGGCGATGCAACGGTACCCACCCACATCTGCAGGCTGCAGCCGCCGCACCGTGAGGCTCATCTTAGACTCGAATATGGACTTGGGCGCGTTGTGCACCAAGTACTTGTTGGAGGATATCACCATTTCATCTGCGAAAACCAAATATATTGCATATGACATAATATTTAATTTTATAATTGAACGTTTCAGACATTTTGATTCATGGATCTTACGGAATCACCTTTGACTTAAGAATGAATCATTAAAAGTGTTCCCTATCGTTCTCTTATAAGACCTGTTTTGTTAAGCGACATTGAGGAATTACACGGACTTCTATTACGCTGTGATAAAAATTTACCAACAAGATAATGTAGGAACTAACTTCAAAGTGGACATCTATGGCTCAACGCCATTAGAGTTTAGGAAGATGGTAAATGAACTAACAGGAGAAAGAGTTTTTCCTTCTTCTTCTAAATATTTTTAATACTTCCTCTGTAGCAATAAAATATTTTGACTAACATATCAATATATCTTAGCTGTGTATGAGATGAACACCGCTAATTAGGATTTTAATCGTTAGTATTGTTTTAAATTATCGTGTTTGTAGTTCATTGAACTTCCTGTAAGCGTTCAATCAATTATAAATATAAATTAGATTAACTAAGAGTTTTTACAAACATTAATTAACCATGTTATCAACATATAAAAGTAAATCTAAATATCATATATAAACATAAACGGAGTTACTTAAAATATGTGTGTTAAAAACGATCTAATTTATTATACTTAACAATCATTTTAACCATCCAATAAATAATTTGAACATAATTACCAAAAAATGTGAAAATATCAGAAGAGTATTTTACATTATACCCGACTTGTCTAATAAAATAATTTAAATACTTGTTAATAAAATGCTTTCAGTAAATTTAGGGAAAAATTATATTTTTTCAACGCAATATGAAAACCGATGATATTTTTACCCATATCCATCACTCCTGCGTCACGGCATCGAAAAAACGTTTTCCATCTTCAATTCCCTGTAGATTTATTATACAGACCTTGTTTCTTAGACTGAAACTTGATACAACTTAGATCAAAGCCTCCAAACCTTTTTTAACGTCTTTGCCTACAGCACGTGCTCTTGAAAGTTTTGTTTTTAAGTTTTCACGAATAATAATATTTATTAAATTTTCTTCTCCGGCGAGTCTTCATTTTTGGAGGAAAGGCTCTAATTTTAATCAAGCATTTTAGTTAATCATCTGGAAAATAATAATAAAAATAAAACTAAATTTAGTCAATTATAACTTAGCAACAAAGGCCTTTCAAAATTATTTTGTTTTAAAACAATACTTTTATTATTATTTAGTAAAAAAATACTTACTTATTTCACTAAATACATTTATAACCAAAATATGAGTTTGTATTCTTAGTATCATAAAGTTGGCTACAATTGCCTAAAAAAAGCCTCGGGATAGAAGGAAGAAACACGTGTCACTATGATAAATGTAATGACAAAGTTATTTCGATTTGACTATTTTTATTATTTGAAAGTTACATGCGTTGTTTTTACTGAAACCGTAAAGTTATAATTATAATATTAAGGGTAAGTTCATAAGTACACATGATATATAGCATAAATAATGTGCAACAAATGAATAAGCAAACAATTATTGAAATTTTTAAACTTTTTTATTGCATACAAACGCATGTAAAATAAAGTGTTTCCTTCTGAGTTTACAAAAAAACGGGAAAGACTGGGTTGGATCAGTTTTGTATTGTTACAAAAAAAAATCATAATATTGATGTGGAAATTTTGTGTTCAAAATAATAATTTTGCTAATAACAATGCTAGTCATGCATTTGTTTTAAAATAAAAAAAAATTTACATTAGATATCGCAAATTTTATGTTATTTTACGAGAATATTGTAGACGTGTACAATTTAAATCGTGACGAAACCAAAAATCACATATTTTTGTGTTGTTTTTAGCTCAAAATCTTTAAAAGAATACTGCGTGTACAAAAATGTTTATTTAAATGTTCACCTAACTACTCTAGTTCATAAATGGGAAAATTAATTAAGAAAAGTGACGTTCTTGTTAAGTTTTTTTATAGACCAAACTTCAGTTACAAATGTTCCTTCACCGATCGTAAAAACAGAGATATTATCAACAAAACAAACAAATTATCCAAACGTTTAGTCGTGCTATCATTGTTTTGTTTCTGGTATTTTCTTGTTATTTAATGTATGTTTCAAAACGATGTCATTTTGATCACCTTCGAGGCCTAGTTTGTATGATACTGATACTAAAAAAAAATACATAAAAGGGTTCTAGTCTGGTTAAATAGTTTGTCTGTTACTTATTTCATTAGTGTGTGTGTTTTGTTTATCTACGTGCGGTAGTATTTTTGATACATACGAGTACAATGGCGAATTTAAAGTACAATGGTTCTTACTTCGAAGGGAGATTACAAGGACCCAAATAAAATATTATCTCCCAACAACGCTCTGCAATATGTCCACATGATTTATTTAAATATGTTGAGGGAAACCACAAGATTCAATGAATATGTATTTTAAAGAAAATAATCGATTACTCCTCTCTCTCCCTGGCTCCATCCCAACTCATTGTCTGCGAAGACTGTTGAGGTCAGCTCTCCTCGTCCTCAGGTTGTATGCTCTTCTGTCCCGGACTACGTCCCCCAGGCCGTGCCTTTGCATCAGGTTATCTTTTTGCACCACCCATGAATTCTTTGGTCTTCCTTTGGTTGTTATTCGAGGAAGATCCATGGAGATTGCCTGGTTCACAATGTGATCGGGTGCTCTGCGTCCAACGTGTCCATACCATCTCAATCGCCTCTCCTCCATCTTGCTGTTGATGTCTGTAACACCCAGGCTTCCACGAATGCGTGAGCTTCTTATTTTGTCTCTTAGGGACACACCTGCTGACCATCTTAGCATGCGCATTTCAGCAGTTTCTAGTTGCCTAGAGTAAGAGGTATACATCGTCCAGCATTCGGAGCCATAGAGGAGTGCGGGTCTGACAGTCGTTCGGTATACTTTTCCTTTTAACTTTACTGGCATTTTCGGATCACATAGAACTCCCGTCATTGATCTTAACTTCATCCACCCCACACTAATTCTATGTGTTACATCTGCTGCACATCCTCCATCGCTATGGATTAGTGACCCAAGATACTTAAAGGAGTCACAATTTGGTAATGTTTCTCCATCCATTTGCATTACGGGAGTGACAGCATTTGTGTTCTCGAATGGTAGGTACAGATACTCTGTTTTCTTTCTGCTCAGTCTCAATCCATTGACCTCCAAGATTCTTCTCCACCTTTCCAGACTATTTTGCAGGTCTTCGTGTTTTTCACTTATTAATACGATATCGTCTGCAAATAGTAGGATCTTTAGGAGACTGTTCATTTCCTGGTTAGTTAAATAGTCCATGACTAAGATGAACAGTAGCGGACTCAGTACCGATCCTTGATGTACCCCCACCTTTACAGGAAATTCTGGTGAAGTTCCCGAAGTGCACCTCACTTGCGTTGTCACGTTATCGTACATGTCCTGGATGGCAAGTACTCGTACATACTTCTCTGGTACACTATGGGCTCTAAGTGCTACCCAATAATCGATTACTCCTAATCTCGCATATTAAAATATTTAGTGTTAAGTCTGAGATATCTTACCTAACCAAATAGTTATTAGCCCTAAAGCAATACCCTTCTTTCAATTGGAAATACGCCAAAAATCAAGACTTGTACACTTTTTTGCTTGCCCTGATTATCCCTGGATAAAAGACAATTATCGTGTTAATGTATTACGCTTCTGTTGTATACAAATATCTTGGCGGGTTATTATACGTGGTAATCTCTTTTAACCATCCATAAATACGCAAAAGAGGCCGTAAGAAACAACCAGATTTGAAACCTTTTTTTGAAATAAAATCGGGATCCAACAGGAATCGAACCGGCGACCTCCGGGTCGGAAGACAAACCTTTTACCAAATAGGCCAAGGAGGTATTTAACATTATGCCGCAAACCTAATTTTTATTAATATGATTAAAGAAAATAAGAAATGTAAAATTTGCTTTAAGATTCACTGATTGAGAGAACTATTTCCACCATGAATATGAAAGTTTGGCGAGCCCCGCGCGGACCTCGCCAACTCCCCCGGAAGGGCAATCTGTTTATGCATGATACATTAGGTGTAGTATTTTATTAAGAAAATTTCCTTTGACGGCGGGATGATTTATAATGTAAATAGAGCTCTCCATGTTCCATTTCACGTGTGTATTATACCAGGAAAAAGTGATGTTAACTTTTTTACCAAATGAAACATTTTTTACTGTTTTAATATTAATTAAAAACTTTATTGACTCTATGGGGCAAAACTATATAAAGTAACAATTTTAATTCATTAAGTGCTCTTAAAAATATCACGTTTTGTTTTTTGAACGTGGACGGGAGACTACATTATCATTTATACAATGCATCAAGTTTTGGGCTTTGAACTACTTAAGTAGGCACTTAAGGTTCGTATTTATGGTGAGATTAGTGGGATGGCAGGACAGTTCAAGATACGTGAATTTTGCGTCTATTTTTTAAATTCAACTAAGCAAAGATACGTGTTTTCGAGTCACTGCATTAGTGCAAAAGAATATTCTATGAAAAATATTAAGAAAATCGTGCAGGAAAAGATTTCATTTCTTTTCAGAATGTCCTTTTATGATTTGCCAGCAATATACGAGTAGAAGTAAAAACGTACGACACAGAAAAGGAATGCAATTTTCTAAAAGGAGTATTACTCGACACACTTGTGGGTTGTGTTAATAAATTTAATATTCCTAAGAATGGGCCATTTTCATATGAGATTTGTATGCATCTAGTTTGCATTTTCAGTACTGTAATAACTTCAGACATTTTTATTCTCCATTTGGCGAGGTCTTTTATTACTTATAAAAGTTCTTATGTGGAACGCTGTGTCTTTTATGTATTACTAAATTGCTTTGGGGAAAACGTGATGTAGTTTTTAAAAGATTTGGAAAGCTGTTTTGTATGATACCCTAAGTATTGGACTATCCAATATATTACTGGCCTTGGGAGCTATAATGGGAAACTGTTTTGTATGATACCCTAAGTATTGGACTAAGCAATATATCACTGGCCTTAGGAGCTATAATGGGAAACTGATTTGTATGATACCCTAAGTATTGGACTACCCAATATATCACTGGCCTTGGGAGCTATAATGAAAAGCTTTTTTGTGTGATAGCCTAAGCATTGGATTACCCAATATATCACTGGCCTTAGTAGCTAAAATGGAAAGCTGTTTTGTATGATACTCTAAGTATTGGACTAAGCAATATATCACTGGGCTTGGGAGCTATAATGGGAAACTGTTTTGTATGATACCCTAAGTATTGGACTAAGCAATATATCACTGGCCTTGGGATCTATAATAGGAAACTGTTTTGTATGATACCCTAAGTATTGGACTAAGCAATATATCACTGGCCTTGGGAGCTATAATGGGAAACTGTTTTGTATGATACCCTAAGTATTGGACTACCCAATATATCACTGGCCTTGGGAGCTATAATGGAAAGCTTTTTTGTGTGATACCCTAAGTATTGGATTACCCAATATATCACTGGCCTTGTGAGCTAAAATGGAAAGCTGTTTTGTATAATACCCTAAGTATTGGACTACCCAATATATCACTGGCCATGGGAGCTATAATGGAAAGCTTTTTTGTGTGATACCCTTAGTATTGGATTATCCAATATATCACTGGCCTTGGGAGCTAAAATGGAAAGCTGTTTTGTATGATACCCTAAGTATTGGACTACCCAATATATCACTGGCCTTGGGAGCTATAATGGGAAACTGTTTTGTATGATACCCTAAGTATTGGACTACCCAATATATCACTGGCCTTGGGAGCTATAATGGAAAGCTGTTTCGTATGATACTCTAAGTATTGGACAACCCAATATATCACTGGCCTTGGGAGCCATAATGGGAAACTGTTTTGTATGATACCCTAAGTATTGGACTACCCAATATATCACTGGCCTTGGGAGCTATAATGGGAAACTGTGTTGTATGATGCCCTAAGTATTGGATAACCCAATATATCACTGGCCTTGGGTGGTATAATGGAAAACTTTTTAACTCCAATTTTGTCTGTTCACCAAATTGTATTTTTTCGGACATTCCATCAATCTGCAGATCACATTTTATGGAACTTTGATGACAATTGATTCAACTATTTCCGAAGTGATGTCTATTCAGCCTTATATCGATCGGTACATCGTCAATTGGCTGCTCCAATCTGCGTCCAAGGATAGATTTACTGCATTCGATATTTTCTGTGAAAGAACCAGACATTTGATAGACCGTTTGAACTTCAGACATTAAGCCACTTAATGAGTATATTTACTACGCTGTGAACAATTTTCCATCTCCCTTGACATCGGATCGTAAGTCTGCCGTCGCTACTATTCTTTTCACTTTCAAAAACGTCACCGCCGAGGGAGAAGTCCCTTTGAGTTGTTATTCTTCGTCATTACCCGACGTTGCGCTAATTTTTACCTTCATATTCTAAACTTTCATATGTTATAAAATACTTTTCCTTAAAAATTTGGATTGTTTACATCATTTTTATGTGACCATAAATGATTTGGTAAATCATTATGATAAATTAAATAGGGAATGTTGCGTAATAGATCGACCACCTATATTTGCGGTAAGGAGCAGTCCTTGCGACACTTGCTGCAGTGTTTGAGGAACGCTTAATTCTAGTCAAGACCCAGTGATGTCCAGGTAATAGAATACTGAGAATATCTTTATTTGACTTAGAAACGATAAATTTCTTGGACCATACACCTGAACTATCGATCACATAATATCGCGTGGTGTTACGTGCATCCACCCATGCGAGATAGCGTAGAGAGCTGCAGTTACATGTATGAATCAATATTTCCTCTGCTTGGACCTAACCACATCGAAAAGTGAATGTATTTTTTACGACCATAAGTGAACAGTATTAAATTGGACCATTTCCCATCTTTTAAAAAAGAAATCAAAGTATTTCTTTGGTTTTTATACCAGTAATATATTTACAAAATCAATATGAATATACAAATTTCAAATACCCATCAAAATAGTCATTTTCGTGCGCTTGTGACGTAATAACTCCCTGTGACGTAACAACTACCGACGAAATTTGACACACGTTTTTGTTAATACAATTTGCATTCAATCACAGATAAATCGTTACGTTGTTTTATTTATGAGGGTTATAGTCTGTTCTACATTTTTTACGTAAAACATAAGTCGTGATTCATTATGAGTTTGGTGGATTATAAAACAATTTCTAGCTCCATACAAATAAATTATAAAATAATTTGTCCACCCTGAAGAAGAATCATATTTTCATAACCATTTAAGTGACTTAATTAATTTGTTTAAATAAATAACCAGTGTCAGAAAGAAGAGGTGTTTTTTAGAAGAAAAAAAAGTGAATTTACATGCATGTTGTTTCAGGGTGATCGGCAATACTTTGATTGGTTTCAGATTTCCCATCAGAAAACTCATTTAACCATGCATATTAAGCGATTTTATTTACTCACTTATTTTTATAATTTCATTTACTCTTTTTAATTTAATTTTGTTTCATTATATTAAAAATGTATTATTTATTAATGACGTAATGATTTTCATTGCCAATTATTTTTCTGTCCAACATTTAACGAATGATAAAAAATGCTTTTCATTTACTGATTATTGAGTATTCGGAACAAATAAGGGTCAAACATTATTTTGTCATTTTATTGTTCAATATTCTCTTTGTTTGATCATTTATTTATGAAAGGTTTCATAAAAGTTTGAAGGTGATAGTTGTCATTAACATTAATTATTTTGTCAATATCATTTCAATTAATTATAATCAAGAATGAATAGTAAGGCAATAATTTATTATTGAGTACTGAAAGAAAAAGTAATCAAGAAGTAATTAGTACATACTCTTTATGTTTTGAAGATATTTTCTAGTCTAAAAACTAAGGTCTGTTTAAAAAATATATGTAATGCAAAAAAAATGTAGATTAAACATTATGGGAAGTATATGGTATAGTAGTTTACAAATAAATGGATTATTTTTTTTTAATAAAATATTTTAGGCAACATACTATATTCGAGTAGAATCACTTCTAATTCAAAATATTGAAACGGAGGCAAATATAAAACGTTTATTTATCATTCTTTAAAAGAGAAGTATATTTAAAATAAAGTTTATTGTTTTAAAATATTTGGTGATTTTGAGCTTCATCGTCGTTGTAAGTTTGGTGATGTTTGCTGCTGGACATTGGCATCTCAATTATCACGTGATTTTTTTCCAACTAGTACAGACATCCGAATAATATCATCCGCCCGTCTAACATGCTGGCCTCTAACAATGTTCGCCCTGTGCTTGGTCTCCACTCCAGCATCCATTCATATCTTCCATAGTTTATTCTAAATATGTATTTCGTCCACTCTCATTTTAATTTGACTAATTTACACTGATATCTGACGTCTATATTCTTTTCCTTATGTACATACAATAGGAATTGAATCTCAGAGGTATATCATATACCGTATATGGAGCACTCTATTGCACGTTGAACTATTCCCATCATGTGTATAATTTTTTAAATTACTTTTGACTTACATAAAGTACTTTATAAAATCTAGATTCCGTTTGTTTATGGGTCACTACTGACACAAAATCTGTTTAAAAGACTTGCGCTTTCAGGAGTTTGGGTTATTTTTTATTTGAATATTTAGAGCTTTCGTGTGTATCAATGTTTCTTATTACTAAAGAAATATTTGAAAACAAAAACATCAATTTCATTCACAAAGGGTTTTTTAAATACAAACATGCACACCTCACACGATTTTCCTGCTGAGATAGGCATACTTGACAGAGCACCAAACATTCCTATATTGACATATTTCCTTTGCCTTCTCCCACATAAATACATCTTTTCACACATTTTTTCTGTTCCTTTTACTGCTTGCCTTTCAGTTATTTGGTTCATTAAAACTTCATAATATTAATATTGGTATTTTTTTCTTGGTTTTTCATCGTCCATCCGTTCAACATATCTAAACCACATGCACATGCCATTTTAACCCTATTGAACCCATCAGTTTTAGAGCACAATCACCTTTAATGCTTACTTTTTTTTCATCCATTGAAACACCACATGTTCTTTTGAGTGCTCAAAATTTCAACTATTTTCCACGTTTCACTCCAATACATCAATTTTTGCACTACTACGCTGTTGTGAAGCATTATTCTGACAGATCTTGATTTAATTTTGGAAAATCTTAATATCCTTTAATCTTTAATGCCCCATTCTATTACAACTCGCAGTTGAACATCTTGTCTGAGAACATACTTTCCAAATAGCACAATAATTTAGCTCATTCTTATCTTTCTTAAGCTTTGTACAAAAGGTTTGTATGTAATTGAGGTTTACCCGTATGTGTAAACAATATAAAGTAAACAAATGAATTATTTTAACGTTGCTTCAGTTTGTATAAAATGATTTGGAATAATTTTGTGTTTTAAAACATCATATTATTAAATATTTTATTTTTCTCTCGAATGAGTAGAAATTATCGTGGTAGTAGGAAGTTCACAATATTTTTCGTTCCACGATTCGCGCTCCTATCGTGGCAATCGTTGTACGAGAGAAAAAAAAACGTTAAAGTGACACGTCTATTTGCAGCCGTACTCTTCTTCCGTGGCAGCTATTTGCTTTATAAACTGAATTCCATGATCAATGGCCCTATTTATTTTCTCATATTCCACCATTTGAAGATATAGCCGTGTATAGACTTCGCTCTCTCCACCGATATTACTGTGTGGCAAAAGTGCGATATTATTTTTATTTTATCATCGTAAAATGTATATTATTATGTAACTGTTTTATTCAGTCGCGAAGGAAATGAGGTTGCGGCTTTATTTTTATGATGTATGCATCGTAAGAGTTTCTATTTTCATAAATAATGTGGCCTCTCCTTTTAATTTTAATACAAAACCTGTATGGATTCCATAAAAAATAAGGGGAGATGCGTTGGGAAAAAATGAATGTGATTTCTTTTTGGCCCAGATAAAATTAAAAAAAAAGAACATTTGTACTGTGACGTCTTCGTTGCTTTGGTAAGACACTTGTCTTCCGATCCAGAAGTTAAAGATTTTTAGAAAAGGTGTTTAGTCTGCTTTTTCCTTGGGGCCTCATTAAAATATTTCTGGTTGGTAAGAGGAGATTGCTACATAGCAACAATCCCACAAAGGTAATTATTCTGTAAACAAAGTGTTTTGTGATTCGTTCGGGTGCTGTTAAAGCTGCAAGATGTGATTTTTTTTAGTAATAGTGGGTTCGAGTCCCGAGCCTTTGAGGATAGTTTGCTCTCTAAACGGCGATATAAAATTTTCTTATAGAATTAGAAAACAAACATGATGAGCCTTAACGTTAAATTAGCCTTAACGTTTTTAATAGCATCATTTATTTATTTTTATTTAATAATGTTATTTTTCACAACAAAAAAAAATATCGATAAACTTTGAATCTGAGCGTTAAATATTGTGACAATCTCTCATAACCAAGTAGAAATAGGTTAAAAAACGCGAAAATCAGACTAACCAATATTGATATAAATTGGATTACAACGAAAATCAGGCTAACCAATATTGATATAAATTGGATCACAACGAAAATCAGGCTAACCAATATTGATATACATTGGATTACAACGAGAAGTGAACTGCTAACCCTCGGGATAAAAAAAACGTCTTATCAACTACGCCATGGAGGTTGTCAGAGACAGAAGAGTATTTAGCCGTGCAAGGAAAGAAAATTTAACGATAAATAAATTATTTACGTTTTTTTAACTCTCTTTGAATTCAAAATCTTAGGTAAATTTTACTATTTTACCATAACAAAACGTTTATGTAAAAAAATGAACAATTTATTTGAATTTTGCTTAAGTATTTTAAGAACAATTCCTTTACTATGAGGAAAATAAAATTGGTTGTACATTTGTCTGTAAGGAAAGGAGTTGTCATAGTTACGGTTTAATATTAACGTTTTGAGTATTATATTAATTTAAGCAATCTCGATTTTCCGGGCTTCTAAAATCTGAAAACAATAGTTCTTATAAATTTTTCAGCAATTTTTATTCTTCAAACTTTCAGTTTTGCTAGTCGATTTGAATTCGATGATATTTTACGATAAAATTATAAAGATAAAATCTTAGTATAAAATTATTAAGATTAAATATTTAATATAAAATCTTCCCCGTTACTACCAAACTTAACAGATATTTAAATTTTATTTGGACACTTATTTTATATTTATTGCTCAATGGATTATTCCAACCAATGACATAGGTCAATAGATTATCGTGATCGAGCATGATTGTCAGCTATCATGTGCGCGGAACACGTACGTTAAAGTATTAGTTTATTGTGTGCATACAGTTGCACTTCAGCAAGCACACATTCTTGGCATATCAACCCCATTTAATCTGCTGAAATCTTTCGTTAAGAAGAGTTTTATATAGCGTATTTTTAATTAAAAGCGTTATAAGAATTTACTCGTATAATAAGCATCATATCATATAAGCTACAGAGAAACATAAATTCTGGTACAAAATGGTCTAAGAATAAAACCAGACATAAGTGAATCCGCCAGGAATCTAAAATAGGGCACCTGCTTACTTAGCGTGAATACTAAACGTTAGACCACTTATGTCTAACGTTTGTGATTAAAATGTTTTATGTAAAAATCGAACTAGAACCCTTTTGTTAAAAGTCATGGTACCAACGCAAATAAAACCTGCAAACTCCAGATCAGAAAACTGATGTCTTCCCAACCAGGCCACGGAGGTTGTCGGTTGAATATTTATTATTTACTCGTATTTACGAACTTATTTAGAGTTATAAATGTTTAATTTGTATGGTTGAATCAAGTGAATGATATTTTGACACAAAGAAATGTAAGTCAGAGAAATTACAGAAATTGTACGAGGTGTATGCATGTGGAGGAAGGGAAACATGTGTGTCGTGATAGAAAAGTCTCCGTGATAGGAAAGTCTCCGTGATAGGAAAGTCTTCGTGATAGGAAGACCTCCGTGGCCTGGTGGTAAGAAACTTGTCTCCGGAGGTTGCGGGTTCGATCCCCGCTGGAACCCAGATTTTTTAAATAGGATTCCAGTCTGGTTAACACTTAGGGCCCACAAAAACATCTTTCTGGTTGGTTGGAAGAGATTGCCACATGGAAATAAACTCGCCAGGTTAAAAAAAAGAAAAGTCTATCACTCTTTCTTCTTTGTTTACCACGATAGAGAGACAGCGTGATGGCATGTATGTAAATATGTAGAAGCTATGAGAAATTCGGAAAGATAGAAAAACGTCTCACTATCAAATAAATCAAATTCTTACAGAGGAAATTCCATATTACATGACGAGGTGTATGAATATGGTAGAATCGAAAGATGAATGCGAGGATAGAATTAAGTGTAGATCATTTCTCTCTGCCTACTTCATTAAGGACATGGCGTGAAAGTGGTGATTATGATGGTGTTGATCAGACATGTTCTATTTATTCTCAAAAAAATAAAAATAAGCATGAATATTGGATCTTATCTCCAAGTGACATATTAATAAAATTTCCAATTCAAGTATTCTTAGATCAGCATGGAACAACCTTAGTTAAAATGGAATACGAACATCAGAACTGACGATAATGTTGGGAGTAAACCGATATGAAAACGAGATTTCAATCATATTGTGACAGAGAAATCAAACTTGGATATCAACTCGTATGAATACTTTGGGCTCAAATTAGTACGGCCTCATCAAATAATCATCCTTACCTTCGGCGTATGACAGAATTTCTAACTTCCCAACATTCCACTGTGTCGTGTATGTTATCGAATTCTTGTTATGCCAGATTCTAACTTGTGGTGCGCGAACCCCTTAAAAGTCGTTGAATTAGCATTTTAGATTTCAATTAATTAAACATTTGCTTAAGAAAATGTTTTTTTTTCTTGATTTCACGTAACACAACATGTTTCTTACATTATTTTTAAGCGTAAGGATCGTCGTTAATGAAACATTGATTTCACACAATAAACTTGAAATTATCTCGCAAAAAAAATTACAGAGTGGGAGTAAGTGAATTCCAAAAAAAAGTTTCTTTATAAAACATTCTTAACAAAGTACATACAAAATGACAAAGTTTTGGAAAGAAAATATTTTTTGGTATATTTTAGAATTTATTACAGTTAATTACAGAATGTAAAATATAAAACCTCAGTTCTTTTTAGAGTTTTAAGTCTAAATATTCTATACATTTATTACAATGCGTGTATTATAATATTTCGTCCAATATGTTTATTTTATGTAAATTACACACTCTCACTATTTGCAACTATCCCAAAAAAACTAAGATTTTTTTTAGTGAAATGAATAATCGAACTTTTTACTTTAGGAAATAGTGTAATAAACTAATTGAGTATATTAAAAGTTTTTTTATAGCATAAACAAACTTCCATCCAATTATATAAACATGCATCCAATTATAAATACAACAAAATTGATCAACTTTTGAGTGTGAAAAAAGTAAAACGCCTTTATAAATAGAAAAGCATGCTTGATGAAGTGTATTGACGTGGTAGCAGCGAAATATGTGTGTCAGGATATAGTAAAATTGGAGAACTACTCTTTCTGCCTACCTTAAAAGATGTCATAGAAGCCTTAAGTGAAAACCAGATTAGAACCCTTATAAAAATCTGGGCACCAACGGGAATCTAGCCCGTCGTTAAAATATAAGTGTCTCATCAACAAGTTTAAGGAAACATATCAGCATATTACAAAAATATATGTAAAAAAATACAAATACTGTCAGGAAATAATGCTAAAATGCACAAATAGTCCAATGTTAAACAATAAATTTCGAGATTTAATCGCTAAGTCTTTACAATATAAAGATAAAAAAATAACAAGTAAAATGGAAACAATCATGATTTTGAATTAATATTTCATCCTACTAATCCGTCGAAAATGCAGTGAAGGGAAAAATAGCATGTAAGCTGCTAATACCTGAAGATAATAAAGAACCTGTAGAAGACTACAAAGCGTATATTTGTGAAACCGAAGTTACAAATTTATAATTTTCCGTAGAAACATTTAACCTTTAAAGATGTGCGGCCACTGATGTAGCGTATTAACTTTTGAATATTACATTTACAGGTTATCGATTTACCTCGCTTTCACCAAAGATAGCCTAGTCACATTCGCTTCTTGGTGAAACTTGGAACTTGTAACGAAAATCCCATCGGAATTCGGCAAAAGTCTTGTTTGATTCAAGCAAACTTGTTAAATCTGCATTAAGTGATTCATGGAAAATCTAAAGGAATATCTAAGTGTTTTTATACGGAACCAGGAAGTTGATATATAATATATATTTAATCAATGGTTGAATCACATTTGCACGAAATGTCATGGGATACCGACGCCACACTTTGTTTGTCTTGTTAAAAGTATTTGAGGTTTCTTACGAGAAACATTTTCAAATAAAAGTTTTTATGGCCACTATTAGAATGCCCATACAATGAACTTGTATTAACAAGTGTTTTAGGCGGAAAAAAAATTATTTCAAGTTATGTGTACTTAAAGTGGCACATTTTTGTAATACAGCTTATTTAATGTTTAAAAATAATGTAAATAATTTGGGTGAAAAATTTCGATTTTATATTTGAATTTAAAAAAATTAATTCGTTTTTAAAATACTTAGAATTTTACCAAACCATTATATTTTACAAGATGAATTATACTTTGTAACATTTTTTTATTTAAATAATTTTTTTAAGTATGACTTTACATTACACTTTTCCAAGTAATCTCCGTGGCCAAGTTGCCTATTTTTCAATTCGGGGGCTGCAAGTAATATTTCCGTTTTCACCAATTAAAAAAAAAGGAATCTGATTTTGTTCATTTATTAATTTCCTTTCTTTTGTGTACATGATTCTTCGCGGTACACATGTTTTTAGTTTGTTTTTATAGTTTCGAAAATCCTTTCAACATCTTTTCCACCGTCATCAGAGAAACAAAAAGGAAACACATTTGTTTGGCGTATAATTCTGATCTTTATTATTATTGGTTTCCATTTCAATGCCATCGGGGATCGGCACTGGATGTGTTGAAAATGGAAATTTAATGCATTATCATCCGTAGATGATACAGCAATTTGGTTGGATTTTACCAAGGTTTTTTTACTGTTGTACTTTCCATGGCTATTTTAGAATTACTACATTTTTATTCCTCAGCACCCAGTATAGTTATCAGTGATAATCGCATAGGTGTCTGTTAAAATAGGATTTTGCATTATCTCTTAAAATGATGAACTCGATTATTGTGGAATTTATCTATGGAACAGTGGTGTTTTATTTTTATCACTTTGAAGAAGGCACGTTAGTCTAAAAGTCCCCTTAAATATCGTTCCATATCGTTAAATTTGAGAAAAAAGTATTTTTCTCCTCTCAATATATGAGTCATACAGGCAATCTTTTGGCATTATGTGATATTGATCGTCATTTGAGATACGATGAAACTAAAAAAATATGACAATTTTCCGATGAAGCCACATTGAATTCTAATACTAAAAAAAGCAATTGATTTTTTACTTATACCGTAAAAATATGAAGGTTTCTTTCCGACGACAACTTCGTAAAATTAATAGTTCCAAATTATTAAACGTTATGTCTTTAAATTGTTACTTCCCTTATTTCCAGCAAATTTATTAAACGAAAACAGGAAACAAGCTGGATTCCGATTCTTGTACAAGCGAACACAGACAAGAAGAAGCACGGAGAGAGTTTGGTGGCAGCGGCGCGCGGCGGGAGAATTTCAGCGGAAATCTGTGTTGGCGCCAAAAGGCGTGTTCTTCCAAAAGCTTCGCGCCAGATGTGCCCGCGCGAGCTTTCGATAAATATTTAAATAGGGTAACTTCTAACGGTGCGCCATACCCTACCCACTTTCTCACTTAATTATTACCATTCCAGGTAATAGTAGAATGGTAATTGATGGCCCTCCGAGGAGGAAATTGGACGAAATTTCAACAATAAGTAGTTGAATAAAAAAAATATTTATTTCAAATCCATTCCTTTATTGACCATCTTGTTTTGGTATAAAATTGAATTATAAATATTTTACAAAAACCAATTACAGCATAAAATTTGAAATATAATATGTTGTTTTTTTTTAATCATTTGCATTTATTTATGCATGAAGGAACGACAGAGGTCAATGAGTGGCATAACAATGTCGAATAAGAATGTATGCGAATTGCTGTATGTTGATGACATTGTTGTGTTACCGGAGAATGAAGATAAATTATAGAGTTTGAACTATTTTGTATGAGAGATACAAATAGAAAGATTTGGTAAGAATGTAATAAAATTTAGTTATGATGATAGAAAAGTTTGAAAGGAAAAGTGTAAACGATATATGAGTGAACAATGCAAAATTGAAGCAAATAGAGGAGGTCTGCTATTTATGCTAGGTAGTATTTTCTCAGGTGATGGAAGTTACGAGAAATATCAAACGGCGTGTAGGGATAGAAACAAGTCAATGGGGCACTTAAACATATACGAGTACAGTACCCGGCGGTAAGTAATACACATCGGGCTTAAGAAAGAGACTGTTGGCCATAATTGGTTAACTTCGGCTTTGTAGAGCGTTTGAGCGGCTTTTTGATAAAAACACATTACAATCCAAACTTGTGAACGAAAAGGTAAAATGTGTCATTAAAATAGTCTATTTTTTGCTTTAATTTTCGTCAGCGCAGATTTCCATATTAAATGTTGCATAAGATAATTCCATAATCCGTAGTTCTTTTATCTTTTTCAATCCTTAAATACAAATGAAAAGTTGGATATCTAATGTGATTAAAATGAAAAGTTGGATATCTAGTGAAATATTTAATATTGAGTACTGTACACATTTATTAATTTGAGTAAGTAAAGTAAATGACTAGGGGGTCAACGGTTTTAAAAGTTTTTGGTAAAGGGGTCTGCGGCCGAAAAAAAATTGGGAACTCTTGATACATATGATATTTGAAAAAAGTAAAAAAAATTTAAATATCCATTAAATATAAATTTCTAAGAATTTGAGGCTAAGGATTGATATAGTACGGGAATTCAGAGCGAATGATATTTTTACATACACATTGCTTTTTTTTTAATATAGATAAGGATTTAGTATAGAGTTACTATACGAATTATTTTAATTGGAAACAATTTTCAAGTTGAAGGAAGGATAGACTGAACAAAATAAAAATACACAAGCTATTTCAACATTACATGATAGAAATTTTAAAGATAAAAAAGAAAGAACTTTGATGGCATATTTTACCTTTTATTCGATACAAACACAAGTAAGTTGATCACCAGTGTTTTTTTGTTTTAATACCATTCAATTTGTTACACTTTTTTTACAAAACTTACATCATACTAGTAACTATTTTTCTGAATTTTATTTATAAAATATAGTTTAATGTAGATTGCGATCACAGCAATCAAATGACACCTGCACAAATTGTTCAAAGGCTATTTTCTAGAATGAAAATAGAGAAGGTAGAATTGGTTATCTAGGCTGAAACAATATCCACTAATTGATCGTCAAGTCACGGTGTAATTTTTAAAATTATTTATATAGATTCCAATCAAAATTTCTACACCAATGCATATGAATATAATACCATATAGACTGGTCCATATATTTTGTGTGCCAATAAACCTTTCTCATGTTTCTATACCAATGGTTATAGTTGGACCAATAGCATATATCTTGAATGGAGTGTGGGATGTGGTGTCGAATTAACGCTAAAACAATGGGGGCTTTGTAAAACGGGAGAGTATGATTCATATTATTGATTATCCACTCCATTATTATAACTCGAATCATCTGTAACTTTTTAGACTAAGGAATAATAAGAACATTGTTATGTAGTTTGAAAAAAAAACTTTATTAATATATTGATGTTTTTTTTAGAAAGCTTTGTTCAGATACAAAAGAGGCAGTTAGGATTTTTTATGTATTCATGTGTGAAAATGAATTTTTGTACATCCCAATAAAATTTTGTTTGTTTAGAACTAAAAAAATTAGTAAGTATTTAGGGCCTATTTCATTTTGGATATCTTTTCATGCACATCATCGACTTGGCTTAAAATCTTGGCAACTATTAACAATTGTTTGTATTCTATCAATTCACAGAAAAACATGAGAAATATTGAATAAAATTTACAAAATATCAGTTAAAAGAAACAAAACAAAAATAATAAGTACTGATTTTATCACTTCCACTCACCACACAGATATGTTATAACTTATTTATTTTTTAATTTTGACATATTTTTTAACTTTCTGTGTATCGTGAAACTGTAGTATGTAAACAAAGATAATATTGTTATCTGGGCCGGGACAGAAAACTGAAGTAAATGTTTTTATTACCAAATAAAACGTTGCACAAAATAACTCGCCTCGAAAAGTGATGAAAAAAAAACAAACGCATAAGGAATATGGCGGTAAAAACATTTAAGAAAATATAAAATAGTATATGTTAGATAGTTAAGATCAATACTGAGCCAATATTTTAACACGAAGAATGGTGCTTCAACCATCAACTATCTGCATATAGTAGGTTCAATTTTCTGGCGAGAAAAAAATTTTGGGTTTGAATATCGCCATCAGAATAATTTTTTAGTTCTAATATTCGTTTCGAGGCGAAAGCATTTATTGAAACATTTTCTCAATTATTGCAAACGTTTCATTTAAGTACTGTTATGTGTTAGAATAATATATGTTTATTACATACAAACCATCGCGTCATATATACATCGCGAGGTACATAGCCACGCGGTAACGCACTGGACTTCCGTGAGGAAAGTCGTCAGTTCGAACTCCGCGCTGTGCTACTCCCCTCGAATGACACTGCCATTTTTCCCGCCTAGTATTCACGGGTATAAGAACACCTATGACTGGTCATATCTATTATTTAAAAGAAATATCCCTTGTAGTATAGGAAAGGAGAAAATATCTCCATGTCTTTATATTCTTGAACATATTCATCCACCTCGTCATACACGCTCTTCTTAACTTTTCTAGAGTTCAAATTTCTCCAACTATCTCCTTCCACTGTTTTTTCGCTCTCAATTAATTAAAACATATATTTGTTCTATCTTTCGCAACTCATTCTCTCAACGTGGCAAAACCGTCTCGAAAATACTTACTTAATTCTACTTATAATATATGTATCTGACAAACAGTTATTTTTTTATCCAAGTATTTCAATAAGTAATTTTTTAAGGCAATAATATTGATTTTTAATCATAGCTCATGGTTTATTATAACTTTTTTTTTCTAGAAACACATATATTAAAAAAAATATTGAATAAATACAAGAAAATAAATACTACATAATTTATTTCCATGAAATTTGTAAGATATTAAAATAATACAACTTAATATGTAGATTGGTGGATTTTGCCAATGTTTATTTAAGAATGAAAAAAACATAAATGTACTCACGAGTAATAGTGTTTTAGAAATATAGATTGAAAAACAATTCACGTGTAATGTTTTTTATTACTTTTATGATATATTTTAAATTTTTTGACATATTTACATAACTCCCTCTGCTGTTTTATTAATTGAGTTTTTTTTTCTGTAGTCTGTGTTGAATTGAATACCCTTGCAAACTCCCTGGAACAAAGTGTTTTTATGGTAATTATTATAAGGATAAAACTTACTGTTATCCCTGAGCCAGTAGTTGATGCTTTTGGGAGAAGCCTCCACATAGCACTCGAGGGTAACGTCAGTGCCTAGAGGGGCCCCTACCAGCTGATTGGGCACTTGAATCACGGGGTGGACTGAAACAATGCAGGCAGTACACGGATTATTTAAATATTGTCATATTTTTACTTTTTCGAGGATGATAATGAAAAATAAATAAAAAAAATGTATTGCTTACCGAAAACGTAAAAGATTTAACGCAATACCGGATTTGGTATCATATGAGAGCGAAATGTTATAATGAACGTAAAAATAGAAGTTTGGTTAATGTTGTGGAGATTCTTGTCATAAAATATATTTAGCGTATGTGAAATGAGGACGTAAAAATATTTCAGAAATTAATAAACTTTAGAGCCCTAATGAAACGGAAAAATAACGCTCAAGGTTAAAGAGTTTGGTAAAGATTAGATAACTCATTTAGAAATAACACTGCATGCGATCCCATTGATCAAATTTAGATTAAAGAATCACTGTCGATGACATAGAATACGTGGTTTGTCGTCGTACGTGTCAGCAACCTTAGCACACATATACTCGTATGATATAAGTGGCAATAACCTCGTAAGCGATCTTTTATTCAGATTGATCTTCTTTTTAAGTTGTCTGAAATCCTATGTGAAAGATGTATCACACATTAGGAAAAGAATGTCGCAGTAATGCATGCATAATATGACAACTTGAAAAATACATTCTTTTTTGAGAAAAAGTATGGGTTCATTGACGTTACATTGTGGTCGCATTGATACTTTGAGATTTAACTAGTATACAAATGTTTATAAAATCTGCCTGATTTAAAATAATCAAGATTGTCTTCGTCTTAGTAAACCCACCGATTAAACAAGCAGTTAAATGCCTGTACGTAAAATACATCCTTACTTGATGGAAACTGTTATATTTTGAATTTATGAGCAATTAAACAATTGTATACATACCTACAACTCATTGAAAAATGTAAAGGTAAAATAATTCATTATTCATCTTATCTTGGGATAAATTGATTTAGCACTGGTACATTTAAATTTTTACTTACTTTGTATTCAAGCCCCTAATATGATGTGTCCATTGTAGTTTTCGAAAATGTGTCTAAAAAGGGGGGGATAGTATAACAGAGCCTTTAACGTTGCTGGTTCTATTGTGTGGAATGATCTGCCTCTGAATGATTTTAAATGACACTACACTCAACTAAAGCCGAATGTGTTACTACTACATATCAGAAGATCTGAAAATGTTTCGTGGTAGTTAATTATTCCTTTGGTATGTTAACTGCGGTTATCTTACCGAAAATGTTTTTTTAACAATATGATGACCTACGCGGCCTAGTTGGTAAGATATCTGTCTCTCCACCCGGCGGTTGCGAATTCAAATCCCGCTAGAACCCGGATTAAAAAAAAAGTTTTTTTTTCCAATTTTCACTTAAGGACGCTTTAACCTTTTCTGGTTGGTTGGAAGAGATTGCCACATAGCAATACCCTCACCAAATTTTTCTTGAAAATTGATAAATAATTTTATGTTCAAATATTAAGTAATATTCGAGTATTATTCAATAGAAGAACCATATTTTCATAAAAAATGGTGCACAAGTGAAGGAAAGAAATGGAGATGGAAAATAAAACATCCGAATTATTGAATTGTCATGAAGTATTCATAAATGTATGATATATATTTTTATACTAAACATGAATTATATTCTCACTTATGTAAAACATCTTCATACACATAGATACCAAAATATAATTTTCATTTTATTGAAAACTGACGTATTTGTTTTAATTACACTGCATAATGATAAGGTCATTGTAAAGCAAAATAGCTGTCACTGAATAAATAGATAAATGATATAGAACTTACAAAGGGTTTCATATAGATTTTCCTTATTATTTACACTATATTGATTTATTTATCAACGGTACAATGTACATTATTAAAAAAAATATAAAGATGAGTGTTTCATTCATTTTGAGTCGTGGATAATGATGTTAAGTTATCTCTCGTAAGCGAGTGTAATTGACAGCTGTTCTGTGGATATTTTGGTTTATTGTGTGCCAACTGTTGCATTTCAGCAAGTACATATTCTTGATATTTCAAACCAAAATTTCTAGTGGAATGGAGATTAACACTTGCCTTACTGTGCTAAAAAATTACGCCAGCCACGGTGCTGGACGCTAAGCATCCAGTGAAAAATGTATGTTTTAAATTAAAGTTATGCAAAATCTGCTAGGTTATTTTTTGTAATTAGCTATAAAAATAATTTTATTATGTATTAAAACGTCGAATAATCAAATAAAATATAAGTCCTGGTCACTCGGTATCCATCACAGGGTGGCAAGTGTTAAACATTAAAAAAGCAAGTTAAATCTTATGCCGTCTTAAGCATTTACGCAGGCAGTTGCTTATAAGCGTTTATGATAAGTAGCTAATTAGTTACAGAAAAACATAAATTAAGAGAAAAACTAGCCCGGAAGTGTAACCACCAGAAATTCAACCTTGGGTGCATGTGTGAATGCTTATCCTTAGAACACAGCTGTCAATACTGTTGATTCGTAGGTTTGAAACTAGAAATTCATCAATTTCGTTAAAAGTTTCCACTGTGATTGGGATCCATTTAACATAATTCAAAACACTTAAATTCGTTTTAAGACAAGAAAAACCAGTAAAAAGAGAGCTCGATAACATTATGATAGTTGAATTATAAAAAAGATCCCAACACCAACGTTATAAACTTAAGAGGATAACAAAAACAACCCCAAAATTGAGTCACAAATGTAAATATCTCACAAACTATAGATTCAGCATGAGAGAAAGGGGAAACAGAGAGAGAGAGGAGCAGCGGGAAACCACATGAAGTCCTTCTTTATTTTAGTCACTAAAATTGTTTTTCGAAGGACATCGATATTATTATATGATATATTCATGTTAATTACAAGCGATGAATTTGAAGGAGATATTGTTTAGCAAAGACATGGTATGAACAAGTAAGTGTAAAATATGATCCAGAGGGAAGAATCTTCTTTTTCGCTTACAATAGCTGGTCAAAAAATATGTTATATGATTGGACTTACCGAAGAACTGAGAATCACTCATAGATTATCGACAATATGTCGTCGACGAGTCATTTTTTGGGTACATTGCTCGTGGCAAATTATACACTTTGGAGGGATTTGTGGAGACGTGGAAATACGACGCATAAGAGAAAGAATACCAATACGTTGAACTGACTAAGTGAGAGATGCAACCGGACTACTCTTAGCAACTACCCTTTGAACTACGGAGTACAGGGATAGATGGAGAGGAGTCATCAGAGGCTATCATGGGGGTCACGATGCTCAGTCATGAGCTACATGACAGGCTGGATATGATTGGATAGTTTTTATCTACATATAATTAAAAATAAAGATTTTTTCTTATACACAGCAAAATAAGATCCATCAGAATGATACAAGGAATTTACACTAGTGAACTATGTTTTACCGCTTTTGTGATCTTAATTTGTTATGAAGAAGGAATCCTTGATTTTTCTATCTGGAATATCGTCAAAATAGGTCATAAATTATGATACTGACCTGAATACTTTAAGAGCAATTCGAAAAACCAGTATGTTGAAGGTTTTATTGACTTCTCGTGTTTTTCATCCAAACTGAGAACACATTTCTAAGTTTTTTGAGTATATTTGGTGGCATTACATTGTGATACGACATGTTTACTCGTAAAAAGAGCAAACTAGATTATCTCAGTGTTTTAAAAACAAATATTTATAACTTTTCAAAATAAGCCTAATTGTGTTTATATTCGACAAAATGAAATTTCTCTTCTACATTTCTATGAATAGAAAACAAACGTTTTTGAACCCTACTTAGGGGATACAAAATAAATATTTTAAAACTAAACAGAATTCAGATAAAATCGTTGCTTAGTTATATTATTATTTTTTCAAAGAGAAAATAAAAGTTAATAAATTTTTTGAATTTAAAGGTATTTTTTTAATGCTTCGGAAAATCTTCAAAAAGTTTTTTTAGAAACTGGCTGACATAAGTTGATATATTATAGTTTATGCTTTTCACGTCGATGTGAATTTTATGGATTAAGAATAAGTAAATAAATAAACTCTTTAATAAACGTTTCATAATTCAAGATTCAAATATAATAATTCGTTGATTCAGTATAATTTATAGCAATTTACGTAAGTCTAAAGTGAAGAGATTCTAGTTAACGACAGTACATAATACAGTAACTATGTTAAAAATAGTCTCGTTGCTTGTACCAATTTATCAGTGTAAGTTCCGCAGCTAAATATCCCCTAGGTGACCAAGTCTCGACATTCAAGATCCCACCTCGGCCATTTGCAGTGTGTTATGGCGTGCCATGATTTGTAACGTAATTAAGTGAAGTAACAACTTACAATGGACGCTGACCGTGATCCTCTTGCTGATTGCGGGCGGCACCCCATTACTGGCGATACACAAGTACGAGCCCATCTCGGACCTGGTTATCTTGCTCAGCATTAAAACTTCACCCTCGTAAGAGTCCACTATAACAAATTGACATTTATTTACCTATTGATGGATAATAATCATATTTTACTTGAGTTTTGTACAAAAGTTGTTAAAAATAGTTTTTTTTAATAAGAGGCGGATATGAATAAACTGTAATAATAAATTGGGAAGTTTAAATTATATTCATTTTCTACTAATAATATACTTCAATATATTTACGAATATCTAGTCTTTTTCAATCATTTAAACAATTTGATTCTTTAATTTGACATTTGAAATATTTTTAAATTGAACATGTATAAAACTTTGTTTGTTCAATGGTGAAATGTTTTTTTCTTTATTGTTATTAACAATATTGACAATTAATGTAAAATAAAATATATAGTGTTTTGTAACAACCCTGATGGTTAGTTGCCGTGTTTTTGATTGATTTTTACATGTGTTTTGTTGTCACACTTTTGATTGTACAGCGCACATATTGTCAATTATAATTTAAATATTTTCCATTTTGATAAGGGTCTAAATCGACCGTATTGTATAGCTAAATAAACAAACAAAATATGTTATTTGGCATATTTATTTAAATATTAATTTAGATTAATACTTAATTATTCCACATATGTCATAGTGCAATCAAATCTTGTTTCAAACTCTTATTTCAAGTCATTCATAAGTCGGATTGATTTAGGTGTCGTTCGAGAGGAACGTTTTAATAAAACTCGTTTTGTGATCATTTATCAAAATTAGTTTTTTTATACTCTATAAATTTTACCAAAAATCTTTTTCATTTAATCAATAGTTTTGCTTTATGAATATGACGTAAAATTTATGTTAAATGACACCAGTTCAGTGTCGTTCAAATAAAGTAACAAAATCAGTATGCTGGGAGAAACCCTTGAAATAGGAGATAGAACCACATATATGTTGGTACGAGTATTATTAAAACAAGAATTTAAATTGACTTATCGAAATATGTAATTTTGAAAGATAAAATATTAATCATTAATAAATACATTTACCCAATGAAATGGCTTAAGAAAAGTTTATCATTTGGAAAAGAAATTATTAAAAAAATTAAAATTTAAATAACTTTGAAATTCACTTAAATATTCTTTACCTTTGCTTTTCAGTCCAGTACTTTCTCTGATCACAATTTCTTTTCCATCCTCCCTTCTCCAAATGATGACGGGGTTAGGAGAGCCTCGCGCTCTGCAGGAAAGGCGAGCTGATCCTCCTTCAGGAACCATCAGATCCCCTGAAGTCTCTTCGGTTATGATGTCAGGAGGCACTACCACTTCTAGAGTGCCCATCTATGAAGATAAACAAACAATTTTTAAAGAGGTGTTGAAATTTTCCTTGTATTTATCTGAATTTTATCATCGAAAAATGAATTCATCACTTTTTCATGTGTGTCAAAGAATATATATTTCATAGAAACTAGCTCTTAACTTAAAAAAAATAAAGAAGAAAATTTAGTTTGGTAGGAGATGAGGGAATTTTACCACCCATTGGTTTGTCGTTACCTTCCTATTACTTCATTGCGCAGAAGAAATATTAAACTCAATACTATGAGGCACATTTCAGAAACGCTATAAAATACGAATAGAAAGATCTGAGAATGAATGTTGCAAAATCTAAAGTCATGGTGATAGACATGTGTGAAAGGAAATGTAAATGCGATATGCAAATATATGGATAAGCAGGGAAATACAAGAAAAATATAAGAACTTCTGCTATTTAGGTAGTATTTTCTCCGAGTATGGAAAAGTTACGAGATAATTGAAAGACGTATAGCGATAGGAAACGAAGTCAACGAAGAAGTAAACCAAATACTCGAACCGGACAGTATCAAAATATGTTAAGATCATGGTCGACAACAATATTCCAGTACCAGCTTTGATCTGTGGAAGTGAAACTTGGACGTGGAAAAGCCTGAGAGAAGCCGAATAAATGCAGTAGAGATGCGTGTACTGAGATGAATACATGATGTGAAAATGTATGACAAAATATGGAATGAAGTGAAGTGATCAGGGATTAAAACAATCATGATATTCCTCAAAATCTAAGTATACCAGATGGAACCTTTTAATTTTTTAATCATCATACAAAAATGTAAAGAAGTGAACGATATAATTTCTACTTGAGGATAAAGAAACTAAATAATCCAAACGTTTTGCAATTTTTTATTTCAATTTGTTTATTTGTTTGTATGGAGCCCCTCAACATATTCGTATGGAGCTCTTCAAATGGTGATGCGGACATATTCGTATGGAGCTCCTCAACATATTTGAAATAGTGATGCGGACATATTCGTATGGAGCTCCTCAACATATTTGAAACGGTGATGCGGACATATTTGAATGGAGCTCCTCAACATATTTGAAATGGTGATGCGGACATATTCGTATGGAGCTTCTCAACATATTTCAAATGGTGATGCGGACATATTCGTATGGAGCTCCTCAACATATTTAAAATGATGATGCGGACATATCGAAGAGCATGTGACAAAATTGTGCATTCCATTAATCGATTATTCTATATAAAAACTACCGGAGTCGGCAATTAATGTATTTCGTCATCACATGTGTTGGCCACCAAACTTATACACGTCTAGCGGGCACATCTAACATATCGTTGCCAGACAAACTTGACAAAACAGAGACCCCTTTTTGGGTACCATCGGGAATCAAATCCGAAGACTCCGAGTAGAAAAATGTCTAACCAACTACACTAAGGAAGATATTTTTAATATTTTAAAACAAAACTTCAAGCTCCACTGTTTACATTAAACATGTGTAATTTAATAATTTTTTTTAGGTATTTTAATTTTTTATTATTAATTAATGTTCAAACTATTACAGTGGTACAATATACATTGAATATTTTTTATATTTCTCATTCACTGATTTAGATGATTTTGTGTGCATTTGTTTATTTATAAATAGTGTTTACAAAATACAATATATATTTTAGAATTATGTCGATTCAGAGAATGACTAAAAATACCTTTGAAAAGCGTCATATTATTCTTCTCATTTATCACATCTTAATTGCATGGTGTTGCAGATCTACAAACTGTTTCATTAACTATTTATTTAATATTTTAATGCAATTGCTTCAAGCATATTTACAAGCTTTAAGGCATTTTTTTCCATTTAACCAACTTTTGTTTCAAAATTATTATTGAAATTCAAGTCTTTGTCTTTAACATAGTGAATGAAAATAATATTTGTGAATTAATGTTTTTTTTATTTATTTTTCATGTTGGTGAAACAACACATTTGAATATCTGGAGAATAAATGTAAACATTCATCATTGTTTATTTAATTTTCAAAATATTTCATTATTAAATTGAGTTAGTTGCAACCAGGATAAATAATATTGTGCTTCTTAGTAACATTTTCAAATTCTACTTGTCAAATCGCAATTAACTCTCCAGGTTGTACTATATACAACAAAAGTGTAATACAATTGAAATTTATTAATCATAATATGTGAGAGTTGATTTTTTGCGAGATTTACTTTTAAGTGTATATTTAAGAAACCCGACCAATCAAAACAAGTTACTAATCAATACTTTTTCAATAAAGTATACAGAAAAATATGTTCAATCTTGAAAACATTTCATTTAGTTATTGTTATATTCTAAATTCCATTTTATAGTATTTCTTTTAAAAATATATAACATTATACTAGGAGAGAACAGGTAATTACCTAAGGTAAAGTATGGTCCTATCAACATTAATAATGGGCTTTGGTTTTCGAACGAAATACCAGACCCTTTCTCTGTTGCAATTAGTTTATTGGAGTTATATTTAGAGTTTAGGTTAGGTATAATTGCCAATACACAGGATGGGTTAAGTCAAGAAAATACGTATGAAACTATTTTATTTTATCTAAAATAAAGAAGATAACATTAAAAAATGCTAAAAATATATTTAATTTATAAATTTTAAATTGGGGATTGAGATAAAGATTTTGTTTTTCTTAATGATAGTTATCAAAAGTTTTAAAGTATTGAAGAGTGTCAAGCAAGACAATATGGAAGGAATGACAATCTATTCGCAATACGCTGCTTTCGACATGAGCAGATGTCACAGATATTTCATACAGTTTCTCAGCGCAATGAGTAACTCGAAAAACATTAAAGAAATAATTGAGAGGAGTTGCAGTTCTTGAGATAAAAAAACGAACTTTGACTTGGCTCGATCACGGAGAAAGAATGGATGATTAAATATTTACAATAATAATCTATGCGAACTTTATAGATAAACAAGTAATTTGGAAAGGCTGAGAAAAATGTCACTAGACCTAATGAGTAAAGTTTTAAAAGATAATTAGTTCAAATATGTAGCCTATTAATTCTGTTACGTGTTTCCAATAGAAGGGTGTTCACTTTGCACCTCCAATAGTCACTCCTTCTCGGAGTCTATAGCGCCGCGTAAGCCAGTCGTTATATGTTTTCATTTTAGAGAACACGCTTTATCCAGAGGAATCGTCAGTTTCTGTTCTCTCGTTATGAAACTATTTTCTGGATATTAATCCCGATATAACTAGCTGATGAACATATAAGGAGTGTCAAAGAACATGAACTTACTTTGTTCTCTTTATGTTAGCTACAAAATTTCTACGGATACTGGGTGGAATAATAGAGTTGATTTGCTGGATTGTTACCATAAGTGTTGCTTTTAAGCATCCTGTTATTATCCTTCCAATTCCGTTCATGAGAACGTCAACCTGTCCAGTAAGTGAGGAACCAGTCCATACTAAACCTGTATGTTTTGCTGTGGACCAATAAGTGTAAGAGCTGTATGTTTGTGGTTCAGCTCCACAAGAGAGAATTAAGGTGAAAATCCTTTATAATATTAGAGTATGCATGATAAGATATACCTTTCAGAATATAAATAAGAATATGAAAATCTGTTCTCTCAGCATATGATAATAAGAGACTTAAAGTAATTATGAAATAAGTATCAAGTTTGTTTAAGGTATAAACGTAAGTCCTGATATCGTGAATCGAAACGTCACTCCTAAATAAATCATTTTTCTATAAATAAAAACTTTGTATAATCAACTTGAAAAAACATATTTAATCCAACTTCTTTCAAGGCATATGTAACTCATCTTCAGAAGTCTTCCGAACTAATTAATCAGTTAGTTTCTGCCATTTATGTGTCTTTGAAGTGTATTTAAATATATTATGTACATACTATGTTGCTATCAATAAGCCTATTGTATATTTATTTATTTAAATACCCCTGGAGATGAATCGCACATAACTTGAAACTAGTCGGATTAAATATATATTTAAATGTATTAAACAGTGTTTAAATTTTCAATTGTCTTTGAATAAACATGAATTTCCTCAGTGTGAACTCTAGAAATATTGAACGATTTTTCATTTACAGTTATGTTCAATAAGTAAGGTCCAATAAGTGTTTAAATTAAATAAATATTGGTGGCCCGTTCTCAATAAGCATGTATTAGAAAATACGGTCGGGTGCCGTATCAGGTTTAAATGAACTGAGCGGTTAAATAAAATACATCATTGGTAAAATTATATTTTGTTTCAATGATAAATCCACAAAATAATCGTACAAGATTTTTTTCCTTAAACCTACGAAGTAAAAGCAATCATCAAACGTGCTTGAATTATGCGCCAAAAGAGTCTTGCTCCTCGCTGAGTAGAAAACGAAATGAAAAATGAAATCCTGGAGGCTACATCGATACCTTGTGAATAATCACGAATTTCCCATTTTATTGAAATATTTTTCGTTACTGCCAAGTTTATCTCCAAATTGGAGAATATGAGAGTTGCTAAGATATGTCCTTGTAAATAAAATACAAATTGAATGATCAAATTTTTGTATTGATTTTTATAATTTTTTTACATATATACTATAAAGCGACATTTTGAAATACAAAACCTATTTTTACAAGTACATCATTTATAAATTGTTTTAACAAAACTTCAAAAAGTCGAATAATGTATATAGTTACTTAAATTTACGCTTAAAAGAACAGTTTTATTTTTCTTAGGAATATGAAAGGTTTAAAAAAAATTATAAAACATCATAATATCTCAACTTTTAATCCTGTATCATATAGCACATTCGTTGTAAACAGTATAACCTAGCGATTTGTATCACCTTTCGAAGTATGTTCAAATCAACCAGAAAAACACTCATTTATTCATCAGTATGATACCCTTCAGCTTATCCAAATCGGTGTTTCAGACATTTTAAAGGTCGTGTCTAAGATTAAACGCTGTTTTCGGTCCCATTAATCAAATCTTCGGGTTTAGAACCTTTGAAGTAGACACGGAATTCACGGTTAATCTTTGTACGGTTAATCACGGTTAATCTTCGTATTGACAATACTGCTTTACGAATATTGTAACCAGACCGCGTTCTTTTACCAGACTAAGGCCATTTTTTGGCTAGTAATTAGTCCACGGAGGTTGTAATGTAAAAGGGTCGGTTAAAACTATTCAAATTCATAACTACAATTTTACTTTTTGTTGTATTCATTGTTCATTGGAACTTACTATGAACGTATTCTTTAAAAGAGTATATATGACAAAAGTTATATGTATTCTTATACGCTTAAATATATGGCGAAAAAATACGTTTGTCATTCGAGGAGAGTAGCAGAGCGTGGGTTAGAATTAGTATTCGTCTGCTCGAAAATCTAACGCATTACCTTAATTATTTCTAAATACCTAAGTATATAACACAATCATTTCAGTCTTAATAATGATATATTAAATCTAATCATGAAACGGGAGAAAACCTGGCTTATTCGTATGCTAAATGAGTATGCTAACCACTTCATCTCAGCGCTGAAATGTCACATATATTTCAGTAATTGGTAACACGTGAATTTTAAAAATATATCATAATCCTTTTATACTTGGTGGTAGGTTTCAGTTAATATGTATTGAACAATTTTAGATTTGATTCATGAGTAAATTGATATGTCGTTTTTCTTCAAATGTACTCGTATTTGAAACGAAGCACGTTTTTTATATCAGATTTTCCAATTTCTCGATGAATAGTAAGATAATAAAATTCCGTTTAGTATTTTGATGGTTATTATATTGAATTTTCTCAAATACATATTGATGGTTTCGTGGCCTAGTTGGCAAGATGTTGGTCTTCTATCAGGGTTCTGGGTTTGATTCCTATTGGTACCCAAAAAATATTAATAAAAAAAGAATACCAGTCTGGTTATAGCATACGTCTGGTAAGAATATTTGCACGCACTAGATGTGTGCGAATATGGTTGCCCTTCCACGTGAAGTAATAATTCTATCACGTATGATAGCGAGCTATGGTTACTTGCTTATTTAGTTGTTTTAAACCCGATAGCTCATACTGTAAGGTTCTGTTCAACATGAATGCATAATTAATTAGGATATATTGAGAGATATCATACGAATAAATGAATCCTCATACATTCCTATATTCAGGACGACCTCCGTAGCCGAGTCAATATGATGCCTGTTTTCCAGCCCGGGGGTGTCGGTTCAATTATCGTTGGAATCCAAATTTTTTTTAACCTTTCAAGTTGGTCGAAAGAGATTGCCACATGAAAATAAACCCGCTAAGTTATATTGCATACAATACCAATATTGTACAAGACAGTACAATATTGTACAAGACAGTATAAAATACCTTTTTGCAATTTGATTTTCTCATTTTGAATAATATTATCAATTATCACAAGTACTGTTCCATCTTTTAAACTTGATTGATTGCATTGTATATGTTTTGTATAATACGTAATAAAATTGTAAAATTGAAGCTGTAGTTTTGTTTACCAAGTTTTACAGTATACAATACCAGTGTAATTATACTCTACATTGTAAAAGACGAAGATTAGTTCGTAACAAATTCACGTTTCATTGGCATTGTTATTTCAAGGCATAAACGCCAGTTATTGGGACGTTTTTGCAATATTTTATCAAGAAATCCACAAATTATATTCAGTTTTCATAAAAAAAATATTACAATTTTCATAAAAAAAATATTACAACATTTGTACATACTCATACATGTGTATAATAAATACTAAAAGTTTTCATTTCCTAGCACGAGAGTTCAATAATATTGTCAAGAGAAGCAAAATATCATTTGTGATGAAGAATATCTCGGCAAGAGATGGGGTAGATACTGGGTGGGTAAATATTGCCTCGAGGAATATGTGTGACAGCAGATGCACGCAATAAATATTTCCAACGTTTTTTACAACTATTGTTGTACTGTACCTATACTAAATGAAAAACTATCGTCATTTTCCATCCTATTTATCTACGTATTGATGATAAATGGCCTCGAGATGCTTTGGGAAAAACTGTTTGAATTTAGAATGAGCTACAAATTGATACGTGCTATCGCATTACTGTATATTGACAGCAGAGCATGTGTTAGTCATAATTAAGTTATTACTAATTTATTTAAAATCACTAGAGGTATCAAACAAGGATGCTTAGGTTTAATACATACATAGACGAGTGTGAATGTTTTTACAGATGTTTCTAGCGGTACACGAATGTCAAGTAACTCATGTTAGGAAAGTCTGAAATGTGTTTATTAAATTAGAATACTACAAATATTAGAAAGTAAAAGTAATGATTACTGAGACAAGAATTAAAAGTGTGTGAAGAAGTAAAAGAAATGACAGAGAAAAACTAAACATTGCAGCAATTGAAGGAAATTTTGAATTTTGGCAGCATTTTTATATTCAATATTGAAAGAAGAGAAGTAGCAGGCCATAGAATGAGTGATGGATTATATTATAACCAAAGTTACGTACTGGAATATAAGAGAATCAAACCTGGCTGTTCAGAATCTTGGTTCCAATAATAGAATATGCAAGAAGAACTTAGATGTGGCAAAAAAGTGATGAAGGTAAGATAAATGTGGTCGAAATGGACCACGCAGAAAGAATTAACAATGTCATATTTCTAAAAATTATCCAAACAAAGAATGACGTCGGTACAAGAAGTTTGAAAACATCTAAAAAAATGTTTGAGAACCAAATTAATCATCTTCTGAAAGAGGTAAGAGGGAAAAACTGTATAATAGGAAACCATACATGATGAAATGTATGAACGTGGCAGAAACGAAAAATAAGTAACTATTTCGAATAAAGTAGATATCTGTTCTCTCTACTTTTTTCACTAGGCACAAGGTGTGATGGTGATTTCATTCTACTTGCCCCCTCTGGAAACCCCAATATAATTGCTTAATGGTTAGTAATTGTTATCTCATACACTACTGCTCTAGCCTTCTGCCGAGTTCTCACCATTTCGTGATCAATGCAGGAACCCGAGCCTAAAGTCACGCGTGTGGGAGTCAAGTTCCATGTAATTTAAGGTATTTTTTTATCCTTCATTAATATATCAATGTTCACATCCTCCACAAGCACGACCTCCCGAGAACTCTGCTAAATCAATTGATCGATATCCACCAAAAATCAATCAATATCATACGTGTGTGGAGGGCGGTCAATAGCAATTTTAGTTTGCATCCTCAATGGGATCAACATATCAGCAGCAGTGATGCTTATTTCAGTGACAGCAATCTCAAGATCTTTTTTCGCATATATGTACTACAGCTCCCTCACTCTCGCAAGGCATTATAATGAATTTAATTATACAAAAAATTAATTCATAATGATTTCTTGTGAAAAATTAAGATTTGTTATGATGATACAACAAAAATTTAAGCATCAAAAACTTAATTGTTTAATGACTGTCTTATGTGAAAATGTGTGAAATATTTGATAACAAAGGGTTCGACCGACTTCCAGGGCTTGTTTTAACTGTCTCTCCGCCACTAGCTGTAACTAAATAGTTGAAATAAAAACTTAAAGATGTACTAACATTTATTGATTTAATTTTTTTCAATAAAAATTGTAATATTAAAATGATAATTAATATAGCGTCGTTTAGAGAGTGAAACTCATGTTCGTCTTTTTCATTAGATGCTTTTCCATTTATTATTATTGCTGGGTATCGTAGTCAAGGATCTCCTCACCATTCCAACGTCAATTCAGTTGGAAAGCGAAGCTGCGCCTTGGAATTTGTTTATTTTGAGTGAATGAACCTTTGCACAGCAGCAAACTCACCGGACACACCGCTGTACTGGATCCGATGGCACACTGAAGTGAGACAATCGGAGCACAATGCCAGGTTTTTTTTGTCTGACTTAGAAATAATAGATATGACCGAAGTCATATGTATCTTTATACCCCCGAATACAAGGCGGAAAAAATGGAGTAGCATAGCGCGGAATTCGAACCGACGATCTTCCGCACGGAAGTTCAGTACATTACCGCGCGGCCATACCCCTCGCGATGTGACTTTTGGCGTGAGCTGTTTGTTGCATTTATTATCAGGTCTGTCTATTTCGTTGCTTATGTTAGACACTTTTGAGAGAAATATAGTAATTTCAACTGCAGCTAGAACAAGAATACGAAGAACTGAAGCAGAACTAGTAGAAGCAGAAGATATAGCAATACCCAAAAGTAAAGCTGAAGAACAACTAATGAATGATATTTTTGGTACATAGAAGTTTGAAGTATGGTTATCTTCAATAGTAATTTCCCTTATGCGTAGTTTTGCTTTTCGAAATTCAGGTAATCCACGTCCAACAATGGTTTGGAAATATTAAATGGAAAATTTCAACGTATCAAATCTTTAAACCAAAGACTCGAGTGTAAAACAATCTATTTATAAATGTTATTAAAGCGTAAAATTAAAAAAAAACCTTTATAATATTGATAGCAACTATGTAACGATTATATAACCTAAAATATTAAATAATGCAGAAATAGTTACAAACAAATAATTGTAAAATACTCGTACATTGAAATTAACATAGTGAGTCCCAGTGACCCCAGCCTTGCCTAATAACTACCCCTTTATGTAAACTGAATCCGTTTCCCCGGCAGAGCGGGGTAGAGCATGGCTGTGTGTAAGAGGACCTACTATTTCACATAATTACAGTTGTGTTGGAAGATTACAGGAACATTCCGCCATTGAAACTATACCGGTCGGAACAATTTGAACACCTGAATCGTAAAGTCATCACGATTCCTATTACAGGGTGAATCAAATATTAGTAAATGTGAAATTTTATTTACTAAATGAAATAAGTTAGGAATTTAGGTGATATAGAAAAATAATTAAAAGTTTTTCCTTTATTGAATCTTAGAAAAAAAACGTTTGTTTCACTTTATGGTGTCATGTTTATATTTTTTTAATAAAATAAATAGAAAAACATTTTTTTAATTTTGTATTCATCACTGTTTTATTTTAGTTATTGGCCAACTCAGGTGAATAAATAACAATTGAATAATACAAGTAAAATTGGATGGAATTAAGAATAGTGTTAAGTAAAATACATCCAAGAATCCCTCACATTATGCTGATAAATATTTTTTTAAGTGTGTCGTCTATTTTTATAGTACAATACGCGATGCATTGAATCTGATGCCGATTTCACACATTCATACATTATAATATTTGGTAACATGCAGTTCCTTGTATCAACACATACAACAAATTCTGAAGGAGAGTGGTAATTATGATAATGTCGTGATTTCAAATTCGTACATTATGTAACAAAGTGGCTCATTGAAAAGAGTGAAGAAGTTTTGGAGGTCTCCACATAAGCATTTGAGTGAATGACTAATGTTAATGAAGTGCGTGTGATGAGGAGTCTGTGAACATAATTTTGATCTGGTTGTTGAGATTATGGTGTGATTAGAATTATATGGTATATGCGATAGCTTGGGATTTCAGTATGTTAATTCTGAGTATGAATGTTTCTTTTATCATAAAGTGTGAATTTTTTTGATTAAGGAATAAGACCTCTTTGTCACAGGCCTGGTGAAGTGGTTGTCTGTATGTACAATTTTTTTACATGTATTTGTACAATACGGTTCACATTTCCATTAAAATGATGTAAGTTGTAAACGTTGGATTGTTGATGATAAAAAAGTAGTGTTAAAATTATAGGTTCGGGAGATTTTTCTCGTAAATATATAATATAATGAGGATTATATATTTAGATAAGCAACTATTTCGACAGACAAAGAATATTTTAAACATAACGTAACACAAAAACCTAATATTTAGCTTAAGACGCCAAATATCAAGATAAAAAATAATGAAGTGATTGACGTTATTTAGTTGAAATGTATCAAAATATTTAATACATTTCACCTAAATAACGAGAGTGAGTGAATTAAATCAAAAGGTTTTGCAGCATTCATAAAAATAGGACCATTAGTACAATAGTTGTGTTATAAAATAGGACCATTAGTACAATAGTTGTGTTATAAAATAGGACCATTAGTACAATAGTTGTGTTATAAAATAGGACCATTAGTACAATAGTTGTGTTATAAAATATTTAAATCCCTTAAGTGGGTATTCTACTCTAGAAATTTGAAAAAAACCGTTTTTTGCATATTCTTAAAGTTTAGACCTTTAAGAATATGTGCTCAGAAGTAAATTTTAAAATTCTTAATATTCACGAAGTTGTAGCTATATATGAGGCAGCAATTACGCCGCACCGGAATAACTCGGACAATAATCTCAAAATTTTAAACGCGTTTTTCTCGAAACTACTTTTTTCGACCTGGTCGACATAAAACCTCAAGTTCTATCCAATCGATTGCCTTCAAATTTGGTACAAAACTTTGATAAATATTTTTGATCGTTTCTATCTTGAAAAATTCAAAATTATTGTTAATACTATTTTTTGAAAATTTGAAAAAAAGGTAAATATTTTTTTTTGACAGCCGCCATTTTACAATTATTTTTCTTTTGTACTTATATTAACTATAACGACATTATTTCTTATTAAAAAAAAACTGTGTATGATTTTTGTTTCATATTTACAAAAGGGTTCCAATCATGTCGACCAGCTAACCCCCTTTTTTACAATATATAACAGCTGATAACATCTTGAATTAAAAAAAAAAATTTTCAAAAAATTTTTTGTACACTCTAAAATCATTAATCTGTAAAAAATGCATAGGAAAAATGTTTTTTTTTTCATTTAGTCTGAAAAAAACGCCCGAAATTCACGCCTCTAGACTAGAATACCCCTTTAAAAAAGTGAAGGTGAGAAAAAAATTTAAGTAGGAAGAAAATACTACAAGAAGATGAAACATCAAAACATGGAAATGGTATAAAAATAATCAATCCGTTGTAAAAATCTTCAGGAATAACATCCACTGAAAATAACTCACCTGACTTTTCATGGGGTCGGTATTGATTTGGCACATGTACTGTCCCCGGTCATCCTCCGTTACAGCTCTGATGTGCAGATTCCACGTGGTGTGGTCAATGTGCGACACTGACACTCGGGGATTGTGGGTGATCACGTGCTCGTGGATTGCTTGGATGGCTTTGGTGTCCGCTTTGACCCATCCCACCTTGAGATGAAAGCAAATATAATTTGACACTTCTGATATCGATAGCACACTGTGATGAATTATTTATTGCAATCAAGAATGTTAGTTAGTCCATCCTGTAGATGTATAACAGCCTGCAAGGCCTAATTGGTAAAACATTGGTCTTCCACTCGATGGTACGTGATGGTAGCTACCACCCTTTTTTAACACATAATTTGGTTTATCTCGAGTTGGAGCGCCCTTGAGGTATCGGCTCTCTAAACGGCGCTATATAAATTGTCCTATTATTAATATTGTATTACACTTTTATTGTATACAGTACAATCTGGCGGGCTTATTACCATGTGGCAATATCTTTCCACTAACCAGAAAAATGTTAAAGAGGTCTTAAGTGAACATCAGACGGGAATCCTTTTTTAAAAAATCTGAGTTCCAACGGAAATATAACCCGAAACTTCCGGGCTGAGAGACAAGTACCTTACCAGCTAGGCCACGGAGGTTGTTATTACTCGTATTTCTAAAAAAACGAAACTAAAGGGCTCACAAACCGGATAATAAATAATTCGCCTTGTAACTATGCTCCCGCATGTTAGACGTGTGCGAGTATTTATGCCTGTCCACATGAGGTAGTATTTACAATATGTACGTATCAAACTATGAGTTACTTACCTACTCCATTCGTTTTTAACCCTTATAGGGTTCTAAGGTTTCTTTTTTCAAGATTCTAAGCTCGAAGGTTCACGCATTTTAACATATCCGCACTACCAGTTCGAATATGATGAAGGGTATCACACAATTGACAAAAACATGTAATTTTCGAAAGGCACTTATTCAGGTTGTCAACGCCTACTTGTGTAGCATGAACGTCTACCACATTATAATGTCAACTTAAATTTATATAATTATAGGATACATCGTTTTTATAAATTACATTTTTTCTTAAACTGAATGTATTACAATCACATTTCAAAATCTACAAAGGTGTCTTTGTAGTTCATCTTCCCATGTCAAGTTTTCTGCGGATTTCTTACTAAACATACGCAGATGCGGGAAATTAGCCAATCTAATGGCAGAATACACCACCTTCCTATCCTTATAATCAACTTTTGTTTTTTGTAATATTTTTAATCTTTCAAAAAAAGTGACTGATTTCTTAGTAAGAACGCCTATGAGAGGAGTTTGCTATATAAATTTCACTTTTATTCTTATTTCAATTCAACGAAAAATTAACAACACGAAAAAATAAGAATTTTATTTTATCAATTGAATTGAATTCAATGTTTGAATTATTTAATTGAATTTGCATATGTCAATAAAACACATAAAATAATTTATTTTTCATAATAAATATCAGATAATGTATGCCACGGGTACAAACATTTTTCATACAAAATGTTAAGACTCGTAATAATATATCAAGTGTCATAAATAATACCATTTTTTTCTTTGTCTTCAACGTAATGATATTGAAATATGTCAAAAAATCAAACACGTGTCCTTTTTTACAATTTATCATAATTTATTCATAATTAAAATTCTTAGAAATAGGACTAGATATACATTTTTCTTTTTTATTTTGATACTATTATGTTCGTTCGATTATTACATTTGCTATCCCAAAGCCCAGCTTCATATATGTTTGCACTGTATGGTTATTTAATTTTCAATTTCTTATTCTAAGAAATTCCCATGCTAAATTTGCTCAACATTTCCAAATATCGTTATTTTCCTAACCCGATTCTCTGAAAATGTTTTAAGATTTATCCTAATCACTGATACTTTAAATCATGTTATATGGGAGATTTTTCGATAGAATTTAAATTTTAGACGAACACACCTTTAAATTACATTTTAATTTTACTTCGTAGCGTTTTTTTTTGGGAAAAATATAAAAATCCCAGAATGGAAATGCTCGGTTCTCGTTGGATAATACAAATTTATGGATAGGAAGCAAATGGTAAATTAACTGAAAAGCCCCAGACATACGTAGATATTTTTACACTTTAATAATATATGGATGTTTTTTTCATTTTACAGTTTTTGCTGGAGATTATGTATAAAATGGAAGAAATATTATTGAATAAAAATCTTTTTTTAAATGTATGAATTACTTTAAAATATCTAAAATAATTTCGTTCGGAGATTGTTTTTATAATGTTGACTTAACTGAAGAAAAGTCATATAAAAAAAGGACAAATCCATGGGACCAAAACAAAAAATATACTCAAACTAAACTAACTTAGTGACAACTAAACTATTTAGTTCGAGTTGACAAAATAAACAGACATGATGGTTGGCAACAGTATTTTAACACTAACTTGGATGCATGGGGGTAAATGTGGACATGAAAATATATGAATCCAACGAATGCTGTAGATATGCGTACACTAAGAAAAAGAAATAGGATAATGATCAAACCATTTTCATTTCGGGGTAGGTAAAGAGAACAGAGTGCTTGACTTTCTTTCTTCGACATACATCCTTCGCTTCTTCCACATCCATACACCTTCTCATAAAAATCCTTTGATTTCTCTGACTTTTTACGTTTCCTTCTTTTAAAATATGATTAACTTGATCCAATCATACTTTTCTTGGTTCTAGTCTACCATGCTTTCCATTCATATTTAAATTAAATAATTGTTTTGTAAGTTTATTTTCATCTATTCATTCTACATGCTCAAACCATCTCAGAGTGCTTTTCTTCATCTTACTCAACACAAACTTAAGTTCACATGTTATCACTTCATTCCATATCATGTCATACTTTGTCATCCCGTATATTTTTCTCAGTAGATTCATTTTTACAACTATAATTTGGCTCCTCTCAGCCATGTTTCAAGTTCACGTTTCACTCCCATACATATCTGTCTCCTTATCAATGTGTGTTATGGTGTTTACTCCCGCATCCCCTACTACCCATATTTTTGGAGCTGATTCACGTGACAATATCTTAAAAAAATGGTGTGATGGTATACATTTATGTATATCATTTTAACATTTGAAATAATTTCAGCCTTCTACCCTTTCCCCTCTCTCTTCTCCACTTCACGGGTGCCGGCGTCCTTCATTCAACGATTCCCGGAAAATCACTTTATATCATCCATAAATGCTCCTGTAGCCTTTCAGTGATTCGTGGCCTTCATTTCAAAACATTTTTTTCATTTTTCGTTTTCATGTGAAGATGTCGGGTTCGATTCCCGATGGTACCCGAAAACGGTTATCAACCCGGATAAGAATTCATATGTGCAGCACCAAATCTCAAAGACTCATCAAGAAATCAGTGTAAATTCATCTTAGTATATCTTAAAGGATGCTTGAATACATTATATAGAATCCATTTTTTAATTCTTAAAAAAGTGAAAATGCGACCCACACTTGGATTAAATATTTTTTGCAAATATACTAGATTGTTCGTATTAAAACATTTATTATATGATTATTAGAAAGAAAAAAAAATGTAATAAAAATAGCTTTGTAATGATTTCTTAGTTGGCTTATAGGCATGTGACATTCACTTTCAACCAACCAGAAAGATTTCAACGAGGGCTCAAGTAAAAACCAGACTGTAACCGTTTTTTGAAATTCGGGTAGTAACGGGAATCAAATCTGCAGCCCCCGGGTCGGAAGACAGACGTTTTATTTACTAGGCTACAGATGACTTGTGTGTGAAAAAATGAATGATTGTGAAAATGAAATGGATAATATTAGTTTGTTGTTATAGCGCAAACATGATTTTAACGACCTTTTGACGACGTTTATTATGACCTTCTTGACCTAGTTCGTAAGATGCCTGTCTTCCAGCCCAGGGGTACGGGTTCGATTCCTTTTGGTACTGGATTTTGATAAAAAAGGGAATTCGTCTGGTTTTCATTTAAAGCCTCTTTAACATGAAATACATCACCACAAATAAATAAACCCACCAAGTTTTACTATACACGATGAGAGTGTAATATAATATTACAATTTTGGCATATTTATTCGATATATTGAATTAAACGAAAAACTGATTTCCTCTTAAAAAATGGTTATGGGATTCGGATCTTATTTGTTTTTACATATTTATATAAATTTACTTCACTCTACGTTTGTTCTGTTAGGCATCATCACACGCCATACAAAATAAGCTTATTTATCACATATAATATTAAATAGATTGACTGATTTCCTCTAAAAAAATGGTTATGTGATTCGGATCTTATTTGTTTTTACATTTTCATATAAATTTACTTCACTCTAGGTTAGTTATGTTGGGCATCATCACACGCCATACAAAATAAGCTTATTTAACACATATTAAGTAGATTGATTGATTTGCTCTTAAAAAATGGTTATGTAATTCGGATCTTATTTGCTTTTATATATTCATATATACTTTACATCAGTTCTGTTGGGCATCATCACACGCCATAGAAAATAAGCTTATTTATCACATATTAAGTAGATTGACTGGTTTCCTCTTAAAAAAATGAAATTAAGCTTTCTTTTGAAAATGTACAACGCTTTCGTTATATACAGTACAGTATAGGCTTATTGCAGTTTTTCATAACAACAAGAAATATTTTTAAGAGGGCTGAAAGGAAACTAGACCGGAACCTATTTAAAAAAAGCTGGATTCCATCAAAGCTACAACCCCCAAGTAGGAAGACATACCTCTTATCAACTAGGTCATGGAGATTAACAATGTGTGACAGTTTTATAAATAGGTTATGAAATGTTATAAAAAACCTCACTTTTATTAAAAAAAAGGAAAAAGAATACCCTCCAGTACTATAAAATTAACGTTATAGTATAGGTTAATGAATTGGAACTAATTGAATAAAGTACAAAAACAATTAAATAATGAGTTACCCTGTATCCACCCAGATGGACAACAAGACACCGAAATGTGGCATCTCTGCCTTTTGGAACGGTCAGGTTCACTATGGGCTCGGCGAACTCCGGCTGGAAGGCTTCACCTGTCAAAAAATTGTACAGACTTACTACTTGTGCTTGTTTTCAAATTACTTTTCCGCCAATTTAAAATGCTTAAAGTCTAGTAATGGATCGCCTTACTTTGGTAAATTGAATTTAATTTTGAGTCAAAATTAATAATTAAGGTAACAAATAAAAATACTTTTAAAATAAGTTGAAAGTATAAAAAATGTTGATGAGCTAAGATAAAAAAACTTGAGATAATTTCATATTTTATGACTCCCTCTTGGAATATGAGAAAGAGATAAATCTACATTTTTGTAACCAATCAATCAATATATATTAGATAATTGAATAAGGAGTTGTCTGCATTGTTTGAGTATATAAACCAACGCACCACGGGTTAAACCAGCGCACCACGGGTTAAACCAAAGCATCATGGGTTAAACCAACGCACCACCGGTTAAGCCAACGAACCAGGGGTTAAACCAACGCACCGCGGATTAAGCCAACGTACCATGACTTAAGCCAAATCACCACGGGTTTAGTCAACTCACCACGGCTACAACTCCAAATTTTAATTAAATAACCATGAAAATCTTCCTAACATATCCAAATTAAGATTTTTTTCTGCAAACGGCTTGAATAAATAACTTTTAACAATATAAGAAGGGTGGCGATCGTAACGTGAAAATATTTTCAATATAATAAATAAAATGAACATAGTTCAAAATTTAAATTTATTTTGAAATTTCGCTTTCTTTAAGATTTTCTTCTACAAAACCGTAGAAATTTTGATTTTTATTATTCTTGTACTATTTAAGAGTCTGTAAAGCTAAACGCTAAAAAATACATTTGATCGATCACTAACTATGTAAAATATTTAAATGTTAATAACGTAAAGGCAAAAAAAATTTAAATTTTAAATTTTACTTACCCTGTACAATGTAAAGCAGAAGAAACAGAGTAACAGCTCTTCTTATAGGCATCTGTTTCATATTAAATTGAAAACCTCACCATCTACCTACCGGTAACGGAGTCTGGAAAAAGGATAATTTAGCCATTAGGATTATAAACAGGAATCTTATTAATTCAAAGTAATAATGAGCGTTTTGCCAATAAAGTGTAATTACAAACTTCGTAGCCAAGATGGCAAGACGCTATTTTTCCAGCCCGGGGCCCACGTCTTCATTTTTCCTTGGAAACCAGTTTTTTTTATTAAAAAAAATCATATAAGTTTTTACTAAGCACCTGTTTAAAATCTTTCTGGTTGGCTGGAAGAGATAACTATATAGTAGTAAGCTCACCAGGCTGCACTGTATACAATGAAAGTGTAATACAATACAATTTTGTTTATAAATATCAAGCTATGAAATATAATATTTGATAAATTAGGATCTTGGAATCTACGGTTCGATTTATCAACAAAATTCTCAACAATAAATTACTATGGTATTCCAATTATAAGATTTATCTCTACTATAAGTGTTTCTGCCCTTGATAACGAAGCTTTCTTCAGGCGGAATGTTCACTTGCGGAGCGGAGATTAATGAAATAAACGGAATAACAAAATAATTAATTTTTAAATAATCTTGTATGGAGTTTCACAATGTTAATGCCGAAACCTTTAATAAACAACTTTTTTTTTGTTTTTTCGATGTAGCGCACCTCCTTTGCGTTTTTAAACGTTGTTTATATACGATATTAGAAAAAAATAAAAAAATATATACGATATTAGAAAAAAAAAAAAAGATCATTTTTTTACCATACCATAGATAACTTGGACTGCGTTGATTAAATTAAAATATGAGAACACATATTTAATTATTAATGTTAAAATTAGTGTGTAGACCTTTTGAATAAGTTCTCTGTGTTGTTTTTATAATCCACGTAATTTAAAATTGAATCTAGGTGTATCAATTATCTCCAACAAAGTCTTGAAGGATATTCCACAGTACTTGAGAGATTAATTGCTCTTTTACCTTGTATTTTACAGGGTTGACTTTTCATCAAATGCCCAGATATGAGAGTATGAGAATTCATTAATAAAAAACACATAAGTTATTGAAGAAAATGTTTTTCATGTTTTTAATCTATCAAATCTTTATTTTTATTTATAACTTGAAAGTTTCGTACTACCTGAAATTGCTTACATTTTGATCAATTATTGGTAAATAATAAGTTATTTAGTTGGCGAATATAAAGTGTTATATTAAATGTATGCTCCCATGCTTCCCTTGGAAGATAAAAAAACCCAAATAAACAAATTTTTTTTAAACAATAAATCACTTTTTTCCTCTGAAAATACCCAAAGCGTGCACTTGTAGGAAGTTTAATTTTATTAAATCGTTTGTAAAAAAATTATTTGTTTAAAATTATAATTTCAAGAAATATGTGTCCATTTACATACATATAATTAATATAAATTTGATAACAAGTGATATCAGCTAACGAAGTAATTCAAAATGTTAGAATAGTTTCCTTAATCATTATGCACTATCTTTAAAATTAAATAAAATAATTCATTAGTTAGCTTTTAGTATTGCTGTCGTCAAGTTTGATCATCTTAAATAATAACTCGGGTTAAATCCGCAGTGTCGCAGTTATGATATAATGTACAATTTGTGGAACAAAAATGAAGTATTAATTTAAGGTTATAGCCTGTTATTTAAACCTTGTGTTATTTTTTAAATATTTAACAAATTGAATATTTTGAAATTAATCATTTGTGCGTTAAGATAAATGTTTGATTGGATGTAAACGTATGGTTTTTATTCATTCTTACATTAAAGAAATACTAACTCGTCGTGACTGGGAAACGAGCTTCAAAGAGCTATCAGATGTGTTTCATTCTTAATGACGTTCAAGAAAAATTTGGAAAAATTATAAAATTACTCACAATAATCCACTGTCATCCTTTGACTGCTGTGCTTATAATATTAGTCTATTCTTGACGTTATTTTTTAGAGCTAATTACTTTTTTACTTGAATTTAAAAAAAAGTAAAATATTTCATGGACAACTTTATGTGTTCAAGATAAGCTGGTTGGTTAGTACAAATTTCTGTAAGACAATATCCCGTTAGATATTCCTAGTATATAGATGTACGTAAAATAATAAAAGAAAAGGAAAGAAGACGAAGTATTGTTGCAAGAATGTTAATAATAAGAGCAGTCGCTGAGATCAAACAAGTTTCCAACCAGCCCCGAACGGTATTAAAAGAAAAGGAAAGAAGACGAAGTATTGTTGCAAGAATGTTAATAATAAGAGCAGTCACTGAGATCAAACAAGTTTCCAACCAGCCCCAAACGGTAATAAAAGAAAAGGAAAGAAGACGAAGTATTGTTGCAAGAATGTTAATAATAAGAGCAGTCACTGAGATCACAAGAGGTTTCCAACCAGCCCCGAACGGTATTAAAAGAAAAGGAAAGAAGACGAAGTATTGTTGCAAGAATGTTAATAATAAGAGCAGTCACTGAGATCAAACAAGTTTCCAGCCAGCCCCGAACGGTATTAAAAGAAAAGGAAAGAAGACGAAGTATTGTTGCAAGAATGTTAATAATAAGAGCAGTCACCGAGATCAAACAAGTTTCCAACCAGCCCCGAACGGTATTAAAAAAGATTGACGGGATTTCCCCGAGTAAATTTATTCCACTCAATTATTTAACCCTCTTTGAGTGTATTCTTTCAACTTGCGCTCATAATCAAGGGCTCAATCTTAATTAAGGCGCAATTAAAACCTTGGACTAATTGAGGAAGGTTTCGTTACCTGCCCTTAAAATGTTGAATCAGGGCTGGGAAATATAACCTGCAAAACATTGGACCATAAATATTAAAAGATCCCGAAATAATTTTCCAAATTGACTCTTATTAAAAATCTGGAATGTTTAAAACGACAATCTGTGATATTTCAAAAAAGTGATAATCAGACACTGTACAGAAAAAATAAAAACAGCCTTACTTATTTGATCACAAATGGGGTTGAATTTTGTTTTTTTTCTTTTTATTTGTTTTTCGTCGAAATATGAAGAAGAAAAAAGTTTTTAATGTACGTGATAAATGCAATACTTAATAATTCAAGAATTTTTTTCACATTAAATGCAAGTGCAATAAAACATTGAAGTAAGCTTTCGTATATTTTTCCTCTAACGCCTGTTGTAACGAACACGATATCTATACAAATTAAAACTGTTGAAACCTTATAATCATAAACTGTTTTGTCGCAAGGTTATTACAAAAACAATATTGTTGGATAATTATATAACTTCCGTGACTTATTTGGTAAGGCGCTTGATTTCCAATCGGGAGTTTCTGGTGCGATTCCCAATGGTACTTCAAAACAAATATATAAAAAGAGTCCAAGTTTGGTAAAAGAGTTAATAACAATACGACACATGCGACTGTTGTTGCATGTCTACGTGCTGTTGTATTTCCTACACGTTCGATGGCGAAGCGAGTTATTTGCTTACGCGAGTTGTTTTAATCCAATAGCTCGATTACTGGTGCCGAAGACAATATTCTTTCCCAGCCACGCTTTTACCATATCTGCATCATCAATTTGGATATTTTGAGGGGTACCACATGTATAAATGAATTCCCGCAGTATTATTACAATAACGATTAACCATGTACCATGCACGGTTTTAGAGTTTTTTCTTATAGCCTTTCTGAACTGTTATAAAACGATACTTGCGGATCGACAAACGAAAAATGTATTCTTAATTCTCAAATATCATTAACACACACACAAATATTGCTCCATGCGTTACGCACTACAACATAACACAATATTACAACAAATATTCACGGGTTAAACTACTGAAAACAAATTTTGTGTGAATTTCCCTAATAAAAAACATATTAAATAGAACAATACCGCCCCGACACCCGACACCCGTCACCTGACAGCTAAATGTCAAAAGTATTCAATCTTCAGACTATTATTTATTTAACACAGCATCACGACGTGGATAAAAAGAAATTATTTTTAATTTACAATTGAATTATTACAGCGTACGTCTCATGTTATTTACAAACATCAAAATAGTGCTACGTATGTAACATATGTAATTTTAAATGAGAACTCATAAAATATAATTGACAATAATGAGCTACTTGACGACATCTGCTTTTAGATTTTACATTTTTCCCTTTGAACGATCATCAGAGCATTCCGGATAGATTTGGGTAAAATATAAATTAATTCTCATATAGTATTACTTTATGGGTACCTCTTTACTTGCGGTTGTAACATATTGCTAACACGTTCGATAACGAACAAATTTAGTTCCAAACCTGAAAACTCGATTAATGGGGGCGAAATCAATGTTGTCTCACAGCCATACTTTTCAAAATGTCTAAATGACCGATGCGGATATTTTGAAGTGTACCATACAAACGATTTAATTGTTTAGTATTACACTAACGTTATTGTGTCTCACTTGTTTTTTGTATTAATTTCTTCCAACCAACCATATAAATGTTTTATGTGAAAAATGTGACAGAATCAGATAAAATTTACACATTTTACCGCTTAACTCACTTATTTGTCTTTACTTGGCGGCTTAGTATATGTGTTTTGAATACAAATTAATTTTTTTAAGAGCTTTATTTGAAAATTTATAATTTTTCTCGAAACAATAAAATGGATTGTACAACAAAACAAAAATAATATTATAAATTTGGACCATACAGGTCTATTTTCATTTCTGAACGTATTCTTAACTTCTTTGGCATGCTTTACTAATAATATGAGATAAGACAGAAGCTTAAAATTCATAAATGGGGAAGTAACAACATCGCAACATTTGGATATTTTGTTGGTGTTCAAAGTAAAAATAATTCAGCGTATATTTTGAGAATTAAATTATTTCTAAGGATGGATATGATTGAAGTCATATGAATCATTCTTACCTCGAATCCCAAGCGAAACACAAGGCTTGTGTCATTTAAGAGTAGCAGAGTGGTGAGTTTGAACCGGCGATATTCCGCATGGAAATCTAGTGCGTTGCCATGTGGTCATGTATCTTTTATTGCGAATTTTTTTGTATTTTATTTAAAATTGAAATAAATATGAACGGGTTTAAGGTATTAATGGCAAATATTTTGTTTAGGAGGTAAATTATTGAAAGGTATTGAAAGCTGTGCTGTAACATGAAATACGATCAACAGTTAACTTAGTAGCATGTTCACTTAAAAATAATAAAAATAATCTTCAGAAATTAAAGCATATTGAAGTGAGCTGAAACACATTTTGATTTATAAAAGCTAGGACGTTTAACATTAGTGATATGGCCAAATAAATGTAGTTACATGCGTGCGTTTGCAAATAATTTACATACAATAAGAACGATTGGATAAAGAATAACTATATATTAGATATGGATATAAATAAAGAAAGAAAAATAGAGAAACAAATAATTATCACTTACGTTTTTAATTAATGAACACGTAGAAACAGGAAAATCGAGAAAGTAATGGAAGAACATAATTACAGAAAATTGAAAAATATACAATAAGATATAGAAGAGCGAGAAGTTTGGATATATACTTATCGTAGAGGTGCATGGCCACGTGGTAACGCACTAGACTTCAGTGCGGAAGATCGTCGGTTCAAATTTCCCGCTGTACTATTCCCCTTGAACGATATAGCATTTTTCCGCCTAGCATTCGGGGGTATAGAATACCTATGACTTCGGTTATATTTATTATTTCAAAAACAGGAAAAAAACATGCCAGAGTGCTAGGATCGTCTCACTTCGGTGTGCCATCGGATCCAGTACAGCGGTGTGGCCGGTGAGTTTGCTAGTGTGCAACAGCTCACTCACTTAAAAAAAACAAACTCCACGGCACAGCTTTGCTTTCCAATTGAATTGATGTTGGAATGACGTGATGATCCTCGACTACGAGGCCCAGCAACGACGACGACATCGATAGCAAGGCCCGAAAAAAATCTGACCTTCCTATCGATGCCCACAGTTTTCAATCACTCGTTTCGCATCACATGCATAATGTTACATTACGTGTAAGTTACAGAAGTTTATCACTGAGTTAACACATCTAGAAATACAGTTTTATCTCATTGCTGAGAATAGTAGCCTACGTGATTTACCCGATTATTCTTTACATTTGATTTTTTTCAATGGATCTACATAGTTTGTAATCATTTTGAATGTAGTACATGCACAAAGTAACATTACGTGGTTGTGTGCACGTCAATTGCAGAAATAGTTTCACAGAGGATAACAGTCAGAAAATACTTTCCTAGTATTTTTTTTTATTGCTGGCCTTAACTTCCATGATTTACACGATTATTCTTTGTACTGGCCATTTCTTCAATAAATCTACACAGTGTTTAATATTTCTTAACGTAGTACATGCACAAAGTAACATTACGTGATTGAGTGTACGGCAATTTCAGAAATAGTTTGACAGGGGATGATAATACAGCCATAAAATGCTTGCCCAGTCGTTTTTCTCATTGCTGAGAACATTAGCTTCCATGATACACAGGTTGATTTTTTACCCTAGAATTTTTTTCTATAAATCTTGAGTTTTCAATCTTTCTTAACGAAGTACACGCACAAAGTTAGATTACGTGATTTTATGTGTACGTCAATTGCAGTAATAATTTTACAGGGGTTAACACACTCCGTAAAGACCTGCTGTTGCCCTGTTGTTTCATCTCATTGCTGAGAACAGTAGTCTCCATATTTTACACGATTATTTTTTACACTTGATTTTTTTTCAATGAATCTACATACTCGTAGTTTTTAATCATTTCTTACGTAGTACATGCACACAGTAATATTACGTGATTGTATATGTACATCAGTTGCAGAAATAGTTTGACAGGGAGTTAACACAGTCATAAAATATTTCTGCCCAGTATTTCTTCTCAGTATTAAGAACATTGTTTCTATGATTTTCTTTACACTTTATAGAGCCTTCAGGGTTGTCATATTATAATGTTTTTTATTAAGTATGACATTTTTCTAAATGCCGCGTGTTGTAAGTCGAAAGAATCTAAAAACTCGTTAAATTTATTATATATCTGTAGAATAGAGCTCATCCCTAAATAAGCATATATTTTTGTTTGGTCATTCATTGTATTCCCATTTCAAGTCTTCATCACATACGATTTAACAACATTTCGACTTTTGCTAGACAAAAAATAAAACGTTAGATTCATATTTCATTTGGTTCTGTTTTTCTAGCCCAAAATTTAAGCAGGATAACAGTAAATTCACATTCGATAAAAAAAATATAACTCTTTAGTTATTGATTTATGGATAAAATCAGTTAAAAAATAATGTAACATTTTAGTAGTGCATTTACAGTTTAATTTCTTACAAATGCAGATCTAATCTTTCGTTTGTTAACAATATAATTCACTAAATTTATGTAATTGATTCGAAAATGTTCATCTTGCGCTTGTTAGTTAAATCAAATTTGTCGAATACAATAAACTTAACTGGACGTATTTTTCCCGTGTGGTTATGTTATTTCAGATCTTTCAACGCATTTTTAAGATTCATATTAATTTGCAAACTTTAGTATGACATTCAACTTTTTCATTTTTAATTATATCGTTTAAACTTTGATGCATTCATGTAACCAATAGCAGCCCACAGTTCCGTTTACATTTTTTTTAACAAAATATTGACAATATTCAAAAATATTTTATATATGATTTGGATATCTTAAATTAACATGCTTTAAGAATTTTTAACTTGTTTAATGAATATGAAATTTAAAACAATATAAGATAAACATAGAAATCCAGAGTTTTATATTTTCACTGTACACAGTACAAATAGCCGGGTTTTTTGACACATAGTAATTTCTTACAACAAACCAGAGGGATGATAAAGAGGTCTTAATAAATAAAAACCAGAATGAAAATTGGCAACCAACAGAAATCGATTTCGCAGCCCCAACCCCAGGTTGGAAGATGTGTGTCTTACCAGCTAGCTCATGGATATTGGCCACAGGGGGCAGCTTAGTTCACGAGAAAGTTAAAAGTTGTGGAGCGTAATCATATTAATTACGCACGTTACCAGTTAATTTAATGCAAATACCATAATGTAGGAATTATGCATTGCGAAGACAAAAACTTGAATTCAATTACTGTACTATATTCTAAGTTTATTTACTGATTGTTGTTCGAGCCAAATACATTTTGAGAATTAATTTGTTATGAAATTAATATTGATAACGTTGTAATGTTATGTATTCTTAAATAAAAAAAGAAGAATGAGGTTTTTAAGATACATTATTAAAATTAAGTTTAAACATTCGAGCATGATCTAGTTGCTTTTCTTTTCATCTGACTCCAGTTTAAAATAGTTAACTTAGTTAAGAGAAAAGTAGTATTTGGTTGAATTGTCTATACCAACATCACAAATACAAATATACCTGATTATCGCGGCTAAAGAAAGACCTTCCCACTTGCATGATCAAGTTTGTAGTAAATGATTTTGTTTGTAGTCAATCACGAAAGCTTTAATGTTACACTGCCTTGACAGTTTTTCACCATCTCATACCTTTTTCCCTGACCTGGAGCATTTTTTTTAATGAATTTGAGATTTCGGAACCAATATCTCAAATAAACCACTTGCGCACGTGTTTCCAACAACTCTTTCCTTACTGGATCCTTCTCGAATCTCTCTTATCAGGTTTTACTCTTGCTTTATTTTTAACTGTGACATTAATAACCATAACATACTTCATAAGATTCACGACGCTATTGTTTTTTATAAATCATGGATCTGTTTTGTTGCAAAAATCATTCCTCGAGACCAAAAACCAACTGTCTCATCACCTTTTATGCGATTTCCTAGCATGCAATGTCCAGCGATAATCTTGTATGTTGATATGCATGTATTGCATATATATATATATATATATATATATATATATATATATATATATATATATATATATATATATATATATATATATATATATATATATATATATATATATATATATTGTATATATATATATATATATAAATATATATATATATATATATATATATATATATATATATATATATATATATATATATATATATATATATATATATATATATGTATGTATATATATATATATATATATATATATATATATATATATATATATATATATATATATATATATATATATATATATATATATATATAATTATATGTTATATATATATATATATATATATTATATATATATATATATATATATATATATATATATATATATATATATATATATATATATATATATATATATATATATATATATATATATATTTATCTTTATCTTTATCTGCCCTTTTTCTACCCATTGCTGAGTGAGGGCACCCCTATGACTTAACTTTTGGACTTCACATCTGTTCACCGGTTGTCTTAGTGAAACCCGACAGGTTTTGTCATATAAGGGTAGTGGCTACCTCCGTTTTCTGACTGCCGTACAGCTTTGGAGGACACCTAGTGATTTTGTCTCAGCATGAAATGCTTCGATTTTAACCATATTGGTACACTTGGTGTGGTATTAAAATGCTGGAAAGAAGGAATTATTACTACATAAATTAGTAGCCTCAGTAGTTGAGAGCATAGATATTATTTTCAAGTAGTAATTTATTTTCGAATGAATTAGCATAAAAGTTTGTGAATACGTCGGGTTCAGGTTTAGATTTACTTGTTGGTCGTTTTGTTTGGTTTTAATCTTTATTGTTCTTCTGTGTCTTGATTTGATCGCTGCTGGGTAAAGGCGCTTTTCAAAGATTTCCATATCTTTCGGTCTCTCGCCTCTCTTTGCCAGGTCACGCCTGCGAATTTTACGAAGGGTCTGTCCCATCTGTTTTGAGGTCTTCTCCTCGGTCTGATTGTTTCTCGTGGTATCCAATCTGTGCTCTTTTTAGTCCATATATTGTCTTCCCTTCTCACCACGTGTCCTGCCCATTCCCATTGACTTTTGAGTATTCTTTCCATTATGTATGTGACCTTCGTTTGGCTTCTTATCCACGTAATTGTCTTTCTATCTCTTTTTGTTATCCCCAGCATACTTCTTTCCATGCTTCTTTGTGTAGTGACGATGCGCTGTATTATTTTTGAGTTAAGGGTCCACGTTTCACAGCCGTATGTGAGTACCGGGAGGATGCATTGATCGAAGACTTTGCTTTTTAGACATAACGGGAGATTTTCTCTGAAAACTCTGTTATTCCTTCCAAATGCGCTCCAGCCCATTTTTATTCTTCTGTTAATTTCATTGATATATATATATATATACATATATATATATATATATATATATATATATATATATATATATATATATATATATATATATATATATATATATATATATATATATATATATATATATATATATATATATATATATATATATATATATATATATATATATATATATATAATTATGCATGTATTGCAGCGATGAATATTGATATGCCTGTATTGTATATTGATATGCATGTATTGAATTTTGTCACTATCAATTTTATTCACATGGTCACGCTAGTGGCAGGAAAAGATTCCTGCTCCATCTGGCAATGTCATTTGTGTTGTAGATCTGTCAAATGTGAGAGTTTCTGATCGTATTTCTGAGTTATATTCTTGTGGTGATTTGTAGTATTCTCATCTCAGATGATCAAAGAAGACTCATTGTTCTGGTTGTGTCGGCTCTGGTTTCGGTACTACCTATATGAGTCATGATCGACCTGATAGGTCTTAAAAATTCGACCTTTGCTATCGACGAGCATATGTTTTTTTCTTCTTCAGACTATCTCTTAAACAACCAGATGTTGCGACTGCCATATTTTATTGTTCTCTCGCTTCATTGTAGATATCATTACGCTAGTGATGTTGAAACCTAAATATTTAAATTTTATATTTTTCTCAACAAATGATGAAGTTTAAACAAACACCTCGATGACTAGTTTGTAACTCTTTGGCTGATTGGATAAAAGTAAGTTCGTTGTTTTTGTTAACATTTAATCTTACTATAAAACATTTTTTTCAAATCTATCTGCATCATTTAACAAAATTGAAAAATATTTTTAGTTCTTAAGAATATTTTTTGAAGTTTTAGTTTGTAGTAAACGCATAAAGATAAATACTGAAGACAAACAAAAAAAAAGTAAGTGTAAAAAGCATTTTTCGCAATCACAACTAAAAATGGTATTGTAAAATATATTTTCTGAACCAACTTTTTTTATTTAACTGCATTGGACATTTAATAACATCCCCACTTAATAAACTTAAAAACACCCAACACGTATATTTCGAATTATTCTTAAAATAAAATTGTTAATATAGCTCGTCCCATTTTGAAAACTAATTTAATTTGATTGTTAAAGAAAAAAAGAAGGGTGAAATATTCTCTTTCAGATGACACCAAAATATTTCACTTAGATTAAGGACTTATCTTGACAGTGAAATATCACCCAGGACAAGTTTATAAATACTAAATGAACTTTTGATATTTGTCACTTTTTCTTTGACGCAATGAAGGTTTCATTGTATCTGTTTGTTAAGTCTCCAAAATTGTATTCTGAACATAATTAAATTTTAAAACCTCATTTCGGGAATTCGGATAACAAGAGCCTTGTTTCAAGAATTTTCTTAGCAATTAGCCAGCTCCAACAGATTTTTAAAGGTGTTTTTTAGGATCTCTGTGGAAAGTGAAATTGAATAGCTTTTGTTTAAGATAATGTAATGATCGTCGTTATAAATGCAAACGAAAAAATATTGTTTCAATTTTAAAAATAAATTGGATGTGTGAATTTTCATATAAAATGAATGAAGACCCAGCAAATGAACTTTTCATCATTAATTAAAGATGTATCTAATATGAAAAAAATAACATTGAGATGATTTGATCACGGAAAAAGAAAACATGAAAGATTTACTAATCTATTCAAGCAGTATACAGTGTTCGATTAATTTGGGAAGATCTTGAAACATAGTAAAACGTGGCATGACCAAATAAGCCCAATTCTGAAAGAGGGAAGAATGAAAATCCTTAATAAAAAGATTGTATGCATGACGAGGTATACCAGGAACGAATGAAGGGGATATCTGTTTTGTCTGCCTACCCCAATAGGTACTTGACTTGATGATGATGTTGATAAGTTGAATTTTCCTCGAATAGTTTTTATATTAATTATTGCTAACATTTAAAGGCACATGCGATGTTCAATCAAGAATAAAAAATGTCATTTGTTTTTTAAGGTGAGGATGCAAATAATGTCTTAATCTGATTTATTTGTGAAGATATAAAAGGAAATTCTCTTTCAAATAATTCTTAAATTGAGACAATGATGATTCAGACATGACAGTGGATAAAACCACCTCATTATCTATGAAAGTTACAAATTAAACTAACAATTTGTCAACTTGATTTTAAGATTATAACAATACTTACTTAAATATGAAGGACTTAATTGTACGTCACCAATATAAAATATCATTTAATAAATCAACTGACTGATTGAAGTTTTATGCCCATAGTAATCAATGTTTATTTTAAAACACAATGCGGAACTTTCTTTCTTGTAATTTGTTTGTAACAATAGCAATATATAATACATATTATGATTTAGATCTAGGAGAAGAACTCAGTTTAAAGCTTTAAAATAAAGCCTCAAGTGAAAATTGTGTTATTCATTGTTCCAAAAGAGATGGAAGCCTGAAAGTGATTGGCCACTGTCGGCGTAATATTGAAACTTCTTAAAAGCAAAGTTACTCTGAAATCTTCAAGTAAACTTATCCCTGGAGTCCGAAATGTATTCTGTTAATAAAGAGTCATAGCTGATATTGAATATTTTATAAGTTGTATCATGACAAATGTATTTTAAAAATACATTTTTGTCCACTGATAACAAAATTCCTTGAGATACACCCTTGAACCTTTATATTATATTGATAATCAGATAAAAAATAATGTTAAAACTAAATATAAAAAGTATGTATCACAAAAAGGTGATATTTTTTGGGAAAATAACGTAATTTAGTAAACTCCCAACTTTGGTCATTCTGTATAATCATTTTTGAAATATCATAATGACAATCATACCCTCGAAAGGCAAAGCAAATATAGTTTTTTTTTTCAAAGTAATCATTTACCAAATCTTGTGCCAACTGAAAATAGATGCACTTTTTGGAAGAAATGGTCACTAAAGAAGATTTGAAGAATATAAGGTAATTATTTGTACTATTGTCGAATAAACATACTTATTTAGTCTTCTTAATCAACAAATTCCTGCATTCGTTCTTTAATTTTTATATAAATGTGTTACATGAACATGAACATGAACAGGTGTAAAGTGTGTTTTATATTATCCATCTCCCTTTAGTCATCATCCTCATGGCTGACAGTCGTGATCTTTATGATGAGGCCTGCACAATATATTTCGAATTATTTTGTTTCCGGCTAGATGTGTCGCATTGAACAGAGTGCTATTGGTAACGTCCAAATGATCTGATCCAACGAAAATGGGTGCTGCTTCTTGGTTTCCTACAAGAAATTTGTCAATCATGACAATCTTTTCAGCACTTGTATCATCGTGTCTCGATATGTGTTCAGAAAAAAGCAATATCCTTCTTTGACATATTGTATAAAGATGAGTATTCATATGGCGCGTCAGTAATATATATTTATTTGTTCTCCTTTCCTTACAAGTTTTATATTAGATTTTTCTCTTAATCCGTTGTAAAGAAACGAAGCTATTAAGAATGAAGGTTCTACTTTCTGCTGTCAAAACATCCTTGAGCTCCGTCGATCAATTAATAGCAAATTTTGGGTTGCCATAATTTTTGAACATTTTTAATTATGAATTTACAAATTATACCTTTTGGTGGAAAATACAAACAAAATTTCATCAAAAGTATTTTTTTTATATTGCAGAGGACCAAATCAATGATTAACCAACCAGGCTTAAAAAGGCGATAAACTTTTAAAGACTGGTTAGTTTTTGGCATTAATTGTGTACATAATTGAATTGTTTTAATCAGATAAAAACCGATTCTCACATTAATAATAATTTTATTTCTTATGTTAAGGTCAGTCACAGATTTTTAAAAATTTGGAAATTGGTATCTTATTTGACTTAAATAATCAGATCCAATCTTGATATGGATAGATAAGAAATTAAACTAAACGTTTAATAGAATTTATAAAAAGAAAAAGCCTTGTTTTTAAAACAAAAGTAAATTTTAGATGTTTTATTACAATTTATTTTCTATGCTTTGGTACATTTAGTTAAAGAAATCACCACTTATTTTTTATTTCGATTAACCAATATTGCCACAATTTAGCTAACAATAAAAATTTTAGAAAATAACGCATAAAAATATCCCGAAATGTATTTTATGTTTTTTTAAAGATAACACCATCTATAAAGAAATCAATGCAAACAAAATGTTGAAAAGATTGTACGTAAAAACTTCGAATTTAAACAAAATACCTAAGTACGGTTTGGTGGCAAATAAAAATTTCGTTCATGGTAAATTAATCGAAAAGGATGTAATTAATTAATATATTTAAATTTTGTTCATTAAATAAAAATTTAAATATGTTAATTAATTACTTCCTTGTATCACTTATGTGAATTCATTAATAATATATTAAAAACATCGGAATGTCAAGTTACATTTTCATATAATTGGGATCAGGGTTTGTTGTTTGTCGGACGTCTTGACCTCAGTAAACTATATCTTTATTGGGACAGGTGACAGGTCAACTTATCGACAGTTAAAACTATCTCCAATTTCTGTATCAAAATTGCATGTACGACTTAAACTTCTTTAAAATATAAAATATCGGCCTCGGTGATGTTTTTCGGTATTTTAATTTTTTGCTGTTGTTAATTTTAGTTTTTTTTTGTGGTGGTCGTCAAGCTATTCAATCAAATCAAAATAATTGAATGAATCTTTTGCATAAAAAGATTCGTAATTTAATTTGAAAATTAAAAAAATACAAATAACAAATTTTTACACACGTGATGTAGGTATTTGTTTTACAATTCTAGGTGAAATTTTTATTACTGGAATTCGTATATAAAATATTTAATTTTGATGAAAACTGTGCGTTATTTGTAGATTGTATTGTTTTATGTTTGGACAGTAAAATTTGGTGAATTTATTGTCATATGGCAATCTTTTACAATTCATAAAAAATACAATTGACGAGGCCTTAAGTGAAAACCAGACAGATACTTTATTTAAAAAAAGTTGGGTATTAACAAAAATCTAACGAGCAACCGTCAGGTTGGGAGATGTCATATTGACATTTATTTACTGTTCTTTTGACTCTACAATTTTTTTTGGTTCAAAATATTTACTTGTCGATTATTATGATACCACTTGAACGGAATAAGCTATTCAATCAAAATAATTTAGGTATATTGAAGAAATTTCAAATAATATTTGCACCTGATACTTGAATCTTGAATGTATTGGGATTTTAGGTTTGTATGTAAAAATCTTTAGTTCAATCAAAAATTGAAAGGAAAAATTTACAATAATATAATTATAAAAAAGATAATATAAAAACTAAGTAAGGTTAATTATTTTTACTTATAAAGTTATACAATTTAAACGAAATATTTTAGGAGATGAAAAAAAAAGTGGTAGAAATTTAAGTACCAGAAAATAATGCCTTTTTTTGTAGCCCTTTTTTTTAATATTTATATTTGAAACTTTTGTCACTCTAGATTATTTCGTAAAATATTTCAACAACATTTATTTGGTACCAAATAAAATGGTCGTACTCAATTTTTTGATAAAGGTATGATATAAAAAACGTTTAACAATACAAGTCTTAATAAAGTATTGAAATGTTGAGAATTAATATAAAATTGACGTCGTAAAATGTTTTATAAAAAATTAGAAACTTTTTTTATCTAAAACTAACTGTTTGATCAAAAATTGTAACGTTAATATTTAGATCATTAATTCTATTTAACACTTATACTTAAAACAACACTAAGACTAAAAAAAAGTTTTCATTAGTTATGGAATCAAGACTTCTTTGTTTGTTTTTTAAAGTAACATTGATTTACAAAATTAATCATTAAAAGCCGTTTACCCTTAATAAGAAATCTCATTAAAAATATTTAACAACATAAGAAAAAAATTGTCTTAGAAAATGTCATTCTCTTAAAATGTCCGTTTAGTTATTCTTAAATTTTAAACAATTCCTTTTACTATAGAGCGGAAATCGAGATTGAACAAGTTCGTATTATGGTTTTCCCCTATCAGTATAATAACATAAAAAATCTTCATTTGAAGTCTGCTTACTTTGCAGTTTTCAAATGAATTTTAATGACAATTTTTTTAATTATAATTAATGTTTAATTTCATACAATAAGAAAAACATAACAAGTAATGTAAAAAAGTAAAAATGTCGATACATTGAAGCAAAATTATTTAACTGATTTCGGCTGGTAAAAGTAAATAACCATTTAAAATTTTTCGAAAGTTCCTTTAGGTTAAATTAAATAAAAATTATCTTACATCGAGTTTCTAGTAATGAAGTTATGTACATTTTCTTGTGTAATACTGTAGAAAACTATCGCGAGAAAGTTTGAAAGTTTTCTCTTAAGAACGCACTAACTTTTGAAGCGCGGAACACGCGACATGAACGTCCGACGTTTGCGCCAGTACTAAATGCAAAGCCTTCGTAAGGGCTCTCGAGACGTCATTGAATCGAACAGTAAGTCGTTACTATATTTAATCATTTTGTGGAAAGGGTTGAGATATTTTCTAGCCAAGCTTTCTTTTCTCACCCTCATATACAGCATTTTGATCAAGTTCCCGCGCCTCAGTATTAGTTCTTTACAATAACCGTATTGGGAATATATCATACTTGTTACTTATTAATTCCATCTTTAAAATAAGAAATTTTCATCAAAATTTAAAGGCACTTAGCAATCTTTCTAAAATTTGTCTTAATTTTAAGTAAACAAAGCTATATTTTTACGGTAAACAACCAAATTTTACTAGATAATTTACTTTGAAGCTTATCGGTGCATATTTAAGAAAGAGCAGCAACCATCCCTTCCTAAGTAAACCACGCCCCCTAAATTTTCATCCCTCTCCTCCATGATGAAAATCGTAACTCTAGAGACTTCTGTCTTTTTCTTTTCGTTGTGCATTCTAATTAATCTTCGCGCTTTGTCCAAAATAAATTTCGTAACTTGTATGAAATTATTGTATTGAAAATAAATAAAATTATGTTTGGTTTATGATATGGGCGAAAATTCGTTGTGGAAACCAGAAATAGACTTGAAAACCATATTTATTTCCTTTTTTTAAAGCCATTGGTAAATGTTTAATGGAAAAAAATAAGGACCGAAATAAAACTTTCAAACTTATTCCTTTTAAGTTCGTTTAAAAAGATTCAGTGTATGAATAATCCATTCTATTTCTTATTCTAGCAAATAATATTAATTTGAAAAATATTTGAAAGTATATTCACTATTAAACATGTAACTCATTTAAGTCATATTGTGTGTATTGAGTTAAAGAGAAAACATCAGTTTAAAGTACAAAATGTTTACGATAAGCAAGATCTCAGGAGATCAATCCAGCGAATTAAGAAAGGCATGGCATGGTGATATGGACATGCATAAGAAAACCAACTTAATATTAAGGAAACTAGACACTGGAAATAATAAGAATAAGATACCATCTAAAGAAATTCTGGAAAGATAACATCAACAAAGATATGAGTGATGTCAATCTGACTCTGGGGATGTCCTTGAACTGAACACGATAGAGAAACATCATTCACCATGAAACACATAAATGGGACAGCGCGAGAATGGTAAAACATATCAATGTCTAATAACAAAACAGAAATACAACTATCTAACAGACCAACGAATAGTACGTCCACAATGAAGTGTTATGGAGAAGGTCATCGATTACACGACACGTCTCCCACCAGCACAAACTTCATAACTGGGCATCCTTTGCAAATCCCTTCCCTGTGCTCAACAAAAAGATCATCGCTTTTTTTATTCTTGGACAAACTGTTTTTCAACGATAGTTGCTTTCATCTTCAGATAAAACACTACGCACATCATGTTAGGATGTACTCGTAAGTTTGGTATTTTGGTACTGAATTTTGATTAGTTTCTCTTTGCAAAATATATTGACGACTTTCAAGGCCTAGGTGGTAGCACGCCTTTGTTTTAATTCGGGCTCGATTCCCATTTAAACCAAAATATTAAAAAAATAGGTTTAATTCTGATTTTCATTCAAGACCTTTTAACATCTTTTTGGTTGGTTAGAAGAAATTACCGCATGTCAACAAGCCCGCTACGTTGTATTGTATACGTCAAAAGTCTAATATAATATAAAACAATTTTTTGTATTCAAAATCCTTAATATTGATTGGAAACATAGATTTTTTTATTCTGTATCAGTCATTTGGCTCAACTAGTTTCGACGCGCTAATATGGCGTCATCCTCATAGATCTAGTGCTACCGCGAGACTGATGACCTCAAAAAATATCAGTAGAAAATGTCACCAGTGATTGCCGTGTTATATTTGAAGTGTTGGTATTTCAATATAATGACCATATTAGCTATGTAAAACCCTTAGATATTAAAATCAATATGTCTTTTATTAAATGTAGAAGAAAATCAACGACAAAGTCCATTATGTTTTGAATATTTGAATTATTTTCTTGAAGCCGTATTAAAAATATATATATTATTTTTTCAAACGAATTTCAGTAGGTGAAGAAGGCCTTTATGCCAGTACAAACAACAATGAAACAACAAGGTATAAATATATTTGATTTTCCGGGTATTTAGCCGCTGAACTAAAGTATGTGTTCCTTTGGCAAATGCGAGCTTTTAGCTTTGCTGAAAATAAAAAAAATCTGCGCAACACACAGCGTGTCAACATAAAAACATTTTTCCTTAACATTTTTAATTTTCCATGTGAACGCGTACAGTAATATGACACGACTCCATTTTTAAAAAAGGAACAATCTGGATCATGTGACGAGCACGTGACCGCACGTATGTGACACTAGATTTTTTGCCTCATTTTCACACCCTTTGATACGACGTGATATTTTGAAAATTACGTTGATTTCAGTCTGAATGAAAATGAAGAATTATAATTCATCTTGACAATGAAAATATGATACTTCAAGGCAATGTTAAGAAAATTACATTTTTCATGATGGTTCAACCCATATATTTTTCCTTTTAATATTTATGATAAGCCCTAAACGCCTTTTTAAAATTTCAAAATAAAAATTATCTGAGTAAATAGTTTTTTTTTTAATAAACGTGTTTTCAATTTTACTCAACGAAGTTTCTAAAAAAACACGTAACTGGATAGAAAATGTGATATGATAATTTTAAACTTAAGATAATTTTGAAATTCCATTTGTGTTGCTAGATAAGACTTAAAATAAGTTAAAAAAGTTCTTTCTCTATAGTTGAAAATCCAAATCGAATATTTTGCGGCATACTCGTATTTTAAAATGCCATATGACAGTATTATTTGAAGTCTGAAAAATAACAAACAGCCATAGAACGAGGACTGAGATAGTCTATAAGTACGATTGAAAACCATTAAAATAGATGTTCAATTGACAGACCTGATAAAAAACTGTGTTTTAACTCTAAGATATAGTAGAAAGTGAAGATGTGACGACTAGATAAAGTAAGAATCTATGAAGTAAATAAGGGAACCAAAAAAATTAAATATAAATAAAAAACAAATGAACAAATGTTTCTTTCTTATTTATATCAAATTTATGAAAAGAAATACATTTATCAATTTTATTTATTTATTGTTTATTTATTTAACATTTTTATTTCAAATACAATCTGACGGGCTTATTGCCAGGCGGCAATCTTTTCCAACCAACCAGACAAAGTAAATGAAGCAAGTTACTTGGTCGCATAAATCATTCAAATGACTATCCATCCCCACGAAATCCATAAACACACACGTGAGCATATACCCACGAACCTCACAAAGACGGACAATCACCCGAACATTATTTTTCATATAAAGTGAGATATTATCAATCAAAAGGAAAGGAAGAGATGGTGGAGAGGAAAGGAAAAGAGAAATCAGGAATGAAACACGTTATTTTACTGACTAGAAATTAAGAGTTTTTTCAGTCGCTTCTTAAAACATGCCAAGGACGGAGCGAGTCTTATATTGGTTTATAACTGATTCCAGAGTCTCACTGCATGGACAGTGAAGGACGACGTAAAAAAAGAGGAGCGGTGAACTGAAAAGGCCAATAGACAATCTCTGTTTGAGCGTGGCGCCAATCCATGATTGGAAAGACGCTGAAAATTTTCGGCGAGATAAGAGGGGGTGGCGGGAAAGTAAAGGATATTGTACAATAGAGACAGTATGTGAATTTAGCGTCTATTTCTAACATTCAACCAATTTAATGCCTTCTGGTATGAAGATATATGATCGTACTTTCATAGGTTGAAAATAAATCTTAGACACACATTTTGAAGACGCTGTAATTTGTCCAGCTGTTCCTCTGTAACATCAAAGTAACATACGTCCGTATAGTCCAGAATTGGAAAGAGATTGTACGAGTTAAATTTTGGAACTTAATCACAGTAAAATTTTACAAACGAGAGGTAAAATAATACGAGTACTAGGGGATGTTTTTAATATCTTTCTTGTTGGAAATAAAAGATTTTCATAAGGCAATAAGCTTATTTGGTTGTACTTTATAAAACTAAAGTGTACAACAATACAATAAAATATATCTTCCAGACCAATTCAATACAATTCCCTTCACAGAAAAGTTGAAACACAATTTTGTTCGGCTACTTAACAAATATTGTGAAAAATACATTGGTTTTATTATTAAAAAGTGTTTATACGAGTATTTTCTAAATAAAACTATTTGAAACACTTTGCAGTTAAGTGACTTGTATTTAAGGCGTGTGCACAATATCATGGAATTAATTTTAATGCAGATTACTTAAAGTATTTTTATTCACAACTAGCTGTACCCGGCCACGCGTTGCTGTGGCTCAGTCTGGTTAAATGGAAAATAAAGAAAAGAGAAAGCACACGTTTCTAATATGTTTCGTTTCACAATGCTTGTGGGTATACAATATTTTTGATGTCTTTCAGCCACTCTCAGTGTGTCGCATTCATTCTCTTGAGAATGAAACAGATCTAAAGCCGCAGAACACGATCGCCGTGCTCGCAACCGTGCATCCTCAAGTCTGGCTGCACGTCGCTCTGCTGCTTCCTCGGCAATTTGATGAACTAAAGCAGATCGATTGCACTGAATAAGAAGAAAGAAAGTTATAAAAAAAAACATATAAAATTGCGAAACATTAAAAAAAGAAAACACACGAACTAAAAACAAAGAAAAAACAAAAAAAAACTTTAACCTGACGAGTTAATGGCCATGTGGCAATCTCTTCCAACCAACCAGAAATATGTTTTTATAGGCCCTAAGTGTTAACCAGACTGGAATCCTATTTAAAAAATCTGGGTTCCAGCGGGGATCGAACCCGCAACCTCAGGATCGGCCGACAAGTGTCTTACCACCAGGTCACGAAGGTCGTTGTATGTTATAATATTTCGGAAACTATAGGATGAGTCCTATGACAGTTGACAAATTTACCCCAATACAACCTTGTAACGAACGAGGTTCAGTAATTTTAATTATTTTATCGAATTTAATATAAGGCTCGATTCTAATAAATAGCAAGTTATTTAGGTAAATACATTACAAAAAACTAACAATAATGACAAATTAATACATCTTGTTACAAATTAGCAAAAATGTGGCAGTTCCTTAAAATCAAATGTGACATTTGTCAAAAATTTGTTGCATGAAACTTAATAATTCAAATGTATAAAACATACACAGATACATACCATTAATTCAAATGAAAATCAATCGATACAGTTAAAATTCACCGCTAATTGTACTGAAAAATAATAAAAAACAGTTTAAAAAAATCGAATTGAAAGAGCACAGCTTTACGTCATTACGACGCCACAGTACGAAATGGCGGATAAAAATATAGTATACTTTTACGTCCAAGCAGATGGCGCTATTTTTTAGTAAACATTTAGTAGATTTTAGTAGATATTTATTATTAAATATTTAGTTATTTAATATTTAGTTATTTAATATTGAAAATCACAACGAAACTGTCAAAATTTCAAAACAATCTGTGAAGAACTTTCGAAGATTGGAGATTTTTAATTAACGAACATGTACATTTTTACTTATATGGATATTTAATATTTATTATTTAATATTTAATTATTTAATATTTAATTATTTAATATTAATTCCGAAACGTCGAAAATGCAATGTGACATAACTGTCAATGAGAATTGTTTAGTTTGCGTGTGTCGCTGCAGGGGGGCGCTCCCGTTATTTCGTCCGTTTTGTACACGTTTTTTATATATTATATAAACATGCTTGTATACGAATGCAACCTTTTGTCTAAATTTCAAAGCAATCGGGTAAGAACTTTCGAAGATAAGAGATTTTTAATTTACGAACATTTACATTTTTGTTTATATAGATTATTTTAATGAACACAAATAAATCAAAAGGTTCTTTTAATATTATTTAGGTAACTATTTTGCCCATTTGCAGATTTTGTCCAGAATGGTAGAACTTTAGTAAAATATTATAAAAATAACAGTAGATTTATCTTAGAAATCTTGAAAAAATCCTCAATAATTTTAAAAATATTGACCAAGGGCACGATAATTTTGATATATTTTACCACAAAATTTGTCAATTTTTAAGAAATTCAAGTTGAACACAAAGATTCAATAAACACTGGAATGTAATAAAATAAACAAAATGTTAAAATTAATACATGTGCATCAAAAACTTGTATTTTCAAATAATACAAATTATCTTCGAAAGCACCCACCTTAAACCGGGGAGCACAATAAAAGAGAACATACGAGTAGTGTGCACTCACTTCTATTGCTACAGTAATATTTTCTATACGAGTACACCGAACATACCCGTACAAGGGAATCCGTTGGAAAAACGTTAAATTATAATAAGCTCGAATATCCGGCGTTGTTAGGGCGTTTTAATTTGTTTTCATTAATTAATTATACTCCACTTGTAAGTAATCAGATCGATTTGCTATTTTCTCCCATTTAAAAACGTAGTCGATATTGCCTGAGCTTTTTTATTTAAAAAATGTACAAGAAATGCAGTTTATTAGAATTTTTTCATAAAAAAATAATATAAGACCTTATCTGATATCCGCTCATCCAAAGACTTTATAAGTTTTGCCACTAAGGACTTTATAAGTTTTGCCACTAAGGACTTGATAACTTTTGTAAACATTTTTCCCACAATAACAAGACAATTCCCGGTTTTTGTCTGATTCTGCTGCTGTGTTTTTTTAAAGATTAACTTGGATTGAGTTTTGTAGAATTTTAAATGCAAAGTAATCGATAATCCAAATTTCCGGAAGATATCTTGAAAACCTTAGAATATTATGAATGACGCGCCCGATTTTATCACATGCTTCTTATATTATAATATGCAATGCGTGTGCGTCGTACGTGTGATAAGGATTTTTTTGGGTATTTGTTTATTTCATATTTTTAACGGCTGATGCTTTTCAAAAAAAAAATATTCAGTAATAAATATACAAAAGAATACAAAATTTAAAAAAAAACAGCTATCTTACAAACTTCGCAAAAATTTAAATCAACCATAAAATACATAAAAAACACAAACTTAAACACATTATCAAAACGGAAAAACCTTTATTTATTTATATAAAATAACGGTACAATGTACTTAATATAATTTTAAAAAAAATAAAGGAACTAGTAGTGAGTGATCAATACATTAAGGATATAATATGTAAAATAAAAAAAACAGAAAGAAATAGATATCAAATCATACAAAAAACCACATGTTAACAATACATACGGAGCTGTTCACTGGCGCACAGCCCGCACTGCGCAAAATATACAAATACAATATACAAATTATTGAAAAACAAATTAAAAATAAAATATAAGAAACGGAATCAGAGAGGTGCAACCTTACAAATCTCATTCAACAATAATCAATTAAAAAGCAGTTCAAAAAAAATGTTAAAAAATTCCTGGAAACACACGCGAGGTTCCATTTCAACGCTCGGATATTTGGAAGTGCCTTTTCAGAACTTCCTTATAGGTCAACTAACTAACTCCAAAACTATACAAGACGACAACTTACTCATTTATGTAAATGGCAGAAATAAAATATGGCAAACGTACAAGATTTTAAATTTAAAACCGTTTAAATTCATCATGACTTATTTAAAATAATTATGTAAATGAGAAAAAAAAGATATGAAAATTTCAAACGGGGATGTACAAGTACTCGTATGTGTACTAAGTGTTCTTTATTTTGTCAAAAACCAAAATTTTGCGAGGTTTTTTGCTTTCACCCCCTAAATATTTCTTATTTGGTTTGATTTACTTAAAAACAAATTTTTATCTTAATAGGATGACGTTAACCCGTGCTAAGTTGAGCGCCAAATTTGAACGTTAGTAATTATATGTTTATTAGTTCTAAGTCAGTGTAAAAATTATTGATGAATGTACGAGTATAATATCTTTGTTTAAAAAATATTTAAATAAAGAATACTTTAAACCATAGTGCACTCGAAAGAGTAAAAATGTATTCAATTACTGACTTAAACCTAAAAAACAAATGATTCCAAACATTCAAATTTGGTACTCAAGTCGGCACGGGTTAACGTCATCCTATTGTACTCTTAATAAAATTTTGTAATTTATTTTTATCAAACACTGTTTATTCCACTTTTTTATGACGGTATAACCCTACCGGTTTGAAGGCTTTCACCTCATCTTCAGGGGAGCGCAAACAAGACTTAATGCTGTTCGAACTGGCACCGATATACACGTTTCAACGATTGGGGGCTGGGGGGGGGGAGGAGGGGAGAAAGGCATGGGACAATTTCGGCCAAGAGCGGAGAGTTTTGGGTAAATAACTGTTCAACAAATGTTCCGATCGGTGTACTGATTTAGAAATTTCTAGGGCCTCTAATCTGTCCAATGTATTTCCGTTACCACTGATATGTAAGAATTTGGCATCATCGATAGAAAAAGTATGATTCTCGCGGTGACAATGATTAGCCATTTCAGAATAAATTAGAGGATTTGTTAAGGCGGATTTGTGTTCACGAAATCTCTTTTCAAAAGATCTTCCTGTCTTTCCTGTATAGAAATTATCACAGTCAGCACATAAAAGTTTATACACACCACTGTTGCTAAGTATTCCCTTTTTGCCTTTCCCATTAAATAAGAGTTTCCGGAGATTAAAATTAGTGTAAAAAGCTGGCTTTATGTGACTTGGAATATTTTTGGTTATTTCATATGATATGTTTTTTATAAATAGAACTTTGCTCCATTTATAGGTATGCTTATGGGTGTCGTTAAATATATAATCTTTTATAAGTTTCTTTTTTGTTTTGTTTTTTAAAAGTGAATCAATGAGGCTTCCAGGATAGCCATTATTTGTAGCAATTTTTTTGATGGTTACTAATTCCTTTTTAAAAATTTCGTCGGTTAATGGGACACTGAGCAATCTATGAAGCATACAGTTAAAGGCGGCGAATTTATGGTTATTAGGATGATTGGAAGTTGCTGGAATTATAGAGTCTGAATAAGTATTTTTCCTATATATATCAAAGTCAAATGTGCCATTTTTCCGAGATAATGTTAGGTCCAAGAAATTTAATTTTCCGTCCTGTTCTGTTTCTAGTGTAAATTTTATAAAAGTTTCTATTGAATTTAAATATTTAAGAAATTGGTGTAATTGTCTATCGGTACCCGTCCAAACTCAAAGAATGTCATCTGCATATATAGGAAAAATATATAGGAAAAATGATCTGATATATATAGGAAAAATGATCTGATATATATAGGAAAAATACTTATTCAGACTCTATAATTCCAGCAACTTCCAACCATCCTAATAACCATAAATTCGCCGCCTTTAACTGTATGCTTCATAGATTGCTCAGTGTCCCATTAACCGACGAAAATTTTAAAAAGGAATTAATAACCATCAAAAAAATTGCTACAAATAATGGCTATCCTGGAAGCCTCATTGATTCACTTTTAAAAAACAAAACAAAAAAGAAACTTATAAAAGATTATATATTTAACAACACCTATAAGCATACCTATAAATGGAGCAAAGTTCTATTTATAAAAAACATATCATATAAAATAACCAAAAATATTCCAAGTCACATAAAGCCAGCTTTTTACACTAATTTTAATCTCCGGAAACTCTTATTCAATGGGAAAGGCAAAAATGGAATACTTAGCAACAGTGGTGTGTATAAACTTTTATGTGCTGACTGTGATCATTTATATATAGGAAAGACAGGAAGATCTTTTGAAAAGAGATTTCGTGAACACAAATCCGCCTTAACAAATCCTCTAATTTATTCTGAAATGGCTAATCATTGTCACCGCGAGAATCATACTTTTTTCTATCGATGATGCCAAATTCTTACATATCAGTGGTAACGGAAATAAATTGGACAGATTAGAGGCCCTAGAAATTTCTAAATCAGTACACCGATCGGAACATCTGTTGAACAGTTATTTCCCCAAAACTCTCCGCTCTTGGCCGAAATTGTCCCATGCCTTTCTCCCCTCCTCCCCCCCCTCAGCCCCCAACCGTTGAAGCGTGTATATCGGTGCCAGTTCGAACAGCATTTAGTCTTGTTTGCGCTCCCCTGAAGATGAGGTGAAAGCCTTGAAACCGGTAGGGTTATACCGTCATAAAAAAGTGGAATAAACAGTGTTTGATAAAAATAAATTACAATGTCTTTAAACCTCCACAATGTTAATACCTTAACTATAAACAACATAATAAAATTTTGTTTTTGGGTAAATCAAACCAAATGGAAAATATTTATGGGGTGAAAAAAAACGGTTTTTTGACAAAATAAGGGACACTTTTATGTGTACTGATGTATGCTGATAATATGTACTAGTATGTGTATACTGATGATATGTACCAGTGAATATATTGATGTTTGCTGATGATATGTACTAGTATGTTTACTAATGTATGCTGATGATATGTACTAGTATGTGTACTGATGTATGCTGATGATATGGTATTGTTTTGATTATTTTGATTAGATTAAAAAAATCACTTTCCTATTTATCTTACCTTGACTAAAAAAAACTATAATAATTAAATGTGATACTTTTCGCAAAATGTCAATATCAGGAAAAGGTTGCACAAAATTTAGCTCCTGATGCCTTTGAACTGCACCTGGAATCAAAATACCACAAAAATGTTTAATGCAATAGCAGTGACCTCTAACTCTTTTAAGTTTTGTTATAATAACTTTAACGATACTTGAATGCATTGTAGTGAAATGCACAAACAAAATGTTGAATTTATATATACTGACTGAAAAATGTTATTTTCATATTTTACAATAATATCGTAATAGATATTGCACAATCTCCTTTTTTATATTTAAGGTCACGCTTAAATATATGAGTAAACAGCAGATACGAAGAAGGGGATCATTCATAAACAACTAAACTACAGCTAAAGAGCTTCATTTATTAAAAATCACATGAAATTATCTAATTATTGTATATCACTCAAAACTTATTAAAAAAAACTAACTTAACTTTTGTTTGTTACTCGTGTCAACGAAGGTTGATAAAAAATCGAATATTTTTGGTTGATGAGAATTTTCGTCATGTCTGCTTCTTTTTTTCTAAGTAGGACAAATTTGAAATATTATTATAGACACGCATTTGGTACTCCTTTTCAAACATAATTTCAAGATATTCTAATATTTTATTATTGATACAATCTGGAGTTAATCTAGAATAAATTGATCTTTAAATGATTTTACCAATAGCATTTAAAGATTTAAGATTTAATGAATACCAGATTCAGCGATAATGGGATAAAAACGAAAAAATAAAAAATAAATGGAAAAAAAGGTTTCTTTAGACAGGTATTGTAAATAAACTTCTTTTAAGATACTTATCTTAAAGGTCTGTTTTACTATAATACTAATAAAAAAAATTTTTATTGAAGACTTTTGCAGCCTAGTAAGTAAGACGCTTGTTTTTTTATCCGGAGTTTACAGGTTCGATTTTCATTGGTACCAATTTAGTAAGAAAGACTTCGTTTTCACTTAAGACCTCTGCAACCACTTTCTGGTTGTTTGGAAGAAATTGCCACATGGCGATAACTCCACTAGGTTGTACTATATACAATGGAAGTGTTATAACTAAAAACATATCATCCTGTATGTAGCATGTGTTCTTCTGTTAGCGCCTTCTATCCTTTTTGTACTCATTGTGGCACCAAAAATAATGATTTTGCGTCTGAAATTTGTCTCACAACACTTTACCTTTTAATTGAACTATTAGTAAACCTTGTTCGTTTCTAGAGACAGTGCGAATGGTCGAGGGGTAACTTAAATAAGTATTTTATTCCTTTTTTTCAGAACACTTCGTATACAATGTTTTATTTTATAAAATATAGTCTGGCCTTAAATTTTAAGTTGTCTGCTAACAAGAAAATCAATCAAATTATTTGAAAATAAAAAAAGGTTAGTATTCAATCAACAATATCTACAATTGTTTCAGGTTGTGAAGAATACTAGAATTCAAAATATGCACTGTTCAAATTATCGAACCATTTTCTTTGAACGCCTATTTTCATTTACCCTTTTCACTGATTTTTTTTAAACTTTTCTCCTATTGAAAAGTTTATTCGATTTTTCTCAGTTTTTGCATATTTTGTTTAATTGCTTTTCCTTAATTGCTTGGAAAGTTTACTTATCCCCATCGCAATAAACATTCTCTTATAAAATATTATCAAACTGGATTCGAAGAGCTTGATCGAGTTTTAATGAACTATTTAACTGTCATAGATAATCAACTATTTTATTTAAATTGCAATGCAAATTTGCAATCGATTATGTGGTTGAATAACTTTTTTTACTCCTTATTTCAGATGGTGAAAGAGTTTTGAAAGTTGATGAATTGTGTATTTCGATAAAAAAAAATAATGGGACACTGTTAAATGTGATGTAACAATCAGTAATTGAACATGAAATTAAATTATTTTATACTTATGAAAGCTTATGACTAGTTTTATAAGAAACGATTTAAATACATTGATACTAAAAATTTATCGTATTGATATTTTTGGTATTGTCAATTTACAGGTATTGAATAATCTATTTCCATTTCTTATACTTTGTGTTACATCTTTAAATTGATGCCATCGTAAAGTCATTAGTATAAAAAACCGATTCGTTTACCTGGTCAACCATGGAATGCGTATCTTCATCAGAGTAGTCAATCTTCTATTATGTATGGCCAATTATTGTTTAGCTTAACAAATAGTGAGAGAACTCTGCGTTCGTTCTAAAAGTGGTATTGTGGAATATACTCGTATGTATTGTAGATACTTGTAAAAACGTTGGGATGGTTTCGGATTTGGTACCTTTTGGTTGATTTGATTAAAAAAATATGTTGGATGTCCAAGTTACAGGTAAGTAAAGTAAAGTATCCCTGTATAGGGTAATTACAATGGATAACCTTCTTAAGGTAGCAATGTTACATATGAAATTTGCTGGAATTGAAAACCAGATAAACTACATTTTAACACTAGTCAGTTGAATTACAATTATGAAGTCACGTAAGTAAATGTCTTTGTATAATAGTATGAATGATGCCGGATCCATTAAGTAGAGGCATGTAAAAATACGGTGTTGATAATCTCCACCAATGGATATGGCAATGGCGGAAAAACATAGTTGAGTATTAAGGTATAGTATATTTGTAAAGAAAACAAAATATATTCCTGAGTTTGCACAAAGCATAAAATGTACGAGTATATTAGAAAGCGTACATATCTGTCCTTCGTGTCTATTCAAAAGGCACATAGATTGGTTGTATATGTATTTTTTTTCATTATGTATGCATGCTTTTCTTTATCCCCTACAAGCCTCTGCAATGATGATACTGATATATTAAAAAGTACGGCCAGGAAATATCATTGTCTTTGATCTTAAAAAGCAGATTAAGTCACTCAGGTTTTGTCTGTGCTAGTGAACACTTGTACTATCATACTTTAAGGCGATAATATGCAGACCAGAAATGTTGACAAACCACCACTTGACCAGTCTGGGACCTTTTTTAAAATGGTAATTTTTGGAACCATTATACGAGGCATATCCAGAAAGTAAGTGTACTGAATTTTTGTAGGTTACAATTTTTTTTATTTAAACAAAAAAATTACATATATAAGCTATTTTTCGACATAGTCGCCATTCCTCTTAATGCAGGTGGTGAAGCGGGGTATCAACTTTTTGATGCCTTCCTCGAAGTAGTTTCCTGCCAACCCCTCCGTCCACTTCTCCACCTCCTCTTTTACCTCCTCGTCGGTTGAAAACCTTTTTCCACCCATGTGCAGATTCAGGGAGTTAAAGAGATAGTAATCTGAAGGTGCTAGGTCAGGGGAATGCGCGGGATGGTTCAGGACATCCCATTTAAATGAGGCGAGTAGTTCCTTCGTGGCGTTGGCCGTATGTGGTCTTGCATTGTCGTGCAGCAGGCAGACTCCCTTTGTCATCATGCCTCTGCTCTAGTTCTGAATCACCCTCCGCAATTTTTTTAGGGTCTCACAGTATCTTGCAGAGTTTATGGTCTCCCCTTGAGGCATATATTCAATTAAAATTATGCCTTGACAGTCCCAAAACACGGATGCCATGATTTTCTTGGCTGAAATTGTGGTTTTGAACTTTTTGGCGGAGGGTGAAGAGGTGTGACGTGACCGTTTTTAAACTTGCGACACCACTTGTACACACTCGTACGATTCATAGCTTTATCACAATATGCAGTTTTCACCTCATTATAAACCTCAACCGGAGGTTTTCCCTTCCAAACGAGATAACGGATGACGCCGCGTATTTCGCACTTGGCGGGAGATTGGATTGACATTTTTCACGAAACGTGTTGTCGCGTCGACACTTCTCAACGTACTGACCTCAAACCGGTCTCGTTGCGGAGGGGAAGGGTCAGGCTACACGGAAGTGTAGCCAACATGTCGAAAATAAAATCCATCTGGTCGTGAGAGCCTCAGTACACTTACTTTCTGGATACGCATAGTAATTCGGCTCAAAAACTCCGTAGTAGAAGAAATGCGTTCTACCAACCACTGATAGATTGTCAAAGTCGTGTAATGGTGTAAATTTCTTATTTCAATTCACAGCATCCATGCATATTCCGCTAGAAAGCTCAACCTAAAAATGGTTCTATTTAGAAGTTTTGGTATTCAATTGTATATGCCTAGTCACGATTTGGGCCTCTCAATTCCATCAGCAGTGTAAAGCGGGCCGAAGATTTTTTCACAAATGAACACGATTCCTGCATAATGAAAAGGGGACGCGATTATTATTAATGCTCCCGGCTGTAGCTCGTGTGTGACCTAACATTGTTTCTACATTAATATTATTATTTTCACACCACGGCCCATTGTGGGTGGAATATGAATCGATCGTCGGGTGGAGGAATGCTTTATTGCCTTAATATACTTATGTTCAAAAGAAATATTTGAAGCATTGAATCAAGGACCCATCGTTATCTATTATCTCTGGGTTGCAGCGTTTATGCAGTACTTCTACTGGCGTTTTTCTTAGAAATGGTTTCCCAGTTTGATATTGCACTGTGCACCAAATCCTACGTGCACCTATGGCTTCTCACTGGGCAATCTTTTCTAAATGTTGCCTTCAACATTGTTTTGGAATGCAGTCATATGAAATTCTCAATATATGTACCGTCCAAGTTAAATGAGGTCATTAAAATCTCGATGTAGGCTCGATAGTGTATATTGTTGTTCGATATTTTTCAAACTCCCAATGCTCCACAAAGATATCGCATTTTAGTTGTTTTGTACTTTGGGTTTACAGTGAATATAATATGTTAGATAATTTATCGAATTAAGAATAATTTATGATAGGTATAATCGGTAGGATACCTCGTTTATTTGTTCTTATTTTAAAAACATTCTTCATGTAATAAATCTCGTATCCAAAAGTTTCTTTTTTCGTTTTCAATATTTTTGATGTTTGCTATTTTTTCAGTGTTAAAATTAATAATAGTAAAATTAAGATTTATACCACATGCTCCGTTTAGAGAGCAGACTCTCTTCAAAGGTGCTCTAGCTCGGAATTTGAACTCACTTTTATTGACAGGTTAAAAATACTACAAAAATAAGTTGAGTGTTAGAATAGGAAGGCGATGGCCACGATCATAAAATAAGGTTGTTCTCTGGTGCTTTCCTTATTTTTAATTAGGGTTTTTTTTTAGATATTTATGATATTTGACATTTTTTTATGAATATCCGCTGTTGTGATATGCTTGTTTTTATTTCGGAATGTAAGTTTTTAATTTTTTTAATTGTTTATATATCTTGTATTCTCTCAAAAATTTTAATTGTTTTTAAATTTAGAATTTTTGTTTTTTGGACATTTTGTCGATGTAGATACAGTTTTTAATGATAGCTTAAAAATCATCCGGGCTTCAAAATATGAATAGAACTTTGGGCGGAATATGTATCATCAGTTTTTATAAATAAAATGAGTAAAAATAAATATTACTCCCTTTATTTTCCAGCACTTTCGTTTTATGCGGATAAAGTTTTGAAACCTTTTGGAGATTGAACATTGTTCTACCGTTAAGGCTTCCCAAAACATCCTCCACCCTCCACCCTAACATAGCTTGTAGGACCATACCATATATATTGTATCGTACATAATAAGTCTTGAACTTGATACACTTTGAAAATTTTATTGAATTTATTAATTAACACAGACTCTTTTGTCCTGCGGTTTGTAAACCGCTGGCGGTTTTTGTAAGAATCAAAGAGAGCTTTATAAATTGATTTTATTTTAAAATCTGAATTGGAAGAAAAATAGAAAAAAATACTTTTCGTTGAAAATACTTACTTTTCTTCTGATAATTCTTGTTATAAAACTATTTAATTTAGTTTGAAAGAATGTAAAATTTTCGTCTTTTTCAATGACATTCCATTTTTTCTCAGATATTTTAGGTTTAATTTTTAATAGGTCGAGAAACCGCATATCAAATTAAGGAATGCATTAAAAATAATTTATTTTTATGAACTAGGTACATTTTTTATGCATCAAAGGAGTCATAAGTATTTTATACTGAATATATATATTTTACATAAAAATTCTTCTGATAATCAATTAAGGACCATTTTACGTAAAAAAAATAGCTTAATTCGTTGTCACGAGACAAACGGAATATGATCTCTTTCATTTTTAAGTAGTATTTTTCAATGGTCTATTAGACACCTTCATTCCCAAATAAGACTCCAGTATAAGCTGTTCTAAGGGTCTCACGCAGACCAGGGAGCTGATGTGTTATTTCTCCAATGTTCTTAAAATGAATTATTATAATAGCCATATATCGCATCGAAGTTCTTTCTGTCATGGTTTCGAAGGACGTGAAATGCTAGGATGTGTTCCTATCTAGAACGTATCCGGTGGTAATGAAAAAAAAAATGATATATCATATACTATATATTTCATCACTAAAATACTTTTATGTCATGTGTGGTTTAATGTAAATTATGATAAGTTTGTAGTTATTGGTAAAACTTAGGATTATAAGCTGTATTAAAAAAATATATTATTGAAATGTGTTTGTATTAAAATACTTTAAGTATATACTGTTTGTGAATAATACACTACAAAATGTGAAGAGGAACAAATGTGTGTTGAGGTATATAAGGGGGTCATTTGAAATGTATTAATGAAGTTTATAGTTGAAAAATTTCATGTGTAGAGATTTTTTTTTCTTGCGCAGCATACGACTTTGGGCCTTCTGGACCCTGGTCTGTTGTGTGCAATCATACATATGCACGTATTTATTTTTGACAGGATAATTGTATGAATAATGTTAATGTTTTGATGTTTATGTGTATTCTTGTAGCATATTGCATTTCCGTATCCACTCACACTTTGGTTTTTGTTGTAATTTGTTAATGATCAATCGTAAAAGAATCACTAAATAATGGTATTGGAACATGATCACTTCAGATATCATATGTGGATATGGTTTTGTGTTATACATATTTTAAACATAGACTCACTTTAAGCGGGTCACATATTTTAATATTTGATAATTTACATTTTTTTATGTATGTACTTGCCATCCAAGACATGTATGATAACGTGAAAACGCAAGTGAGGTGCATTTCGGGAACTTCACCAGAATTTCCTGTAAAGGTGGGGGTACATCAAGGATTGCTACTCAGTCCGCTACTGTTCATCTTAGTCATGGACTATTTAACTAACCAGGAAATGAACAGTCTCTTTAAAGATCCTACTATTTGCAAACGATATCGTATTAATAAGTGAAAAACATGAAGACCTACAAAACAGTCTGGAAAGGTGGAGAAGAATCTTGGAGGACAATGGATTGACACTGAGCAGAAAGAAAACAGAGTATCTGTACCTACCATTCGAGAACACAAATGCTGTCACTCCCGTAATGCAAATGGATGGAGAAACATTACCAAATTGTGACTCCTTTAAGTATCTTGGGTCACTCATCCATAGCGATGGAGGATGTGCAGCAGATGTAACACATAGAATAAGCGTGGGATGGATGAAGTTTAGATCAATGACGGGAGTTCTATGTGATCCGAAAATGCCAGTAAAGTTAAAAGGAAAAGTATACCAAACGATTGTCAGACCCGCACTCCTCTATGGCTCCGAATGCTGGACGATGTATAACTCTTACTCTAGGCAACTAGAAACTGCTGAAATGCGCATGCTAAGATGGTCAGCTGGTGTGTCTCGAAGAGACAAAATAAAAAGCTCACGCATTCGTGGAAGCCTAGGTGTTACAAACATCAACAGTAAAATGGAGGAGAGGCGATTGAGACGGTATGTGCACGTTGGACGCAGAGCACCCGATCACATTGTGAACCAGGCAATCTCCACGGATCTTCCCCGAATAACAACCAGAGGAAGACCAAAGAATTCATGGATGGTGCAAAAAGATAACCTGATGCAGAGGCACGGCCTGGGGGACGTAGTTCAAGACAGAAGAGCATACAACCTGAGGACGAGGAGAGTTGACTCCAACAGTCTTCGCAGACAATGAGTTGGGATGGAGCCAGGAAGAAAAAGATAATATACATTTTTTTTGGTAGAATGCTATAAATAAATATCAACAGTTCAATTATTCAAAGGCTGATTCGGTGGTATTTGACCGAATGTGGTTTTATTTTGACTGGCGAAAGTTTTGTTATAATATTAATTAATATGGAAAATCTACCAACTAACAAGATACCTTAAGTATGTTAGATTTAAAAAAAAAGGTGTAACGACGTGAATCGGAAGACAGGGTTCTTACTTACTCACCAATGTTGACCGTTTTTAGTTCCGATTACCTGATTTTATATTTTGAATACTTTTTATTGAGTACTAGCCGTGACCTGATTTTTTTTGTCATTTTCTCTTGGATTCTAAGGTGCGCCAACATTCTTTCTGATAAAGTTCTAGTTTCTATATTATTTTGTGCCGTTGCATAAACATATTGTTATAAACAAACAAGATAAATCTACCCAGTGATCAACTGCCGTAAAACACCAACATTAGATGATTTTGTTTTTTTTTTCTTTGTCTTTTTTTTTCTTCTTGCTAACTTTTTTCTCTGAAACTATCGGTGAGCTCTAAAGAATGTGTTGAAATTTCTATATGTTTGTTACATGTGTAGGATACCTACCTAAATAAATAAATAATTGTCAAAATAAATAAGTGAATTGTTAAACACAATTAAATTAAATTAATTATTGTTAAAATAGTAAACATACAGGGTCATTGACCGATGAAGTATTCATAGATTGCCACACGCTATGAACAACAACAATGTTTACTATTTTATAGTATCTGCGACTTGTCTAGCCATCTCCAAATACAAATAAATAATCTACCCGCCAATTCATGCGCTAGAGCAAGGCAGAATATGTATCGCGAACTGGTTCACTCATTTGTATAAATTACCCGTGCGCCGAGAAATAAACATAATATTATTGTCATTCATTCAACTGTCAAGACTTGTTATTTATTTGCCCGCTGTCCACTTTCGCTTTTTATCCGCATTCCTGAGTCTATATTTATTTGAATACAAATCAAAATCATCACGACGTATAAAGATAAGCAATACGCTATATTGGTGACCCCGCACGAAAAAAGAACACCGCTACAAAAACTGAATACGTATTCCGACTAAATCGAATATCGCCGACTCGATAAACAGGAGAGGTAACCGCTATATTGGTGACCCCGCACGAAAACTGAATACGTATCTCGACTATATCGAGTGTTGCTAACTCGATAAACACCGAACAAGTGCAACTCGACACCGGCACCAGCAGCAACGCGATGAGCATCATGAACAGTTTCGTCAACGAGATTTTCGAGCGCACCGCCGCCAACGCCAACCGCCTCGCCCACTACAACAAGATGAGCATCATCACCAGCAGAGAGATCCAGACCACCGTCAAGATTCTACTCCCCGGCGAATTGGCCAAGCACGCCGTCAGCAAGGACACCAGAGCCGTCACTCAGATACAACACAACATCTGATTTGGACGAGCCAGACGCCAGCTCATGTGAGGTCAGTCCTGGCGATCAGCCACACGATTTACAGGATTGCCTCCCTCGACAAACTACTGACCGATAAGATGCTGGAGCAGACAAGCATTGCCACAACATCGATACAACCACGGACATCGATACAACCACGCTACAACCACGCTACAACCACGCTGCAGCCACGAGCACCGCAGACTCCACCATCATCAAGCAACCGCAGATCAACCGTCCACATCGGACGCCATCTGCAACTTGATCTACACCATCACCACCATCATCAAGCAATTGCAGATTCACCTTCCACCGCGGACGCCATCTGCAACTTGATCCACACAACCAACCATCGACGATCAACGCAACGACCAACCAAGCACCGCAGACAATCCAAATTTAGTGAGAGACGACCAAACCTACCCCCCGTTTCCGCATCACCCATCTGAACGACAGACCTGGGAAAAAACGCCACGCGCTGCTGTTATCCACGTACCTACTTCGACAACGGGAAGCGGATAACCGGTCCAGGCGTCAGATGCACTGGAAACCTAACGTTCACGCAGGGCACGCGCTCTCTGCGTTCACTAGGAAGGGAGCTATGTAGGATACCTACCTAAATAAATAAATAATTGTCAAAATAAATAAGTGAATTGTTAAACACAATTAAATTAAATTAATTATTGTTAAAATAGTAAACATACAGGGTCATTGACCGATGAAGTATTCATAGATTGCCACACGCTATGAACAACAACAATGTTTACTATTTTATAGTATCTGCGACTTGTCTAGCCATCTCCAAATACAAATAAATAATCTACCCGCCAATTCATGCGCTAGAGCAAGGCAGAATATGTATCGCGAACTGGTTCACTCATTTGTATAAATTACCCGCGCGCCGAGAAATAAACATATTATTATTGTCATTCATTCAACTGTCAAGACTTGTTATTTATTTGCCCGCTGTCCACTTTCGCTTTTTATCCGCATTCCTGAGTCTATATTTATTTGAATACAAATCAAGATCATCACGACGTATAAAGATAAGCAATACGCTATACATGTATTGAATCGTTAAATTATTTGAATTTTGGTTCTGTTTTTTATGAAGAGTGTTTTTATTTTTTATGGTCCTGGATCTTCTGAGTACTGGCCTGTTGCAAGCTTGCAATGTACGAGTATGTATATTAGATCGTATGCATGTACTGTACGTATACTATTCTGATATTTTTTATATTAGTTTTGTTAATGTTTTTATTTTTTGTATCACGTAGATTTTATATTCATGCGTATTCTGTTTAGAATTTATAACTGTGTCTATTTGTAATGGTGGAAAATGACAGTATATTGTAATAGATAAAAAAGTAAATACTATCACCCTGATTTCTTGCTAGGGTTAGCAAAGAGAGCAGAGCATCAGAGTTTTATATTGCGATATACATTCTTTGCTATTAACTAACATGTATATTTTAGTACGGCTCTCTAAAACTCATCTTACTAATGTTTGATTTGCTTGATCCAACTACATTTGTTTGGTCGTTCTACGCACAGTTCCCACTCACGTTCGTATTAAAAACAATTTTCACATCTGGTAATAATATAAAAGACTTAATATTACTGCCGTTATCTCTATTTTAATGTAACATTTTGATGGAAAGAAGAAAATAATTGAAGTGTATAATTACTAAATCATTTAAATAGTAGTTAGAAAATTCTGAACTCCTTTTAATGAACACGATTTTCTTGATTTATCTAAAACTAAAAACAAACGTACAAAAAATTCTACTTTTAACTGTCTTTTTTACAGTTTCTGTCATAAATTATTTTCTCTTATCTTTTATTTTAGCAGTGGAGCGAATATTTTTGGCAAAGAATCAAGATTTCATATTAATATCCTAGCATTACCAGAGAATCAAAGGATTTTCTCGCCAAATCCTTGATAATTTTGAGGATACTTTACTAATGAATAGTTTTCTCACGTTTCATACCTAATAATTTTTATTTTCGTTTTACGTGTACGTATGTATATTCCTTTTGAAATTTGATTGTTTTTATTTGAAAAACATCTATTTTTTATGCAAAATAAAAAAATTAAGATGAAAGAAGGAAGTTACTTATATTTCTATTTTAATTATCACCTATTTTTGTCATTGGTTCGAACCGTTGGTAGATACTTTACTATTTTGATTAATGCTCGCAAGATACGGGTATTTTTTATTCAATTTAATTTAATTTGGTCACTTTTTCATTTTCTTATGCTTTTGTTGCAAGTAATACAATGGACAAAGACTTATTATGTCTTCTAGCCAACTAAGATATTTAAAGAAGCCTTAAGGGAAAACCAGACAGAAATCGCATACAAAAATATACTTTATTTTGTTGATCAGGTCTCATCAAGCGTGGAGGAATTAAAATCCATTCATTTTAGCGGATGCTCTACAAAAATGTACTATTTACAAAACTACATATGAATTGGTTGTATTTAGTAGCCATTAGCTGAAGTATGAATACATGAACATAAAGGTGAATGAAAAGTGCATAATCTTGTCTTTAAACAATATTTTCTTCAAAGACAGCCTTCGTGGCCTAGTTGGTAAAACGATTTTCTTTCAAACCGAAGGTTACGGGTTTGAATCCTGTTGTAACTCAATGTATTTTAGGCTATAGTCTGGTTTTACTTAAGGCCTTTTAAATGTTTTTCTGGTTAGTCGTAAAGATTACCAAATGGCAATAAACTCGCCAGGTTGTACTGTATGCAACGAAAGTGTAATATAAATCAAACTATATTTGTTAATTTAGCTTCCTAAGGTTAGATTAATTTGAATGGGTTCAAAGGAAAATGATTTATAGTAAGATTGTTTCCAAAGGATATATAAATTAAAAAAATTTGCTAATTTATTTTCTTTAATTCAAAATAAACATAATGAATTATATAAAAAGCTTACATTTATGCATGAATCGTATTAAAATGTCACCTATGTGCATGTTAGGGTTGTAACTGAGAAATCCCAAGTATAATACGTGTATTTGCTGATTCATAATAGACATGCGTGCAGAAAAGTTAACACGAAACTTTTTTGACATTAAAATTAATACATAAAACAGATATTTGAGGTACGGCAAAATTTATCTCAGATTCAATGAGACATGCTGTAAATAGAAAAACTAAGAATTTATTATAACTAACGACATCAACTAAAGATCTAAAGAGCTATGTATGAGGAGATACATTTGAATTCCGTTAGAACCTGAAATCAGGCACCATATCAGACTTAAACTTACTGGAATTTATCGTTAAATTGCCAATTAACATTTGTTTTTCGTGATATTAGAATGTTGCTATTTATTTCTTAATCTTACATTGTGTTCTTACAAATTCGTAACTGACCCTTGTAGAATAGTGGTTAAAACGCTTGCCATTGAGCTTTCGATGGTTTTAAGCCCGAAGGCTCGATTGATGAGGTAGAATACAATATTGTATCCCATCTAGGCCTGTCGATATTTCCACATCACCAATTTGGATACGTTGAGGGGTGACATATGAATTAATAAACTCGTTGGTGGTTTTTTTTCTCATTACGACTTATTACTAATATATATGTAACTATAATTGACCTTATTTTTTTCTTCTTGCATTTAAATTTTTAAAAGTGATTGACTCGAATAATTTCATCGCTTTATAAATGTGAAATAATAAATTTGGGTTAGTAACTCAACGATATGGACCCGGCGGTCAATCTTTTTGGGAGGATTCGAAAATGTATGCTGAGCTATGAAAGTAAGTAAATGGCGCATCGCAAATCAGCACTTTGCCATGAGACGTCGCTCGATTGCACCCGGATAATAGAGGAGCTATTTAACCTAATTACTCCGGCAGCTGTAGAGGCAGACGGCCCAGTAATGTATGGAAGTGCTGGGACTTGGGACGCCAGGCCCAAGTCCTTTCCATTAGGGGTATTACTCGCTGAGGCGGCTCTTTTGCTACCCGGCCCCGCATGGACCCGAGTGCATGAGGAGACTATGCGATATTATGTTTAGGAACAAGTAATTGAATAAGATTTACAGGGGAACAATACATTATTGGAGCAGGTTAAAGAATTCTGCTATTTGAGTAGTTTTTTTCTAGAATAATGGAAGAGTTAAGAGAAATATCAAGCGACGTGTAGCGATAGGAAACAAAGTCAATGGGACACCAAAATCTCAAACTGGACAGTATTTTAGTACCAATTCTGATATATAGGAGTTAAACCTGGTTTTAAAAAAAAGAGCTGAATAAATGGCGTAGAAATGCGTGCACTGAGAAAAATACATAAGGTGACAATGTATGACAGAATACAGAATGAAGTGATCAGGGATGAATGAAAATTTAAGACTTGTGAGTTGAGTAAGATGAAGAAGAGTATTCTGAGATGGTTTGGGCATGTGGTACATATGAACGACGATATATTAACAAAATAAATATATAGTGCAATTGTAAATGGAAGGCATGGCAGAGGAAGACCAAGGAATAAGTGGTAGAGGAAGACCAAGGAATATATTGTTGGATCAAGTAAAATATATTTTGAAAGAAGGAAATGTTAGTTGAAATTAAGAATTTTTAGCCGCTTTTTAAAACGGACCAAGTGTAACGTTAGTTGGGATCTGATTCCAGAGTCTCACTGAATAGAGAGTAAAACGGATCAAGTATAACGTTAGTTGGGATCTGGTTCCAGAGTCTCACTGCATGGAGAGTAAAAGACGACGTTAAAAAGGAAGAGTAGTTAAAACGATTGATGATATTAGGCTGAGGAGGGGTGAAATTGTAATCAATAATTGCTATTTATCTGACTTTCAACTAAGTGCTACTTTTAAGAACCTTAAAATTAATTTTGTTTTACATTCCATGTACAGCTAGAATAATTGTTCGAACGATTGTTAGAGTCCGGGAATAGTAGATCAGTACTATGTGCAAGCTAGGTCTTAAGATACGCGGGGGAGGGGGGGGGGAATTATTGTTCGAATGATTGTAAGAGTCCGGGAATAGTAGATCAGTACTATGTGCAAGCTAGGTCTTAAGATACGCGGGGGAGGGGGGGGGGAATTATTGTTCGAATGATTGTTAGAGTCCGGGAATAGTAGATCAGTACTATGTGCAAGCTAGGTCTTAAGATACGCGGGGGAGGGGGGGGGGAATTATTGTTCGAATGATTGTTAGAGTCCGGGAATAGTAGATCAGTACTATGTGCAAGCTAGGTCTTAAGATACGCGGGGGAGGGGGGGGGGAATTATTGTTCGAATGATTGTTAGAGTCCGGGAATAGTAGATCAGTACTATGTGCAAGCTAGGTCTTAAGATACGCGGGGGAGGGGGGGGGGAATTATTGTTCGAATGATTGTTAGAGTCCGGGAATAGTAGATCAGTACTATGTGCAAGCTAGGTCTTAAGATACGCGGGGGCGGGGGGGGGAATTATTGTTCGAATGATTGTTAGAGTCCGGGAATAGTAGATCAGTACTATGTGCAAGCTAGGTCTTAAGATACGCGGGGGAGGGGGGGGGGGGAATTATTGTTCGAATGATTTTTAGAGTCCGGGAATAGTAGATCAGTACTATGTGCAAGCTAGGTCTTAAGATACGCGGGGGAGGGGGGGGGGAATTATTGTTCGAATGATTGTTAGAGTCCGGGAATAGTAGATCAGTACTATGTGCAAGCTAGGTCTTAAGATACGCGGGGAAGGGGGGAGGGGAATAATTGTTCGATCGATTGTTAGAGTCCGGGAATAGTAGATCAGTACTATGTGCAAGCTAGGTCTTAAGATACGCGGGGGAGGGGGGGGGGAAGATCATTCTGTTTGAAAAAGGGAATAATAGAATGAGCAAAGCCTGGGTAACAATCCATGGATGGGCCAAGTGAAGCAAACATATAACTGTTATATCGTGGGAGGAAAAAAACAATTTAAATACATCCTTCTAATAAAAAATGGGAACAATAAAACGAGCAAATGCCGGGTAACAACCCATGTAGTAGCCAAGTGAAGCAAACCGAAGGGTGTTATATCATGGGAGAAAAAAACAATTTAAATAAACCATTCTGTTTGAAGATGGGGTTCATAGAAGAAGCAGATCGGATAACAATCCAGGAAGTGGCCAAATGAAGCAAACTGAAGGGTGTTATATCATGGGAGGATTTTTTTTTTGATTAGACTACTCTGCTTGAAAATGGGAATAATAGAAGAAGCCAAGGCCGGATATCCATAGAGTAGCCAAGTGAAGCAAAGAGAAGTGTGCTATATCGCGGTAGGAAAAAACAATTTAAATAAATAATCCTGTTTGAAAATAGGAATAATATAAGGAGCAAAAGCCGAAGAACCGTCCATGGTGTGGCTAAGTGAATAATACAGTAGGGTGTTATATCAGTATACGTTAAATAGGGCAATAGGTCGCTTGTATTGGAGAAGGATATTTAATGATCACGATCTTTTGAATTGAGGGCAAAAAAAAATTCATTTTTCTGAAGAAAAAAAGTTTTTTAGTGTATTGCACCATTGCTTGTATTGGGTTGTACTTTGCATTTAGTATGCCCGTGGTCTAATTGTTAAGACGTCTGTCTCCCGACCCGGTGGCTGCAAGTTGGATTGCAGTTGGTACCTATTTTTTTTAAATAGTTTCAGTCTGGTGTTAACTTATAACCTCCTTAACATTTTTCTGGTTAGTTGGAAAATATTGCAATATGGCAATAACCCCGTTAAATAATACTCGTATTTATTAAGGAAGTGTTATACACTAAAATGCAAAGTACATAAGTGATACTTATACAACAAAATATATTTATTAATCGGGTGGGAATTAAATGATATTTTTATAATGTTTTAAAGTTGTAACGTGTTTGTTGAATATATTTGTTAAGGGCCAGATAAAACATACTAACTTACTTGCTTTATATATGGCTATGTAATCCTGTCGAGTGTTTGCCTCCCGGCCGATTATTCAGCAAGCGGATGTCACTCGCCATCTCCTTCCAGTCTTCTCTCATTCACAGTGTCCTAAAAATCTGCTGCACGTTGTCCAAAAGTCACTGTCTCAGACAACGAAGTGACTGTATTCTGTGTTGTAGAGTTTATATAATGATTTTTGCTGGCCATATCAACTCAAATCTGCTAACACGGTCTATATTTGCTAACCGTTTCGACCTTATGTCGCTGCTAATTAGTGGTTATCTCGTCAACTTTCTAGTTTCTTCATTAAATCAAAGTTCCTAGTACCTTGCAGCCTTTTTGGTCTATAAGTATCATGACCCAGACTTCGGACCCATATGTTAAGTAATTTTTTTTAAGAAAAATATGTTACTCTCAGGATTGATCTTTTTAAAAAGATGTGAACAATATTTTTGGATCGATTTCTATATTGGATCACTACTTCTTTTTATGCTTTCATCTCATCAATGATGATACTCCTTTGTATTATAGTATATTTGGCGTTAACTAGATACACATAGTGTAAAAAACGGCTTTGGTGATTTGCAAACTAATCTCATCGCACTTATTATGTTAGCGTAGACTCTCAACTCTCTGTTCTGGTTGAAATAAGATAACGCCGTAGTCCAATCTAAAATATTCTAAAGCAAAAAAATAACAGACCGGTGACCGATAAATCGTAGCGCATTAAGCGGAGTGTGAAGTAGGTATCTTGTGAGTGACCTGACTGTGGAGTGACCTGACTGTGGATTGACCTGGGTTTAGCCTACATCGGAATGAGTGGTGTACTCTAAATATAATCAGTTACGGAGAGGATCGCGCTGCGTATGATGTTTAACAGTGGGGCCTATTAGAGTAGCCTTACTGTGAGTGCGGGGAGATCCACATTTTACACAGCTATCTACTGTAAACGTTTTCTGGAGGCATGCAGAAGCTGTATTACCTAACACCGAATGCTGTGACCTAGACGGTGAAAACACTCGGCATGTAAGGGCCTAATGCAAAACAAAAATAATTATCCAAGGTCATTATCATAAAGAAATAAACATGAACAACATGATGGATGGTAACATTGGGCTGGTGATATACTAATATGTACGAGTATGTAATCAAAAATTGACATTGATATCTTCCATCAAATTAAGCACCTCTTTTAAAAATCAATATATTTTATCTTATAAGGCAGATTTCTCTAGCATTCGCTACTTTATCTTGCTCTTTCTAGTATTGATATTTATCTCACCGATTCGGTTAAAACTGTAATCTTAAAATTTCAAGATTTAAAAAAATTATAGTTACCCTATAATATTTGACTCCGAGATCTGAATTTTTGATACAGTTCATAATATTTAAAAAGGGTGATATATTTTAATGGAATACGATTAAATCCAGCAAGGGATAAGATAATAATGACATTAACCGTTAAATTAAGAAATAAACGGGATAGATCTCTAGACCGCTGAGAGTAAATACTATTTTCAGCCCGCATGAAAGTTACTCATTACCTTGAAACAAGCGTAATGTGAAAATTAAAGCGTTTATTTTTGTCAAAAACTCGGTTAAATTAAACCATTGTCAAAGTAGAAAAATAAATAACACTACCCACATTTTAAATACGCTGATTCATGTGAAATTTATGACATTATTATTTTTAAATAAAATCCTTTACAAATATTTAATTTGTCAAACGTTGTTTCATAATACAACATAATTTGAAAATTTATTGTTTAAGCAACATTGAAAATAAATTATTCACAAAAAGCAACTGTGAAATAATGAGTCAATATGATTAACTTATTCATTCTCTTGATGCTCTTCAACATATCCGGATTGGCGTGGCCAATAGATGTGGTGGAGATAACATTATTTTCGGCCGCATTAATTTTTTTAAGCTTTTAAGTTAAGAACCGCCGGAGTATTTATGAATTCGCAGTTTATCATCGCACGTACTATATTAGAAGTACTACCTCACGAGAAAATATTCACACACGTTTAGCGCGCAAATATTGTCACTGGAATTAATTCAACCGACTAGGACCCTTTTTTGCGGATATCATCGGAACTGAACCCGAAACCCTCGGGTGGATTTATCGCAGCGTCTTACAAACTAAGTCACGCAGGTCGTCAATAATAAATTCAATAATTATCCGTTATGGAAATAATATAAAATAATTGTATTGTTTTCATATCATGAGTGCTCAATCAAGAATTCGATTTATAATTTGACTGAGTAACAAATATTCGTAAGTTGTTGCCTACAAAAAAGTAATACTTGAACCGGCGAGTATATTGATTTTAATAATTTGACGTGAAAAACCAGAACATTTTTAACCAACAATACATACTTAATTTGTTTAGTTAAAATATCGAATAAACACTATTGTACGTTATTCAATTTCGTATTTTGAAATTTCAAATCAGCTCACACAGTGCATATTATAATATGTTTCTGTAAATAATATGGACGAAGTCCTGCTAATTTGTAGAAGGCATGATTTCCGACCTGATCTTTTTCCAAGTTCCAAACTAAGTACTATTAAAACTTAAATAAATGGGTCCTTGTAGGGATTTTACATAAATATCTTTAAAATCTTTCTGATTATTTGGAAATAATTGCCATTTGGAATAAAATCCACCAAGTTATAATGTATACAAAGGAAGATAAATTGTATTCAATATCCTAAAACAACTATATGTGAGGTTGGGCGTATTTTGCATACATGTTACAGTTCAATTTGGTGCCAAAATTGCGCAATATCCGGTATTTAAACCGTATATTAGAATAAAAAATGGTCGGATATAACATATGTTATTTGTTTCGGAGAGGTGGATATTATAACTTTTAGTAATTTAGAAAAATATTTAAATATGGTTTGGTCGTCATATTGAGAGAATGAGATGCAAAACACTTTTAAAATAGAAAATAAAATGGGTGTACAGCGTAGGAGAGTTAGGAGGAAATAATGGAAAGAGAAAGTCGGAGACTTTATAATTGAAGGAAATGTTAGAAGTATGATAAACGAAAAAAAACTATGAATGGCGAGATGTAAAGATGTGGGTGAGACGAGGGCTGTGTGCGTGGAAAGAAAATTATTACAATCTGTCAACTTGACCTGTTTCAGAAGGGGCATGGCGTGATGGTATGTATGTCGTATTGAAAAATTAACTCGTCACTCGTCTCGGATGTTTACTTACGCCGAATAAAATTGTTTTGCATATTTGGTCATGCACTCGTAAGAGATCTCGCTTATTAACTATAATTTGGAAAAAAAACGTGGCCTAGTAAGCAAGACCGGTAATGGGGAGCAGGGGATTTCGAGATCGATTCCCAATGTTATCCTAAAAAACGTGGCCTAGTAAGCAAGACCGGTAATGGGGAGCAGGGGATATCGAGATCGATTCCCAATGTTATCCTAAAAAACGTGGCCTAGTAAGCAAGACCGGTAATGGGGAGCAGGGGATTTCGAGATCGATTCCCAATGTTATCCTAAAAAAATATTGGAACCCAGTCTGGCAAATGAGTTCGTGAATTAACAATACTAGCACGCGCCTAGTACGTGCGCGAGTATTGTCTCTTCAGGTGCGGTAGTACTACCAGCACGTGCAATGACAAAACGTGAGTTATGTGTCTATTCCTGTGGTTATAATCCTGAAAGCTTAATTAATAGGGCTGAAAACAATATTGTAGCCTGGCAACGTTCAATGACAATGTTGAATGATATAATAGGAAATACGAATGCTATACTTTGCTTTTCTACAGCGCCAATTCCATTTGGTACATTTAAACACAACATAATCAATTGTTATGTTTGTGAATATATAGTATACAAGTTTGTTAGAAATTTAATAGTAAAAAATGCCTAAATTAATCAACAGTATACAGATCAACACGTTTCATATAAATTATGACTCAAGTGTATTTGTAAAACAAAATATTTATTATTTCAGACATTATACAAATATCGATTTCGAAACGATTCTAAAATATTTTATATTTCAAGTCATATAATATTTCCTCTTGGCCTTACAATCTTAATCGGAAACTCCTGTTAAATTTTCTGAAATTCCTTAAACAATTTTACCATGCAGTTCGTATGAATTAATGACAGCTGTTGCATATTCACAATAAAGTTTCACCGTTTCCATGCACATTTATTTACATATGGTGCAATTTGCAGAAAATGCATAATAATACCAAGTACATATTTTCCTCAATACCGTAGAAATTTATGGGTTTTATTTCTAATATAACTAAATACGTATCAGGCTGAAAGCTGCTATTCGACACAAAATCGGGATAAAACCACCTGAAAATGAAGAGTAACGTGGAACTTAAAGGTGAAGATTTAGGCGTGTAAAGGAAACTTAAGTTGGCACATAAATTATACCATTTTTAAACAAGATTAAAAAAGTCATTTTTATTTTCAGGTGGAAAAATAAAAATTAACTGAATATCAATGATGCCTTTTTGATTTATTTTTCAAAATTGGAAGCTATTTCTGCTGCAGCCTATGTTTTTGTAATACTCGTACATGAATATTTATATATGTGTATTGTGATTTGTGGATTACCTCATTCGGATTGATGTTGTTCATTCGGATGAATGTTGGCTACATTGTTCATTTTTTAATTGTTTTTATTTAAAAAAAAAACATTCTCGTTGTTTTTTTTTTTAAATATTTTTTTGTAATTTGAATTTATTTCCTTGCCGTGTGACTGTTGAAAATAAACACACGTATTTAAATTTTTTCTCTAGAAAATTATTCTAAAATAAAACTTGCTTTATTTCTGTTCCTTAAAAAATATGATTTTTTTAAACATATCCTTTGTTTTATAAAAAAACCATGTTTTCGTCTTGTATAAAAATATGTTATTCACGAAAATGAAATATTTAACAATTCTTATCAATGGTGATAAGAAAACGTTTGAAGAAAAAATATTTTTGTTTTGAAAATTTCATTTGAGTATAATTTATGAAAACATTTTATGTACATAATCATTTTTATGAAAAAAAAATACTTTGACTCACATTTGTTTCTAGAGTTTTGAAAGAAAACAATAAATGTTAGCATATCAAAAACATTTTCCATTAAATAAAAAAACTTTAAAATACGGAGTAAGATCATCTTTCCAATATTAAAAAAATAAGTTGTCTGAGAAATTTTTATACTTTCAAAGAATAAATATCGACATCAAAGAGGAAAATATAAAAAAAATTTGCACATGGAAATACACAGGTGGAGCCTTTGTAAAGCATAAAGTTTCTATTCTCCATATATGAACGTATCTGTGTGTCTCATTTTCAGTTTGTGCACGTCAAAGTTTTACATGAACAGTGAATGGTTCGACGGCATACAAGAGGATTTCGACGAATTCATTTTTTGTGGAAATTCCAAGTAGAACCTTTGTTTTCTTTGTGCTATGGCATAGTGGAACAAAAATAATAATTGACTGTAAACGAACCACATATATTATCATTAATCACATTTTTAGTTTGTGTTATGCTATGTTATTTAGACAGGATAATTTTTCTCGACATATTGAAATTAGTGATTCGGACATATTGAATATCGTAAACTGGAGACAATATTGTCTAGCACTTTCTTATTTATAAACTTTCGGGATTAAAAACCTTGGAGTATGCACGGTACTTGTCGTTCGTCGTCGTAATTGTTGGTGATACTATCGTACCCCGTGATGTCGAAATAACCTCAAAGATGAATCTGTTACCCCAAAATAGAAGACAAGGTCACCATAATTAACTATGTTATAACATATCCAACTGTATTTACACAATAAGGCTCAAGAGTTGTATATTTAACGGCATTTCTACTATACAGCTTTGCTATTATCTTTCCCAAAGGTATTTTTACCATACAAATACAATATGTAGTTGTATATCAAACGACATTTTTAATACACGGCGATGAAGTTGTTAATTAAAATCTATTCACACTATATAACCATGGAATTGTTTACCTTACTGCATTTACACTACTCAATTATACTCGTATATATTACATATGCCTTCTTATACACCTCCTTGAATTATATTTTATAGAACACATACAAAACTTTCTCAAAAAAAGAAAACGATGTCTTAACAATTTTTTGCAATAGGATTCGAAATACTAGTATTTTGTTTCAAAATTGTATATTTTATAACACAAGTTTGAGAAAAAAAGATAATATTCTTTTTTTATTCATAAATACGTACGTGCATTTTGTTTTATACTGTTTTTGTAAATATGGAACAATTTCTTTATCATGAAATATATTCTAATTTGTTCAAAGGCTAACCTCTAGTAAGTAAAAACCTCTATAGAAAATTAACATTTAGGTAATTAATCTCCATTGGTTAAAATAATGGCGAACATTAGTACCTATGAAATTATAATTCAAACCAGAAGTTGTTATTTGCTCATTACAATACAAACAAATAATTGCTTTTGTTTTATATTGAAAATGCACCACGCTGTGCTGTCTGAATTTCGAGTAAGTCCCCTTTTGCAGTCCTTGTTAGAGAATGGAAAAGCTATTGATCATTAGAATACAATAGAGTCTGGGAACATGATAATATACCCACTGGAGTATACAGTAACGATATACAAAGCCATGACATGCCAAGCCTGTATTATGATTATTACGAAAAAGAAATAAATATATGCAGGATAATATTAGCTATTCAGAAAACGATAAATATTTTTTACGAGTAAATGCTAATGAATTTAAGAAAAATTAATACCGTTTAAATCATAGGCTCCCAACCTTTTTTAGACTACCGCCCCCTTTTTAGAAAAAAAACACACCAACTCCCGTTCTTGAAATCAATCATGTAACCCATATTTTTTCAACTTTTTTGGATCATAGCCCACTTTTTCAAACAGCGATTCGATGGCGCGCCCCTCTTAGGTGAAGTTATATATTATATTAAGAAACAAGGACAGGTTTTTTAAATTACTTTATTAAAATATATTAACATATTGGTGTATTGCTTAAAATTTGATTAGCAAATATATATTTTTAAAATAAAATAATGTAATATTATTAGTGAGAGAGCTGAGCTTGGTGTAATAACACAAATTTTTCGATATTTGGTGCCATATTTGTCATCAGCAATCTTAAATCGCCGCGTTCCACTATTGACAATCTGTTTCTTTTCTTTGTTGGTAAATTTCTGACTACGCTAAATTCGCTTTTGGCTAAATATGATGATGGGAATGCAATAAAAAACTTCTTTGATGCAGCCCATAAAGCCGGATATAATACTGGAATTTGCCTTTGAAGCCAACATTTTTGATATCCATTTTTTTATTTAAATTTTAAATCTTCATTTGTAGACAATTCTATCAACTCCTTCTGCTGTGATAATTCTGCTGTTTGTTGGTTTGAGAAAGGTTCTAGGACCCAATCTGGAATAATCGTATTGAGGACATCCTGAAATCTTTTTGTAAAATCTTCTTTAAGTGCTTCCATATGCTGGAAAAATACCAGAATGTCGTCATCATTTGTTTGCACAGAGGAAAGATTTAGAAACTGATAGAATTGTCTTCGACCCAAATTTAGTTTGTACAAGGCAAGTTTTGACACAAACGCAGAAATAGTTACTTTTGCTTTGATCAAATTCAAATAATCTCCTTGCAGCTGTAGATTCGTTTCATTAAATTTATTACATAAATCAGTTAAATAAGAATAATCATTCTTAAATTTTAATAAATCCTCTTTTAACGAATCATCTTTGTCATAAAATCTTTTTAGACAGGTACCCTTTGATAGCCCTTTGGTGCAATAGTAAACGATTGAAATCTTCGTCGTTTTCATCACAAAGTTTTCCAAACAATCTCTCATTGAGAGCATTGCTTCTGATTTTGTTAACTGCTGTAATTGCGTACTATAGTGAACAATTAAGGCGATCAATAAGGTTTTTTGCAACAAAATATTGTCTGTAAATTACGCAATGCACGGCAACTACATTTGGTACCGCCGTTTTCAAATATGAAATCAACACGCGGTATCGTCCAACCATTGCCGGAGAACCATCGGTAGCAACGGATACTATATTATCCAGAGGAATACCTTTTCCTTTAAAATATTGTTCCAATACGTCAAATATGGATTTTACTTTAGTATTAGTTTCTAATTTTTTTGCGAATAATAGTTCTTGAAATTTTTTTTCATATTTTATGAAGCGAACGTGCGCAAGAAGTAAAGACTCATCGTTTGGTAAAGTAAATTTACCGACCTGTAAAGTAAACTCGGTAGTCTTCAAAAAATCAGTTAGAGAACTCTCCACATCCTCGGACATTTCGTCAATTCGTCTCTGTACTGTATTATTACTTAATGGGATTTTCTTAATAATATCAGACAGTGGCTTATGCAGTACAGTATGCAGAACCTCACTGACAGTATTAATTCTTCTCCAATAGCGTGCAGTTTTCCCGATTTAGCAATAAGCAAGGAAATGTTGTAAGAGGAACGTAACCCATCATCGTCTTGTTTCGATGCCGCTGAAAACATACCAGCTAAAGTTGGACGACTCGAATGTTGTTCTTTGAGCATTTGAAAGTAAGATACATTTTTATATTTTCTGTCAGGATGTATTTTGGTAAAATTTTCTTATGATAGTGAAATTTTCTTCTGATCGTAATCGTCCGGAGGCATACAGATGGACGGGAATCATGCTAAAATAGTTGATTCGTGTTACTATAAACCTAATTCGTGCTTATATGTTTCTCAATAAAATGAGTCAAAAAACAAAATCTCGTACCTTTTGTACTACTACAGCATATTTTGCAATTCTTCATAATTAATTATTTATGTGGAGCTGGTGAGTTGATATACTCATTCAAGTATATGGGTTTACGTGAGTGAAGTGTGAATTTGTAAATGAGACGTTCATTGAATTGTTGTTTCTTAATTAGCATTTTAATACCCAATATAAAAATGAATTGTTCCAGTTATGTTGATTTTTTTAATTTCAAACACAAGGAAACCACATTTAGATATACGAGTATATATGTTGTGGTGTCTAAGACCTAGAAATCCCATTTAAAGGTTTTTGTATAGAATCGTCAATGAATTGAATCCCTCGACAAATGAGGGTTAGTATGATATATTGTATAGTTCTTAAACGTCACGTGTCTATTCTTTTATTTTATCGAATAGTAAAAAAAGTTTTCTATAAAAGGTGGTTTTTTATTCTTATTATATCGACGATCCCCGTAGCGTCATTGGCAAGACACCTATTCACCCATTCACCCATTCAAACCGGGGGCTCGGATTCGATTCTTAATTCTATCAAAAAAAGAAGGTCCCAGTATGGTATTTAAATTGTTTACACCGAGAACGCGTGCAAATGTTGTTGCCTCTTTCCGTGCGGTAGTGTCACCAACACTTACAAAACAACGAGTTCCGTGCCTACTCCAGTGGTTTTAAGCTCGAAGGCATGATTACTGAATCAATTAATCTCCGACCATGCTTTTTAATATGTCGGGATTGGTAGATTGAATATATTGAGGGACACAAAGCAAATTAAAAATTATACTTTTGGAACCCAAACTCATTCTAAAGTAAAGGAAAGGAAATAAAGGACGTTTAATAACTGTATTTTAAATAAGGATCGTTTTACTGTAAGAATTCGTTAGGGTGATCTGTGTTCTTTCACAACTTTGTGTCCATTTCCCAAAAATAATAAAAAATCACTGAAAACGACAAAAAATGAATTTGAAATAAATGTAAAAAATGTGCCTTAATTTTTTTACTGTAGCTTCACAAAGCAAGATAATCGTTATAAAAAAGGTATATTTAAAATAATAATTATAAGGCATATACACTTAGTCTATTGTTAGAATTTTTGTAGAGTTTTGAATAATGCCTTTCTTATTTTTTTAATATTTTATTTTATTTTCATTTCTTCTTATTTTCCACCTTGTTCTTCAAACCCTCTATGCTCGTAATGGAAAACATTTAACTTTCCCCACAAAAAAATACAAAAAGAACTCCCTTTTAACACTTATTTTCAAAAGAAAAAAATACTAAATGTGGTGAAATATTATACATTAATTGCCTAAAGGTAAGAGCAGTCAACAAAACATCTAAAAAAGAACGAACGAACAATATGCGCTTTGGAAATAAAAATCGATGCCTGGAGCCTAAGCTATTGGCTAATGCTCTGTTTCCCCAATAATGTATCTTTGAATCTGGACTTAGCTACTTGTTTGTGTAACATTTTTTAAACCTTTTTGACAATTTAATATCGATGTTTTGAGTCTAGGATATTGGCAAGAACTACCAACTTGAATTAGGGTCTGACAAGGAGCAGTATGATTTTGTATTTCTTTTGAATGTCTTTTTGACAGTTTGAGTGGCGTTATTAAACTTTAAAACTATAGTAGTACTGCATTTTAACTTGAGTTGGTTTGTAAATAAAAATCGTATTGAAAATATACGCCAAATTTGTTTGATGCCAACAAATAACTACTTTTAAATACTTGAATGTGCGTATGGATATTACGGAAGTGCCACTGGTGTAACTAACAAAACGTATGTTAAAGAAATAGATTTTACCTTAGAAAATACGATCACATCACATTATACAGAAAAAAGGTAATAAGTTAGATAAGAAAGTGCAGGCAGGTTTATTTATATATATTATCACTTATATACAACATCCTAAACTGTGCCACCAACCTTCAATATCTCGCTAAAAATGATAAGGATCTCTCCAATTATGGGCATGCACTAGAGATTGCCGTTTGCTATTTACAGTTCATCGTTTCTCTTTCTTTACGCCGTCCTTTTTTGTTCATGCCGTCAGACTCTGAAACCAGTTACCGGCTGCCGTAAGACTCTCACCCTTGTTGGTTTACTTCAAACAGCAATATAAAAATATATTTTCAATGACGAATATATTTTCAATGTTAAGCCATAACTTCAATTTCTAAGTCCTTCCTAGTCTTTGGTGCTATTTAAGTTTTTTCTTTATTGTTTTTTTTACTGTTTATTAATGCTATAAGTATAGTCAAGTCTTTTTTCTTTTTGTGCATAACATTGAAACCTCTAGCAATTTTGATGAATCTGCCTAGCTCTTTTCTGGTTGGTTAGCAGAGATTGCCGTATGGTAATAACTTTCATTTGTATAATTGCTAATATTTAAAAAAAATAAATAACTAAATGTTACTTAACCCAATGATGCTAACAGATAATCGTAGATAAGCCGCATTTTATTTTCCATCCCATGAAAATGTTCTACTGAAATCGATGATTGTGTCTTAAAAAGTATACAAGAGAAGTTTTTCTAAGTGTAAAGCAGACGAATTTTCTTATAAAATTAAACTACACCTTTGTTGAACCTAAAATGATTCCAAGTTAACAATTTCCCTATTAAAAGTAAAGCTAAATTTAGACTACGCGCCATATGAGGGTTGTACTAGACACTATAAAAACGCACTGTGGTTGGGTTGTAAACCGAGCATGGAAAAGCGAAATGAACTCTGAGTTAAGGCGCCAACGTTAGTTTTATATCCCGCCTGGCGAATATCTCACAGTCATTTGAGGAATATGGCCGGCCAGCGGGGTCTGCGGCTAACTGCTATGTGCGAACACCACCTCCTCGGACGGCACTGTACTGGATACATTATTTGGATAAACACGTATAATAAGGGTTTCCGTATTTTTGTGGTAATACTGGGATCAATAGAAGCTAACTCTCTGGAAATTTCTTTTTTGTCATTGAAATATCATGGACTGAAAAAAATATTAAAATCCAAGTATACCTTCGTTGTTTAGTTGGTAAGATGTTTGATCCCAGCTGGAACTCAAATTAAAATAAAAAGCATTTCAGTCTCGTTTTCACTTAAGGCCTTAAGACATATTACTGGTTGGTTGGAAGAGTTTGCTTTAAGTCAATAAACCCACCAGGCTGTACTGTATACAACGAAAGCGTTATTTAAAATAATACAATATGCTAAATGGGAGTAATGGTAGATGAAGACCGAGAAAAGTATGGTTGAAACAAGGAATCGAAATTTGGAAAGAAGAAAACATAAGGAGTAAGAACTGTATGATAAGATAAATGGATTTAAAGGAGGCGAAAAAAATATGTCGCAATAGGAAAGTTTGGCGTTCTGTCTTCTTAGTCTATCAACAAATAACAGAGAAATGGTATGTATGTAAAATAGAAACATTTTGAATATTTTTGGGGGGAAATAAACAATGTTTCTTTGTTCATATATAATACTCATTAACGTTAATTCATTTAGAAAATTAATAATCGTTAATTTATATTTACTACAAATATAAAATTATTTGCATTTTTCATTGATAACGCATATTTAATAAAAAACTTGTTAAAAGGTTTTAATAAAATAATAAGACCGCCTAAATCCAAACTTAAGTGTGGTTACCCTTCGGATAATACATGTATAAGTTTTGTTATATCAGATTCTTATTCAAGCCAATTTCATAATAAATTACATCTAAACAAACAGATTTTTTTTAAATCCGCAATTCTTTAAAATATTTTAGAATATGTTAACAGCATTTTGATAAAATTTAATTCTTTTTATTTTGGTAAATCATATAAAAATAAAACAATATTCTAACCCTGTTGCGATAAATATTTATAAGATTTAATAAAGTGGCTCAAAATAAAATAAAGATATAAAACTTTAATGTAGTGGCTCAAAATAAAGTAAAAAGATGAAACTTTCATAAAGTGGCTCAAAATAAAATAAAAAGATGAAATTTTAATAGTGCTCAAAATAAAATAAAAGATAAAACTTTAATAAAGTGGCTCAAAATAAAATAAAAAGATGAAACTTTAATAAAGTGGCTCAAAATGAAATAAAAAGATGAAACTTTAATAAAGTGACTCAAAATAAAATAAAAATATGAAATTTTAATAGTGCTCAAAATAAAACAAAAAGATAAAACTTTAATAAAGTGGCTCAAAATAAAATAAAGAAATGAAACTTTAATAAAGTGGTTCAAAATACAATAAAAAGATGAAACTTTAATAAAGTGGCTCAAAATAAAATAAAAAGATGAAAATTTAATAAACTGGCTCAAAATAAAATTAAAAGATGAAATTGGCGGATAAAGAGAAAATTGTTGAAACGTTCCAAAAAATAGAAAATATAGAGAAAATATTTGCTATTGGTACAAATAATATATATTTTTAACAATGAAAGTTTAACTTTAATTGTAATTTTACTATTATTAAAAACAGTTTAGAAAAGTGATTAAAGCTGAATTTCCATTTACCTATCAAAATGTAAGAAAGGAATAAAAAAAATGTTTAGTTTATCAACATATTTCTGTCTCATTTGATTTTCAAATATAATTTTAATAAATGAAAGTTAATAAATTTTCATTTTTATAACTTATTGATAATGTTGTGAATACATTATTAAAATATCCTTTTTTAAATAATGCGTGTTCATCATTATGTTTTCAATAGTATTTTTCCTACATATTACAGGAAAATTATAAGAGTGAGCAGATAAAACATAAATGCACTTCATTTTGTCATTGCATATATATTTTGCTTGTTAAACATTCAATTTGACAATTAGATATTTTGAGTATATAATATATTGGATGGTCAGTTAAAAAATTTTTCATAGCCTATAAAATGTAATAACAATCTGTGATTATCAAATTTAAAAATGATATTTTTAACCTTTCTATCCAATGTCACTGCGATATGGTGCGATACAAGTTATTGCAGTAGACATAGCAGCGATATGGTGCGATACAAGCTATTCAAGTCAGTAGACATAGCAGCGATACAAGCTATTTCAGTAGACATTGCTGCGATATAACGCGATACAAGCTATTTAAGTCAGTAGACATAGCAGCGATATGGTACGATACAAGCTATTCAAGTCAGTAGACATAGCAGCGATATGGTACGATACAAGCTATTCAAGTCAGTAGACATAGCAGCGATATGGTACGATACAAGCTATTCAAGTCAGTAGACATAGCAGCGATATGGTACGATACAAGCTATTCAAGTCAGTAGACATAGCAGCGATATGGTACGATACAAGCTATTCAAGTCAGTAGACATAGCAGCGATATGGTACGATACAAGCTATTCAAGTCAGTAGACATAGCAGCGATATGGTACGATACAAGCTATTCAAGTCAGTAGACATAGCAGCGATATGGTACGATACAAGCTATTCAAGTCAGTAGACATAGCAGCGATATGGTACGATACAAGCTATTCAAGTCAGTAGACATAGCAGCGATATGGTACGATACAAGCTATTCAAGTCAGTAGACATAGCAGCGATATGGTACGATACAAGCTATTCAAGTCAGTAGACATAGCAGCGATATGGTACGATACAAGCTATTCAAGTCAGTAGACATAGCAGCGATATGGTAATATGATCGCCGATGAGGTAAAATTTTTGTAATTTTTCAATTGTTATTTTCTTAATAGTTAAGAGATTTTTACAAGACGATAGATACTTTTTAACATTATATATGAAATAATTTTCATAGAATTTACATTTCTTTGAAACTAAGAGTAAATGACCTTTGCTTTGTTCTTTGAGAACATTTCAAAGAGTAACATACTCGAAATCAGTTTTGTGAAATTTTTCAAATAAAATGTATCTATAATCTTAAAATATACCATATATATCATATACTTATTCGTTTTTGTAGCGTTCTTTGGAATTAAAGAAATAAAATTTATTTTATATATTTTTTGTACGTAATTTTATTAAGAGATCATCTTTCCTTATTTTTACTGTTTATCTTTTGATCAAAATAGTGTTTATGTTTGAGAAGCCTTTTAAAGCTCTTTTACGTACCTTATATTGGCTGCACTCAAAATCAGTTTATTCAGTGCCACAAGAACTAGAAAAATACTTCTCCAGAAAATTTGATATTCTAATCCAATTAACCTTAACATGTCTTTCTTCGAGGAACTTTTCTACTTATGGATCGATTGTTAAATTTTTTAAACAAATTTTCACCAGTTGAAACTTTAAATTATCTAGATTTTTTTTTTAATAAAGCATATTTTATATTGACTGATATAACTGAATAATAAGTTTAATTTGGTGGCACAATCATACTAGTTTGGGTGGATGGCCAATTAAAAAAAAATTAACACGATTGTTAATACTGCCATAACCAAACTAATAGAAATACAGAAATACCGATTCAATAAATAATATACTTTTTATTAGTTGATCAAAAAAGTTAAGCATTACGTGAGCCTATTATTTATCTTATACCAATTTTTACTCTCCATGTTTAATTCCCCATTTAAAAATAATTAACATTAACAAAATATCTTTGTCATATTTTTTTGGAAATTTTACATACTACACTTACTTTCCACAAGTTATCAGTTTTGACGAATGAAATTCAAGCCACTTAAAAAGACCTACCCCCCAAGGTGAGGACAACATTAGATACTACATCAGTCAGAGATTCTTAAATGACACACTCCATTTACTCGGAAACTTTAGACGAAAACTGAATTTCGGTGGCTGTTTATGACCTCGAGTCTTTTTTACACATGGATCTCTTGCGCAAACTTTGCTTTAAGTTCATACTCGTCAGTGTGGAGAGACTCGACGAACAAAAATACCTAGAAGAAAAATTCTCTTTTTATTTAAAATTATTTAAGAAATATAAATTGTACATCAAGTAGTCGTTATTTATTCATATTAAGTCGTATATTTTACATTAATTTGAAACCAATAGGTTTCTGCCAAACTGTTTGCGTATTCCATGTTATAAAACCTTGATATTATTATATTTGATTCTCATGTAAGAATTCGTTATTATTACATTTGATTCTCATATAAAACTTCGTTATTGTTATGAAAACTCATTTGGTTAAAATAATATTTTTTGTTTTTTTTTTATAATTATTAACGTTAAAATAAAGGCTTTAGAAAAAATTCTTTAAGATGTCAAGTAAATCTACTCATTAATGATGCAATTTTTTTTGTTGAACATATAAAGCAAACATGAAAAATATGCATATTTTTTTGCAGAGTTTTTTTTATTTACTCGTACATAAATATTGTTAACAAATTGAAAACGATATTTCTGTATTTTGATTATTAGTTAAAATGCTATATAAAATGTAGTAAAATATCAAAGAAGGTGAGTGTTTTTATTTAAATTTATATATTTTAACCTAAGGAATGGAAGAAAAATTGTTTTGGGAGCAAAAACGGCTCATTTAATAAACGTTATTGTTTTTAAAATAATTGTGGTTATATGTAGCATGGATTAAATAAAAAGCTGGCTCTATTTTCTAAAATGTAAGCTGTTTTTATAGTAGCCAAACAGACGAGCTGTTTTTTCCATTGTGAATAATCAAAAATCGTTCATACTATAGTTTATATTCACAATCAGAATATGAATGAAACCATTTTACAGATAAATAAAAAAAGTTTTAGGTGTGAAATCTACCTGCTGAATAAGTTTTATTCAGCAGGTAGATTTCATAGTGTAAAGTGCGTTTTAATTAATTAATTAAATAAAAAATATGTCCTCCCGCATTTGGCAAGTGAATTAGAAAAATCGAGCTGTGGATACGTTAGATTAGTGAGAAATCAATCCACCACCTTCTAGTTTGAAACTTGGAAATCAATAAGGTGAGCTGATTTCAAAGGAGATTGGACAAGGCAAAATAATGTTAGAAAAAAATCGATTCTTTATGGTTGATAAGATTAAATCGCTTGACTTTTTTGGTACATTATAGATTTTCTCGTATTGGCATACTACAATTGTAAAACTTAGCTAATGGAAAATTTGTTTGATTTGAAATGTTATTTGCACTTATTACAAATTCAATTACAATAAATGTACTCGTATATTAACTTTTATTTTCAGATTGACTAAATAATATTTTATGGACTAAGCTCACTATTTAGAGGAACTCTCTATACCATTGTAGTTATAGCAATATATTATTTAATCAGCAAAGAAAAATTTAAAATCACGTGGTATTTGTCTGATCATTTATTACGATGTATGAGTAGATAAGCTGATTCAATAAATATATCTGAATGTTTAAGTAAACCGGCTCATTCATGTGCCATTCATAAAACTGTATATTGCATCACTGAGTGATTAAAAAAATTGTTGGCTTAACACGGTAGAAAATAGTATTTTCTAACAAAATTTAATATCTTAAAATAGAAGCTCTTACCGAAACATTTATTGCGATAAACAAGTTTTCAAGTGTTGTTTTACATTTTATTTTAGTGCACCTTTAAATAGTTTTATTGTTTTCCAGATCAAATATAATTCATATTTTTAAGGTTTTATATTTCATTTATACGTTTAATATTAATTTATTGCTTGAGAAACTTCTAGTCACGAGGCATCTGTCCGATCGTTCTGCACTAAACGTTACATTAGCATAATTGTTATTTTATACAATAAAATGCTCAACAGGTGGTTCACGTTTTAGGCCAATATAAACATGTTGTGCATTGATTTACTTCTGACTTTTCGAGTACAGAAGTCTTTGATTTCACTGTCAATAAAATATTATAAATTTTACTTCGATAGAACCCAGTGACCGAAGTCACTACAATGGAACTTTGGTAATATTCTGATATCTCTTAAGTGGTAATGTAGGAAGCGCCTTGAATGTCTCGACGTATTCATCCATCACAAACTCCAATGAAAGTCTAAATAATAACTTTTTTAACTAAGACTCAAAGAGATCTTAATTATTTAAAAAAATCAATGATTACATTCTTACAGCTGAATGTGTTAGTATCACATATCGGAATATCTAAAAAGATTTCTTTGCAGTTCGTATTCCCTTGGTAAGTTTTCTTACTAAATATATCTTTTTAAATTGTTTTTTCATATTTTTACTTTAATTTATTTGCTTAATTTGTCTCGCCAATGTGATACAAGAGCCATCACAATTGTCATCGCACCGCCACACACAAAAATGTGTATTTTTTTTACTTTTCTAACATTGCAAACAATACATATTTATTTGCAAATAAACATTAAAAACTTGGGGTTTTAATAGATTGATTGATTTGTACACGAAATCTGTAGCCTTGACACGATATATCAAGTGAAGAGTTCCCTTAATCCAGCCCCATCCGGAATCACTACCTCCCTTTGGCGTCCCCCACATTCGGTATTTTATTTCCCATCAGTCGATAAGAACGTGGCCGCGTCGCGATCTGTGATTCCTCGTAATGACTTCTTGGGAAAAAAACTTTATCCCTCTCTGCAGTCTCGTTTTTTTCCTTCTCAGAATCGTTTGTGTTTTACACAATGAAAAACCAATCAAGGTGAACGCATTGGGAATCTTATTTGGTTTTGCTGATAATTTTTTTGAATGTTTGAACAAATGACAAGTTTATTGGTTGATTAATATGAAGATTTTTATTTAAAAAAATATTGAAATTAAAATTTTGTTACACAAATTAATTAATTTTTCTTATTTTGAGATCCTGGTACAGTCACAAAAATTTTGTTATTTGTTGTGGTTTTGCCCAATGACACTTCCACTTAGAAAAATTAAAATAATTTTTGACTTTGTGAAAAAGCTTTTCAACTTTTTAGAACATTTTTGTAATAAAATTCATGCAGCCTTCAAATTTTAATTAAACTTATTGAATTTAAAGTGTTCATCATTACGCCATATTCCATATCATCTTGCGGATGAGGAAGAGAGCAGACTTTTCTATCCAAGCTCACAACTTTCGCCTCCTACACATTCATATATCTCGTCAAGCACAATCTTTTATTATTCCCATTTCTTACTTAACCTTCTTTCTAAATCTGGTCCATTAGGTCCAACCACGTTCTCTTCGGTCTACCTCTTCTTCGTACACCTTGCACTTCTGATATTCACAAATAATTTAATATTTATATACAAATGTCATTCAATTTAATTATCAACATGTTTTGTTTCACATTATCTTCCGGATAAGTAATACTTGAATGCTCGGATTGACTTCCTTGGAGAATATTGGCTCACTTCAAGTCAGTTGACAATGGGGTCACTTTATGTTGGAGACGGCATGTCCCATATAAAGTGACCCCATTGAATAATACATATGTTATGTAAAATATTATTGGTGGACATAATTCACAAAGGGTTGTGTATAATGTGTATATATAATACATACGTTATGTATCATATAATGTGTATATACATACGAATACTTAAATGTTTTTTCTTTGACATTGATGAATTAATTAATTGATTTACGAACATGAGTTATATTTTTTCGAAATCGTAATTAAGTTAATATTGCCACAAAAGGAAATATCTCATATCACATAATTTTTCCAATTAGTAAAATTCAAGTTATTGTAACATACTTTTTTGATTGGCAATCTACTCACGTTAGGATGATTTGCGTCACCATTGTAAACTTTTTAATGTGTTCAGATTTGAAGGAGTAAAAAACTTTACTATGTCAAAATATTTTAGAAAAACAAATAGTAATTAGCTTGTAAATATCTCGAAAAGAAAAATGTATATGTATCTCCATTTTTTTTTATATTTACGAGTTTTTGATATTTACATTTGCAGAAAATTTTAAAATTTTACTTAAACTTAGACGATATCGTGAAGGTTTTACATGACATGACACGAATATTAAAAAAATATGTGAAATATTATTTTTGTTATTAATAAGAGATATTTCTAAAGAAGTTAAAAACTTATTAATCATTATTTTGATTGGTCGCTTAAAACCCTTTTAATCCCAGCATATTTTGGCCAAAAAACAGTAGTATATATTTTATTTTTATCTCATTTAATATTTAGTTTTAAATGCATTCTTTTAAAAGTAAACGATTCTCAAAGTTTATAAAAATATATATTCAACATAAAAACGTGTATGAAAACTTTAGAAAAACGAGGCTGATGATCAGCCCCGTGAGATTAAAAGGGTTAAATGATGAAGAAAAAATAAGTAACGAATCCCTGTAAAGAGTGCTCTTTAATATTTGAATACATTAGGCCAAAATATGAAAACAACATTTTCAACCGTTTTTTTAAAGTTCAAATAATAAAATACTTCGATCACGTAGAAGTTAACACATTAACTCAATCGTACAGGGTGTCCCGTATTGAGTAAATCATATTTAGGGTGGTGATAGATTGGATCAAGACCTACCAGAATATCAAAACTTGACCTCACTAAAAACCTTACCGTTTTTAAGTTATTCGGACTTTTGTAAAATTTCGTAAAATCCCTACCTTGCATCAGATTTTTTGCTGCGTTGTGTACAATCACCATTTTCGTAATTTTATTTTTATGTTGAAATACTTTTGAATAGTATACAAAATCCATTGCATACAAAATAATTTCCAAAATTATTAGGGGTGTACAAAAAAATTACTTGAAAAATAAAAAAAATCTTAATTAAAATTTTTATGCTAAACTTTGGCTTTCTGTGGTAAAAAAAATTGTACTGGGCATTTCCAGAATACTACTTTAAAAAGTTGCTCAGTTAATGGAGATTTCGGAATTGTGTAATACTATTAGATTTTTTTTTTACGAAAAACGAAATAATACTAGTTTTTATTCAAAAGAGGCTGATTCTGACCAAAGTTCAAGTGAAAGGTATTAATGCAAAATCTACTTCATTTTGTTTCTGTCACCTATTTACTGGTGTAATTCGTGTTAGCAATGTCTTATTATAGCGCAAGATTCCACTACCTACCATCGATTGGTTTAAACCGAACAAAAGGTGAGATAGATAGCAAATGGTGTCCATTTGCTCTCTCGCTCTTTTTCGTGTCAAAACGTGTAAGACTTGACTATCAGTACGATACCTTACACTGCATGTCGCATCTCCTTTCTCGCAAGTTATTGTTTTCATACCTACTCTTTTTGCTTTGAACCCGGATTTTGTTTTGCCTATCGATTTGGAGTTGTGTGAACTTAATATTTTGGCGTTCCCCTGGATTTTGTTGTGTTTATCTACTTGGACTTTTTTTGTGATCATAACGACTTGGCTTCCTCTTTGACTTTTTGCATCCTGTGGTGACAAGGAACTATTACTAACATGGCGAACCGGAATTTTGGGTATACTACACGTGAGTATGCCGAAATGCATTTAATTTATAGCGAAGCGGGTCGTAGTGTCAGAGCAGCTGCAGCACTTTACGCTGATCGGAGTATTTCCCTTATCGCAGGAATCCTAACTATGGGGTATTCACCAGAACTCACAACGCGTACATGGAAGGCAGAATCCCTGGCCGACGTGGTTGTAAAGGACGGTCTCAAACTGTACATGATGATACAATTTTGCAAGGAAAGGGAAGAAGACCCGTCAACTTCCGTGCGGATGATCCAACAGCGTACGGATATACCAAAAACTACCTTGCACAGAGTTTTAAAAAGATATGCATTTCATCCCTACCACATTCAACACGTACATATCCTGTTACCAAGAGACTACGCACAAAGAGTCAAATTTTTCCGCCGAATGTTACAAATACACCAAGAAGCTGACTTTTTAAATAAAGTTTTATGGAGTGATGAATCTGCCTGCAAGAGGGATGGCTACATAAACCTACACAATATTCATAGCTGGCAGCTTGAAAACCCATACGGAGTTTTTGGAAGAATAACTGCCACTCCTCCTCGAAGATGCTCTTCTAGAACTACGGCGCACAATGTGGCTGCAGAATGATGGGTGCCCTGCGCATTATGGTCGACAAGTAAGAGCCCACTTGGACAACGCGTACCGTGGGCGATGATTGGTCGTCTTGGGGCAATTCTGTGGCCTCCTCGGTCACCTGACCTTAATCCTCTGGATTATTTTTACTGGGGCTGTCTAAAAGATAAAGTTTACCATAAAGCCATTCGCAACGAGGTTGAACGGCGCCAACGAGTGAATGCGGCTTGCCGTGAAATTTCGACGCACAGTTTGAGATTGCTGAAGTGATCATTTTTGAGGAGATGCCGAGCTTGCACCAGGACAGGAGGGCGACAATTCGAGCATCTCCTGTAAAATTCATTGAATCAAACAATTTTTTAATATTCTAATTTGTGTTTCATTCATCATCGTGAAATTAAATCACACAAACTTGCACATATGCTACAATAGGCGCGCTACGAGAAACCAAATTAAGTATATTTTGCATTAATACGTTTTACTTGAACTTTGGTCAGAATCAGCTCTTTTTGAATAAAAAATAGTATTATTTCGTTTTTCGTTTAAAAAATCTAATAGTGTTGCAATTCTGAAATTTCTATTAAATGAGCAACATTTTAAAGTAGTTTTCTGGAAATGCCCAGTACATTTTTTTCACCACAGAAAGCCAAAGTTTAGCGTAAAAATGTTAATTAAGATTTTTTTATTTTTCAAGTAATTTTATTGTACACCCCTAAAAATTTTGGAAACCATTTTATATGCGACAAATAAGGCTACTATTCAAAAGTATTTCACGAAAAAAAAAAAACGAAAATGGTGATTTGTACAAAACGCAGCAAAAAATCTGATGCAAGGTAGGGATTTTACGAAATTTTACAAAAGTCCGAATAACTTAAAAACGGTAAGGTTTTTACTGAGGTCAAGTTTTGATATTCTGGTAGGTCTTGATCCAATCTATCACCACCCTAAATATGATTCACTCAATACGGGACACCCTGTATATAGATTTTCCTTCGAATTCTGTCTTAAAATAAGTCACCCCATACAAACTCATATTCCATTTTGCCATGTTTTCCCAATAATCTCAAAACATGTTTAATGTGGGTTGGTACATTTTTGAATATATATTTACAATATATCAAATTGATAAAGGGTGCATTTAAATATACGCGAACTGTAGAAATTGATTAATGGTGCACTAAAACATACATAAAAATACACATGAACAGTAAAAAAATTATAAAATTTAAAAAAAAAGATTTTAAATTGGATATTGTCAAAATTAAAAAAAAAAAGTAGCGGATGCCATAAAATGTTAATTATGTTGATATTCAACATGCTCCGCTCCATAGACTACTGGTACCTACCAACGTTAACCTACCAACGTTAACCTACCAACTGTTTAAGTTTCAAATTATAAATTAATATAAATTTAGAATTTGTCTTTCGGGGAAGAAACACTAACTTAACAAATTTATAATACAAGCATAAGCGGGAGTCGTGATAGAAGACGACTGAGAAAAATATGGTTGAACCAAGTAAATTAAATTTAGAAAGAAGAAAAGGTAAGGAGTAAAAGAAACGGAAGGAGCTGTTTGAGAAGATGTATTGTAGTATGGGAAGAATCAAAAGTATGGCATGATTGGAATGTTTGAAACTCTATCTTATCTGCCTATTTAAATAAGAGAATGGCGTGAATAGTATTTTTATTGTAATGACCAATAATCTGAAACATGACTCGTTTAATTTAAATTAATTTTAAACGAGGTATGAGCTGTTCACAAACTTCACAAAAAAGTCAATGATAAATATTTAATATCTTTTTCTATTGATAAAAGAGAAAATTTCAGCTCCTGCTGTTGACAAAGAATAATAAATAGTGTTGCACAGATGCTTGGCGTGGTACTCCGCTCGTCTAACCAGGTTGGGTAGAGGTTCTCAACGGTTTTAACGCAAAGGGTGCGAAAGTTGACTGAAAGTAGAAAACGAATTTAGGGCTTGATTTTTTTTAATAACTGTAGATCTTTAAGTATTATTAGATTTGCTGATGACACGGTAATTCTTGCTTAAAATATAGATGACGTACAAAAAATTACTGAAAAATCCCTCTGATGAAATAAAGACGGAGATAGAGAAAACAAGAAGTATTGCAATGGAAATAAAGCATATTTTTCAAAGCTGAAAGTTGCTCAAGGAATTGACTATGCGCCTGATTTGCAACTACATCTTCTCAACTCTCCTCTTTTGCGTGTACACTGAACCAAGAAACATTACGTAGAATCAAGGAATTTAAGATGTGGATCTAAAGACGTACGCTTAAGATTCTCTTACCAGATAGTGTTACGAATGTGGAAATGCTTGCTCGGTTGTATAAGGAACGAGAACTACTTAAAAATATGAAGGTTTTCAAGTTTTAGTATCTTGGTAACATAATGAGAGGCACATTATACAATAATATATGACAAATGAGACAAAAAAGACACCTCATATCTTGAGTTAAGAATTTGCGGAAGTGGTTTGAGTGCGATTCAACTGAGTTGTTCCAAACTATAATGAACAAGAAAAGAACTGCCATGATAGTGGCTAACCTCCGACAGGATGGTATCTCGACAAGAAGTGTTTATCTATTTATGCAATAGAACATTTTTGGTGCAACTTTTTAAAACAAGTCTAGTCTTTTAGACACTATTCAAATAATGAAATTAGATAAATGATTGAAAAAATTTAATTTAATCGAACTAAAATAAAATTAAAAATAGCTTCTGTAACTCGAAAAAAACGTGTTTTTATAATAATCAATCTGTTTCATAAATAATAAAAATGAAGGAAGATTTGATAACCAATTACTTTCCCTATTATATAATATCATAAAATAACTATGTACAGGGCTAATTTTCCGCTTCACAGATAATTATCTTCACAGATAATAATAATTTTGAATGCCTCTCTGAACCCTTAGTATATTGAGATATTAACTCTTACTCAATGTTTTTTCGAAGTTATCAACATTCATAAATTTAGGAATCATGTTATCAATTTTGATTATAGATCTGGAAAGGTTTATGTATTCACCTATTTTTCATCTTATACAATCTCTTCCGTATAGTTAATGTCTACTCATTAGTGTACGTGTTTATCTTTAGCCAGGACAGACAAAAAAAAAGAGCTGCTTTAACTTTTTAAAATCATCTTTAACATCGCCGAACTATTTTTTTAAATTTTGTAACGTTTTTGTGATGTTTTTTTTTCGACACCTGCTACTACAGACTATTTCGGAAAACGCTTCAACTTTTCTGATCTTGTGATTTTCTTATTGTTGTTATGTAATCTTATTAAAAAATATTTTGACAATATTTTTGATAATATAACATAACAACATTAACGACGGGATTTGGATCCCTACAAAGCTAGATTAATTAAAACATAGGTATAATTTATTTGTCATTATAAAAAGAATATCAACAATCTTAGAACTTCATTATTTTCTTTCTTCCGATTACAAAGACATCAGTGTCAGTAAACACATTGATTATTTTAAGCGTCATGAAACAAAGAAGATTGTGAACCGCTGGGATAAATAGTATCTTTCCATAAATCCTGCAGCAACATGTTGCCCTGCGACCAAAACGTTATCCTCCATGTTGAAAAACTATTGCAGTGTCAAACATAATTGGGAGAATTTTCATTTCGTATGCCTGCATTGCCAGTGTTTAATTGATTTATTTACGCTATTCCTTTTTTCGGTATTGCTTTCAAAAATACTGAGTTGTAAAATTCAAATAAAGTTTTTTGATACTGTTAGTATAAAATTTAAATTATTTTTTTGTATTTTTCATTGAAAAAATAACAAGAAAGTTGTTGAACAACACTGTTATTTATAATAAATATTTTCCTGATAAATAATCATGGTAATTTGAAAACATTTTTAAGAATTAAAATAAACCTAAGCATATAAAATTAAAATAAACAGTAATAAATAGCGTTTTATTAAATGTGATTGTAACACTTTAAATAAACACAAATTAAGAACAAAATTTAAGATTGCTGGTTTTGATTTATTTACCCTTTTCAAAAAATATACCAAGAACGAAATAAAAAATACATTGAGAGCTTTTAAATATTTATACAAGTTAACTTACTTTTTGTTCAAATCAATTAATTTTTTACAATTTAATGATGAAAAAAACAACATTTAGAGTCAATATATATTAGATATGTGATAAGTTTTTTTACTATAAAACATATTTTTAAATTCAATAAAATTTTATGTAGAAAATTAAAATCTCTGAATTTCAACGATTTTTTCTAGTATGTTAAGTGCTGAAAATAACAAATATTTTTTGAATTAAAAATAATACATATATTCATACTCCGATATTTTTTGTAAAGAAAGAAAGTGGATCAAAAAACATATATATTATGCTAACACAGAATGACTGATAAATTTTCCAAATACTGTTTCATGCTCAGGAAATTAATGTTATCCTCATTTTTTATCATTGAGAGTCGTATAAATATATGATAATAGTTTCTTCCAAACGTAGTTCAGAAGGACACAATTAAGAAAGTAAAATGATTAATCAGTGCAATAGAAGAGAATACCAGCATGACTGGAGAGAGCGTAATTCCCTCAATTTCCTGCAGTCTGGTAGTCCGTTGACTGGAGAGAGCGTGGTTCCCTCAATTTCCCGCAGTCTGGTAGTCCGTTGACATGGAAATTTTGCCATGTGACGTCGCTTCCGATTCCGCACAAAGTTAGCAGATTTCCGCTAGGGAAGGTCGGCACAAATACGTGCATAACAACGTGCATATAAGCTGCTGTTTTCAAAACTTTTTATGCATTATTCTTGCTGTCACGTATGCATATTGCTATATGCGAATGAGGGAAAGTTTGTCTTTGTTCCTTGTGTTTTTGGTTTCCATATATTAAAAAATGAAATAGTTAAGGTTTCGGTTTTGACTTTAATAAATTCTATATCAGAATATTTAAAAATAAATATGGTGTTGAATGTACGAGTATAATTAATATGTCGTATTGCGTCATTATTCGTTGAAAATAGAACATGTATTTGAGTTAACTGTGCCTTGAATGAACAGTATAATATTTCATAAAGTATAAAGCAAAGATGCGTTATGTCACCCAGGTTGATTAATATTTTCAAAGATTTATGTTTAAAGAAACTACATACATCGATGGGTGAATTACAGAGTTTGATAATGTAATTGTCTGAGAGATGCGAAGAGAAAGATCTGAAGCGTAGCGGCGTGTAGCAACGACAAAATATATACTCGAATCCGACTGTATAAAATATTCTAAGTTAAAGGCCACAACAAGAGTATTTTAGTACGAACTTTGATGGATGGAAATGAAACGTAGACGTGGGAAAAGACGGAAATAAGCCGAATAAATGGAACAATACGTGCACTGAGAGTGACGATATATGAATGAAAAGGGAATAAAGGTAGTAGAAATGACTGCACCTAAGGCTGTTTGTAAGGAATAATTGATAACAAAATAAATTCATTAGACACATGTGAGTGGAAAGCGTGGCGGAACACCAAGAGAAGTATGGTTGAATCAAGTTATTGAGATTTTAAAAGAAAGGAACAGAGAAAGTCAGAGAAATAATAGGAGTTGTATGAGAAATTGAATGGATGTAAAAAAGGGAAAGGTTTTGTGTCGAGCATAAAAACCTTACACTCTGTCTTCTCTGCCTACCCAGACAAGGTAACGGTGTGATGGTATAATATAAATTACTTTAATATTTCACTTATTACATTTATCCCCGCGGCACATATTTCTACCTGTTATTTCGAGTTTCTTTTCAGGCGGATGTAGAAATACAGAAATACGGGTCGCGAGGATTAATGTATTAAGTCGAATAATAAAAAAAAATTATAAATAAAAAAAAAATATGTATATATATATATATATAATAATAAAATTAACCCTTACAGCTCCTATGTCCACACGTTGTGGCCATTGGGTTTTTCCCACCAACTCCTATGTCCACTACGTGTGGCCATTTTTTTCTCAGACATTTTTTATGAACTTCAAATAGGGTTTTGCTATTTTTCAAATGTAAGAATCAAATGAATACTCTAGAAATACTGTCTTATTATCTGACCATTCCTTTGTCATCAGGAATGTGGGAAAAAAATGGTTCAAAGTCGCTTGGGGTGGGTGCAGGTAGAGAGCATGTTACAATAGTCTGTCGAGTTGTGGTGCAGTGAACATGTTCTGTCAGACTCGCGTACTAGCTACGTATCAACATTTGTACCGTATTACGGTTCAATAACAATACAAGGACTTATCAGACCAGATTTGACGTTTACGAGTAGAATTGTGCTACATCTATTCAATAATCTACAACAGGCGAACCCAGACATAAAAGGTTATCATATATTTACGGATAGATTTTACACCAATCCAACACTTACTGAAGAACTCTTGAAAAGAAAAAGTTTTCTCACTGGCACGATAATGACCAACAGAAAAGGTTTACCTAATGATATAAGAAAACCAAGATTAGCTGTGGGACAAAAGATGGCGTATATAAAGAAAGATACTTTGGTATTAGCCTGGCGAGACAAAAGAATAGTCACAATGCTCAGTACAAAGCATACGTCAGCTTTCCAATCAATGAGAAGAAGAGCAAGGACAACACCACACCATTGCTGACCAATCCAATCCAAATTATATAATAAACAAACCAGTAGTCATTTCAGATTATATTCAAAATACTATATGGGCGGGGTGGATACAGCAGATCAATACGCAACATCATATTGTTTCATGCGAAAGTCTTTGAAATGGTGGAGGAAGTTATTTTTTTGGGGTTTTGAGACATCGATCGTAAATTCTTATATTTTATATAAGGAATGTGAAATCAAAAAAAATATAAAGCCAATAAATCATAAAAAATTTCGCCAACAATTGTTGATGCAACTTATTGGAAACGTTCGCGCACCTTCAAAGTCCAAATCGGGACGATTATCGTCAACTGATCATCAGCAACGGTTAGACAGAACTCCCCATTTTATTTTTAGTAGATCAGGGAGAAATTATAGAGACTGTCTGGTGTGTTCAGACCGTGACAGCCAAAAAGGGAGAAAGCGAACGCTTTTTTTTTGCGACACTTGCGAAAGAAAACCTGGGCTTCATGTCGGAGACTGCTTTAAAAAATATCATACAATTCATGATTATAAAAATTAATAACTAAAATAAAATTGGTAATATAGTCAATAAACCTCCTGCATAACAAAAAAATATATATTTTATTCATAAACCCCCAATTTTTTCATTTTTTTCCATACAAACATTTTTTCAGGAAATACATTAAAAATAGCTTGGAGTTGGTGGGAACTTTTATGAAAAAAACTTGGAGCCCAAAGGGTTAATTATTTTGAGTTGAGGGAAATTGAATTAAATAATTTGTGATAAATTTTTTAATTCTCTTTAAATTATCACATTGGTAAAAAAAATAGTATGATAACATTTTTACTTCAAATTATATAAACAAACAAAAATATTAATACATACCAATTAATTTGCCTTTTTGTATATTTTTCAACAAGTGCTTATCTTTATTTTTTTTAAACTAGGGTCGATATTTGTCTTTAAATAATGTCTATCATACATTTTTAAGCAACCAAACAATGATATGGAGGCTTTCAGAAATATAAATATGACGATATTTATATTTCTGAAATCATATCTAGTGAAGTTAGAAATAATTATTTAACTATTAAGAGACCATTATTTTCATGAGTATAATTGAATAAATTATAACGTTTAGAAAATAATAAACACATGGATTTTTTAACGCAGTGTAGAAAAAATGTTTCCTCTATGTATTTCCGATATGCATTTAAATACCTTAGTGAAGCGTTACTAAAATTCAATATTATAATAACTATAAAAAATATGAATATATTTAAAAAAAATACATATTTACTTAAAAAATGTAGAATATTGTAAAATATGAATAACTATTGTGGCCTAGTTAATATGACATCTGTTATCCGCTCGGGGGTTGCAGATTCGAGTCCTGTTATCACCTTATTTTCTTCTAACAAAGTCGTATTACATTATTTTATGTATTTGTTCTATACAGGAAAAAATTATGGCCTTATTACCTTATGGCTATTTCTTCTAACCAACCTGAAATATGTTAGAGACCTTAAATGAAGATCGGACTGGAATTCTTTGTATATAAATCTGTGTTGCAATAAGAGTCGAACCTGCAACCCTCGAAATGGTAGATAGGTGTTTACCAACAAAGGCCGCCAAGGATCGACCCTGGTTTTCACTTAAGATCTATTTTACATATTTGTTATGCATTACACTATCGTTATATACAGTAAAACCTGGCGGGCTTATTGACACGTGGATATCTCTTTCAACCAATCAAAAATATGCTATAGAGGTCTTAAGTAAAAACCAGCATGCAATCTTTTAAAAAAAACTGTGTTCTAATGGGAATGAAACTCGCCACCTTCGGGCTAGAATACAAGCGTTTTAGTAAGTTTACAGTTCGTGAAGGATTCGTAATGTCCGTATCGGAGGCTTCGAGCCTGGTTTTCACTTAAGACTTATTTAACTTTTTTTTTGGTATCATGGTAGATATTGCCACCTTGGAATAAATTCACAACGGAAAAATAAAACAATATATTGTAATATATAGGTTTAATGTTTAAAATGATTTTTTAAATTCATATTGGCTTTAATAAAAATGAAGATATCCTTTTTTCAAGTCGGCATCGACAACGGATAAAATAAATAAATAATCTACAAATATGAACAGTTTATTTGAAAAATTGCATGACATATTTGGATCGTGTCTAGAAGTCGTTAGTGTAATTTTGATTAAATCAAATCTTGAGAAGAAGAAAAGAACTTATCAAGCAAATGAAAAAAATTCGAATTGAAATCACGAACATCGTAAAGCTTTTCTTATAATTTCTTTTATTCGGAGAAATTCCCTTTGTTTGATCCTATTGAATAATTCAGACAGAATCTTTTACTTGATCTGCTTCTGAATACTAAATATTGGATCTGTTTTGGTGCTCACAACAAGGAAGTCGTTGATACATTCGTCTCAAAGATACTAAACAAAAAAAAGTGTATTTTAATCAGTACACTTGACGAGATTGAAAATGTTATTGCAATTATATAAAACGTACAAACCGGTATTCTAATTATAAATATAAATATTTGCAAACTATTTGAACGGGTAAAGACAAAAGGCAAAATTTTCAAACTAATCTGATGAGGTGCTGTCGATTTTTGGCGTTTCGCAGGATGGAAACTGTCGCCAATTATATTTCCAATTATCATCGATTCCACCACAGCTAGAGAGCTGCGGAGTAAAAGCCTTCGAGTTTAAACCGCAAGATCTTCGCTTCTCTATAGTATCTCAATGAGTTGTTATCTGCCCGTTTTGAGTCAAATTACTGTGGCAATATCTTTTGCTTCCCGTACTTCATTATAGTGACGTTTTAATGCCAAGTAGGGGATATTGGATAAAGGCGATGTTAGATATTTAGATGCCAACGAGACGATGTTGAATATATTTGAGACACCCAAAACGTTTGACCTAAGAAAGTACGACCATGTGCTCGAATTTCAGAACATACTTCAATTACATCAAATCAGAGAACGAAGGAACCTTTCTGTTCTGTTGACATTCCTTTGCGTGCTTAATACATAAATCTCTTTAATATTATTGCAAATATATCCCCCTTCTTTCGATGTTGAGATAAAATATAACAATTGCTAAAACTCGTTTATTTAAACAAGATGTGAGTACAGTAACATATTATATAAATATATTAAAATGAGAAGAATTCTAAATTCTTCTTGCATTTATTAAATTAACTGTCAATTAATTGTTTCTAAAATCACTCTAACGTTATATCGTTGTCATATAAATCAATTGATTTGGTCGTTAATACTTTACGTAAAGTTTTTTTATAAATAAGATCTCCGTTGTAAGTTTTATTTAATTAAAATTCTGCATTATAAAAGATTTCCAGTTTCATTACGGAAATGGATTCAAATCATCATTTTGCTATCATCACCTTTTTATTGGTTCTGCAAGACGCAAGACCGCATTAGTTTTTTAGTGTTTTTGCAAGAAAACATTTATATTCAAAGTTTTAATGACTTAAAATTAATCAAAATAATAGTATGGCTGCAAAAGAACTTCAGATACTCAAAGGAAGAGACGATTGCGTTAATCAAAACAAACAAGATAGACTCTAGAGAAGCAGCAATACGTCGACCACATGGAACAGCAAAAAACAAGCAAATCGTGATACAGAAAAAAAATACTTGTGTTACTTGTGTCATTATTACTAGTAAACAATAACTTACTTAAATAATGTTTCGGGTATAAATATTTTAATTAGAATACAGATTTTTTTTTACTAATTATTCTTTCTATTTAATGTCAGTGACTTACTTAGGAATGAGAATTAATTTGTTAAAATATACAAATACAAGTATTTTTATGCACAATCATTTTATGCAGAAGAAGGCTGAAAGAAGCCGACTAAATGTTTGCATTGAAAATAATACATGATGTGATATATGACGAAATACGAAATGAAGGGATTAGGGATAAAAATGAACTCAAAACTTATGTATTGAGTAGGATGTAGGAGGGCTTTTGGAGATGGTTTTGTCATGGAAAATGAATGCATAAAGAAAGACTAAGAAAACAAATATACTCGTACGTGTAGGTACAGTGCAAATGTGAGTGAAAGGCGTAGTATAGGGAAAGTAAAGAAACTACAGTTGGATCAAAATAATAATGTTTGAAAAAAAAAGGAAATTTAGAAAGTCAAAGAAACCGTAGGATTTGTATAAGTAAGCGTTTGCGTAGCAATATGAAAGTCTAGCGCTCGGTCCTCTGCCTCACCGATGTGAAATGGTGTGTGGCATATTTGTATATATGGTAATATGCAAACAGTTACTTGACTACTAAATTTCTTATGCAATTAATAATAATAAATAAGAACAATAAAAACATAATCACTGCATGCTCATGTGAATCGTGAAAATAAAATAGAAAATACACAATGTTTTCTAAGATTATGAACCCCTCTTTGATTTTAATTGATAAAAAGTTTTCCTCGACCGTCATACGTGTATATTCTGCGGACATCAAGGTCACTTGGAAAGATACAACAAAGACAAGGATGATATGATGATATCAAGATAACGCCTTGGGCGACTTTGGGTATGATAGATTTATGCCCTGGAGGAGTGACAGCGTTTGCGGAAGACCTACGCCCTGCTGCGAAATGAACGAATATTTTTTAGACACTCAGATTCTTACTGATTTTCCTGACAACAAGAATTGAAATAAAATGAAAACATGTGTTAGCGAACGAACCTACAGGAAAGAAGACAAAATATCTTTTATACATAAAAAAATACTTTTGATTCGTTCAAAAAAGAATGAACAGAGAAAAATACGTACGTAAATAAATTGTTAAAAATAAATATACCAGACATGTAATTATTTAATCGGAAGTTATGTTCAATATTTATTTAAATCTATTCATTCGACACCCAGGCGTCGCCGTGTTATTGACATCTCTCGGATAATAATAGAAGTTTTTGAAAGTATGATAAAGCAGTAACATAAACCTTTTGTAATTTGTGATGTAATTTAATATGAGCCATATCAAACGATTCCTGTGTGAGTGTACGAATGAGTATAAGGATTTATTTTTTATCATAAATATAATAGACTCAATAGAAGGCTTAAAAATTTTGTTGTCAATTCACTCTATATGACTTTCCTCAATTAGGTAGTAAAAAAATTATATATATGTAGGGTATCCCAACACGAGGCAATATTATGTAAATAATAACAAGGACAATTTATATAGCGCCGTTTAGACAGCAAACTCTCCTTAACGACGTAACTACTCGTTTGGGAAGAGATAAATGGAGTCAATTATGATGACGACATTTGTGGCCTACTTGGTAAGACGCTTGACTTCCACGGGGGGACTTCGGGTTCCATTCCAAAAAAATACTAAAAATATTCCAGTCTGGTTAAAGAGTCCCTCTGCAAGCAATAATGCTAGACGCTAAATTTGTGCGAGTGTTGTTGCCACAAAACGTGTGGGTATTGGCAAAATGTGCGCTGACGAACCGCGAGTTCCGTGCTTGATTCAGTGTTCCTAGATCAGAAAGCTCAAATAATGGGGGCGAGGACAATTTTGTCACCCGGTCACGCTATTTAATATGCCAAATTACCAATTTGAATACATTGACGGCTTATAAAAAATAATATTTTATAACATTTTGAATGCGTTATTTTTTCTTAGTCACTTGAAAAATCAATTTCAAATATTGGGTTTTTATTTCAGGATAAACATAGAAAATCGAGCAACAAACTTTCTTCGCACGTTGTACAAGTCTCGATTCCTCTAAATCCATATACATTGTCAAAATTCCTTTTTTCATCACTTGGTCTTACCTCATTTTTCTTTCTTTATTTAAACGATACTCCATTTATACTCGTGTAAAAGATTTGTTTTGACAATCTTATGTAATTAGTGGAATTTCTTCTCAACTTTTCTAATATGTAGTTGAATAAACTAATATCTTAAGCCTTTGATAAGTTTATTTATAATTTGATATATTTAAAAAGTATAAAGCTGTTCATTACTGTATTAGTTGAGAATTATCAGAGTTAATAAAACCATCGTTTATATTAAAAGAAAATACAATATTTAAAATTTCCGTCCCACGTACATTTTTAACTTCCATTTACTTGTAAAATTTGTCACTCGTAGAAAAAATGCTTTTCAGTAAGTAAAAAAATTATCAATTCAAAAGATTGAAAATAACCCTTTAAGCAGTATTTAATATGATGTGGTAGCGCTTTGACTTACATTATCATTTTAGTTTTTTTTGTGAAAATGAGTAATTACTATTTTCGAGATTAGACTAATAGGACATTTACAGCCAAATGAATTGTAACATTGAATCAAATCATCAAGCATTAAAAACGCGCTGTAATTGACTCATAGTGTTGTGACGTCAAAATACCCGTCAAGTCACTTATTTGATGGCGAACAGTGTAGTGGTCGTTGTGATGACGTTTTGTTTATAATATTTCCAATGAATTTATTATAAACTACTTATAAAATTATACATTATCAGTCGATAAATCTAAATATCACGAATGTTTGTTTTTTTTCAAGCTTTATTGTTTTTTAGATAAATTATTTTATTGTTTTACATTTATTTTCATAACATTGTCATTTGATATGGTATGAAGCATTTGATGTGTGGTATTTGAAATACAACTTTATCAGTAAAACAATTTAAAAAAAAAGAAACACGTAAATAATATAACTTATATATGACACTTACTTGAATGCAAAAATCGTATTGAGTGTATGAAAATGAATAGGTAATCTGAATGAATAGGTAATCTTATGAATAGGTAAAAAATTAATAGGTAATTATAAAGACAGGTCTTCAGCTCAATGGTATAGCTTAATTAATAAAGTTTGCGCTTCTTACGACTACGTGTCTTAAAATAATCACATTAATTTGAAATATACAAAAAGAAATACACGTGTCACATATTAAAATAAAATAATTCTTGAAGCATACTTGGTATCTAAATTTTTGATAAAGTTTTTATCATTAAATTAAAAAAGATAGTTTTGAATCATAAAGTTCTGGTTAAAATATTGTGACCTTATACTCGTACATACATGTAAATAATTAGAATATCATAATTTTTTAAATGTTACGTTTATAAAAACTGTAAACAATATTTTAAACCAAGATAAACATAAACGTTTTCAATAAAAACACCCCAAAAAAATATTGACAGAAGTTTTTCACAATAATCCAAGGAATATTTTCTATAGTATCACGGCCGTTTCATGTTCGTTTTTGAGGAATAATTAGAGGAGTTGTTCTTTGAAAGCATTGACAAGAGCCCATGAGTATTTTTCCTTTTGTTATGTTCAACGAGATAAAAAAAACGAGAAGTAAAAAAGGGAACGAAAGTAAAATAAATAAAAACAAACCACAAAGAGACGTCGTTTTGTTGCTTGAATAATGATAAGTTGAAATGCTGTGCCTTTGAATGCTCGTTGGAAAACTTTGTTTTTCAATATTTCTTTGTGGCTGGTGCATTATTTTTCCGGAATATTTTATGCTTATATATTAAAGTTTGTTGCTCATTGGACTGTTCTCGATACAGATTGAAGGTTTTTATTTTTTCCTCATTGTTACCGAGAAAATGTGTTTTGAGAAAATGAAATATTCTGTTGTATTAAACGAGTACACTAAAAATTTCATCTTTTTGCGAGCAGTTATGAAAAGCGCCAATTAACGAGGAGTTTAAAGTAGTTTTTGATCATTTGTTATTTTAACGGTATTTCGAATCGTGAAAATATTTAAAAAGATTGAACAAATTTCAATGAATCATCAAAATGTTCTTTATAATGATGGAATTAATGTTTTGAAAACAAAATGATTTCTATGTTTTAGACAAATTTTTATAATAAAAATCGTAAAAAATATTGTTGTTTATAATGTTAGGTAAGTTTTATGTTATACCAAAAATTTGAGTTAATTCGATAAATTTCCCAAATAAAGATCCTGTCCTCGTAGTAAAAAAATGTTATTTTTTACGTTAAAGTCTCTACGATATCTTATTGCCATAATTTGCCATTGCTTAGTATTTAAGATCATCGCTACATGTAGACCTTAAGAGGAACTGTACAAAAACAAACATTATGAGCAACACTGGCCAAATAGCGTCCTATCATAGTTGAATGGAAGAAGATCGATAAAGCGCAGTTCTACATAATGTGTCTTGAACATGCCGTAATACATGAAAATGAGAACTAAGATACAGTAATTAAGGGAAGACAGAAGAAGATACAGTTATTAAGTCAAGCCTGAAAGACTACAAAATTTTCCTTCATTTTAAAATCTACGAAGTCTCGGAGATATAAAAAAAGCCTATTCAAATAATTTGTCCAATGGTCCAGTGGTGGCATTCAGACTTTAGACACCAACTTTCACAAAGTAAATAATGCATATACTCTGGGTGACGCAGGGCGCCACGCAGAGAAAAATACTTAATATATCATCATAATACTGGAAGACGAATGAATGGATAAGGTAGCAGACCATATTCGTAGATGTCACTGAGAGGGTTACCAACCATTGGTGGAGCTGAACAAGGCAAATTTTCAGATATACCAATAAAAGATAAACTTAAAAGTCATGGAAGGGCAATCAATGACAGGGAAAAGAAGTGTCAGAATACTCAAAGCAAGATGGTCAGATGCCGTCTGAAAAGTGGCTGAGAGGAATTGGAAGCAAAAACTATGATAATTAAGAGTGGAGAAAGAGAGGGAAGGTCTATACTCAACACCGAAGGCAATCGGACTGATGCTGATGAGTGCCTTCATTTAATTTAAGCAACTAATAACTAGCGCTATGATATATTATACAATATATTATAAATATTGCAAACCACAATTAAACACGATCTTATCCAAGTATTGGCATTCAGGTGGAATAAATCCTCTTTACATATTTGAATGTAATTTTTTGTACGAGTATACTAACTTAAAACTAATTAAGATTCGTTATTATCGATATAAAATATAATGCTTGGTAACTAGATACATATTTTTTACAAGTGAGTTTTACATACGGACACACATTGCAATTGATAATTGCAAAATTAAACACGATAATGTTATTTAATGTCAATATTATATATCTCTAAAACTTTTGGAAAAATTCCAAAGTTGACTAAGATCTCAGAAAAGGTATTTAAAAAAATATAAAACTGTGTGTTTTTGTTTGATCAAATTTACATATGAAATTATTGAAATATAGTTTTAAGATGTATTAAATAATCCTTAATAAGAATACTACGAATATTCGTGGGAAAATCTCTTCGACATAGGGTTAAAAAAAAGTGAAACATACCTGAAACACATATAAAGCAGGAAGAGAAAACGGTTCCGATGTGACCATGTTGAAAGGATAACCATTGACATAATGCCATACATAATGCATATGAGATTTCTGCAGGACGTCGTTGCCAGGAAGGTCACCCTAAAAGCAAAAACATAGTTGATCCTCTACCTATCACAAAATATTTTTGCAACAAAACAAGATGTTAAATTAAGAAGTGGAAGAATCATTAATACATCCCAAAAGATATATAAAAAGTAGTTAAATAATATACTCGTACTTAAAGAAAACCAAAACATTGGAAATATCCTTTGAAATCAAGTGATAATATGATTTGTTAATATACAAATAAATATGACTTAATAACATAAAAAGTTAATAAAAATAAGACAGTAAAAAACACAGTAAAAATAGTTTCTTCCTTAAAAGCAATATGAAAATCAAATAAACAAACTGACTAAATAATATTCAACTGTATGTTTTATTTTGAAAATAAAGATATCAAATTGGATTCCTTCTTTTCGTTCTTATTCATTTGCGCAAAATAACATCAATATATAGGATTTATTTCATAGTGCATATTTCAAGCAATATATTTCCTTTTTATTTTAGCTGTGAGCAAAATAATGTCTGTGCATGGAATAAAGTTGTGAGATTCTGTTATTCTTCTGCTGTTCTGAAAAACTCTTCCTTTGTACATTTTATATCTTTCATTCTCCTTCGCATTTCCTTACAAAGCTTTGTTTCATTTAAAGTGACGTTTGTAAGGAACTAAGAGTACCTTTTTGTGGAAGAACTCATAGTGAAGTTAGTTTTACAAATAATCAAAACAAACAATGAAATATTTCATGATCAACGGTTTACATATTTTTTCGCAATATGGCGATATAATTAAGACAATATATTTTTACAAAAACGTTATACTAAACGACATGTGGTTTTTTGGGTTCACACAATATTTTTTTGGGTACATACATGAACGAAGTGTATAAACATGGAATTGGCGAAATATACATGTCATGGCAGAAAAATCTGATGCCCTGTCCTCTTTGCCTACTTCCATAGGAAGATAACGTGATGGTATATATGTAAAAACATTATATTTTTTAAGCACTTTCCAGACGACGACCTCCGTGGCGTAGCTAGTTAACCTTGTAAATATCAAACAATATTTTATTAATAAATAAATTTCATTTTACGTCTCGTTTCAATAATTTTTTTAATCAATTCGTAAAAATCTTAATCAACAATACATAAATTGTTCAATGAGATTTAAAGGGATTGATAATTGCCGTGGCCTTGTTGATAAAATGACTGTCGTATAGCCCGAGGATTTCGGGTTCCATGTCAGTTGGAACCCAGTTTTGTTTAAAAAACCCCAATTTAGTCTGGTTTTTACTGAAGGACTCTTTAATATTTTTCTAGTTGGTTGAAAGAAATTGTTAAATGGTTATAATCCTGCCAGAACGAAGAATAACATTGGAAAAATATGGAATCAGCATATTTTTTGTTTTCATTTTGTTTATAATGTCAGAATAAAAACGTCATTTGTAGTTTTCTTACCCGTGCCCAGTTTTTTATTTTAAATGGTTGAAGAGTATTGTGCAACAATTTTGTTATAAACAGTTATTAACAACCCACTTTGTCTATTACCATGTAGCAATCTCTTCCAAGCAATCAGAAAAATAAAAGTATCAAGTAAAAGCAGACTGCAATATTTTTTTTAAATATTTTGGTAACCGTTGGCAATCAACCCTCCTGGACCTCCTATATTGAAGATATGTGTCTTATCAACTAAGCTACGGAGGTTGTTGAAAAAGTAATAAAATTAGGAGGCGTATCCAGAAAGGAAGTGTACTGAGGCTCTCACGACCGGATGGATTTTATTTTAGACATGTTGGCTACACTTTCGTGTAGCCTGACCCTTCCCCTCCGCAACGAGACCGGTTCAAGGTCAGTACGTTGAGAAGTGTCGACGCAACAACACGTTTCGTGAAAAAATGTCAATCCAATCTCCCGCCAAGTGCGAAATACGGGGCGTCATCCGTTATCTCGTTTGGAAGGGAAAACCTCCGGTTGAGGTTTATAATGAGGTGAAAACTGTATATCGTGATAAGCTATGAATCGTACGAGTGTGTACAAGTGGTGTGGCGAGTTTAAAAACGGTCGTACGTCTATGCATGATGATCAGAAGAGCGGAAGACCTTCAATTGTGACTGACGAAATTGTGGAAAAAACCGAAAATGCGCTCCGTGACGATCGCAGATTGACTGTGGATGAACTTTCTGCGATGTTTCCGCAAATCTCCAGATCTCTACTACACGAAACCATCACAGAAACTCTCGGATATCGGAAACTGTCCGCGAGGTGGGTCCCAAAACAGTTGACAGACCAACACAAGTTGAATCGAGTGGAGGCCGGGCAAGAGTTTTTGAGGCGCTGCAAACTCCATGGAGATGAATTTCTCCGCTCCATCGTTACTGGAGATGAAACTTGGGCTGCACACTACACGCCTGAAACCAAAAGGCAGTCTCAACAGTGGCGTCACACCTCTTCACCCTCCGCCAAAAAGTTCAAAACCACAATTTCAGCCAAGAAAATCATGGCATCCGTGTTTTGGGACTGTCAAGGCATAATTTTAATTGAATATATGCCTCAAGAGGAGACCATCAACTCTGCAAGAAACTGTGAGACCCTAAAAAATTGCGGAGGGTGATTCAGAACAAGAGGAGAAGCATGCTGACAAAGGGAGTCTGCCTGCTGCACGACAATGCCAGACCACACACGGCCAACGCCACGAAGGAACTGCTCGCCTCGTTTAAATGGGATGTCCTGAACCATCCCGCGCATTCCCCTGACCTAACGGTCAGGGGAATGCGCGGGATGGTTCAGGACATCCCATATCACCTTCAGATTACTATCTCTTTACCTCCCTGAAGCTGCACATGGGTGGAAAAAGGTTTTCAACCGACGAGGAGGTAAAGGAGGAGGTGGAGAAGTGGACGGAGGGGTTGGCGGGAAACTACTTCGAGGAAGGCAACAAAAAGTTGATACCCCGCTTCACCACCTGTATTGAGAGGAATGGCGACTATGTCGAAAAATAGCTTACATATGTACTACGGTAACCACGTAATTTTTTTTGTTTAAATAAAAAAAATTGTAACCTACAAAAATTCAGTACACTTAATTTCTGGATATGCCTCGTATATGAAAAATGTTCGCTCTATAGAAATGGCCCCAATCGTATCATAAAAGTCTTCTTAATTACATATGTGGAAATTTATTTAAATGTGGAATCAATTTTGGTTAGATATTTTTAAAGAAATTATTTGATTTAAAACAGAATACTCGTTTGTATGCTATAACATTTTATTAATCCTTTGTTACATATTTCATTTGTTTATTAGAAAGTAGCTAAATAAGATAAATTTACAAAAAAGGTTCGAGTTTTTATCAAAATAAAGCTTTTTTACAATGTAAAATAATAAAACAATATAAAAAACAAATACACAGTAGTAAATTATTTCAAATGAGTTATTTACAATACAAGTATTCTTAAAGGCTGCTGCTAAGAGATAAAATAACATTCGACTATTTTTTATATTAGAATTCAAGTCGTATCTTTCTATCTGCATTACTCCCATAGATTGTTTCATTGAACGAACGATACCCCCGACATTTTGTGCATAAATTTTGCCAGTGTTACATATAAATGACTATATTAAGACGCTCCAAAATCCTTCAGGATGGGACATATTAGTCTCAAGGATTAGCAGAATTCTCCCAGATTACTATGTATTAGACTCGGCTGAGAATTGATGATCCCACGGCTTAGACATGTCTGGTTAAATATAACTTGTCCCAACTTACCAACACTATGATGCATGTACTCGTACTCGTGGATAATGGAGATAATAAGTCAATTATTTATTTATTGTTAAGGACTTAAGACATTATTTTTAAAATAATTTACTAAACAAAATAATGCGTTATGTCACTCTGGTGGTTTGATATTTACAAACATTCATTTGTGAAGGAACTATCGTGGTCAATGAGTTGCATAAAAATGTCGAATGCAAATATAGGCAGATTGCTATACACCAATTACAGATAAATTTAGGCGGCGAATGAAGACAAATTACATAGTTTAATAAGAAAATTGTATGATAAATGCGAAGATATTAACCTGAGAATGAATGTTGTGAAAGCCAAAATTGTGATGATAGAAAGTGTGAAAGGAAAAATTAATATGACACATGGGTGAAAATGAAAGATTGAAGGAAGTTGAGGAACTCTGCTTTTTGGGTAGTATTTTCTCAGATGGTGGTATCAAACGGTATGTAGCGACAGGAAAAAAGTCAATGGGGCCTTTAAACGTATATACTCGAATCAGATAATATCAAGTTTTATCTATAGGAGTGAAATGTGGATGTGGAAAATACTCGTACTTTAAAGAGCTGAATATATTCTATAGAAATATGTGCATAGTCAAAAATACACGGGATGGCAGTGTATGGCAGAAACCGGAGTGAAATGATCAGAGATGATTGTGGACTTAAAGCTGATGTTTGAGTAAGATGAAGAAAAACATTCCGTGATGGCTTGGGCACGTAGAACGAATGAATGAAGAAAGACTAATTAAATAAATATGCATTGCAAATGTGCATGGAATACATGATAGGGAAAGACCAAGGAAAGTGTGAATGGATTAAGTGAATGTTATTTTGAAATGAGGTAAAATAAGAAGTTAGAGAATTCGTTTGAGCTGTTTGAAAAGGTGTATGGATGTGGAAGAGTCAAAACATGTTTCTTGAGATAGGATATAAGTCTGGTGGTTTCTTCTTTCTACCTGCCCTAGCAAGGAAATGGCGTGATGTATATAAAACGATGTGATATTAACATACCTCTTCGTAATAAATAGGACAAATATTGACCGTTTTAGTTTCTACGCCCAAAATGGTATTGAAAATTTTACATAAAATGAAATATAACATAATTGAGTACCTAACGTTAACAAGCTAGCAAAATAATAAAGAATTTATTTTTACTATCAAATAATATAAAAATGATGCTGGTGAGAGAGATAGGTGGCATATAATCCTGAAGTTAGCCTAGATCCATCCTATGTTGATTATGATGGTATAAATGAAAAACCTAAGAAAACTACCGTTAAGATTAACCCTTAATTAATTATTATATGCATATTTTAAGACTTACCTAATTTTAGAAATCACATTTTTCCAATTTAATTTGAAATGTGTTCAAATAAAAAAAAACTAAATTTGGTCTTATTTCGGTTTATTTATTTGTACACGAACTATTTATGTTATAAACATATAAATTGTGATAATGCAAGCAAAATAATACTCGAAGATTAAATTATATACTTTGAGATGCCGAAATAATGACATTTCAGTGAAATCAGCTAGCTGAAATAATCCAGGGGCGGTGGCAGGGATTGAAGGGTGGATTTGTCGCTCCTTGCCTGAACGATGCGCTAAGTCCAGTGGATTTGCCGCCTTCTTATATCGCTGGACTGAAAGTAGATTTTGGGATAGAAAGCTTTTTCTTAAAGATAACTGAAAGATAATGTTTATACAAAAGATTTTTATGGATATAATGATTACTAGTTTTATTAGTGTTATGTTTAATTTAATTTGGTTCATTATGGTTTATTTTGAATGAATGTTTGAAATTAAGTTATTTACCCGAGATTCAAGAATCAGATACTTAATCAGATAGGCAATGAATATTAAATTTATAAGAAATAGAAATATTATAATCATCGATTAATGATGTTTATTAAAATCAACATTTCATATTTTAAATATAATATGTGTTACATGTTTTCAAATACATTAAATTATTCGTTCTATAATACTTTACCTAAATACGTCACTTGACATATTCAAATCATAATTATTATTTTAGTGTACGTAAGCGGAAAATTCCGAATACAAAATGGCTTTAAATAAAACCATTCCCTTTTCTTTAAATGATCTCTCTAGACAGGATTTTTCGAAAAAATAACATTTACATTTTAAAATAACACCAGATTCTTTAATGCAAATTATTTTATTTTATTTTCATTAGTAAAAAAACATTGCCCAATTAACTTAAAATTTGAACTGTTTTGATTTATATGAAATACGTATGATACTCGTAAAAGACTATTTATATCATACATGGTATTCAAGAAAAAAATACGAGGCAATAAATAATACAAGAGATATTGAATACAAATATGATATTTGTGAAAGTCAATAAGTTTAATATCAGTCTCAAGATATATTGAATACACATATATTAGTGAAAGTCAATAAGTTTAATATCAGTATCAAGATATATTGAATACACATATTGTATATTAGTGAAAGTCAATAAGTTTAATATCAGTATCAAAATATATTGAATACATATGTATTAGTGAAAGTCAATAAGTTTAATATCAGTATCAAGGTATATTGAATACACATATATTAGTGAAAGACAATAAGTTTAATATCAGTATCAAGATATATTGAATACACATATATTAGTGAAAGTCAATAAGTTTAATATCAGTATCAAGATATATTGAATACACATATATTAGTGAAAGTCAATAAGTTTATTATGAGTATCAAGATATATTGAATACATATATATTAGTGAAAGTCAATAAGTTTAATATCAGTATCAAGGTATATTGAATACACATATATTAGTGAAAGACAATAAGTTTAATATCAGTATCAAGATATATTGAATACACATATATTAGTGAAAGTCAATAAGTTTAATATCAGTATCAAAATACATTGAATGCACATATATTAGTGAAAGTCAATAAGTTTACATGTTAATATTCTGTGCGAATTATTCTTTAAAATAAAATATATATTCCCGTGTATATTTTTAACGTCAGTCATTTGAACTTCTACTTCATAAAGTTTCTTTTGATAATATAATATTCTGCAATATTTTAAAATACTATCTTAAGTGCGCCAGTAAGAAAAAAACTTTATAAAACACCATATTCAGAATTTATTTCAAGTTTGCCCTACATCAGACAAAAGATTTTTAAGTATACAAAATATAAATGTGTCCTTCAAGCATGATAGATTTTTTGTCCCAAGGCTTCTTAAGTAAAGGATGTAAGCTCAGTGTCAACACTTATATGGAAGTTAAATAAGCCCCCTTGATAAATGGAGTGTCAATCATTGGCTATTTAACATACTGGAGGCCAATACTGAAATTTCATTCCGGCCAAATTCAATACACGTCTTGAGGGACTAAAAAATAGCACGGAGAAAACGTTTTCTTTGAATATTTACTCACTCTTTATTTGTATACTTTGTGTATACAAGGTATAATTTTGTTAGTTAAAACATATGTTTATATTTACCACTGTCCATGTAATTGAGATAAATTAAGTGTTCATTTGCTCCTGAATTATGTATTTTGTTTGAGAAAAAAAAATCTACCAAGGCATTACACAAAAGTTAATTCCGATGGTAACTTCTTAATTATAGCATTGTTAATATGGTTATATTTTATAAAGGATACAAATTTAGGGTATGACCAAAAAAATCGGGGTATGATTGATAATCGAGTTTTCAACCAGAGAAAAGTCTCTGAAACTTAGTATAGATGAAAGATGTATGGGTATGGCAGAAACAAAATGTTTTGGAAATAAAAGTTATGAAATATTACACGAAAAAAATATCACAAATAGTATTTAATCGAAAATTTTCAATATGTATTATATAATAATATTTACACAAGATTGTTATAATTCTGAATAATTTTTCAAATATTGGATTTTATAAGTAATTCGTAAAATTTCTTTCAAAGTATAGAATAATAAATCCTAATACTTAATAATTTGAAAATATATGATATTATAATAGGTTTCCTTCCTGTCTATCAGGGATTGGCCACCATGATAGAAACCTTGAATTTGTTGAGTGCAGTCCGGAACAACTCTGTTCAACTTAACCTAAATCACACGCATAAGGTAAAGGATGTGACACAATAATTTTCCTCTTTTCCGTTTATTTTTTGTAGTATTATAGGTTATTTTGTAGTGTTAAAGGTTATTTTGTGGACCGAGATATAACAATATAGTTTCAGTTTAAACTATTCTCAGATTTCGTCCATTCTTGCAGATTGAAAGATATAGTGCTCAAGGTGAAAAAAAGAGCATTTCGATGGTTAGGTGTGATAGGGCGTGTGACAGGATCGAATAAAATGGAAATTTGTTTTTTCTATTTACTCCACTAAGGATATGATGTGCACATCTGAAAACTTACACCCCATGTGAACCTTTTACGTTGATTGACCACGCCTACATTTTGTAGAAATAGGGTAACAAACCACATGCATTATATTTTCACATTTCGATTTATAAAAAAAGATTTTTCATAAAACAATATTTATTTTTTTATGTTTTAAAAAGATTATACATTTAGATACAGTACGTAATACGTGTAAATTTTATTAATTCAAATTTTAGCGTTAAGACACTGAACGACATAAAATTTAATGTAAATATTCAAACCCTCCAACTAAATAAAAAAAATGCACTTGATAAAAACTTCTCTTGAATTTTAAATGTAAGAGGACAGTTAGAGCTAGGGGATACTTTTAAAACTTGCATTTCTTTGTGAAAGTTATTCGCAAACGTAATATCATTTAACATAATGCAAATAGCATTAAATGGACTAGAAACTAAGGGCAAGAACCGTGATATTTCACAATTGCAAGTCATCACAGGAGCACGGTTATTTAATGGATTTCGTTAGAATTTTACCACCCCCTTGAAAATAATAATAATTCTTCTATGCTTCAGAAGTACCAAGGTAGGGCAGGGCTGTTCATTATCACAAATTGTTCAGTGAATGATGAAAATATAAAATTTAATGATTGAAATTGTTTGAACATTATTTTAATAAATGCGATATGCTGTGGAAATGCATGAACATAGAAAACACGTGATGTGTCAATGTATGAAAGAAAGTGAAATCAGACATGAATGGATGGATGAAATTGATGTCTTGAGTAAGATAAAGAAATAAGCTTTTAAAGTTTTTGAGAAAGAAAAGAAGGATATAATGAATACAGAAAGAATGACTAAGCGACTATACAAATCAGAAGTGCAAGGTAAGTGTGGAAATAAACGGACCAGAATCTGAATGAAGTTAATTGAGAAATATGAATATTTAAATTTCATATGCCTCAATAAAGCATAAATTGTGACTTATTAGATTTTTACATTTAATTTAAAAAATATATTAAATCTATGTTTTAGCCTCCGTTATTGTATTCCTCCCAATTTATAAAGGTCTTACTATACATGCATAACCATCACGCCGTTTTCCTGTTGAAGAAGGCAGAAATTACAATGACCCAGGATTTCCTATCACGACACATATTTTGCCTCTTCTACATCCATCCACCTTATCATACAACTCTTACAATTTCTCTGAAATTTTCCACTTCCTTCTTTTAAAATATCATTCGCGTGATCCAACTATGCATTTTTGGTCTTACTCGATAACGTCTTTCACTCACATTTATACTGTTTATGTATTTTGTAAGTCTTTCTTAACTCATTTGTTCTGCGTGCCAAAAGTGTTTCAGTGTGGTCTTCTTCATCTTAATCATGTCTTCAGTTCATACTTATCTTTAATCACTTCACTCTGTATTGTGTCATACATTTTCATCCCATATATCATATTTTACTTAACCCTCCGATCGGGGACAGTCCCGGCGGCGTTAAAAAAGTGACAAGGTCCCTACGGACCGTCAAAAAATTGTATGGTATTATCATCATGCAGGTGTGTCTTGATGGTTTTGTATGTTAGCTTATGGTTGTATAAAGTGCCTAAATGTATATATAAGGATAAAATGTAAGTATAAAGACAAAAAATAAGCGTTTTTTTGGTAATTCAGGTTTTATTTGACAGGTAAAAAATAAAAGTTGTAATAAATGTATTATTGCGCTGCTTATTCGTGATCAGCTAACGCTAGAATGCAGGTATCGCACCGATACAATAACGCTGAATGCTCAGCACAAACCGCTTTATTGCAGGTATAGCAATATGATCTGGTTTTGCGCTGGCGTCCGTTCTGCGCACGATATAACTGGCATGATGGCCGATTCGTACGGGTCCAAATGAAGGTGCAGCTCCTGGTGTTGGTCTTGCTACTACCGGAAAATATAAAAAAAATAAAAGGTGTTATTTCTATTTTTGTGCGTTTCAATATTTAATTCCAACTTTAACTTTACATCAAATGCTTCCATAGCGCTTCGAATTTTGGGAAAGCACATTATGCGTGTATTGGTGACTCGTTCTTCGATATTTGGAATTGCTAATTGTTTCGTCAACAATTGCAAAAACGAACGTCGCTTGTCTGTTTTTTGAACAGGCTTCATCTCATCGTAAATTACGAATGCGGCCAATGCAGCAATATCTATTATGTTGTAGAACATTGCAAGCGGCCAACGATTTATTGAACGTTTGCATTAATAAGTGCCAAGCATCTGATCCATTGTGTCCACCCCAGATTTATGGGCATTATAGTCCAGAATGACCATTGGCTTTCGCTTATCGGTTTTACTATCTACCGAACAACTATACTGCATTGCATACAACAGCAGGACTGATTTATTCTTCTTCGGTACGGCAAACACAATTTATTTACGATTTATTTCAATAATGGTACAAGTCAGGTATAAGGTCCCAAAGGATCTTGTACCTGATTTCCGTACTAAATGTTTTCAAACCGTAATAAAACACGAACGAGTGATTGTACCGCTTCGAACTTGGTTTGAATGGCTTCAGCATGTTTTTTTTTGGAATACATGCAGCATCACATTTCTAAAACATACAAAGAGAAAGTTGTGAGCAAACAAAAATCGAAAACGTCCCCAGGGACCTTCTCACTAATCGGAGGGTTAATACGCTCAAGGAGTTATACCTGAGCATGCCCAGCAGAAACTAAGTAAGATAAAGTCATGGATAGACACCAAACTCACTCATACAGAGATATCATCGATATTTTTTGTACCTTCTTTACCATGAGTGAGTTTTGCGCCCCAGCGGGCTCCAAATGCAAGCATTGCTTTCTAGGATGCTACGGATTAATGAATTTAAGAACGTTTTGATCACCATTTGGTTTTCAAACGACTTAAAGATTCTCATTACAAATCCTAGAGTTTTATAAGCTCAATTGCACATAAGTTATATGTGAGGAACAAATGCGAGATTGCTGTGGAACTAAACACACAGATCTTTAATATAGGTATAGAATCTAGTGTATGTGTTATATATGAAAGTTCAAGACGTGTGAGCGATGATACACCATTTTGTACTTTGACGCATTGAAATATAATGTTTTATTGTGACTCCACTCACAAACGTTCTTAAGATTTGACTGTAGGTCTAAGCAGTCAGTATAGGAACGATTTTTTTAAAGATTTTAAGGTCATCAGCAAATATAAAAAACATGGATTTTTTTTATAACTCTACCTATATTATTAATAAAAATAAGAAATAAGGTAGGTCCAAGATTAGATCCCTGAGGAATACCTGAGTAGGAAGTGAAATAATCGGAGTTGTAGATTCCATGTGAAACAAATTGCTTTATTTCTGTAAGACAATCTGACAGCAGTCTTAGTAAGTTACCTGGGATCCCAAGTTCACTCATTTCTAATATGTATTGGTGATTGACGCGATCAAAAGCTTTTGCATAGTCATGGTGCGAACAATCAATCTGATTGCCACTATCTAGAGCCCTTGAGACATAGTTGGTGAAGACCATCAGATTGGATTCAGTAGATCTGCCTCTTCTGAAGCCATGCTGCTCATCAATTATATATGGGTCCACTAACGACCTTAGTGTGCGATCCATAAACATTTCTAGGAGCTTAGCTATTGAAAAAAGTATGGTGATAGACCTGTAGTTGGTTACATCGTCTTTAGAACCATTTTTAAATATGTGAATAACTCGAGTTTTGTAAGCAAGAGGTGCTGAAAGCAATTCACTACAACCCTTAAGAAATAATGTTGGTACTCTATCCGGCCCAACTGTTTTAGTGTTTTTCATCAACTCTATTTGTTTGAGTATATCAAATGTAGTGACGCTTAGGTTAAATCCCGAAGAAGCATAGTGTTCATCAAAAACATATGCCTCGGAGTCCCTACAATAAATTATTGAAAAATAATTTTCGAATGCAGAATGTATTTCAGGACCAGTTATTTGATTGCCATCCCAATTTATGACATTAAGACATTAACCCTCCGATTATTGACAATGTCCCTGGGGACGTTTTCGATTTTTGTTTGCTCACAACTTTCTCTTTGTATGTTTTAGAAATGTGATGCTGCATGTATTCCAAAAAAAAACATGCTGAAGCCATTCAAACCAAGTTCGAAGCGGTACAATCACTCGTTCGTGTTTTATTACGGTTTGAAAACATTTAGTACGGAAATCAGGTACAAGATCCTTTGGGACCTTATACCTGACTTGTACCATTATTGAAATAAATCGTAAATAAATTGTGTTTGCCGTACCGAAGAAGAATAAATCAGTCCTGCTGTTGGATACAATGAATTATAGTTGTTCGGTAGATAGTAAAACCGATAAGCGAAAGCCAATGGTCATTCTGGACTATAATGCCCATAAATCTGGGGTGGACACAATGGATCAGATGCTTAGCACTTATTCATGCAAACGTTCAATAAATCGTTGGCCGCTTGCAATGTTCTACAACATAATAGATATTGCTGCATTGGCCGCATTCATAATTTACGATGAGATGAAGCCTGTTCAAAAAACAGACAAGCGACGTTCGTTTTTGCAATTATTGACGAAACAATTAGCAATTCCAAATATCGAAGAACGAGTCACCAATACACGCATAATGTGCTGTCCCAAAATTCGAATCGCTATGGAAGCATTTGATGTAAAGGTAAAGTGGGAATTAAATATTGAAACGCACAAAAATAGAAATAACACCTTTTATTTTTTTTATATTTTCCGGTAGTAGCAAGACCAACACCAGGAGCTGGACCTTCATTTGGACCCGTACGAATAGGCCATCATGCCAGTTAGATCGTGCGCAGAACGGACGCCAGCGCAAAACCAGATCATATTGCTATACCTGCAATAAAGCGGTTTGTGCTGAGCATTCAGCGTTATTGTATCGGTGCGATACCTGCATTCTAGCGTTAGCTGATCACGAATAAGCAGCGCAATAATACATTTATTACAACTTTTATTTTTTACCTGTCAAATAAAACCTGAATTACCAAAAAAACACTTCTTTTTTTGCCTTTATACTTATATTTTATCCTTCTATATACATTTAGGCACTTTATATCACCATAAGCTAACATACAAAACCATCAACACACACCTGCATGATGATAATACCATACAATTTTTTGACGGTCCGTAGGGACCTTGTCACTTTTTTAACGCCGCCGGGACTGTCCCCAATCGGAGAGTTAAGAGATCTCCGTTTCCTGGTAAACGTAGTCAGACTCGTTTGAGAAGTTGTGAGCTGTCCAGGATTACTACAAAGATTAGCGTTAAGTGTTCCTAACAATTACACTGGACTGCGCCGGCAAAAACTGTTTTTAATAACATACACACAAACGGATCTTCCAGCTACTATGTCTGTTGGAAGTGCCCTAACTCTTTTGAACGGACCTGCTTCGGGTATTGACATATTTCATATCACATTACCAAAAGCAAAAGAAAATTTTCTTCTTTGATTGAGCGCGTTAGAAAGCGCTGATCAACGTATTTAAGTGACTGAATATACGAGTATGTGTATGTATGATATGTGTATGTTTGTGTGAGCATATATATGTAAATATGTACATTATACTCGTATATAATTTTTTTAAATTTTATATAACTTTTTTTTAAATAGTTTTTTTAATGTTAACAATTTTTGTATTTTTCAGTGTAAGTGGGTTAAGCCTGTATTGAGAAAATTAATAAATATTCTGCTCCTTACAGTTTTTATTACCACGTATACGCTTTAATCCCATATTTCAAAGCTGGTTCTAGAAGACTGTTGTAAACTAACATCTCGGTAGATTTTCATACTGTTCGGCTTAAGCAATTATGTTTTAATGCCCTATTGTCTTTATTTATATCGCTACTCGCCATTCAATATATCTCCTAACTCTTCCATCATCTGAGAAAATACTATATTACTAGCAGAATTCTTCAGCTTGCTCTAATCTTTGGATGTTACAATAGTTATTCTTAGATTTTCCCCTACATATCTCTCGTACAGTTAATTTGTCAAACTCTTTAATTTATCCTGATTCTACACTTATACTACCATATCATCAACATTCAGCAATTCGAATAAATTTCCATTCAACCTTTGTATTTTCAGGTCATGTTATGCCCCTCATTCACCACTGCATTTTTTGACACATGAATCTTTGTAAACATTAAAAAAAACTAGATGACTTGTTTTCCAACTTTTGTAATATTAAACCACTCAGCTAAGATAGCGATCACTCTACACCATAGGTTCTCAACGTGGGCGATAACGCCCCTTTTTTGGCGTTTGAGCTTTCAGGGGGCAGTAGAAGACCCAGAGAAAATTAGGGGGCGTTGAGATGGCACGGAGGGGCGTGGGCAGATTAAAAAAATATAGTCTAAAAAAGACAAAAGAAACACGCTAACTAAAGTAAACTTTAATATTGGTTAATTTTTGTTATGTATTTTAAACATTTTTATCACGTGTGCGAAAATTCACATATTTCGGTAGTTCGGGAAGTGGATGAAAATTGAACTTAAAGATTCCATTACATTCAGATCTACGAGTACATTAAATTGGATGATATAAAAAAAATTAATTTTAGATTTGAATTAAAAAATTTCAAATCTTCCAATTTCACGTGAAATATCTCATATGTAAATACAGGTAAAGTTAACAAAAGCCTGTTAATAAAAAATAGCAAATCTCATTCTCATTGAAACAGTCTTCTTTAAACTCAGAAATAGGATAGGGTCATATCCTATCTTACGACTATAGTATATAATATTAAACATTTAAATATAATCGTGTCAATAGCTGTTTCAGATTCGCAAGTAAAAAAAATTGGGGGGCTTTAGAAAAAAAACATATTCTCAAAGTGGGTGGTGGGCAAAATAAGGTTGAGAACCTATGCTCTACACGCTCTACTTTCAAGATATAAGGTCCATTTATATTATATAAATTATATAAAAAAATACGTGAATATGTTGAATAATGTTGGGTTTGCTATCTTGAAAAGTATTTAACATTTCAGCTTCCAATTTATTTTTCTTATTTCGGCTTTTCTAAGTATTATGTCATGGAGAGTGACTACACCAGCAAACTTACCCTACAATCAACGATTACCCTACATGACAGCCACTTACATAATGTAATGGTGTATATGATGAAAATAATCTTAAATATACACTAATTAACCCTACACCCCTGTTAGTATACATGAGATAATACATACATCCACGACATCGTTTTTAGTAACCGAGTAACCACTACATCTAGTTTGAAAGATGAGTACGATTCTATATCGTAAAAGAGAGCAATTTAGAGATTTAAAAAAAAAAGATTTTTTTTGTCAATGTCATGTGCGGTGATTTCTTCTCCTTAAACGGTCGGATTTCTTCTCCTTAAACTGGGCCTAATCAAGTGTGTTGTACAAGATGAGACCTTTTGATAGAAGCTGATTTTAATTGTTTCTTATGAATCATCTGTAACCTTTAATTTTTATATTGCTTTGTTTTACGTATTAGTAAACGTTACTTTTCTTAATAAATTCATATACGGCCTCTGTTGTATAATATTCTTAACTGTTCCTCAGCCCCCTCTTATCTCGCCGAAAATTATCAGCGTCTTTCAGATCATGGATTAGCGCTGCGCTCAAATAGAGATTGTTTATTGGCTTTTCCAATTCACCGCTCCTCTTTTTTTATATCGTCGTTAACTCTACATGCAGTGAGATTCTGGAATCAGTTACAAACCAATGTTAGACACGCTCCGTCCTTGGCATGATTTAAGAAGGGACTGAAAAAACTCTTAAATTCTAGTCAGTAATATAAGGAGTTTTATTCCTGATTTTTTTTTCTTATCCTCTAGCATCCCTTCCTTTTTCTTATCCTCTAGCATCCCTTCCTTTTTCTTATCCTCTAGCATCCCTTCCTTTTTCTTATCCTCTAGCATCCCTTCCTTTTTCTTATCCTCTAGCATCCCTTCCTTTTTCTTATCCTCTAGCATCCCTTCCTTTTTCTTATCCTCTAGCATCCCTTCCTTTTTCTTATCCTCTAGCATCCCTTCCTTTTTCTTTGATTGATATCTCACGTTATATGAAAAGTAAAGTTCGGGTGACTGTTAGTCATTGGAATGTATTTTGCGATCATGTAACTTGCTTAATTTAATTTCGTCTGGTTTATTGAAAGAGATTGCCGCCTGGCAATAAGCCCGCCGGATTGCGTTTGCAATAAAAGTGTTAAATAAATAAAAATACAATAAACAAATGGTACTGTTTTGAAATATTTAACAATTTTGTTTTTTTTTTTTCAATAATTTCTTTTAAATTAAAATAATGGAGTTCTATGAATTGTGTATCGACTATTTATACTCGTATTATTATTAAATATAAAAAATCGTACATACACATCCACTTTTGTAAAACCGTTTTATTTTTATGTTTGATGGAATTTGAGAATAATAAAGATAAACGATCTTTTTTTAATATGTTTTATTGATTTCTGATGGTTACTTGTTGTTAATAAATAATTCATAAAACCTTTAGCATGAATGACGAGTTAAAATAATACATTTTTTTTACTTTAGTTAACAAGTTAAACAATCAATTGTTAATGATTATTGAAAATAGAGGATTTTCCTGCCCAAAGTACATAATCGTATAAAAAAACTTACATTTACTGTTCGTTGTAAAAAAATACTACGGATCCACGTTCAGGACAATAAAGATAATATGATAATTCAACTTAACCGTAAATATACGAAGCTCTTTCGAAATCCATCTTTAAACAGGATTCCAAAAGTCAATATAAAAATTAATTGAAACAAAAATACCATAAAAAACGATTAAATAAAGTACTCGTATTTAAAAAACTGATCTTATAAAAATATTCTATTTAAATAAAATACGACATTCTTAATACATATTGAAATTACATCAATAATACTACCAAGGATATTCATGCTTCTTTGCATTAAAAAAATGTATGATTTCAATAACTCTACATCAAATAATCCAAGTATTCTAAAAAAATCGCTTTAAAAGACACAAATTTATTTAGGAAATAAAAAGGACACGATGTTGAAAGAAAAAAAGGTTAAATTTTAATATATTATACTTAATGAAGAGTCAAATTTGAGATTGTTTAAAATTCTTTCCACCATTATTAGAATAAAGAGGCAGCAGACACGGGAACTTTATTGTGCAATAAATTCAGCGACAAATTGCGTTGTGTAGTTTGAATTTTCCCGCCTCGAATAATCTCGCCTTAGTTGATACCCTGTGGCATCCAAAGGGTTGGGCATTAGTACACCGCACATCACCCCTCTTCACTCGCTAGGAAACTTGGGCTGACCTTTTGGGAAATAAAGAAACAATTTCTAATTTAATTTAATCAAATACTGAAAATAAATTATAATTAAAGCGATACTGATTAATTTCTTTGTGAACATTAATTCAAACTTACCAAAAGTTTTAAAAAAATATGCCGTATGTCAAAAACCATACACAACCCTTCCGGAATCGAATCTGAGCCTCTCGGGCTGGAAAACTATCAAACCATCGACTAGGCCAAGATGATCTGGATTAATATGATTCTTAAAATATAAAAAGGGTGTTCGGGGAAAATGAGGATGAATTAACGAGTTTGATAACTAAATTTTATGAAAGATGCAAAAAGAAAGATCTGAAATTAAATGTTACTTAAACTAAGTGCGAGAAAAGTGTGAACGGAAACTTAATACGATTTATGAGTGAAGTATGAAAAATTGGATCAAGTTGAGTAATTCTGCTATTTGGGTAGTATTTTTGCAGATAATGGAAGAGTAAGCGAAAGGAAAGAAAGTCAATGAGGCACTAAAATATATATAATCAAAAAGAACAGTAAAACTCATCGTTTCTAATTACGAAATTGCTACTGGAAACTAAACTGGTAATAAAACCACAACTTTTTTAAGACAGGTGATATATATAACATTTAATCAAATCAAGTATAATGTCTGCTAAATTGAAAGTTCATAAGAGTATTTTAGTACCAACTTTGATGTGTGGGAGTGAAAAGTGGACATGGATAAACACTAAAATGTGCCGAATAAATGCTGTAGAAATGCGTGCACTGAACGTGACAATATACGACAGAAAACGGGATAAAGTAATTCAGAATAAAAGTGAACTTCAGACTGATGTGTTGAATAAGATGAAAAAGTTGGTTTGGGCATATAGAAGGAATTGATGATAAAATATTAACAAACAAATATGTAGTGCAAATGTGAGTCAAAGGCTTGGTAGAGGAAGACTATGGAAAGTATGATTGGATTTAGTGAATGGTGTTTTGAAAGAATGAAACTATGAGTTGTTTGAGAGGGTGTACGGATGAAGAAGAAGCAAAATATGTCTGTCGTGATAAGAAAGTCTGGCACTCTCTCCTCACTGCTTATCTTGACGGAGAAATGGCGCGATGTTACGGATATATAAAAAAATCTTCTTCCTTTATATGACACGAAGTTATTTCTGTGCTGCACTATTAGGTTTCAAGAAAGTCGGTATCGGTGTCGATGCTTACTTCAGTGGTTCTGAGCCAGGTCTGATTAGTAGAACCGAAGACAACTTGTTTTCTCCCAGGCACGCTCTTAAATATATCTAGACCACCAATTTGTATATACTATTTATTTCCACGCAGTTCTGTATGGTACTTATAAACAAATTTAAGGAAAGTAATTCTCATCCCGAAAACCAAAAGGTTGTAAAAGTTTCATCAAAAAGTTAAATAAAAAAAAATTGTCAAATTGTACGATTATATCTTGATTCAGTCCAAGTTTTTCCTTAACAATATATTGTGAGCCCACCCCACTCGGAGATAGGCACTACCCCAACATTAACAAATTCATGCGATTAATCAAGGAGGAATTCCGAGTCACCCAGATGTTTACGTCCCGAAATTAACTGTCGATGTAAGTCGACTACGGTGACAATACCGAGGCATCATGCTGTGCTATGCTACAAATATACTCTGCAAGTATTGTTTGTCACGATATTTGTTATTATATTAAATCATTAAATTATTTGAAATATTAGTAGTGTTCTTGTTCTGTCATTATACTAACATTGTGTACAAAACATTTGTTATTATATTAAATTACTTGAAATATTAGTAGTGTTCTTGTTCTGTCATTATACTTACATTGTGTACAAAACATTTGTTATTATATTAAATGACTTGAAATATTAGTAGTGTTCTTGTTCTGTCATTATACTTACATTGTGTACAAAACATTTGTTATTACTCGTATATTAAATGACTTGAAATATTAGTAGTGTTCTTGTTCTGTTATTATATTATACTTACGTTGTATACAAAACATTCATTTTTATATTAAACCATTAAATAAATGGCTTGAAATATTAGTAGTGTTATTGTTCTGTCATTATACTTACATTATATACAAAACAACCTAGTGGGTTTACCACCATGTGTCAATCTCTTCTAACAACTAGAAATGTTTTAAGCAACCCTTTAGTGATAACCACATAAGAACCCTCATAACATATCTGAGTACCAACGGGAATCAAACTGGTAACTCCCGGGCTGGAAGAGAGTCATCTTTTATCTTTTCCTCATATATATTTTCCTTAATCTCTTTGTTAGTACCGATATGACATATTTCTTATATGAACTTTTTTTCCATTTTAATTTAACAAGGTTTTTAAAATTAAAAAGAATTCTAAAATTATACTTGATTTAATTAAATGTTATTTATTTCACCAGTCTTAATAAAGTTATGGTTTAACCAGTTAAGTTTCTTGTAGCAATCTCGTAATTAGGAACGATTGGTTTTATGTTTCTTCTACAGAAACAAAAGTTATCATACACATGTTTACTTAAAACTCGTATCCGAGAAATATATGAAGTGGAAAACATTTTGAGATGGAGTTAAATTTATGGACGACACTGGAAAGGTCATGTGGAAAGGGTAGATAACACAAGATATTAATCTACGTGAAAATGCATGAAATCTGTGTTGCCAGTCGTCCCCCTGGAAGACCTCCAAAGAGGTTGAAGAGTAGCAAGAATTCAAAATCTCAAGAGAGGCAGTCCTGATGATAACACACCATAAACAGTGTAGGAAGAGCAGATGGTAGATGGACTCAAAAAGTGTTGGAGGGGTTACTAAGGACATGAAAAATTAGTGTAGATCCCACGCAAGATTACTTTTGCGTTTAGTTCTAATTTATACACATTTTTTAAAAAAAGCATCCAAGTTTTTCGAGAGATTTTTTTGAAAAAAATATATTTTTCCTAATTCCCTATACTTTTTATAACAAACAATAAAATAAATCTTCCATTTTTCCTGTAATAAAACTGAAGACTCATATAAAACCACTAACTTCAAACTTATGTAACCAAAAGACTTAACAATTTAGTGAAAATCACTTTGTGAAACAAAGTTTACAGATCAAACAATGTTTGTTTAATTGTAAACGGGAATCCATTCATTAAGATCTTTTCCACTTCTCTGTTTCCACCAAAATACACCAATAAACGTTTTGTTCCGTCTTCGTGTCTTTTTCTGGGTTAATAGAAAACAAAAGAAACATTAATCGAGGCAACTTTATTTGAAGTACCGAAGGCTTTGTATTTAGTTTATGCATTTGAGCAACAAAATCTATTTAATGCCTTTCTTTGTCTCCAGGAACAACTTATTTTTTTAAACAGAATTGTAAGTTTGTTCTGTACACAACATTTTATTTCCTGGCAGTTAATATTTTTAACAAGCTTTTTCATGAGTTTCTAGTATTAACCCATCAATAATGATAGAAGTATTTTTTTTAAGTATGACGCTGTACTTGTCTTTGTGCTGCTTCACGATGTCATGTTGCTGTTTGTCTAGTCTCGCTTGTTCGTTGTGATTGATGCCGAGTTTATTTTATTACTATCCGTCTTTATTAAAGATTTTTGGTATGCGAGTGTGACCAGGTGTAGAAATACTTATGGTTTTACGTTGAGATTTTTTTGTGCTTAAAACACTTATAAGCTAATATCATGGTAGTGTAAGTGGAATATTAAGATGAATTATAGAATATATAAATTCATATAAAAGATACGATAAGAAAGATCTGAGAGTAAATTTTGCGAAATCTAGTCACGGTGATAGAAAAATGTGAAAGGAAAAATAAGCACGATATATGGGTTAGGAATAAAAGATTAGAGCAAATTTAGAATTTTATATTACTATATAGGTTATATATTTTTCGTTGATGGAAAAGTCACAAAACATATCGAACGGCGTGTAGCGATAAGAAATAAAGCAAATTAGACACTAAAACATATATACTCGAACCGGATAGTATCAAATCTGCTTAGATGATAGTCTACAATAGTATTTTGATGCCAACTTTGATGTATGTGTGTGAAACGTAAACGTAGAAAAATATTGAAAGGATCTGAACCAATGCTATTGAAATCCGTGCATTGAGAAGAGTACATAAGGGAACAATGTATGGCAGAATACGGAATGAAGTGATTAAGGTCGAAAATGGACTTAAGGCTGATGTATTAAGTAAGATCAAGAAGTGCACTCTGATATGGTTCGGACATACAGAACGAATGAAATAAGATATACTAACATAACAAATGTACTTTTGAATGTGTGGGAGAAGAAGACCAAGAGAAATATAATTTTTATCTGTATGATATTTTCAAAAAAGGGAATGTAAAAGTTATAAAAACCGTGAAATCGCTGGAGAAAGTGTATGAATGTAAAAAAGAGGCGAAAGACGTGTGATGGTATGTATGTTAAATTTTTTTTTTTCACTGTGAAATTTAATGGATAAACATTCGTTACTTTTATTTTTAAATTGAATTTATTTATTAAAAAAGTGAGCGATTATTCTTAGCTAATTTATAATGTGGATTGGATCTCTTTTGGGTGTTGTTTATTTAATAACACTTTTATTTAACTCTATACACAATCATATAATACCATAATCTTGTTTAATTAAAAAATCTCGCATAAACATGAGTAGACATTTTTCCCTTTTGTCCTCTGACGAGAAGGAACTTAATTAATGGCATCACCTAATGGAGCACAATAATAGGCGGTGGCCGGACACCGAAAGGGGTGGAGAGGACAGAGTAGAGTGGAGACTCCTTCGAGCTGCAGACAAGGGTCAAAGACTGAAAGCTGCTGTTAATACGACCGGCTTTTGGGGCTAAATGGGGTATACACAAATACAACAAGCCGGTGTAAAAACAATAGTCTTTTATAGATTGAACGAGAGTGTAGTTTAATGAACTGCTAATAAAATTGTAGTTTTTTATATGCTCGTATGTTTTAAAATAGATTTCTTTTAATTTATTAAAATTGTAATTTTAATATAGTTAAGAAGAATTGAGACGAATTAAATAAGCTGTTTGAGGAAAAAAATACTTTAGACCAATTAATGCATCGACCTAATTAAAAAAAAATATTGATTATGACATTGATTTAATTCATTTAAGCACTCGTATAACGTGTATTGAGTCGGACCCAGACCATTTTCCTTACTAGTTACAATTTAAATCTAATTTATTATTTTAAATTTCATTTTGTGGTTTATTTGAAAAAAGTCTCATGAGTACTTTATGGTATATAGATTACACATACATGAACCTAGACAAGTTAAGTTTTCAATAAAGATTACATATAAAAATCTAATTTAGACGTGAAGCAGTAAAAAAACATTTAAATCGAGATATAAATTTAAAAAAATCACAAAAAATCTAACATGGAGAAAACGTAAGTAAAGAAAAGATAATTACGAGATTCATTCATAATCAGCGCTTAAGGGACGCAATAAACTTTATTTGTATACTTACTACCCTGTTACATTTATTTTTAAGTTGGAGGGTCTAAATAACCGAACCCAACTCCAATATGCTCCGCACAACGGTACAAAATAACAGTTTCACAGCTGACATTTTTGATAGTGAGCTTCATATCCGCATTATAAAACATTACTTTTTAACCCTGTTAACAAGATGATTTAGGGAAGCAAGTTTATGGCTCAGAATAACACCAATATTGTTCATTAGCTGCTTTTTTTCATGGTTACTTTAACAGGTGGAAGGCCGATCTTTGTTTCTTTTACCATTCACACTCTATGCCATAATCAACCGCCTTATGCGGCCGTTCTCCTCCCGCGCTCAAAAATATCTTAAGATTCATCTCTTACACATCTCGGAGAGACTCATATCAACCCTGAGCTCTTCAATAATTGATCTAACGTTTTTTCTGGTAGTCCATGGAATATGCATGAATGGTCTCTAACACCACGCCTCAATGACATCAAGTCTTAATCTATCGCACGCCTTGAATTTTTAAGTCTCAGCATAATTTCGAAAATTGCAAAAAACGAGGGTTTTAACCAATCGACTCATGGTTCTTCTTTTAATTTCTCAGATACTTCCTGATTATTTCCAGGTGACTCGTCGTTCACTTGGTCATATAGCTTCTGCACAATATCTAATCAGTGCTGAAACCCCTTTTCAAGAAACCCAAGTAAACAAATTTTTGCACGTGTTTCTAATTCTGCAGCTCATTAATTCTTGTTGTTTTGTTTGCGCGGTCATTTAACATGAGTTTAATATTACTCCCTTTTATGTACAAGGTGAACATCTCACTCTTCGACTCTTTAATTTTTTTATACAATATGGAAATATAGTAAAGTAGCAAAAGTAACAATTTCATGAAATAGATTTTAATGTTCATATATGTACTCTCCTTCTCTTATTATTTTTAATTAATTTGTTATGACACCGTAGACCTGCTGGTCAACTTACTAGAAATTTTTGTTCTAAATTTATCTGTTCATCACATGTTTTATATTAATTATATAATCTCTTCAGTGAAATACGCATTAAAAACACTAAGAATTAGTGAGATCCACATTGTTTTTAGAAAACGAGTTAAAAAAATCAATAATAGCAATATATAACAAATAAAAAAATATCTGACTTAAATCGGTGTATGGTGCCTAAATATTAAGACATCTATGTTTAAACCCAACAATTTATGAATAACAAGATCTCCACCACTATTGCTCAATGTGCAACAACACTTTATAAGATTCAGTAATGTCCTGTGAATGGATCTATTCTTTCAGTGTGTATTTGAGTTTTAAAAAAGTAAATGACTTATATTTTAGGAACTAAAAAATATGATGCTTAGCTACTCATTTGGACATCTTAAAATGTTTTTCAAGATAAACTTGATAATTACTTTCTGTACCCCTTCAATTAAATTAATTAGAGTTTAAGACGCTCCATCCAACTCAATCACTCAATCAATCTACCATAACAACTATTACAATCTATTAATAAATTCTCCTCTAACAAAATATTTCGTGGTATTCTAAATTAATACACTAATTTTAATGTTTAGTTACATTGTTTATGAGTGAGTTTAACAACGTATCGATCATTATCATTTCATACTGCGGTATATTCACAACTCACCAGAATGTTTATGAGTGAGTTTAAAAACGTATCGATCATTATCATTTCATACTGCGGTATATTCACAATTCACCAGAATGTTTATGAGTGAGTTTAACAACGTATCGATCATTATCATTTCATACTGCGGTATATTCACAACTCACCAGAATGTTTGTGAGTGAGTTTAACAACGTATCGATCATTATCATTTCATACTGCGGTATATTCACAACTCACCAGAATGAAAAATATGGAAAATGTGTGGATGATTGTAGATCCAAAGAAATTGTGACATACCACCTACCCAGAAATGTTTATTTTATTTCAAAAAATCCCTTTCGATATTTAAACGTTTTGCATGAAAACTAGAAACAATAATATGAAATGTTGAAACAAATACAATTTAAGTTTTTGACGTTTTACAAATATCACTAAAACATCTTTATTTTTCGATCCAGTAACCTTTTAGTCTCAATGAAAATATACATCTTCAAAGGTCTCCGGTAACAAAGGATATTGAGAATAGATAATGTCCATGTATTGAACTGACCTTATTTCTCGTTGAACTGCTCCACCTTTGCCATTAGGTGCCGATACGACACGTATTTGTTGTCTCCAGTAATAAATACTGTAAAATGCATCTCCCTTGTTTAATTATTATTTAAAACCTTGATACAAGATGAAAAAACACGGTTTTCCAGTTTATTTAAACTGTTAATGTTATTTTGTTAATTTTGAGAATATTATCCTAAGCAATTAATATTCTCGTTTATTAACTCGTTTACCCGTCGTTGACTGTAGCTACACTCGTATGTATTTGACTAACATCCACTGAGTTAAAAAGGAAAATAAATGTGTCAAATCAGGCTAATCTTAACTTGTAGTGTTGAAACGAAAGTCGACACAACTATAACAAAGATCTTTCTTTAATCACCTGAGATAAATATTATCTCCGTGTAATTGTGGATTTATAAGTGCATTTTTTTAAATAACAATAAGTTTATTTAAAAAAGTTACTTTGAAAAAGGAGTTTTTCTAATTTAAATACTCTTTTAAATAATACTAATGATTTCTGATTGTTTATTCTATATATATTAGTCCGCAAATGTAATCCTGGACTCTAGTTCCCTTAGCAAGAACGCTTACCGCCGGACTACAAGTGGATGCGCCGAAATCTCCCATTAACCCCAGTTGCCTTTTAGGTTGAATGTTTGTTTACCACCCAAGCATTTTAGTCTCGGTTTCAAATGGCTTTCATATTAAAGTCGTCTGTATTGGGTTATTGATATCATCGCTAACTGTAGGGTTATTGTAACATCCGTACAAGGTATTATTATCGACCATAATTACTACAGACCGCAGTTGATACTAGTTTCCAGTGGTTCTTAAAACGAAGGTTCGTTTTATGTGACCAGGGACAATATTTTCTTCGGTAACACTTTTCAACATAACTGCATGCCAGATGAGAATATGAAGAGAAAAGTATTCTTAACAAGAAGAAAAACTGCCATTTCCACGTGTTGTTTAGTTATTTGAAGGTGTTTAATACCCATTTTCTTATCTAGGCACAAAAAATCGATAATAGTATTAAAAAATGTTTTTATCTTTTTTATAAATTCATGTAAGATTTTTAGTCTCACAGTTGAAAGCCAGATAAATTGTAGTAATAATTGGAACATCCCCACAAGGTATTATTATCGACCACGATTACTAAAGACCGCAATTGACACAAGCTTTCAGCGGTTCTTAATACCAAGGTTCGTTTTCGTTCTAGATGAAAATATGAAGAGAAAAGTATTCTAAACAAGAAGAAAAACTGCCATTTTCACATTTGAAGGTCTTAAACAACCATTTTCTGGCCTAGGCACAACAAAATCAATAACAGCTTTCAAAAATGTTTTTACTTTTTTGATAAATTCATGTAAGATGTTTAGGTTTATAGTTGAAAGTCAGATAAATTGTAGTAGTTTTACGAGAAGAAGGGTATGGATATTAAGAAGGTGTAAGATATGTGTCGAGATCTAAAAGTCTCGCGCTCTGTACTCTCAGTTTATCCTCAAAAGGGAAATAGCGTAATTGTATGTATAAAATACAATCACGTTATTCCCGTATAATTTATGTGTTTATGTCTTAAGTAGACAAAAATATTGTAATTTATTTTTATCAAACACTGTTTATTCCACTTTTTGTGACGGTATAACCCTACCGGTTTCAAGGCTTTCACCTCATCTTCAGGGGAGCACAAACAAGACTAAATTCTGTTCTGTAGGTATGCAGATGACATTCTTTGTGTTTGGACGGGTACCGATAGACAATTACACCAATGTCTTAAATATTTAAATGCCATAGAGAGTTTTATAAAATTTACACTGGAAACAGAAAAGGACGAAAAATTAAATTTCTTGGACCTAACATTATCTCGGAAAAATTGCACATTTGACTTTGATATACGAGTATATAGGAAAACTACTTATTCAGACTCTTTAATTCCATGAATTTGCCACATGCTAATAACCATAAATTTGCCACATTTAACTGTATGCTTCATAGATTGCTCAGTGTCCCATTAACCGACGACAATTTTAAAAAGGAATTAATAATTATAAAAAATTGCTACAAATAATGGCTATCCTGGAAGCCTCATTGATTCCCTTTTAAAAAACAAAACAAAAAAGAAACTTATAAAAGATTATATATTTAACGCCACCTATAAGCATACCTATAAATGGACCAAAGTCTTATTTATAAAAAACGTATCATACGAAATAACCAAAAATATTCCAAGTCACATAAAGCCAGCTTTTTACACTAATTTTAATCTCCGGAAAATCTTATTTAATGAGAAAGGCAAAAATGGAATACTTAGCAACAGTGGTGTGTATAAACTTGTATGTGTTGATTGTGATAATTTCTATATAGGAAAGACAGGAAGATCTTTTGAAAATAAATTTCGCGAACACAAATCCGCCTTAACAAATTATCTTATTTATTCTGAAATAGCTAATCATTATCCCCGTGAAAACCATACTTTTTCTATCGATGATGCCAAATTCATACATATCAGTAGTAACGGAAATAAATTAGACAGATTACAGGCCCTAGAAATTTCTAAGTCCGTACATCGATACGAACATCTGGTAAACAGTTATATCCGAAAAATCTCTCCGCTCTTGGCCGAAATCGTCCCATGCCTCCCTTACCCCTCAGTCTCCAACCGTTGAAGCGTGTATATCGGTATCAGTCCGAACAGAATTTAATCTTGTTTGTATTCCCCTGAAATTGAGGTGAAAGCCTTGAAACCGGTAGGGTTATACCATTACAAAAAAGTGGAATAAACAGTGTTTGACAAAAATAAATTACAATGTATTTAAACCTCCCCAACGTTAATGCCTTTACTATAAACAACATAAACAAAAATATGTTATTATTATACGAGCGCTCAAATTAATAAACATCAATAAAATAAATGAAAAAAATAGGAAACTGAAATGCAATTAGTGACTTTGAGAAAGTAGGATGTGTATTTAATGCAAACCGCTGTATACTCGCCAGCTACATACTGCTAATTATTGCAACTTTATTACGAGCTACACAATCTACGAGCTACGCAATCTAATGTCGGCTGCTATGACCCGGTTGGAAAAGAGACATTCATTGCATGTGAGGGCTAAAACGCATAAGAAGAAAAAGAAGACTTAAGGTATCTTTTACATCTTTCTGGTTGGTTGTAAGAGATTGCAACATGGCAATAAACCTGCCAGGTTGTAATGTATATCATATAACGAAAGCGTAACACAATACAACGAGATGTGCTTGCACAAATCCTTGTGCGGATGGAATGCCTCGTAAAAAAATAAACAAAAAATGCACTATTCGAAGTTACTAAATATAAAACACTTTGCGTCACCACAGCTGATAAACTCAATGTATAGTGTTTTTATATATACTTCAAGTTTTTTCCGAAAAAAGAGAATAAAAATCTCTAAATATTCCAAATACCCTTTTTAATCCTTTGTAAGTTCAAAAACCTCACTATAATCAAATTGAATATTTCAAAGCATCGGCATCGAATACTCGGAGAGAGAACTAAAATATTTCTGACCCAAAAGACATTTTCAGCACAAGAGTACGACCTCTATGACATCATAAAAGTGTGAAATCACAACAAGTATGTGAGGGGAGTATGAGTAGAAGAGAGTAAAGAATACTAAGGAAATGCTTTGAAGGCGGGAAGAGCAGATAAGGGCATTTAGCGCCCCTTTAGGAAAGTATCGTCTAGTGACTTAAGAAAGAAAGGAGGCGAAAATAGAAAATATTTTAAGTAAATACCTCAAATTGATTCTGATTCAAATTTTTTATTTGTTCAAATACTAATAATAGTGGTCAAAAGAATTTTCCATCTTTTTCTTGGAGTGCCTTGTCCGACTATCGCAAGTTAGCCATAAAGATTTTATACTCGTACGTAACATAGCTGCCAGGATAAGCTGTACAGATTCTTCAATCAACTATGGTGTTCGTCTCCTTCCAAGACTTCCAAGTTGCTCAATTTGACCGTAAATTATGAAATTTTGAATTTGGTATTTCTTAGGATGCGTATTAAAATATATACTGTGATTGGTATTATTATAGTATTTAAAGTATTATACATTTTATTTGTAAATACGCAAGGGCCTGCGAAACCATAATTAACATATCAAAAACACGTTGTTCTGCAATATCTTGTTTTTATAGTTAATAGGAAATAAATATGTTAATTCACTTAAGTTAACCATTGATAAAAATTATAAATATTGATAATTCATTTAAAGGTCTTAAATTTTAAACTGGGAATTATTGCACCCCAACATTTCTTCAAAAATATTTTCTAAAAAAGTTGCAAAATATTGCCTTAAATGGGGAAAAAATATAAAAATAAACGTTTACAGTTCACCATAGTTTTTCTTTTAAATAACGATATACGTATGATGAATGAACAACGAGAATATTTTTGTTATTATTATATCGCGACATATGAAAAACATTGAATAATTAAATCATAGGTTGATACAAAAGGATACCTCTTAAAAATGAGCATTTTGTAGATCAAAATGCAATACATGAGTTTTTAATAACTAATTTTGATGAATACGTTTTACTTGATTTCTTAATTTCCACGGAATCCACGGAAGCATTGTTGGATTATGACTGTTTTCTTCAATACGCGGACCACGGAAGTATTGTTGGATTATGACTGTTTTCTTCAGTTCAACGATCTTGTCCAATACAATCACATAAATAACGAATACGGCAATATGCTGGACCTAGTATTAAGCAATACCAACTGCAAGGTGGACAGATCGTTGGAATGCTTTGTAAAGGAAGATAGACATCATCCGACACTCTCCGTGGATATCCAGGTGAGATGCGTGGGCCGTGAGAGGGGCCGCAATTATCGCCCTTCGCCACCCAGGGCTCCTCCCCCCTCCCCACGCAACTCCCGCCCTACATATAACTACTATAAGGCAAATGTTTTACTCTTAAATAACATTTTACTACATTTCGACTGGAACACCCTGTATAGTATAGATAATATTGACGAAGCCGTAGAGTACTTCATTTACGGAACGCTAGATATCTGCGTCCCACAGAAACATAATCTACCAAATTTGCCCAACTATCCAATTTGGTTCAATGTCGATATAATCCGAGATCTCAAAAATAAAAACAAACTTCATAACAATTATCTTCAAAGCAGAAACCAGGCTGATTACTTAGAATACTCGAGGCTGAGAGCCAAATTAAAAACTAAAATAAAACAATCGCGCCATGAGTATTTAACCAAGATAGAGACCGACATACGAGAAAATACTTCGAATCTTTGGAATCATGTAAAAAATAGAAAAACGAATAAAGCTAGCTTCAAATCTATGAAACTGGGAGACAGTATAATCAAAGACCCCCAAAGTATTGCAGAAAACTTTGCACAATATTTTCAATCAGTTTACGTAGATTTAGCGGCCAAATATGACATAAAAAATATATTAAACAGTTCGTCAGACAGCAGAAGCATATCGCTCCATTCCATTTCTAAGGAAGAAGTGTTGAAAAGCATAAACTCCTTGCAAACCGACAAAGCAATCGGACCAAATGGGTTATCAGCCGACATTTTCAAAGTCTGTGCGAAATACGTGTGTGATCCCATCTGCTACATATTTAACTTGAGCATAAATACCAATACATTTCCCGTAAGCTGGAAGACAACCAGGGTCTGCCCTATCTTCAAATCGGGAGACCCGTTAGACTCTCATAATTACAAACCTGTAGCTGTTCTCTCTTTGCTTCTAAAAATTTTCGAAACTGTACTGTGCAACCAATTGACCCACCAAGTATCAACAAGACTAATTGGAAACCAGCATGGCTTTTCGCCAAAACGATCAACTGTTACTAACCTTCTCTCTCTCACACAACAGATTGCGTCAAACTTAGACGAACTTTCACAAACGGACGTAATATATACAGACTTTCAGAAAGCTTTCGACAAAGTTGATCACGATATATTACTTAAGAAAATGCACAAACTTGGCTTCAGCGATAATCTAATTGGATTATTTGCATCATACCTAAAAGAAAGACCTCAATATGTAACAATCCGTAATAAGTCTTCTGTGGAATTTATCGCAAGATCTGGTATACCACAAGGATCCAATTAAGGTCCCCTACTATTCCTCATATTAATAGATGACATTCAAAATACCATAAGTCACTCGACATGTTTATTGTTCGCTGACGACTTGAAAATTTTCAAAAATATCAATTCACCTCATGACTGTGCACAGTTACAACAGGACCTAGACTCCCTGGTCTCCTGGAGTGAGCAAAGTCATCTTCTGTTCAACATTAATAAATGTGTCTGTTTATCTTATAGTCGATCGTTTTCACCAATCCACCATCAGTATACTATACAGGGAGTGGCACTAAACAGAGTTTCTGAATTCAAGGATTTGGGCGTAACCTTCGATGTCGGACTCACGTTCGTTAACCATGTCTCACGTTTGATATCGGACTGTTACAAACTACTCGGTTTTATAATGAGAATATCAAGACAATTTAACAGCACCGATATCCTCCGAAACTTATATAATTATCTAATTAGAACCAAATTAGAATATGCATCTACGGTTTGGGCTCCTCATCAGCTCAAATATTAAAACAATATAGAACCAATACAAAAAAAAACCCTCAGATATCTATGGTACAGAACAAAGGGCGATTACACAAAATATGCTCACCATGCCGAACTTCTCACGGTGTGTAACTATAGAAACCTCGAAACAAGAAGGCAAGAATCCATTGCGATATTCCTAATAAAGGTTTTCCAAGGTTCCTTTAACTGTCCCGTGATTATAGAAGCACTAAGTTTATATGTACCCAATAAATATAGCCGTGCAAGGAATCACCCTCTGTTCTACATACCAACTTACAGGACGTATATCATAGCTAAACACTCAGTCACGCGTGGTATAGAAATATTGAACCAACTGAATGACACGGTTGATATATTCTCGGTACCGTGTAGCAGTATGAGAAGAATCCTGGCTGATATTATTCCTAACGAATAAGCTAACGCTAGAAGCAGGTCCTCTTTGTGTAACAGGAGAAATCCGTGCAAAGTGGATTAAAAAAAAAATTATGTATAAAAAAAAGTGAGATAAACCGCTAATGAGGTGCTTTTTACTAGAAAAAAAACAGGGTCATTAAACCAATTTTTATACGCCATTTTTTTTATTAGTCCATAATACAAATTTATCAAACATATCAAGTAGTTACCTTAAGTGGTTAGTTTTTTTACAGAACAAGATACAATTTTACAAAGAAACGAGAACGTTTTTCAAAAGAATAAATATGACAGAAGTCAAAAGTTCTTGACTTCTGTCACATTACTTTTTACCCCTGAATATTAAGCGGAAAAAAATGTCTTAACCATTCGAAGTGAGTAACATAGGACGAGGTTCGCAGCAGCGACCTTCAGCACGACAGACCACAGCGCTACCGCGTTGCCACGCATCTCAATTTTCTGGTACAATATAAGACAATACTATTAAAGGATCAACTTAAACTACAATATATGCTATGCTTAGGTGTGATATCTTATTTTAAACTATAGAATAATCTCAAATATAATACTAATATTCATAATTTCAAATGTATTCTTAAAGGTTAAAAAAGCAGTTTTTGCATTAAAGTCAATCACTGTGTAAAAGTGATTACGTACTTGTACACAGTGATTGAATTAACGTGACATAAAACTATATCGCTTTCTATTTAAAAAAAATATACGCTTAATATTCAGCAGGACAAGTAATATAATAATTTATTATATGTCTAAAAGTCGTAATAAATCTAAGGTACAAATCATGATAAATCTAACATGACTTATTTTTTCTTACGTACGTGAATGGTCCCGCGACGCCAGCGCCAACTCTTCTAAGTAGCGTGTAAAAACTAAAGACCACCAGAAAAACTTATATAAGTTCCTCAATAAAATAGTCCTCTCTCACAGCTCCTGCAGGGAGGAATGTAATGCTGCACTTGTACGAGTGTTTGTCTGCGTCTTCGAACGAGTTTATTGACCAAATATTCCTTTTGTAAAACCTTGTACAAGACATCTCATGGTGCAGACTTACTTTTTATAGTCGAAGCTTTTATATTTGAGTTTTAAACAAGTTTTTGTTTACTAACCAAGTATTTGGTGAATTTCACAGTTATTATTATCGATGATATCAGAACTTTCGGATATTATAACACGTTATAAAGTCTCAAAGTGCCGATGTTTCAAAAACGTTGTAGCTCTCATCTTTGTAGCTTGTTGGCTATCTACTGTTAGTTAAGACGATTACTAAAAATCTTAACCCTATATTTAGTCATTTTTTAAAATACCTTATATAACATAAAGACATGGTATGAAGCTGTATTGCATTAACTAATGTATTATTATTAGCACTGTATTAAATTTTTATTGTATACAGTACAACTTGTTGGGCTTATTGATGTGTGACAATGTCTTTCAGCAAACCAGAAAAATGTGAGAGGTATTAAGTGTTTATCTGGCTGGAATCCTTTTTAAAAAAATCTGAGTTCTAACGGAAATCGAACACTCAATCGCCGGGGTGAATGACATGCGTATTACCAACTGGACCACGGGGGTTGTCAATAATGTAAATACCCTACCTCTTACTCAAAAGTATTCAACAATTAAATGATTGCTTGGAAGAGATTGCTACTTGGTAGTAAAGCAGTTATATCGTTAACTGCACTGTTAAATGTTTAATTAAATAAATAAGTATTATATGTTAAATGCAATGTTAAAGTTAAGCTAATTATCAATGTCTTAAAAAAAAAATTATAGCATTTAATTTATTTCTTTCAACTCATATGTTTTATTTCAATTTTCTCAACTTGTAATCAAATACGAGTACGTTGTTTATTACTGCGTCACGACATATGACCTATCTGATTAAAATGTCTATTATGGTTTAAGAAGCTTTCCTGAATCCGCCCGCATCCTGATACTCGGCAAATTTGTTTCAGTGGGTTGGGTTGTCAATACATCCTTCGTCATGGGCTCATGCTGGCTTTAAGATTTATAAGATTTCCTTTGAAAAATTATTGCCCTTTATTTTATGGCTCTACGATTACAGAAAAATGTGACTGAAATTTTATTTGGTAAAATATTCCTCTCAAATCATTTTGGATTTTTCTTCGTCAGTTATACTGTTGTTAGACATCTAATATTTACAGCCATTTATAATCAAATATTTTTTAGGTATATTTTTTCAACCCGGTTTCTACCTTATTCCTTGTTGATAATATTTATTTAAATAATTTCAAACTAACAATTAAGTACTTTTATACATACACATTTTTTTTCAATGACGCATGTTATTTCCGATTATATCAATTGGTTATTTTATTTTTCTAGAGTTAAGAAAATATAGTCTTAAAATATTGCTATTATATTGCCATCTTAAAAAAGGTTTCGAGTTTAACTTCCGCTGATAATGCTTTTTCAAAAAGGTTCTGGAAAATTACTTTTAAATCATTAAAAAAAATCGCCATAGGGCAAAATGCTAGTCAATTTTTATTGTTGACAACAAAAATGAAGTAAAAGATAAACATTTTCCCTTATGATACTTCACGAATTCCTTTTCTCTAGTTCTACCATTAGGTATTGTTTAGTGATTGGTTATTCATTTATTTGGTTTTGAATTTGAAAGAATATTTTGTTTATAAAATATATCATAGATTAAACAATTTAATATAGCTAGGATGAGAATTGCTCGTTGGAGGAAGTTTCAAAAAAGCATTAAGCCTGCCAGGTGTACCATATATAACCAAGTACACTGAATAATTAAATTAAAAGCGTTTGAGGTGCACGGCAACGCACTGAACTTCCGTGCGGAAGGTCGCCAGTTCGAACCCCGCTCTGTGCTACTCCCCTCGAAGGACACTGACATTTTTCTGTCTATTATTCGGGGGTATAAGGATACCGTTGACTTCGGTCATGTATATTATTTTTAAAAAAGAAAAAAAAATGATACGTTTCAGTTTTTTATCGTATTTTAAACCTCTTGTTGTACATATTACACATAAGTTAAAAATTATTTCGTTAATTAATATGGGTCTTAAGAGCATTAGTTAGCCATTTTATATTCAAGAGGTGCAAAAATGTTGTAAGATCAATCGAGAAAATGGAAACAAAAATTTTTTAGCAAGAATGTTAGCGCAAAGAGTTCAAAAAGTTTCTTGAAAATTTTATAATGCGCCTTGAAAAACAAAACAATATTTTTCGATAAGAGTATATAGCTATCATATACATTTGTCGTATAAATTCTTAAAACTGGTTATTTAGGATACGATTTTTTTAAATAGGCTGAAATAATTTTGATAATTTCCAATTGAAAAGACAATTTTTCACTTTAAAACGACTATTTTAATATAATAATTAATTCACGACAATTTCTATCTAGTGGCATTTAATTCCCAAGTCCTAACTTGAAATCGAGTTAATTGGTTCTTGAACACGAATAGTCAATGGCAAAGAGCTAATAACTCCTTGTTCTCTCCTGAAGGATGTGTGGTGGACAAGGAACTTAACCCCAGAGCAAGGATATTTACTCCGATAAGGAGTCTCGTGGTTTATGTGAGTCCTCGTGTTCCTGCTAATTTATGTACCCAATAAATAATGCGAGGATATCTTGTAAACCTGAATCTTTGAAATAAAATAGCATCTCTTATATTTCTAGAATCCTCTCGCTATTCGTTGTTGTTTTCTCTGGGAAAATTATTTTAACTGATAAATATTTTGTGACATTTTGTTAAAAACAAGTTTTTATTTCCTTTTCTTCTATTATACATGTAGTACTTTTCACTAAAAAATATTTTACTCTAAAATAACATTACTCTCGTTAGAAATTGATAAAAGTATAAAAATAATATATATTATAAATATTTTTTTCATGTGGATTTGATAATTTCTTAATAATGATGAACAAATGTTTAAAAATTGTTTTAAATTCTCACTGTTTTTCTTTTCCCTTTCTTTATATTTTAATCTAAAGGTTTAACACACTGGGTGTTTTGTCATTATAATCTACGTTTTAGACCAGTATTTTCCAAATGTCACTGTTTTGTTTCTTTCTTTCTTATCACTATTAGTGACTATTAATTTTATTCCAAAGCTTTTCGCTGGGTTATTTAGTTTGTGATTTTTAATACAAATTGTATTTAAATTGTGTATTCTGGTTACATATTATCAACGATTTAAAAATACATTTGAAGTTTTTTTAAATAACCTGTGCTCCAGATTATTTTAAAGAAATTTCGTTGAAGTGTTATTATATCATTAAATACATCATTGACACCTTGCGAATTGAGAGGATTACTATTTTTTTATATTGTATTACCTAGCTTCAATTAAATGAAGCCTTTTAATATCGTCCCGATTATAACAATGTTAAAAAGCTGTATTATCTAACTCACTGCCTAATTGAATAGTGGTTGTATAATTATGCACTCAACTTAGATTAAAATCCGATTTCACAGCAAATTTAATCGCTATCCATTTACATTTTGAATAGCACAACTCAGTGCAAAACATATTTTCCAATAAATCAAACCATGATTGATTAAAATCCATTCCATTTAGCGTCAAATTAGAATGGGTGAATAGTTGTTGAGAATAATAGCAAAGTGTGTTTCACGCTTTATTTTAGGTGTACAATATGATCAGTGTTCCAATAGTTAATAAAATTGCTAAATCGTATAACGTTTATAAAAGTTTGGTTATAAACATACGAACACGTATGTTTATCATCTATGTATGGTAAATACATATAAGTTTACTTAGATAGTTTTTACAAAACAAAAAAAAAAACTATGTAATGTTTTCAGAAAAATGCTTGAGAAAGAGACAAAAAATATTAAATTTATTTATTCTTATTGGTAAAACGGCACCCGTAACTAAAACGATGGTCCCTAGGTTACTGAACAAAGTTCTTAGTCTTCCGACTGGGATAAATTGGCAAATGTTTTATCTTTTTCACATTCAAACTAACCAAGTATCATAATAAATATAGAAAAAAAACACAAATATTTAGTAACTTATTATTTTATACACACCAAAAAATTACTTGCAATTCAATTTTTTTTCCAATTTTGAGCATATCTAGATTGTTTCTGACAATATTTAATCACGTTGTTTTATTTAATTTAATCTCTACTTTATTAAATTATATCGCATCATCAATATAGAATAAATATGAAAGTATCTAACTTTTTTGTAATTTTGTGTAAGTTGCTGTTTTAATCTCTTAATATTCCAAAAACAACAAGATTTATAACAAATTTCGCGTGTTATTTTCAAATTATCTGTTATTTCAAAAGGAACTCTTAAATTGTTCGTTTATTTGCTGGCATTAAAACAGTAACAAAAGTGTTTATTTTCTTTCGTTATTATTGCCAATAAAACTAAACATGTTCTTGCGGTACTTTGAACGAGTTTACGCTAGTGAACCAACTCTACGGATATTTTCTCTTTAGAAAACGGATTTTAAATATATTTTTTCGTTTTATATCCAACGGTAAATCGGCCCGAGATTTAATATTGAAAGTTAAAAGTACGAGTATTTCAAATTTATGTCAAATAGATACAAAATATAATTTAAAAAATAGGAAACACTCTTTTTTAGCACACAGATGTTTCGGATTCAATTTCCAATGTTTATTAGGTTGGTTATTTTTTATGTCGAAAAGGTGGGCAATTTATATATATATATATATATATATATATATATATATATATATATATATATATATATATATATATATATATATATATATATATATATATATATTTTTGGAATATACATTAACACTTTTTTATTCACGGGGTTACAGTTGATCATCACGGCACCTATTTTCATCTCCGAGTCATTCTTCAGGTGAACCATTCTGATGTTACTTAAAGAGCGGAATGTGTGCGCAGTCAATAAAGACGACGGAAACTTATTGTGTGTCTTTTTGAAATCTCGTTAATATAAACTACTATACGTGGAATAATTATCATTCACGTGGGGAGTTTCAAAACTATTATTTCTTAACTCATAAGATTGTTGTAAAGCTCAAAGTTATCTTCGCTGTGTTATTCTCACATTTCTGATATAAGTACTTATCAATCTAAATAGCATTTAAAAATACACTGTTCTCGATTTATATATTGGAAGCTGGGCATATAGTTTCCCACAACAGCTTAAGGGTCTATGTTAAGTATATCACAACCAAAATAATTGGTGCTCTTAAATGACATAGTATGGTTCGGAATATCAATTGTTTTCTAATAATTTCTCAATATAATCATGTATGTTTTTTTTAATATCATGGAAGCAAATTGGAAAATTTATTCCGTAATTCATAATGAAATAATTTTCAACCCAGTGGTTTTCTTATTCGTAGATAGCTTTTATTTAAATTGTTTAAAATTTATGATTAAGTATTGTATTTATATAAACTATTTTTAAGTGTATCATATGTATGTTATGATGTATTTTATTTCTGATCGTATATATTTTTTATCTCATATTTTTTCAGTCGAGGAAATACAGACTTTAAATTTTGCTATAATAATAGGGGTTTCGGGTTTGATTTCCGTTAGTAACCACTGTTTAAAAAAGTTTCGCTATGGTTTTCAGAAAAAGCCTTATTACATTTTTTTATGATTAAAAGAAATCGCCACAGGCCAAATAAACTAATCAATTAAAAAAATTACAACGCAAGTTAAATAAAGCATAGAAATTTTCACTACCGATACTTCTTTTTCTAAAAATCTACCATTATTGTTAAGCGAAAACAAATTGTAAAAGTAGTACAGTAAAACTTATCAATTTTATTGGTCTCTTGTTTGGTTGTTTGCATGGGAAGCCATTTTTCTGTAAGTCCGTCTTCAAAATATACAACATGGTTTTCCACCTGTTTTACTCTAAAATATGGGTACTATTACGTGACTCAGTTTTTAAAAAGATGATGCATAACAATGTTTGGTTTAAATTCCAAATTAATTTATTTTCGATATGTCGAATCAATCCAACATACCAAATCTCGGTTTATCCAAAGTAAAGTAGATATACATTTTTATAATATTTATTCCAAAGTTACAAAATACCCACCTTTAGGGATAATCATAAAAAAAACTGTACTTGTGGGAGATAGTCGGGCTATTTTATGTTATGCTTCTCTGACGCTCTTAAGGTGGGCCCAAGAAAATCTTTGATAGCTTAACGTGAGGTGAGTTGTTTCTTAGCCGTTTGTTTTTATTAACACTAAATTTGTCGAACGTGTTATTGCACCTCTGGAAACGAAATAGTATTAAGCACATTTAATTTTTTTATTTCATAAAATAAAAAAGTAAGTAACGCTTAAACTGTCATACTTATATTTGTATACAAAATGAACGATGTTTTTGATTAATTTTAGTTTAGTTTGTAAAAGTGCTATTAGTTACTTGATGCTTCTGGGAATGATAAAAAAAGGGTGACCAGAAGTGGACTGGCTATTAAAATCAACCCGGAAAATCAGTTGAGACCGATACCTTTTTAAAGACAAATACATATCCCCTGTTTCTGCGATTGTAAAAAAATATTCAATAATTATATTTTTAGTGCTAAAATGTTTGTTACGTCATTTTATTAAAGAGATATTCTTCGTACGATATCATCATGAACCATTTGAGACGCTATAAAAAAGTTTCCATAATCAAAAAAATACTTCTGTGGATCATAAAACCAACATTCCATGCTGTTTTTATATAGTTCAAGCCATTTCAAGCCTTGTAATGTAAGGGGGGATTTTGTTGCCAATTGTAGAAAAATAAATTCTATATTTTTGTAAAAAAAAAAGCTTCGTTAAAATTGTAGACTGAATTATTCTGGCATTTGCACATCGACCCACAGGAAAATACACTCTAACAAGTAGTACACTAATACATACAAATAAGAATAAACATACCGCAACAAGGAAAAAATGAATTAAAATATTTGAGTGAGTGACAAGAGTTTAATTTATGTTTCGAATATTCATTGGGAAATATTTTTTTCCACTCTTACCACAAAATAGCGATGTATGTGTTTAATCGCAGATAAAATCCTTTAGTTTCCATTATTCAAAAGTAAGCTTGTTAAGGTATACAACAAAACATTATAAAAAACGTTTTTCTTAAGGAACATAAACCAACTGCAAAATGAGATGTGACTATATTAAATTTGTTTTCAGTAAAGTGTATGGTACGAAAATAAACTCAGCATTTTTTAAATTTAAATTTGCTTTTTTTCTTCTCAATCGTATCTCTAATGACTCTCATCATAACCCTTAATAATTCTTCTCCACACATTTTACGCTCCATATTTCAGATAGCAGCAATTAATTGTAGTTATGTTGCATCCTTTGTAAAGTCAGTTCAGCACATTTAAGATCTTCCTTTTATACATCATTCTTCCATGCCTTCAGGAACCACCAGCAGTTGTAATGCTTGTCTTTCGGTGTGGGCGAGTTTAAAGAATTAAAGGACATGTCTTACCTTTACTATGGACAATCTGTAATCTTTTTCAGCACACCGTATTTTTAATAGAATTTTTCGTAGTTGTCATGGTTTCTATGCTAACCTTCATGCATATGTGGGGCTTGGAAAGTTTTTCCTTTGTAAGTGCGGTATTTTGCGGACTATGGTTTCAATCGTTGATGAGTTCTTACTATATTCGTTCCCAGGCGGTATGTGGGAGGTCAAAGAGTTATCTTGGGAGACGATGATATGGTTGAAAATTTTACTTATTCGGACAGTCAAATGAAGTCTAACATGACCTTAAAAAAATACTTACAGTGATACATCATCAGCTTACATTCATCCACTGCAGGATATAGGCCTCTTCAATTTGTTTCCGAGATATCTTGTCCTTTGCGCACTGCTGCCACTTCTCGCTGTTTGCTTACGTATTTCATTCACCCAGCGTGCATTTGGTCTTCTTACAGGCTTTGTTATGAAATCATAAGCGTTGCATTGTATTATTATTGTATTACATTTTCGTTGAATACAGTACAATTTGGAAATGTTAATTGCCATGTTGCTATTCTTTCAATTTATCAGAAATATGTAAAATAAGTCTTTGAGTGAAAACTAGACTGGAATACTTTTTGTTTTATGTGTGTACTAACAGGAATCGTACCTGCAACCCACGAATTGAAAGATAGGCATCTTACCAACTAGGCTATGGATGTCGTCATCTGGTTCCAACAAATACTAAGTGGAAGATTTCTTGAATCTGAGAGTGAGCAACATTATGTGGGATTGGTATCAGTTACTTTCAAACTACTACAAAACATCATAGTCATATTAAAATACAAAAGTGTATATGTTTTAAGTATTTTCTTGATATAATATTGATAATGATATTTTGTTTAGTTATTTTACGTGAGCTGATATCAAATGTGTAGTTTTCTGAAAAAAAAATGGTCTTATTTGGTCGTTTAAAAGTTTTTCATACCCAAAAAGTTTTATATCCAATATTTCAGGCTTGATATCAAAAACATGACCACTTGCGTCAACAATAAATTTATGCTAATCGAAAAAGTTGAACCCGAGATAAGCCCGACCCTTTAACTTAATAAATAGCTGAGACGTTTTTAATTCATTATTCGTGTTTTATTTCTCTAAGCTAAAAACATTGAATGAAAAACTCCTTTTGATGACGTGCAAGGTTTTTTAAAGAATATTTTCAACCTTAATTGTTTTAGTAAATTATCAAACCTTTTGTTTCAAATCAATTTCCTTTTTTACAGAATTCATAGATGGCACTGTTTCAATTTGGTTTATAACCCCTTCCTTACCACAGTTAAATTTTTTCCTGTTTTTTTTTTGTCATATTTGCAATTAAAGATTTTATGTGAATTATGAATTGATATTGGTAAATTGTAAAATTATATGTCAAAAAGATATGTATAGAAAAAATACTTATATTGTGTATTCAGGAAATGAGAATATTAAGTTTATTTGTATAAATACACGATTTGGAATTTACTTATAATAAAGCAACAAGCAGAAAACAGATTATAACATAGTTGGACGTTTACATCCAAAAACGACCCATCCAACAAAATACACTTTTGATTTTATTTGGAACATCGAATTGACATACTTGAATCTATTTTATTATACAATATGTTTAAATATCAAATCAGTAAAATGAGTCTTACTTAAAGTGACATATTTTTCGATTATCGAGAATGGTTTGATCGCTTTTAAACAAATATCAGGCCTGATCGTAATAATATTATTTGGCGTTAAGTTTATTTTGTTTTTGGATAAATAGGGTGATTATGGTGTATGGCAATTTTTGAAATATTTCTTCTGAAATTGTTTAACAGTACTGTATAAATTTTGGTTGTATATAGCAAATCCTGGCGTGTTTTTGCCATTTAACAAATTATTCCAACTAACTAGAAATATGTATTATATAATTGGGCACTTTTTTAAAATAATCAAGATGTCAACGGGAATCAAACCCGCAATCCCTGTGTTAGGAAACAGGCGTCTTACCAACCAGGCCACGAAGGTTGTTACTACCCGCAATTATAAGCTTATTGCTTCTAAGAATAAACATTCACTTGGAGATTCCAACAACCAAACGTCGAGTTCTGCTCTACCTATAACACTTGCTTCAAAATTGTTGCCTATAATTCAAACTGTTTGTGCTTGGGTTATGGTACTCCTCAATATTTCCAAATCGGTGATAGGGGAATCGTAAAGAGCGTGGCCGGAAACTTACATAGCTTTCAGCCTCTTACACTTCTCTTGGGGTTTTAAGTGTCTGAAATAGAGACAAATTAAAAGCGGGTTGTTCTCTTAAGTGCTGCAAAAACTACCAAAACTGAATAAATATAACGATTATCTTCTCAAACAGGACAATATCAAAATCTGATCAGATGATAGTCCACAACAGTATAATATCACTAAAATTGATGCTTGAATATGAAACGTGGACGTGAAAAATAATTGATGTAGAAAATCATGCATTAAGAAGAATGCATGAGATGACAATGTATGATAGAATACGGAATAAAGTGATTAAGGATGAACGCGCACTTTAGACTAATGAAGTTAACTTAAAACTGACAAATTAGATGAAGAAGAGCACACTGAGATGGTTTGGACATAGAGAATGAATGAATGAAGAAAGACTAACAAAACAAATATACAATACAATAGTTAGTAAAAGTCGTGGTAGAGGAAGAAAAAGGAAAGCATGGTTGGATCAAGGGAATGATATTTTGATAAAAGGAAACGTTAAAGTCAGAGATATCGTAGGAGTTGTATGTATGAGAAGGTGTATGGATAAAGAAGAGGCGAAGGATACGTCTCGCGTTAAAAAAGTCTCTTTCTAATCTGCCTACCCTGACAGAGAAACGTCGTGATAGTAGGTGCGTTTGTATAATATAATCTTGCAGACGAACTCATAACCAGACTGGAATCTATTCGGGTAATACTGGAAATCGACCCTGAATCTCTCAAGTGGAATGCAAGTAACAGTCAAGTCGTATCTTTCACACTGCCTGACATATTCAGCAGATACTTTGCTTTTTATCACTTTTTTGTCATTTGCTAACAATCTAGCGTGATCCTTTTTCTGATCTTTCAGCGCGAGTATTCATTTATCTATAAACTTCATATTTTCCTTGATGACATCCGTGGTCTAGTTGGTACGACGCTTGTTTTCCAGCTCGAAAGTTACCGGTTCGATTCTCATTGGAATCTTATTTATTTAAAAAAAAAACTTGTTTGATTTTAATATCCGACCTTCTTAACATATTTTTGGTTTATTGAGAGAGTTTGCCACATTGCAATAAATTCACAAGGTTGATATGTATACAACTAATGTGTGATTATTTTTTATGGATATCCAACTAACGGATTGCTTAAAAGTGATTTATTTCAATTACCCAGCTGTCATCTTTTTTTAATTTTATATAGTAATCTATAATACAAACATTTATATACATATCATATATACTCGTACAAATGTACATATTATCTTTGCCTATGTACAAAATTTATATCTTAAGAACTAATATAATTTATGCAATATATTATAACTATGAATCAACTTCATTTTTATTTCTTATATGTAATTTTTATGTTAAGTAATCTAAATATTTAATTTCTTAGAAATAGTTAACATCTACATACTAACTTATAACTTAATAGCAATTCTTACAATTGATTACTTTAACTCGATAATAAGATATGTATAAATACTATCTAAAAATAGTGACTAGAGGGTCATTTTTAAGTAACAGTTAAATCAATAAAAAAAATAACGCTTATGTGTTTTCTTAAAAATATTGTAAATGCTTCTTTTATTTATTTAATATGGATAAGGATGAACAACCTCTGATTGAATCAAGAAGATCCTTCTAAAGTCGAGCTGAGTGAACTGCAAACGATGTTTACAATGGTGTGTGCTGATATACTCGTACAATGAATTCTCCATTCACCAGGGACGTTTAAAGACATTGTTTTTTTCTTGTAAATAATGAAGACAACATAGATTGTTTATATATTGGAGTTTCTCCAAGATTTTTTCCCCTTTGCGCGATAAATAACCAAATAATTAGAGTATTCACCTCCAAGTTAAAGAAGCCTCTCTGATATTTTATATTTACAACAATGTTTTTACATGATTCATGAGAAATTCAATGTATTAAACAAAAAGAGGGTTCGATGTAGCAACCATTGAGAATCATCCGCTCAAAGTAAACAATACATAGGCTCTATTGAATAAGTTGAAGGCACACGGGTTGGACGCGTACATACTTGTCCGCTTCCGGCGGCTGGCCTGGCATGGAAACTCCATTACGGGAAGTCCCTCCCTCAACTACTTTTAGCACCTTTCATTCCCGTACTTCATAGTTAGAGCCTTCTCCGTATACCTTTAATACGGTCGGGAAGGATGTGTTAAATAGATTTACGTTTTTTGTAAAAGTAGTGTTTACGGATGAATAAAGATTGATTTTCAAATATGCGTGACAGTGTTTGGTTAATTGACAAAAAAAGTTACTCCTTTTGTATCGTATTTTACTACACTTATAAAAAGTATAACGTGTGAGACTTATTATATTTTTTACGTAATCAAACAGAAATACGCAATAAGCCTTTGATGTGTAAAAATCAGAAACGAACCAATTTATTTCTTTTTATTTTGGATACCGTGTTTTAATATACATCTATTCATTGCAACTTGGTAGGCTTATGCCCAAGTGGACGTTGTTACACATACGTTTGAAAACCTTCATTTAAAAAATTGTTTAAAACTGTAATTTTTGGTTTTTTAGTATTGTTGAGCATCGATTTGGGCATCCCCGGATAGAAGACAAATGTTCTACCAAGTAGGCCACGAACATCGCTTGCTGAGGCCTAGCGTTAAGACACTTTCTTTGCACTGGGATTTATTGTTTATTTAAAAATATTGACAGATTAAAAATAATACGCATTTTTGAAATAAGATTATTTAACGAAGTTATACTTTGCAAAAATAAATCACAAATTTTAATAATTTATTTGTGTTTTTTAAAGCACCAATGCACTGGCAATGCGGATATGCTGAAGAATATGTCCGATAGACAGCCTTTCTTGAACCCCATTGATTGAGCGCAAACATTAGTGATACTACCGTAGGAAGATATTATAGTATTTTTTTTCGACGAAATAAATCAGACTGGTACCTACCCACTTTTATATCTGTTTAGGCGGTATTCTCGTTGGAAGCCCTCGCGTGGAATGCACGTGTTTTATCAACTAATCAGCGATAAACTATATGCAATATAGTCAAATAAATAGCATCTATGCATCAAGATTCCAATTTTCAGTGGAATTATTTTCAGACTGATTTAATGTCACACTTTTTTACATAAAATATTGTATTGAGGCACTGGCATTGAAATTTCATACATGACGAAGCAGCACTCCTAGATATATTGTTTTTATTAATTTTGTTGTTAACCGATCAGTTACTTTTTAAATGAAGCTAATCGTTTAAATAATCCGATAGATATGATGTAGACAACTATGTTTTAGTATTGTATCTTTTTATATTCAGAATCCTCGTCCTACAACTCAAATAGTAGGTAATAATAGTTCCAGGCAGGATAAATAAATGATTTTCCTCGCTTAAATTAAAAATGCCTCTTTTTTGCTTCAATTTGCATCCCATCTGTCAGTTTGTACTTTCCCAAATATACACATTCATCCATCACCCGAATTTTCATTTATTCGTTAAAACCTGAAAAACGCTTTGCCCATGATGTTCTCGATTGTTCAACGTCAAAACTTTTATGCGAATATTTATGTTGCGGAGTTATTTCAACATAAAACAAATTCCAAGTAAATTTATTAAACGAATAGAAGAAGACGTTGAAGCTTGTTCGGAAAATCTTAGTTTAACTTTGATTTTCGTTGGAGATTTGTTGTAACTTATGACATTTTACATTTTAATGAAGTTTAATGGAAGAATTAAGATTACAACGCACATCATAAATATTTTGAGATAGATTTATTTGGAACCGGATTGAATGTGTAGTACTTAAATATTTTGAGATAGTCTTATTTGGAATCGGATTTAAGATGTAGTAGGTACTTAAATATTTTGAGATGGATTTATTTAGAATCGGATTTAAGACATCTTCTCCTTCTTCCTCTTCTTTTAGGTCTGTTGGCCTGTTATGGTCCTGCATCATCGTTTCCCTCTTGTGAAGTCGACTGCCAGCTAGCTGTCTTTCCATATTTTAGGAGGTCGTCCTGGAGGTCTGCTTGCTTGGGGGATACTGTCCCTGGCCATTCTTACGGCTCTTGGTTCCACCATTCTGGATACATGTTCGTTCCAAAACCTTTTTCTCTGTCGTCCCCATCTGACAATATCTTCAACTTCGCACATCCTTCGGATTTCTGTGTTTCGTACCCTATCACGAAGGGTTTTGCCAGCGATACTCCTGTGTACCTTAATTTCGCTGTTTCGAAGGAGATTTTTGGTTCTGACAGTTTCGGCTCTGGACTCTATGCTGTATATCATTATGGGGCGGACACATGTCTTGTATATCCTCACCTTACTTTGGATGTTTATAAACTTGTTTTTCCAGATAGTGTTCTCTAAACATCCGGAAATAGCTGCGGCCTTTTGTGATTATTCAAGAACTTCGCCATTGTTGCACATTATGTTAGCACCCAAATATTTAAATTTTGTAACTTGTTCAATTGGTGTATCGTTGATCGCCACACTACATCTAACTTGCTCTCTGGCTAGAGTCATGCATTTAGTCTTGTTGATAGAGATATACATGTTGCATTTTTTGGAAGCAATGTGGAATCGATATAGCAATTGTTGCATGTCTTCTTCTGATTCGGCTATGATGGTGTCATCGTCAGCATAGCATATGATGTTTAATGTATTGTCACCCATCTTGTATCCCAAGTTAAGGTCAGCAACTTCTTCTATAACTTCTTCTAGGATTTAAGACGTAGTACTTAAACATTTGGAGATGGATTTATTTGGAATAGGATTTAAGATATAGTACTTATGTATTTTAAGGTGGATTTATTTGGAATCGGCATATCACTTAATTTCAATAATTAATAAATAGTTTATTTAATTTTAAAATACATAAAAAAAAATTTACGTTCTAAAAAATGATAGTTTTTAAACTTATTGAACCACCAATAATTTATTTGAACAACAAGAACAAGAAACGAACAATTTATTTTGAGAAAAAATTCGCAGTTAATTATTATTTTTACAGGTTTTGTTTATAAAAGCTTTATTATTATTTAATATAATATTTTCATGCTAATACATCTTGCGAGTTTATTGCTTTAAAGCCATTTCTTTCAATCAACTAGCATTTGTTTTATAATAATTACATGCATCCATGACCGTGTCTCAAACTAAGTAAATGAAAATAATATTTGGAAAAGTAGTAAAAATTTTAAAATAATAGATGCATATCTAGGAAAATAGGTAAAGGATAGTATTCGTATGTAAATTAAGGTCGAATAATATTTGGAGATAAACAATGTTTCACACTTTTAGACAATATAAAAAGAAATGTTGAAAATTCAGGTGTTTATTTATGCATAATGTTTTATCCTATTTGATAGCTTTAATAATCTCTATGGTTTCTAGTTAACACAATTTGGTACGCTATCTTATGTTTGCATCTATTTCTTCAATTTATTTTTTAACATAATTGTCTTTATATGATAAAGAAATTAAAATTCTACATGGACACAAACCTGTCATACTTGCGCGTAAGAAGCAGAATAATGATTGTCCATCGCTTTCAACTACACGTACAGTTCTTGAATTCTTTTAAGCCATTGGATATTTCTGTTACTTTGTGTTATATATTATACAATATAACTATTTATTATATAATTATTATTATATTATGTAATTATTTATTCAGAAAGTGTGCAAGGGTATGCAATTTTATTTTATTTTATTTATACACGACAAGAAATATATCTCATGCACAATTTGCGAAAAAAACATCAGGTAATTTAATTTTGACACACAATTTTAATGGGTCTGGGTTTGTTGCCTTTCATTTGTCGTGTCTCTTCACTAAACGCATCTTGCCTGTATCTCACTGAGGACATTACGCAGATTTTTATTGTACAATGCTACACTAAATTTTATTGGTATGTGTGAACGAGTATCACACATACCATCACACCTTCTCCCTACCGAGAAAGGAAGAAAAGAGAGAGAGAGAGATTTCCTTCCTTCAAAATATCATACATTTGATTCAACCGTACTTGACTTGGTCTTCGTCTACCAAGCCTTCCACTCAAATTTGCACTGTATATTTGTTTTGTCAGTCTTTCATAATTTATTCGTAATCATCTCAGAGCACTATTCTTTATCTTGCTTTAAGCTCACATTCATCCCTAATCACTTCATTCCGTATTCTGACAACCATATTTGAAGCACTAAAATACTTTGACAATCCTAATATGATCCCGTAGCCACAATTATTCTATACTGTGAGCTCTTTTGAATCATTGGGCGCGTAATTGACTAAAAGTTCGCTTGAGTGTAGGTACAGTGTCACGCAATATAATAATTGTTTCTTTACAATGAAAAGTTTTTTTTATTATAAATCTAGTTCTTTAACATCTTACAGGATGAAAAAAAACGAAATGTAAAACAAAAATAATTAAACAACATACTTTGTTATTTCTCACTGAATAAAATACGACACTGTGTCCAGTTTTGATTAAACAATTCTATAAATGTCCCGGTGAGGTTGACCAGCAGTTGCCATTTGACTGTGTGGCTGTACAACACTTGTATGCTTCTTGCTCCTGCATTATAGTGTCTTGTCGTAAAACATACTTTATTAAATTCACAATTCTTTTGTCTTGTCGTCTTTAGGGCGTTATGTTTGTAAAATAAATTCTAGATATTATTCAATTTATCAAATAAGACCACAAAGTATAGGAATTCTTCTAAAACACATCCTTAAGTAGAAAATATACACGTATAATAATAAAAAATATTTGCACATTCAATTTGCTCAACTTTTGTGTGCAATTTGAATTCGTTCTTATGAATCGTTTTGAAGCTGCTCCTTTAGTGAAATTAGTAAGTGTGCTAAAATATTTTTTTTGTGTGGTCAGTCGAGAAACTAAGAACCATTACTTTTTAAATTTCAACCATCAAAATAATGATTTTGATCTGACTGCGTCATGAAATTAAGGAAATATACAATTAACAAATGTGTTAATCTAGTTTACTCAAAACAGGAATTCCCAGTTCATCTGTCAGCAAATGAGTATATATATTAAACACGAGGAAAGAGGATATATCATTATACGATTGATTATTGATATGTATTCCTTTAAACTGTTACTTTTGTCATAATAATATCTTTCTTTATTATTTACAGTAAATTGCAACCAATCTTTTTTCGCGACGATCCATGTGACCACGTCGTTGAACATTTGTCTTCGACAAGAGTTTTGTCTCTAGCTCTCTGTAGGGAATAAAAATAAATGTAATTGATCAGTTTTTTTTAATTTATGCTTTAATGTGTGCATTTCAATAAATATACCAAAAATATTTTTCCAACATCTGCAGATAAACGTTTATTGACCTTCAAAAGTCTTCCACGGCTTGATATTTCACAGCCTTCCAAGCAGTAGCCGATCCAGTTCCCTGACGATCTTTAGCTTTTGGGATATTTACCCACTAGTCTCGAACTTGGTAGAAACCCTAAGGAAAGCTCATCCTGGAGTCTTATAAACGAATATCTTTCTCTTACAGACTACCGAAAAAGACTAATTGGAAAATATAGATATCGTATTATTCTTACCCCGCGACCCTCGGGGAATTACAAACCTTTTAAGGATTTAAAAATATTTTATGGGATGATAAGGAATTTAGAAATGATCAACTTATATAAAAATGTGGAAATAATGCAGCAATTCAAGTGGATTAATACTAGTTAAGAATGTGCGACACGTCAATTCACTTCTCCAGGGACATGTCCGCTCGCGCTGCACCAGGATGTGCGACTCTCGCATCAGCCTTTACGGTCATATAAGAATACAGCCATATTTACTTTGTAGTAGAATTATTCTGGTATTTTTATTAATAGTTGAACAAGATGAGCAAAATACATTGCAATATTTAAAAAAATATATTTCCTTTACTAATTGGAGAATATGAGAGAAAGGGATGGAATTTTTATGAATTATAATATATTATTTTTGATTCTGAAACTTACAAAAATGTATTTCGTTCACTTTGTGGCGTCATGTTGTGTTATTTTAAATCACGTAAAAAATAAAATCGAAGTCTTTGACACCAAGAAAAATTATGTTTAATTTTTTAATTAAACCAAAAACTCTTTTTATTTTATATTGTATTTTCGTCGAATATTATTTATACCAAGTCTTTACCCTATAATCTAGAATAATAATCCACCCACAAGCGGAAAAGTCATTTGTCTATCTCTCACAGTCACCGTCTAATACATGTATATGCAACTATTATGTTAGTAATAACTTTTGACTCAAACGTGAGGGGTGTAATCACGACATTAGCATGCATTCAGAATTCCGAGGGTGAAATTTCATACAAATGCAAACATACCATACCTTCTAATTTACTATATTCTTATGTATATCCAACACCTCTACGTCACGTTAATACATAACTATATGAAATATTTCTGTTATTTTTTTCAAAAAAATACGATTATTATAGTAAAGGAATAGAATTTCATATACTTTATTCACTGTGGAGATTCAAACTTCGATTAGCTTTATTTCTTAACTTACTATCCACCACACATCATTTATAATTTGAAGGGTTTTAATATATAGTACAGGTGAATCGTCGAGTATATTTTAATATACAGGCTAATCGTCTACACATCCATCACAATAGAAAAAAAACATCTTGTCGACATAGAAAAGTACTACATTAGGAAAGGACTGTGAGGAAGTGTTTCATTTCTTAATAACAAATTTCATACGAGTATATCCGTCTGCTAAAATTTTCAGGTGTTATGCATTCACAGCTTTGCACGTATTATTAAAATAAAATTGAAAAAAATAGGTTAAAGCTCTACATATAAAAACTTGACAGTATTTATGTATCAAATAATTAAAAAGTGTTTTTCTTAAAATGTGACTAGTATGATGAGCAAAATATTATTTTTTTATATCAGTCATTGGTATTAACTGATATTAAAATAGTTTCGAGAAGTGTTGGAAAAAACTCTTAATTTCAAGTCAGTAATGTTACTTGTTTCATTTCTGATTTGCCTTTCCATTCCACCATTTCTTCCAGATGATATTTCACTTTTATTATTTTACTATCTTTTGTCTGGTTTGTTGGACGAGATTGTTATCTGGAAAAATAAGGCAGATATTTATACAGTGAAATGTTAATAAACGAATAAATAAATACATTGATCGTTTACTTCGCTTCTTTATCAGACAGGTTTTTTTAAATGTATTAAACGACATTTATCTTTAAAAGAAGTTAATGTACAACGGGTCATTTTTAAACATAACTTTCAAAATATTGTCTTAAAAATAAAATAAAAGCATATTTTCAGTAAAACCTGTGATGTTATTATTTAATCTAACGATCGGGATTCAATTTCCAATAGAAAACGACTCTAAAAAAGATTTATAGACTATTATGTGTTTTTTGGAATATTTTAGTTACCTTTCAAATAATCTATGAGCACCATAGAGTTTAAAAAATGCTGCCCTATATTTGTCAGACGAAAGCTGCTGCACAACAACCTTCTACCGTTGTCATTAAGAGTCCCCCTATAGTAAACTTAAGCTTGACTGTCAAAACTAGGAGCTTGCTGATGTATAGCAGTATGTTTATATAAAAAGGAAAGAAACATGTAATTACTCATGATTATTATTTATATAAAAAGTTCTACAAAGCTAAAACCGCAAGCTCTCAGTAAATACGTTTGTTGATGTTTCACTTCCGTAGTATATAAAACATTCTGGCAGTTTATAGCTACACAAATTTTATTCGACCAACCAGAAAGATGTTGAAGCTCGTTGTGAAAAAAAATGACTGACCAATTTTTTATATTATCATCGAGAATTGAACTTGACACAATCAGGCTGGAAAACAATTATTTTACCACGAGGCGATTGAGTTTTTCTCATATTTATTTTAAAATGATTTATCTTTTAAATAAGTCTTTGGGTGCTTTATATGAAAAACAAATACAAAAAAGAGACTAATTATTTAAAATATAACCCCCGTTGCCGTGTTATTCAGATATGTATACTCGTATGTTTTTCAACATACGAAATGCGAGTTGGATTACTCTTGCTAAACTCTTTTAAAAAGGGTTCCGATCTGGGTTTTAAAATCGTTTTTTTTTACAACTTTCTGGTCGGTTGAATGAGATTGCCACAAGTCAATAAACCCGCCAGTAAAAAGTATAACAGAAATATTTAATTGACGTTTAAATTCATCAATACAATAACGAGAACTGTTTCTGTCATTAGATTGTACATAATACAAATAAAACAAAAGCTGAAAAAAACAAAGTTTGGCATAATTATCACTTTGTTCTGGAAAGCTTTTAAATGGGCCCTATATTGTTTTATCCGACGCAAGATAACCAGCACATGACACCGAGAACTTGAATCGGCTATCGTAATTCAATAGATCTAGTACATAAAAAAGCAAAAGTATTAGAATAAAGCAAAAAAAAATCACCTGCTTAATAATAACTTCACGGACCTTCATGATACACACGAATGAATTAAAAAAACTTTATTCATTCATATATTTATATCTACGTGCAATTTTATATCGATCAATTTGATAAAAAAGTTATCTTTTCTGGGTTGGGTCTTTTATAAAATATATTATATCATATTAAAATCTTTAACCATGATAAATATTATAGTTATTGTGTGAGAATTTAAGTTCCGTTAAAATATGCTTACTACAAATCTTACGAACATGATATTAGGTCCTTACATATGAAATTGGCGTTTTGCCGTACTGGCAACTTTGATCACAAATATCTTCTCTTTGGTTAGGAATTCCAAATTAAAATTTATACAGCTATTTACTCAAGTATTTGTGTTTCGAAAATTATAATTCATTTGTTTTTTCCTCAATTGTTTTTTTTCTTTGCGTCACTCAGTTTACAAAATGGAAAACTTGAAATATCGCGTTATTTACGAGTACGAGTTCCACCGTGGCACCAGTGCTGCAGAAACGGCTCGAAGGATTAATGATGTGTATGGCGACGGTGCCGCAAAAGAAAACACAGTGCGTTTTTGGTTCCAACGTTTTCGTTCTGGAAATTTCGACCTGCAGAACAAGCCCCGTGGACGGCCGGAGACCAAAGTTGATAATGAAGAATTGAAGGCTATTGTGGAAGCGGATCCATCGCAAACCACGTTCGAGTTAGCTGCAGGCTGCGGTGTTAGTGATAAAACTGTTTTAATCCACTTGAAGCAAATTGGGAAGGTGAAAAAGCTTGAAAGGTGGGTACCTCACGAATTGAGTGAAGCAAATCAACAAACGCGCGTTGACTGCTGCGTTGCATTACTCAACCGGCACAATAATGAAGGGATTTTGAATCGAATCATTACCTGTGATGAAAAGTGGATCCTGTATGATAATCGGAAGCGCTCATCGCAATGGCTGAACCCTGCCGAACCAGCCAAACCATGCCCCAAGCGAAAATTGACTCCAAAAAAGTTACTTGTGAGCGTTTGGTGGACTAGTGCTGGTGTCGTTCACTACAGCTTTCTTAAATCTGGCCAGACGATTACGGCAGATGTCTATTGTCAGGAACTGCAAACCATGATGGAAAAGCTAGCTGCTAAACAACCGAGGCTGGTTAATCGCTCTAGGCCACTGCTGCTTCATGATAACGCTAGACCACACACTGCACAACAGACGGCTACCAAATTAGAAGAGCTTCAATTGGACATCCACCGTACTCTCCGGACCTTGCCCCAACAGATTACTATTTTTTTCGAAATTTGGATAACTTCTTGCAAGGGAAAAAATTCAACTCCGATGGGGCAGTCCAAACCGACTTCAAAGATTTTATTGATTCCCGTCCGAATGGTTTTTTTAGTAAAGGGATCGATGAACTACCTATGAGATGGCAAAAGTGCATAGATAGCAATGGTACATACTTTGATTAAATAAATATATTATATTAAAAAAAAATCAACTTTATGTTCCTCCCAAACAAAACGCCAATTTCATATGTAAGGACCTAATATTTGGACGTATACATATAAAAAGGGCTAAAAAACGTTTTTTTATTTGATGGAGATTTTTATAATGTAAAACTTATATAGTTATTTATGGCTTTTCATGATTAAAATGAAAATGAGCAAGAGTTTTTCCATATTTCATATAACCAAAAAAGGTGTTTCGTGGGCTTGGAAGCTTTTTGCTAATAAATACGCTCATTTGCTCAAATAAGAAGTCTCATATTTTCTCAGAAAAACTTTTTTTTAGTTTTAACTTTTTTTTCAAAAAAAAAATTATTTAATTTTTATTGATACCAAATGACAACATAATTTTATCCAATCATTAAACTATTTACATCCCCCATCACGCTGTTTCTCTGCTGCGATATGCAGAAGACACAGCTCCAGACTTTCTTATCTTGACTCACATATTTTATATCTTATAAAACCACGTAGCTCTTAAGATTTCTATTGCTTTCCCATATTTCAAAATAGCAGTTCCTTGATCCAACCATACTTTACTCAATAAATCACTCTTCACAAAATTTATTTTTTTCAAATAAGACATAATTATAATGAACAATATATGAAATATGTTGTTCATTTTTATGCATCATAAAACATTTAGAAAGCGAGGAAAGAATAGAATGAGATAGTTGGAGAAAATTGAACTGAGGGAATGGTAAGATGTATAAGAAATATAAGAGCACGTATTTATAAACATGGAAGAGGCGAAGAATATTTGCATAAATACAAATGAGTGTACATTATTTCTGTCTACCCCAAACCGGATGCGGTATGATATATCCCTATCAAAAAAAAATTGAAACAATTTTGATTTTTTAAATTAAATGAATCACATAATAAAATTTCAGGAAACGGTTAGATACAGTGTTCTGGGCGACATCCAGTGGCGTTCTGGACATAAATCACGGGCGGGTCACGTACACCGGAATGCTATTGAAAACTTTCCAAATTGAATAACAAAATGTGTCTTTGCCACACGCCTCGGATTCTACGATACAGGCTTCTGAGTCTTTTTTTTTTAAAGTTTCTTCGATTAAGTCGATAAAATGGGCACAATTTATTGAGCTTAAATATGGAAAATAAAACCCACAATACACTTGTACAAGTGAAAAAAAATATATTTCCGATATTAACTGCTAGAAAACGGAGTGATATAAATTATAACTTTATATAAGACTTTTTTCGTTTTATTTGTAAAAATAAATATGACTACATCTGCGGCTTAGTTGGTAAAAACCCTTATTTCTCAATTCGGGGATAATGCGATCGATTTCAATTATTTACCTTGTATTTAAAGGGTCTGGTTGACAATCATTTAAGATCTTTTTAAGTCAAAGGAGTTGCCATTTTTTTGGTTGGAACAGATTAAAACATGGAAATAAACCCACCAAATAGAGCCTTTACAACGAAAGTGTAATACAATGCAGACTATATATGTTATATATGAATTTCAAATATTTCGTCTTTTTGTTGAAAAATTAATTATTTAAAAAATAAATAATTAAAATTTTGAAGATACTGATTCTATTTGATAATTTAATTAATTATTAGTATTTGGTTCATATAATTTCATGGGTTTCATATAATTTCTCCAGCTGGTAGAATTTCGTGCTATCCGGTCTTTTGATATAGCCTAATATCAGGACAGGAAGGTTGTGGAGTTGAAAAAGGAAACGTACTGAACCGGAAACTATTCACGATTTGCACTTGGCGAATAAGCTGCAAGCGTGCATATTAAATTTCATATCGATAGCAATTTCCTTCATTTGGTTTTGATTGTTACTTGGATTCAAAAGAGGCATTGTTATAAATTATTTTTATTAGTTTCATGATTATTTTGTAAATATTGATATTCTTTTTTTAAATCATTTTGTAAGGTGTATTGTAGCGATGAAGGGAAATAAAAAAATTAAAAAAACATTATAGCCAGAGGCTCTTAAGTGTAGTAGAATGGATCATATTTTGTCACACTTTCATGGAATACAATACAACCTGGCAAGTTTTTTTTCCATGTGGCAACCTCTTCCAGCAAACAAATGTAACTTCTTTATTAATTTTCATTGCAGGCTTATTTCTTAACAGCAAATAAGCTCATATTGAATACATTAAATACATGACAAATTTTACAAAAACGTTTTCCTTGAAATTGCAGTAGAAAAAAAAATTACCAATCTTTAATTATTAATAGTAAAAGTAGAGGAAAGGAATTCTTTTAAGGATAAAGAAGGGAAACAAAGGGAAATTAGAATGAAAGGATATTTATTTAATATTTTTTCAATTATCTCTTACACGTAAATAACGATGGTGCTCATCTGTTTACACTTGGAAGTTCATTCTACGTTAGGCACGTAAATAATATAAAAGGAATGTGAAAGTTCCTTCGATGTCTGATTTGAAGTCTTTCTAGTATGTTCCAAAACTCTGCCACGTGGTCATACATTCTTAGGTGTTAAGTAAGCCTTAAGTAAAACCAAACTGGAACCCTTTTTAAAAAGTCTGGTTACCAATAGGAATTAAACCCGCAACTCCCGGGCTAGAAGAGAGGTCCTTTATTAATTAAGCTACGGGGGGAAGGGTCACATGTCTTAAGATTTTATCCACAAGATTCATTGTAATTGTTGTCGTACGCCACAGCTTGATGGTTATATCCCTGGCTTCTTTCCAAATAACAGTGGCATTATTGCTAGCACCAATAGTCAAATTAATGATAAATGAGTTATTCATCATAAGAATCTATAAAAGTTTGTTTATCTTATTGTTCGGCATTATTCCATCTGCAATTACAAATTTTTACGACGGAAGTAAGTCGAGGAATTCTGATACGAGTATTTTTCTTCAGATTATGGAAGAGTTACGAATGATATCGAAAGGCATGAAACAATAGGAAACCAAGTCAATAAGCTACTAAAACATAAATACTTGAACCGGCAAGTATCAAAATATGCTAAACTGAAAGTTCACAACAGTATTTTAGTACCAAGTTTGATGTATTAGATATGAATATGGTCACGGAAAAAGACTGAAAGCAATTGAATAAATGCTGTAGAAATGCGTGTACTGAGAATAATACACGGGGTAACAATATATTATATGACAAAGTTCAAAATGAATACAGAAGTTTGATGTTTTTAAATAAGATGGAGAAGAGAACTTTGTGATGAATTGGGTGTGTAGAAAGAAGCGAAGGATATGTGTCGAGATATGAAAGTCTTGTGCTCTGTCTTCTCTGCCGTCCGAAATTGCGTGATATTATTTATGTTGAATTATTAAGTGATAATCTTGAAATCCCTTTTGTACATACATACATGAAAATCATAACGACATTTCCCTGTTGGAGTAGGCAGAGATAATATAGTGCTTGCTCCACATCTGTACATTTTCTCATTCAGCTATTTCTATTTTTCTTATTACTCACCATACCTTCTTTGAAAATTTGATTGACTTGGTCCAACCATACTTTTCTCGGCTTTCCTCTACCACAACTCCCACTTATGCTCGTATTTTTAATATGTTTAGTCTCAATTTTAAGAATTCAAAAATAAAATATTCTTGACGAAACATTCGTAACTGCGCACTGCAAGTAATTTATGTTTTTAGAAATTATTAATGTAGAAACTTTATCTTTGATGAAAGTATAAAAGCAGTAAAGAAGGCATAAAAAGTTAATTAAGAAACGCTTAACGATCAAATCATTTCAATTCTGAAAGAGAAAAGAGTGAAAAGCGTTTATAATAGGAGAGAACTCATGACGAGGTGTGACATGGAAAATGGGTGTCAGAGAAGAATTTAGAGGAGATCTGTAATCTCTGCATACCTCTAATATGGTCAATATGTGATGTTTATGATTATATTTTGTGAATACCACCCGTCTTTATTCGATAAGTTTAATTTATAATGTTCATAAGTTATTCATCAACACGATTCACTAATATTTTCAATTTTTACCGAATTTTTCATATATTTTTTAACTAAAAACTCCACACACTCCTTTAAAATTACGAGTATATACATTGCAGCATTTTTTATGTGAAATGAATAATTCACAAAGTCAATACACGCTGTGCGTATAATGAGCGCTATGAGTATAATAAGCGCTATGAGTTCCGTTTAAAAAGACTAAAAACTTGTTTCCATTTACTTGATTTAAAAACCAACCACCTGTGACCTAGTTGGTAGGACAAATGTCTTATTACCCAGGGGTTGCGGGTACGATTCACGTTGGAATCCAGGTTTTTATTTTTTTTAATTCAGTCTGGTTTTCACTAAAGGCCTACATAACATCGTTCGGGTTGTAGAGATTGCCAAATGGAAATAAACCCACCAGGTTTTTCTGTACACAACGAAAATACAAAACAATAAATTGGTTATAAAAATTAAATGAATGTCAATATATCACAAATAACTAAAACCAAAAATGTGAAATTATCTCAGTAAAAAATGAGACATGAAAGTATTATACGTTTATACTATATTAAATGTGTTGTGAAGAAAAATATTTCATTTGGTGTATACATATATACCATTACGCCACATCATTTAAGGGGTAGGCACATAGGGGCAGTTCTCCATGCCTTTCTATTCATGCACACAATTCTTACATCGTTCACATCCATACATTTCGTTATAAATCCTCTCCTGTGTCTTATACAACCTTTTCCTCGATTAAAAATTTTCAATCTATCTCCTTCCACGTTTTTTCTTTTCTATCCCTTCCTCGCTCTCATTCACTCCAGAAAAAATAGGTTTGTTCTGTAAGTCTTATGCAACTAATTCGCTCCATATGGTCAAACCAATTCAAGACTTTTAAGTATATTTCAATTTGATAATTTCAAGAATTTGTATTTATCTTTAATCGTTCAAAAGTTGACTGAAAAATGTTGAGGACTTAGTCAAAATAGTTTGACACAAGACCTACTTCCACTAGTTGGTGATGGGAGCGCATGTGTTCAGGATTTATTTCCCGATAATGCCAATAAAAAAATTAAAAAGTGTCAATTGTTGAGGTCGTACATAAAGTTATTGTTATATTTTTTGTTCTGCAGTGTTGTTAACACATACAAATGTACTCCAGTACTTCAAGTAAGTATTGAAGCAAGTTAATAGAGTTGAAGACAATGTTGTCTCCCGGTCATGATTTTCAACATATTTCTACATTATCAACGCGGAAATGCTGTAGAGATTCATTAAATTTTATTTATTTTCGCTAAAAAAATACGTGACTCACCTTCAGCGAAGCTTATGATATAGTTTTGGTCAAAAATAAATATTATAAATTACACAGGTTGGACTTCATTAACACGGATTTTTGGAGATGAAGTATTTATTCCTAGGATGTATTTTTGAAAATTAATTCCTTTATTTGTAATAATGGAGAAATTCTCCTGTAGCATCGTTATTTAGTATGCCTTTTTTATGTTATCTCGTAGCCCACCTCCAGAAATATATCTCGTATCCCATCTCTAGTTTTTATCATAAACACGAGTACGTGTTAGAAGAATTAATACTTCTTAATTTTGACATTGAGAATTAGCATCTAGATGTGTTAATGGGATTCATACTATTGTATTTATTTCTTACATTCATCCAGGATTAATTTGATTCATATAAATAAGATATATACCGTAAAGTTCCTGCGTTTTGCGCGAAGAATTAAAAATCAAAAGTATAGAAAATAAAATTGTAGCTATATTAAATAACAAAGTTTATATTGTTATTTATGATAAATATTTGTAATGTTTTCTGGTATCGTAGATTACCAACTTTTGTCTTTGGTAAGGTCATGGGGTAACATGTGGTACCAAATACAGATATTCAACAAACACTCGACAGACATTTCTTCTTTTCCCATGTTCTTGCATTATTGGCTTGAGATGCTGTTGTTTTTTAGACTTATTTCGCTCTTGAACAAATAATTATGGATTTGATTCGATTTCTGCTGGTGACCCTGCATATTCTTATTTTACGGTTCAACCAGTACAGTCTCTTTTTGGCCAAAACATTTTAAACCATTGTTGGGATGTACGTAAACTAAGTTTATTACCACAAATATCGCAAATGTTTTTGTGGCAACTATGTAACAGCAGGTTTTTTTTGTGGAATTCATATATCATTTAACAACGAAAAAAATATTTTGATAGTAAACATTCCATTATTTAAAATTTAAGTATTCTAAAATATTAAAAATATATATACTAACATAGAAACTACACAGTCTATCTCTGCCATGAAATACTATATGTCGTTTCAATTCGAAGGTCAGGTTGGTGTACACATTTGGCAAATGAAAATGAAGGAACTTCCCGATACACTTAATATCCATAGAAATAAAACAATTTACCATAGATGAAAAAACTTAATTATATTTAAAAAGGTATTAGAATAAGAATAAAAAATAAGGTAGAGCTATGGAATACTTCCAGATTAATAAACATGTTATTTTTTTCTTTAAATATATCGGGTTGTAACACACCATACTAAACTTATCTATATTGATTTTTTGAGTTGTCAGATAGTTTTGAAATATATTTATTTTGTTATACTAAATCGATTCTTCTTTTTTCAAGTAATCATCGAAAGTAGGCGATCATGACGGCTAACTTGACCTTTGATGCAGCATACTGAACAAATATATGGTAACACAATATAACTACTCTCGTCAGTTATTTAATTAACAGATGTAACTTCTTCCCATAATTCTACTATTTTAGAATTTTCCCTTACATTATCAATTGAAGGATCTTATATTTTAGGTCGAAAGAAGTATTATTTTCTCTTTTTGATAGTGCATACTTCGTTATTTTTGTTCATCCTATCCAATATGTTATAATTATGGACTTTATTGTTATTTCAAATAATGCTTACAATAATATTTTTTTCTTCTTCAATATACTCATTTTAAAGTTCTTATTACAATCTGTATTAACTCAATCCCATAAAACTTCTAGAATCTGTAAATCATATGCATGATATACAATTTTATCGACATAATAAATGCTTTTTAATTATTTGACCATTTATGACTATTCCATCACATTAAATTCTTTCAATGTTTGTTTTTGTTTGCTCTTTATATAGTATACACGATCGTATTTAGTAAAAAAGAATGAAATTATACCAGATACATATTTCATGAAGAGGTGAGAGGAATGATTGAAAATAATAATAATAATTATGGTTTAAACAATTGAAGAATATATCTGGAAAATATTATTGGTTAAAGGTATGAAAATACAACACTTCTACTGAATATCGTACTACTTGTCTGATTTCTTACCGCATGGCAATATATTCCAACCAATATAAAGTTGCTAAAAGACCTTATGTGAATAACCAGTGTGTGACCCTTTTTGGGTTCCATCAGGAATCAAATTTAGCACCCCCGGGCGGAAAGCCCAGGAATCTACTAATAAGGCCACAAAAGTCGTATATGTATTAGAATCAGATGGTGGATGATAGCTATCCAATCGAGACAAATATATGAAAATATTAAATGTACTGAAATTATTTCCCAGCTTTCTGCAATATAAAAACTGCAAGATGATACTGAATTTCAAATTCGTTGTTATGCTATGAATTTGGGCCCCGTGAATTTGGAGATAGGGATGTATTTTCATAAAAATCTCTCTCAGCTCCACCGACTTCCTGTAACATGGACCTGCACTTCCGGTAGATATCACATGAGGCATTTCATGTCGTTATCGAGGAAATACAGACTCTAGATTAAAATGGTGGAAACGTTATGGATATGTTTTCATTATAACTTACAGTATATCATTAATTAACATGCGAGTATATTGTGTATTATTTTGTTTCTAATGTTTAAAATGGTATTTATGAAAAAAATATATTATATATTATATTATTTTACTAACTTATATTATTGAAGAATTTAATTTTTGAATCTCTTAACTTTCTATGTAAAAATATCGTATGATATAAGTTTCCATTTATTTTATGTGATGTATGTACGCAATGTGCGCACCCAGACGGAGCAGGGCGTGTGCGTGCGGATAACGGTTTCACCACCTACCGACACATCGAGCGCTACCAAAGCTCAAACTGAGTTTAATTATATTTTTTAACTATCTAGAAGTACTAAACTTTCATTTGAGAATTTCCTGTACAACAACATACATTTTATACAGAGTGATATATTTTTATATAATTTGAGATATACTCCAATTCTAAAAATATAATATAAAAACCATGAACGGGGGACATTGGGAATTGACTCGAAACCCTATGGATATAACAAGCAGATAGGATTTTAAAATAAAGACATTTAATTAGAAAATATAAAAAACTGTGTAAGAAACATATGAAGCAAGGTTTATGCAAAATATAAATTGTGCGCTATTATTTCTTCCTCCTTCAACGATAAAACTGTGATACAATATGCATGCACATTATTATATGTTTTTCTTCATATAAACAATAAATTTCCAAATAAATATTAAAACTTAATTCTTAGGTTTTACATTTTTTTTATCAAAATAAATACATTAACTTGTAAAATATTAAGATATATAAAAAATATAGAGTATTTTTATAAACAAATAATGATTTTCGCCCTTAATTTTATCAGCCATGTTTATTTATTTATGAAATGACTGTGGTAAAGAAAGACTAAAAATTATTTAGAAAATACTAAATATTTTATAACATACAATAATACATGAATTAAACTCATAGCATCCCCAAAGTTAGAGTAAACTTTCCAAAACTATTTCAACTTCCTCAGGCGCCAGACAGGGGGATACGAGTAGTTAAGGTCCATTCCTTTTCAACCGAACAATTTACAGACTGAAAGAAAAAAACTGCATCACTCAAGTTAAGTTATACAATGGGAAATTATTCTGGAATCATCATGTACTACATGTTGAGAGCAAAATAAAAAGGGATATTCTCAATTTGCTTCATAGATTTTGTCTCCCAATACTAAATACAACAAGGTGATATCGGTTGAGTAATATTTAACGATTAAACATCTTTAAAGTTTTGATAAAACATACACATCTTGCTAATGAAATGTTAAACACTTGGGTGAGAAATGCTCAAAAATCAGTATATTCATAATAAAATTAAAAATCCCCTTAACAAATAGCCTTTCATATCCAACTGATTAATGCACGTCATATTCTTGTAGAAGAAGAGCCACACAAAGAAAGAGAATGTATGAAAATATAGAACATACGTAAGTCGTATCATGAACTACGGGATCAAATCCAGATTGGAATCAACGGAAAAAAAGCTCCAAAGAGTATGGATGAAAATCCTCAGTAACTTACACGGAAATATATTGGACAGAATCAGAGATACCCGTATTAAACAAATATGCGATACAGCTCCGAAATGGTCACGGCAACCATCACCAGATGTGGCAACGAATTAACTTTTCAATAGATTACTTCCTGGTAAAAAAAATAGATCCAACGTCTTATAAGAGGAAAGGTTACGGCAATACTTTACTTTTATCACATATATTTATTTTCCAATTGAAGATGGTGAATTCATAACATTTTAAGAACGTATCTACGTGTAATCAATAAATATTTTTTTGCGAAAAAGTGAGATAAATTTGTAAATAAATACAAGTATATGATATGATGGCGGTGCCAGTGTATTAGACTGAACAAAGAACAACCGTGTCTTTATTATAGGAATTGAGCATTAAAAAAATATTTTGCTCTGCTTGTTTAAAAAGCAGCTTTATAACATTCATCGGAAAGGAGTATTGATTGTCTTGAGAAATTGACTCTCCTGAGAAGTTTTGGAAAGGAGAGAAAGATGTCACTTACCAATGAAATATAGTGACTAAATCAACGAGGGCACAATTTAAACAACAGTATCAAGACGGCATATGATAAAAAAATGTTAGTGAATTGTGACGAGTCATTTAGTTGACCGAGATGGTTGCGATATCCAGTTATGAAGATATGACAAAACATATGAAGGGAATATAGTATGTTTAATAACTTACGTTAAATTACTCATACACAAGTCTTCAAAATATTTTATATATGTGAGGATCTCACTGATTGCAGTGTTTTTGGTTGTCTTCAGTACCTTTAACATTTGAACTAAAATACCTCTTTTATGCGGCCTCCTATAATTGTGAATCCAATATAATTTTCATAACCCTTAATGGGGCATAACTTATGCATGGGGTGTTTTTTTCAGGCTGGTAAGGGTGTGATCGAGAGTATCTGGGGGCAGGATCCATAACGGGGGAGGATAGGACGAAGGATGAGGATCGCGGAGGGGGAGTGAGAGTGATCACTCGTATCGAGTTAATTCCGATACTGTCATCCCGAGATGACACCGTGGTTATGCTTTTGACATTTGGCTAGTAGTGACGTAGACAGGAAATTTAATTAAATTTCGTGGTTGTTTAGTTGATATAGTTTTCAATATATTTGTTTGCTTTCTTTTATTTTATTATAATTCATCAATGAATAAAGTTTTTTGTTATTAAATGTATTACTATTATTCCATAGCTACTTTTTACTTAAGACTATTGAAAATATATTTATTTTAAAAACATTTTAAGGTAAGAGAAAATATTCAGAATTCACAATATTTAATTACTTTGTTATTCTACTAATTACACTAATCCCCGCTACATGTGTTTCTACCTCCTAATACCATACAAGTTGGGTCGCTGTTGAAACACAATTTATTTTTTCAAAGGCTTCTTGTCAGATTTTATTTTAAGGCTTCTTTCATATCTTTCTGGTTGGTTGGTAGAAATCATCAGTGGCAATACACCTACTAGGTTACACTGTACACAATTAAATACGATACTACGAAAATATTCGGACTACCAGGTAATAAAAAGGACAAGCGAGTACGGCGGCCACAATTTGTTGCTTCATCATGCTTAGGACTGGTTTTATTATCAGTAACTAGACGTATAACCTGTGCCACGTAATATTTCCGAGTTTTTATACTGGTATTAAACGGCGCTATATTTCTGAACTGGTATTAAACGGCGCTATGTTTCTGAACTGGTATTAAACGGCGCTTGATAAAAAACAAACGAAAAAGTATTCTTAAAAATTAAAGAATTAAAACACCTGGCCTCCTAAAATATTCACTACTTACTATCCCTGTTAACACATTTCATAAGAATTCATTACATAAAATGCCACAGTTAACATTATTATACCACCCTGACACATCAACTGATAGCTGAATGCTATTATAAAATTTTACCTCGCGACTATGATTTATTCTACGCTTCATCAGCATGTAGATAAATTTTTTTTCATTTTTAACTTAATTATTACAGTGTGCATCTAATTTTATTTACAAAAGTGGCATTTGCCATTACAAGTCAGAACTATTAAAATTATAATTTATTATATAATTTGCTTTATGCCGTGACCCCGAAAATGAAACTAAACATACTGTGACCGTGAAGTGAAAATGAAACATAAAATATATACAGAAGCTACTGCGTAACGTAATTATTCTAACTTTGAAACGCATGCTTTCAAAGTAAAACAAATCGGCAATTGGAGTGTATGTATCTATACAACTTTATAGTTTGATCTAACTCAGTGTTCACAAGAAATTTTGTGTAAAAATAAATATTTTCAAAATAATATCTTGTACTTAGTTAAAAGTCTTAATTAAAAAGGGGTTATGGAATAAGAGTTAAATGTAATGAAGTTTTCATTGCAAGGATGTGGGAAAATATTGATAGGTACAGTTAGATATGTCGCAATAAGGAACTAATGCAGGTGTGAGAGAGATGAGTGAAGATATAATAACCAACAAAATACATATGACTTATCAAAGATAAGCAAAGACAGAAGACGTTCGTGTGTTGCACGGAACTATGGGTGTGGTAGTGGCGATTCATGTCTGTAAGGACCGGAATGTGTGGTACTCGATCTTCTTAATCTATCCTGCAAGGAACATGCTGTTGGGATATAATATAAGTACGAGTAACAGTTAACAAGTATTTAGTAATGGTTTTTGCTCATCATTGGAATGGGCTTAGCAGGTTGATAATAATGTGTTATATGAGCGACATTTGTTCATAGATTTCATATTTTTTTTATATTGTACGTTTTTCAAAACCATCCGGATAGAGCTGGGTAGTTATTATTATGATGCCTGGAATAGTTATAATATACAAATACAATAGAGATCAAAGTTTGATAAACGTGCAGATGCGTATTCGTTTCACAGTGTTGCGGACGTGTAGCCATGTCGTATTTTTAAATAAACTCATTCATATGAAAATGATTTGGAAGTAAATGCATATATGGAGCCAGATAATTAAAAAAAATCTCTTTTCACGTCGCACACCTAAAATACATAAAAGTGCTCTCTCTACTTTCGCATTACCCCTTTGACATGACACCACGAATAATTGACCGCGTTAAAAATAACCCTCACGTGTCAATATTGGAGTGACAGCGGGCCGGTCACCCCTCCTCCCACCCTGCCCAGAGTGACGGGCCTCCGCCCAGCCCGGCCCTGGACAACGTAATAATGCCCACCGGATAAATGACAGGGCCGCATCGCGGAACTTAAGCCTCACGCAATCGTTAATCCGAGCCTCATAAACAAACGTCAAATTACGTTCATTTTTTCCACGTAATAAAATTTACGTGTAAATTAATTTTTTTTTGTGTTAGTTATATTCAGTCAGTGATATTATTTTGTGATCGTTTGGTTTTTGGTTATTAAGAGAATTTTACGTTGCTGAGAAACGTTTGTAATTGGACTAGTTACGGCGTGAAGAAGTTCTTCCAAGGTTATGTCAGTTTGGATGCATATTGGATATTCTATTTTTAATTAAATATGACTTACAAATACAAAAATTACATTATGGAACACGGATAATTGTACGGAATCGATAGATGGCGCTTTTTTGGCTACGCAACATTCACAAATGAAGAAGTTAAGGCAATCTCCCATGCCGCCAAAAACAAGCTATTTCTCACGAGTGATCGCCAATAGTACTTTGTAAGGGATATGGCGTGATTGGATCCTCGAAAAATCAATGCAGCTAACTGTGTATTCAAAGTTGTGCACGACTAAAATACATCAAGCTACTAAATAAATGAATGAATCACGCCTTTAGTGAAAATGACAACACATGTGTTGGTGCCACGTGTGTTGGTGCCAACCTTGACGTATGAAAGTGATGGCTTGGACTTGGTAGACGAAGTATAAAAGTAATATTACTGCTGTGGAGATGGGTGAACAAAAAATAATATGTTTTGTGTCAATGTATGTAATAATGTATCATGGTCTTTTATTTGATATAAAGGAAAGCACAAGCACAAGGACTCACGTCTTAAATTTTATGGATTTTTATTGGTCTTTTAATTATGATTTCTCTTTTTAATTATTCAAATTATGTTCCTTACTAAAAATCATCAAGAATGTAATGGCAACTGCTTACCTTTAATACTATGTTTTCAATTGTTCTAGTCTTGTTTTCATTTAAGACATTTTAAGACATTTTCTGGTTAGTTGAAATAGATTGCCCAATTGCATAAACCCATGCGATTTTATTCTGAATTACGAAAATGTAATATAATACTAATACGGTTTGGTAATAATACTAAAATAATGTCAAGTTCAAACTATATTTGCTGACCTCCGTGGCTAATTTAGTAAGACGCCTGTCTTCCAGTCCGGAGGTTTCGGGTTCAATTTCTGATGGAATCCAGGATTTTTTTAATGTTTATAGTCTGGTTTTCACTTAATGCCTCATTAACGTCTTTCTGGTTGGTTGAAAAAGATTGTCACATGGCAATAATCCTCAAGGTCGTGCTGTATACAAAGAAAGTGTTACACATAATTTGCTGCTCGATGTGATTTGCATAACGATAGTGAGTTCGAGTTCCGAGTTTGAATGCCCTTGAGGAAAGTTTGCTATTTAAGTAGTGGTATATAAAATTGCCCTTTAATTTACATGTGTGAAATTTTTGAATTTTATTTTATCCAGAGCATTATTCTTGAGAAACGTTGATTTTTTTAATATAAATACAGAATAAAAACTGTTTCACACCGGTATTGAATAATTTATTTAAAAATATACAAAAGTTCAAATTATATCATTGTCACCGACAAATATATTTGACAAACAATTCAAAGATCCACAATAAAGCAGTAACAGCTAAGAGGACATTTTGGGCATACATGCATATTATATAGCTCTGTGTGTAATCCCTCACCCAACCCAAAAACTGTCCAATGGATATAATGCAAATCCCTTTCATCACCATGTTGAAGCCAAGTGCTATCGGTAGTTTATTTTCTTTGTCCTTGCAGTATTCTGAAACTGTCAAATTCTGGTTTACTACCAGAGCAGATCTAAAAAACCCACAAAGTCCGGAAGCCAAAAGAAGAGGGATATATTGAGTTTGAATACACAGAACTGAAATAAAAAGAAAAAAAAGAAAAGTATTTTAATAATGCAAAACAAGAACAACTTAACTGAAATAAATAGGTAATAAATGTAAATAAATTTTAATGAAATATGTTAAATGTTGGTTTTTAAAAATGACGAATGTAATGTAGCAATAACAACCAAAAGGCACTTGAAGGAAATAATGAAAATTTGGAGAGAATAAGTTGTACCTCAATCAGGAATCGGCGATTATCATTTACGAATGAGCGATTTCGGAAAGAATTTTTACAACGTCGAAATGCTAACATATTGCCATTTCCATTATATATAACGTTCTTTATTATATCGCCACTCTCTCATACCTCGTGGAAAATCTTCAATGACTTTTCCGATTTCGATTTGCATAGCGGTCCAGTAAAGATTGCCTTATGGGTTTTTTTCTGTTCATCGCTCTCCATTATTCACGTTGTCTTTTACTGTCTGTGCTGTTTGATTCAGAAACCAATTATTGCAAATATAAGACTCGCATAATTGTTGTGCTTCGAAAAGCATTATATCTCCCTTCAGTGACAACACCTGTTTTTTGGTTACGTCTTTTTTGCAAACATCCTTTCCCTCGCTATCCATCAATTACTTTGTTAAGTTTGCATATTTTTTTGTTGCTCGCTTTTATATTTATATTATACCCCTCGCTATTCACTCAAAACTTTCTAAAATAGTTGTATAATTGGTTGAGAGAGATTGCCACTTGGCTGAACAATATTTTTTTAATAAATATATGCGTGAAAATGATTTAAGCATATTTTGGTCATGTTGCCAGAAAAGACAACGACAGTCTTTCAATACTGGTGATCACAGTAAAATTGAGGGAAAATATATAGAAGGAAGATCTATTACAAGATGGACGAACCAAATAAAGGTGTTGACAATATTTTCTTTAAGCATTGCATTCAATACTGTCCAAGACCGGTAAGGATAAAAACAAATGATGTAACAAGTTTTAGCCATATCACAGGACCACGGCATTTATCACGCGATGAAAAAGTAGAGAGTTGTGTAAGTACAAAACGAACAAATAACGACTATTATTTAGTAAATGCTGAACTTAGAATGGTCAAACTCGTGTTCGAGTTTGACTGTCAACCATATTGTAGATGGCAGACGCCTGTGTGGGTGTAAGTTGTTTTACTTTAGAAAACAAACAGTCTTGACTGATCAAATGCAAATATCCAATGGCAAGGAGATCAAAGACGATTGATTGGCTGGTAAAATTTTCTGCAGCCTTTCATGAGGCCAAGTTTTTTTGCATAGCACTATTTGCTTAGAAATGCTTTAAAAATTGATGATAAGCAGAACATAAGCTAGAGAAAAACATTAATTCTGATCTAAAACAGTCTAAGAGTAAAACCAGCTCGGAATTGAAACAGATAGGAATCGAACCTTGGGTACACATTTGCTAAGCGTGGATGCTAATCGTTAGACAATGGCCGCTGACAATCCCGACATACCGATCTAGACAATAGAAAACTTAGACATAAATAGAAGAGTATTGATGGTCAATTTTAAGAAAGTACGATTTTTAATATGTTTCATTAAAACCTGTTAAAAATTATGTACCGAGGCAGAAAAATTTATAATCTGTCATTGAAATGAAATTATTAAGTGAATTATCATATTAAAAAAAAACGACAGAAGCAATACTTAAAATTGAATTGAAACAAAAATGAACATTTGAAAACGAAACGTATTTTTACTGATATTTTAAATATAATGAAAAAGAGCAACATGGTTCATTAAAATAAATAAGCCATGGATTCATATATTGCTATTTCGCAATCCTCAATCCAAAAGTATTCCAAGAATTTACAATATATGACCTAAACGCAAGTAAACATAGTATAAAATATCCGAAAGTAATACCACTCCAGAAGTACTCTGGTAGTGGACGGCTTGGTAGCGAAAACCGAAAATTATTTCGCTGGATCGAGTGGATGATATTCAGAAAGAAGGAAATATTATACAAGAAGTTATAGAAACCGAAGGAACTGTATGATATGACGTACATATGTTGTTTTTAATTATATTACATTTTAGTGTCTTGTTTGTGCTCCCTGACGATGAGGGGAAAGCCTTGAAACCGATAGGGTTATACCGTTACAAAAAGTGGAGTAAACAGTGTTTGATTAAACAAATTACAATATTACATTTTAGTTGTATATAGTACAATCTGGTGGGTCTATAGCCACGTGGCAATCTCTTCCAACAAACAATAAGAAGTCGCAAATGAAAAATAGACTGGAAACCTTTTTAAGAAAATCGGATACCAGCAGGAATCGAACCTGCAACCATCAGATAAAGAGACAGTTATCTTTTCAGCTAGGTTACAGAAATTGATACAGAGGCATAATATGGGCGTCGTGAAAGATCAAGTCTGACGCTCTACTAATTATGTTATATAATATGTGTATGCCATTAAGGTCCAAAAGTTACGATTAGGTCTGAATAAGTTCGAGTGTGTATATTGTCAGATAGCACGCCAGCCACGCCCAACACATGACCGTACGGTGTTAGAGGTAAAATTTGATATCTCTACCCTCAGTAGTATATCAACAAGAGCCTATAGAATACGTGTTGTTTCGTTATATTAAGGAAATGTTAAAAATTTAATATCACGCGGAGATCAAGTTTCTTTCTAAAGCAGATAAAAGCCCGGTAGAAATTTAAAGATATTTAAATGGTGACGTGGTATCTGTCCATATACACCCTAACTTGCTAAGGCCGTAAACTTTTGGATCGAGGCTGGAAACACTTCAGGATAAAATATGTTTAAAAAATATCGAAAATTAATTTAAAGTTTGTATTTAAAAAATGAGAATTACATATTTTAGGTAATTCTTTAAGTTTATCTTTGTGCAAATATCGTTATTTATATTCCTGGAATCAAAAGAAATTCTTATTTAAATAATTTTTTATTATGAAGGAAGGGTGATGGAATTCTTTAATCTACTGATAAAATTGAAAGGGTATTGGATTTCTCATTTAAAACCCGAAATTAAAAAATAGCTGATAGAAATCAGACCAGATTAAGTAAAAGATAACGTCAACACAAGATGAAAACTCTAATAGGATAAAAAACATGCAGCGGAGAAGTATTTCATGTGCAGTTCCCTTTTTCTTCAGTTTTGTGCATCTATCAAAGCTATGTTGTGTCTACAAATTAGTGAATGATCCTTTGTCAAATTGATGTTTATAATTAAAATATTATTTATTGATGTTATGGGATTATGATGGGATATCTTATACAAATGTGTGCTCTATCATGTAAATGTTTATTTATTGTTTTTTTGTGAAAACTATCTGCTTTAGGATGGGTGGGTGATATTTGTTTGTTTGATTGTAAAAATCAAAATTATAAAATAATAAAATAATTTACCTATACGTGACACTCCCAGCATGGTACATCCGAAGATAAAAGAAAATCTGCTGGAAATCTTGAACCTGTCGGCCGCCGCAGGAAAAATGAGTCTTCCAATGATGCTTGTACCTGCTATAGCGGACATGCACATCGCAGTTTGACTACGGTCAAGACCAAGTTCTTGCTAGAACATAAAATAAGTGATTGATTCTCATTTCGAGACAAAACTGCAGCGTCAGTAGCATAGATTTCAACTTCCGATTTCCAGGCCAGTCTAAATCGTTCTGGAATTTACTGTTGATGTATGAGCTGGCGTTGAACATGCTATTAAAATTTCTCGCTTTTTGCGTTAGAACATTATGTTCGGCATTAAAATATTTTTACTTTTATTGTACTTTTGAGGTAGCAAATCTTTATTCGTTCACCACTGCGATCCTTTTTACAGGCAGGTGTGTGTCGTTAGCAGTAAGTCCTGTTGATACAGCGTCTTCATTGTCACTACTTAACATTTATGTTTATGGTAGATTAAGTAGAACAAGTGATTTCAGCTTGACAAAAAAATACTATGTCTAAAGGTGTTATAATAATAAGTATAAAGGTGTTATAATACATAACAAAGGAATAAGTCTAAAAGTGTTATATCACACGATCTCGCGGCCCAATTGATACCACTGTATCGATATATGACACTGCCAGGAAATGTCTGTAATAAAGTCATTGTTTTTCTTGTCGTATGGCACGAAGCATCGTTTTACTGACGACCACTTATTAGTGTCTTTGCATCAAGAACCGAATCGGATGCCTCAAATTTACTGATTAGGTTAAACATATGTTTTTCTGAACATGTGCAGATGCTGGAAAGTACTTTATCTACTGGCCGCAGTCACTATCTTCTTATCCTTACACTTAACTAACATATTCTATTTTTTTTTTTATATTTTTAATCTGTCAATAAAAGTAGGTTCGAGTCCCGAGTTAAAGCGCCATTGAGGAGTTATCATTTTATTATTATTATTAAATTGCGGAGCCATTTATACCTTGCGAAAAAATAACTTTCTTACTGATTATAAAACTACAAATTAAAAATAAAAAAGTATTTATTGACAAGAAAAAATAGAATAATAATGCGTAATCAAATTTATTAGTTCACACTGGTAATTAATGTGAATAATTAAACTTTTTTCTTTTTAATATTTGGTTCACTATAGACAGCTTAATTCTAAAATCAGAAGTTAAATACATTTAATACAATTCTGTATTCTATACTTTGTTTATCGTAGTGCAGAGTGAAAATTTAGTTTCATACAAATATGTGGTATTAAACGGTAACAAACAATAAATTACCATTTGGATAATTTTCTTTTTCATACAAAAATTCATTTAATGTAACTTCAATAAATTACGAAACTCCAAATATAATCGGCGAAATCCTTGGGTTCCGCGGAACACAAGCTGAGAACGCCTGGTCTAAAACATAAGCGTTTTTCATTTCAATAGATCTAAGGAAAAGTATCAAGTGTATTTTTATGTTTTAAACAACTTAAATATATAACGGAAATATTTCTATTAAGAAGACATCTCTGGCTTATTTGCTAAGATGTTTGTCTTCCGGTCCGAGGGTGACGGATTCGATTTACGTTTGTACCTAATTGTAGTAAAATGGGTACCAATTTGGTTTTTTCTTATACCTTTTTAACTTCTTACTGGTTTGATGAGAGTGTTTGCTACTTGGCAATAAATTCGCCAGGTTTTACAGTATACAATGAAAGTGTAATGAAATAACAAGGAAGATTATAATTTAACTAGTGTAATTGTAGCAGTGGTTATCCTTTACGTTTTAAAGCGATTTTCTAAAAATCTCTAATTCTAATTAAACTTTCAATGGTTACTGGAATGCCTACTTTTGTCTGATTATTGTTTAAAATAAATTTAAAGCATGTTAAAAATGTGTATTAAAAATGATATTTTTTGCTATAATATGCTTAAAAAAATAATGGAGCTCCACGTAAACGTTGGATATAGTTCCGCCAAATCAAGATGATTTTAATAGATAATTGGGTTTTAACAACATGATGGTAATCAGTCCTCAGCATCATTAAGGAACAATAATTCACCCCTCGGGAATTTCGATGACATTTGTTGTAAATATACGTTTTTTATTTTCATCTAACGTAACAAACATTTTTTAATTTCCATTGATATATTTACCTCAAAACATATACAAAAATTTATATATTTATTTTTTGTATTGTATTATACTTTTGTTACAAACAGTACAATCTAGCGAGTTTGTTGACATATGTAAATTGTTTTCAACCTACCAGAAACGTGTAAAAGTAGCCTTAAGTGAAAACTAGAAGATTCATTTATATTTAAGTACCAAAATAATCAAACCATCAAATCGAATGAATGCTGATTTTACAAAAATATTCAGATATTTTGAACTAAAATAAAAAATATTGAATTCAGTTACTAGAGAAATGAAACGAAATATTAAGTTTATAAAATATCTTATAATATTTTTTTGATCAACTTAATAAATTATTTACACTATTTTTACTAGGAAAAATATTCATTACCTGAAGGAAAAAAGGGAAAAGCATATTGAAATTTTGATTTGAGGTAAACCCAAGTCCACAACCTAAAATTATATTGAGAAAAGTGAAATCCAGTAAAAGGTCCAAGTCTAAAAAATTCTTTATTTTTTGCCACGTGTTGTCTTTCCTTTCTATTCTCTTCACATCGATTAGGAATTTTTTTTCTGCAACAAAAAAATTGAAAAAATTAATCCCAAAAAGTGTGTAATAAATATTATATACTCGTAATTATAATCTCATTCTCTAGTCGTCATCATTATAGTTGAGGATCGTACTCTTTATGATGAAACCTGCAAAATATTTCTCCAGTATGCGAAGCCGTGTGACAGAGCGAAGCCGTGTGACAGAGCGAAGCCGTGTGACAGAGCGAAGCCGTGTGACAGATCGAAGCCGAGTGACAGAGCGAAGCCGTGTGACAGAGCGAAGCCGTGTGACAGAGCGAAGCCGTGTGACAGAGCGAAGCCGTGTGACAGAGCGAAGCCGTGTGACAGAGCGAAGCCGTGTGACAGAGCGAAGCCGTGTGACAGAGCGAAGCCGTGTGACAGAGCGAAGGTGGTACCGTCCTTGATCAGGTCGATCCAAGAAATGGCGTATGTCCTCATGATGTCTATCAGAAAACTTTGTAGAACATGACCATCTTTTCGAGATTAGCATCATCACGTCTCAATATACGAGTATGTACGAAAAAACGCAATACATTTTGTTGATAGATGGTAGGCAGAAAAATATTTATATGAAGTTTCAATAAATAAATACTCGTTTGTTCTCCTTTCCGTCTAAGATATTCGTAGCATATGTCTCCAGCCCCACATCTCCAACACATTGACATACTTGACTTCTACGTTTCTGCTCTATATATTAATATGGAGATGGTCAATGCTTCGATGAGTTCAATTTAATGTGGCTGGATGAAGTGGACCAGATTGGATAGAAGGTCAACTGAGTCGTATGAAAAAATCTATATTTTACACGACGAGATGTATGAATGGGGAGGAAGGTAAAGTTGTGTGCTTGTATAGAAAATAATGGAAACATTTTCTTTCTGCCTACCCCATAAGGGACCTGGCATAATTATATGTATGAGTGTATGTACAAAATAACCTCTAATAAATAAAACGATTATTTCATCAAAATAAATTTTTTTGTCGTATGACAATCGTTACAAGAACATAATTTTTAGAAAGTTTCATTTTCCCATAAGGTATTTTGCAAATGGAAATCAATAGCATCAGGGGTATTCTAGAAAACCTTAAAATCACCTAAACTAGTTGTTAGAGATTACGAGTTATATGGTATTGAACGATAAAAGCGTACATTTTTTTTCGAATGTGTACTTTTTTTGCATATGCTTGAATATTTGATATTCACAGGTTTTAATGGTTATATATTATTTACTTTCATATTATTTCTTTAGTTATGAAGCCTTTTTGGAAATATTTTAGTCCTCTGTGAGAATTATTTAATAATTGTCATAAAAAAAACATTTACCGGAAAAACTGTGCGAAGGAGCGCCAACAGAATATGAACGAACACACTTTTGTTTCGTTCTTTCCATTTCTTCATCGTAGTTTAGAGGAACTGACATTGAAATATCTTCCAAGACAGTTCGTTGTCCTTCGGAAGAAATGCTCCTTCCCAAAACTGCTCTGGGTGGTGGAAGAAGAGGTTCCTTATCTCCATAACTTTTACTTCTAGAAGAGAGTAGCATTGTCTCCTCGTTCACTGCGCTGTCTTCTCGTTTCATGTGCCATTTTACGGGTTGAAACAAAGCTGCTCCGACTATCTAGAACAAATATAGTTGAATGTCTTCAATGATATAGTTGATTAAGTTATATTCTTTATAATCTATATACAATATTTTTTACTTAATAATCATCACTCATTCTCAATTCAACTCATTAAAAATATTAGTTTTGTGAGTTTTTTACTAGTATATAACATTTAACTAATTTGACAAATATTCATTTATAAGTGAAGATACATAAGAAGCAAATAAAATATAAATTAACGTAAAAGTTTGAAACATAACTTATTTATACTTCACAAATCTACTTATAATTTGGTCATCTGCTTAAGATAGTTTTCTTCTTAAGTTTCGGGATATGAAACTTTTAAAATTTTAGTTTCGTACAAGTTAAGAAAACATTTATTTCATAAATGAATAAAATACATGATATCAATTATATACATATTGACTTTTTACAAAGTCAAGAGCTCGTTCCGAGAAAGCCGATGTTCCTTCCATTACACAAAATAAATTCTTATCCGAAATAAAGGTTAACTAAAACAAAAATTCAAGTTAATTTCACAACTTTCTCCTCATTATTAACCTATTTGTTCAATATTTTTTAACGTTCGTAGCCTTTAGGAGCTTTTTTTGAAAAAATAGAAAACGAAACAAAATTTAAATAATAAAATCAATAAAATTTCAAAACTTATTGCATATCGATTATAAAAATCATCAACATAATTGACAAACATAAAACTTGAATACATAATCAAAACGGAAAAACTTGAATGTTCAAAACAGAAAAAAACATTGCACAAGTTGTTGAGAGTCTGCTCTGAGACTGCTGAATATGCTCATACGAGTACATCATACAAAAAAAAACATTATTTGCTATAACTTATGAGTTAAATTTATTTCATTATAAATACTCGTATTATCATAACATTATTACTCACGACTTTCGTGGTCTATTTGTAAGGGGCTTGAATTCTACTAGTATAAAAAATCTTTAAGTAACAATACATGCAAGCGCTAGACGTGAGCGAATGTTAGCACCTATCTACGTGCGCTAGTATTTCCAAAACGTACGATGGCGAACAGTAAGTTACTAGCCCCCTCGAGTAGCTCTTAATCAAAAAAGTCTATTATACTCTTCAATATGTGCATATCATCAATTCAAATGTTTCAAGTAGTATCACACACATGACTGAAGATGCGCTACGTAAAAAATATGGTATTTGTCTGGTGTCTGGATAATTCGTACGTAAACAATACTCACAAAAACTAGACGTGTGAAAGTATTGTTGCTTCATCACATGCTGGGTAGTTTTTTCAACACGTACAATGACAAACCACAAATTATGTGCCTATTTTAGTAGTTTTAACCCAAAAATATCATTATTGGGGCTGAAGACAATATTGTCTCACGGCCACTATCTTCAATATCTACAATACACCAATTCGGATTTGTTGAAGGGTAACATATGTACGAATAAATTAATGCATAAATTACTAAGACCGAAAATGACCTACAAAATTGATGTATGAAAATAATAAAAACTTTAAGATCTATTGAAAATAACAAAAGTCAAGGAATGACAAAAAACAATATGTTGTCCGTTACTTCTTTCTCCTTTATAAGTCAAAAGGCAGCCACGAAGCTAATTTATTTCCCCCTCAATTGTATTCAGGCTAAAGAAAAAAAAAACAATATTGTGGAGAAGAAATGGCAAAAGAATTTCGATATGATATTTAAGCAGTTACCGGCCGAATGAAACAATAATAATATTCCACATTATCGATAGACTTATTTCATACGGGCGGGGGAGATTCGTTTGGGAAAGATTGATTTGGAGCGTATTCATTTCTCATGATAATTCCCAGAAGTATAATATCTAGAATAATGAATATATCTATATATCCGTAAAATTGTTTACCGTAAATCTATTCATTTGTCCTGGATTAGGCGCGCCTCACTGGCCTATCCGCCAGCATAGACCGGTATATCCGATTTGTCAGAGTCGGCATGAGACATTTTTTTCTCGACATTCATATGACGAAAACATTTAAAACATTGAAACATTAAAAAATTGGACATTTAAAAGTTGAAAAGTAACAAAAAAAAATCAAAAATGTTTGAAAATTTTTCGACATTTTGACAGTTCAATACTTCTCAACCATATTTATTTAACCCTTTTCTTCCAATCAACCAGTTATTGTTACTAGTACATAATTATTATCGATATATACTCGTATATGACTGTATCTACATATATACGAGTAGTAAATTAAAAACTGTATTTGAGGAAAACGAACATAAATTAAAATCACAGTTAAATCTCAAGAAATAAATGAATTAGGCCGTGAGTCGTAGGGAACTCAAAGACGAAGCATATTTTGAGATAATTAATGTTTTTTTTTTGTTTTATCTCTAATATCTACAGGGATTAAGTACATCTGATTCATGTCATAGTCCGTATGATGGCGATCATTTCATTATCCATATAATGGAGTGATATGATTGGATTTGATTTTAATTAAAATTTGTATTCAAGTTTTCCATTTATTATGTTCATTTACTAATTGTGTTCATATCAAATATATTTAATATTATCTAGAATAAAATTGTCCATTTTGTTTCAAGCTAATATTTAAGTTTTTCAAAATTGTTTTGCGAGGTTATTTATGATAGAAAAATAAAATTAAATCTCTTTGTGCTTTTCACCAGAAATTTGATTTACTTTATCAAGACCATGTGCTTTTCTTATTGGATAGCTACCCAAATTTGGGTGTTCCCTGCCAGAGATCAATGTTAAATAAAAAAATATATATTATATATTGAGGACAAAAAATGCTTGTGGAAGTAATAAATCATTTACATGTAATAAATCAATACATACATTGTCGTAACCCATCAATAAGAGAGCTAAGAATCCTCCTCAAACATTAAAGATTGCTTATCACATATCTTGAAAAATGCTGAGACATTACTCTGTACATCAACGGTTTCTAAACTTTTGTATTGGCGGACACCAAATTATTATTATGTAAATTGTTACTTCGTTAATCGAGTTTAAAAAATAAAACAAATACACACTTTTATCATATACAATATGTTTAAAAAAACTTCGGCTCGTTTCTCTAAGCTGGCGTCTCGCTCGCCGCCCCCTCCGCCTGCTGAAGGCATGCTTATTTGTTAGTAAGTACCAACCAACAGTCATTTGAATGCATTGCTTAGTTTCAAAAAGCAGACTTCTAGTAAAAAAAGTATTCACTCGAGTGCATATGTGAAAAAGACATTTTCTACTATAGTATAATTGTTGTAATTTCTGAAAGATTTCGCGGACTCCCTGGGATACCCTCGCGGACCCTAGTTTGGAAACCGCTGTTTAAGATAGTTATTTAATAAACTATTTATAGAACAACACTTCCAATTCAGATGATTGTTTTTTTTCCGCTATAAAAGAGATATCACGTATCTCAGTCCAGTCCTGCCCTGATCATATTGCCAGCCGTCCCCTGGGCATTAAAACCGTTCATACAAATCTGCTACTACTTAGTCCGCGCGGGCCGGGCCCTGTCAGACTGAAGCGAAATTATTTTTCATTACTGAAAATATTACTCCACGTGAACCAACAATCCTATATGGGTTTTGCGAATGAATGGGTGAGGCTACCTCGCAGAAAGGATATTTTAAATCTTTATTGAAATGTTCACCTGTTCGACTGTAATTTGATGCTTTTGATGTGGGTTTTTTTTATGAAATTCATGGAATCAAAAAAGTTATACGTTCAGAGATGGCGACTCGTGGGAGTTCAGTAATTTAGTTAAATGGTTATGTTCAAACGATAAATTTATCATTGGAAATTTTATCGCTTTCCGTAAAATAATTGATAATAAGTATTATTTAATAGTTAAAAGTCATTTAATACGAGAAATACAACGAAAAAGAACATTTGTCTTTGAAGAGCATTAGTAGAGTTTGATTTCTTTAAATATTAAATGTTAATGGATTAGGTCATTTGAATTTAATATTTGTACTCGTATGTTATCTATATCCATTAAAATTTGAAATGATGAAATATATCGATACAACTAGCCAAAATATTTGTTATTTATTGAATCATTGTGAACCTGTATTTGTTATTGATTAAATCATTGTGAACCTGTATTTGTTATTGATTAAATCATAGTGAACCTGTATTTGTTATTGATTAAATCATTGTGAACCTGTATTTGATATTGATTAAATCATTGTGAACCTGTATTTGATTTTTTTAAATTATGAAATATTGTCATATTTTGTAATCATTACAAAACTCTGAACTGATGAACCACATCCCATGTTTTTTGCTTCAGGACATAAATCACATAATTATTCTAGAATTAATTAGGTTGCGCACGTTTTAAGATCTTTCAAGCAATCAAATTATAAAACATGGATACATTTATCAAAATACAATAAAGTAAAAATGAGTTATTTCCTTAATCAATTTCTAGCAAAAGTCCACATAAACATTATTGTAATTTTTTTAGAGAAGTAGGTTTTATTTGATAAATTTCATTATCATTTTATAATAAATAAAAAGTTATTTTTTGAAAAGTAATTTGCATTTGAATCTTAAGAGACAGCGAGTGACCGATCGGCTTACAGAAAAATCGTTCAGGAGGCTCAATCTCGACATGAAGTGTAAGGAAAATTTGAGGTAGGGTGTAGTTTAGTTTTCGAAAGGTGAGAAAAAAGTCAGTATAGACGTAGTCCATCTTAATAATGTATAACATATATTATACAATTGTCTAATAATGCAATTACTTTTAAATTGCATGTAAATAAAACTATCAGCAGATAATATATTTTTTATTTATACATCGGGAACGGAATCAAACGATAATTTTTAGTCGTCTTAATTTAAGTCATAAAGTTAATAGCTTTAAAAAAACTTTTTTAAATCCAACCATAAATCTGAATTGTCATTCAGATTCCCTGAAGATAATGAAGTTCAAAAAGTCATTTGCCATTTTAAGGCGCAAAAAAATCTTGTAGAAATTGTGACCAATTAACGTTGAATTTTATTATAATACCCTCGATATAAACCGAGCGAAAAACTGGAGCCATTTCATTATTCTCAACAATGCCAATAATGAAACAAAACTTTTACTTTGTTACACGAGAGCTCAAGTCGGAGGAACTTGTATGATATCGAGCACTTTTTACACAAAATAATCATAAATTCTTGAATATGCGGACGTTTGTTATATGAAAGATACGAAACAACACCTAAGCAAACTTAAAGGAATATAAAATATTTGCGTAGGTTTCATATTAAATCTAAGAAAATATGACCATATCAAACCTTATATATCTCTGACTAGTTGAACATAAGAAACCGTCGAAACGATTACGTATTGTCAGCTCTATGTATAACATTCTTAATTGTCCCGCTGCCCTCTCTTAGCTCGTTGACAATATTCAACGACTTTACGATCACGAACTTACGCTCCAGCAAAGGTCGCCTTTAGGTTTTACTGGTTTACTTTTCATTTTTCCCTTCACCTTTTACTATTTATGCTGTTAGAACTTGGAACCCGCTACCGACTTATATAAGACTCGCACCATCGTAAAACTTTTTTTTAAAATGCGATTTAAAAAGAAAAACATCTTTGATTACTGTTATATCGCGTTTTTCCTAATTTTCCATTTTTCTTCTCATATTGCATTGTTTTTTTTTTCCTCTATATCGATAATGTAAATCACTCACCTCTCGCCTAAAAACTTTACAATAAACCAGCCATATTGTATACTGTACAAGGAAGTTCCAAGTAAATCGATTATAATTAAAACAAAATATAAGTGATCCCTTCATTCTGCTTATTGTTTCTTCAATGATTGCTAACTTTCTTTGTCATTAATCTGTCTAGACTCTAGAAGCATCTGGTGCTAGATGGTGTATTTCGAACACTGAATTTCTTGGCCTTCAACGTCTGTGCCAACCAATTGGATGACTTGTTCATTTTTGTGATGTTCAATGAAAAGGATATCTACTTTAAATATATCTATTTCGCGTTTTTCAAAACATGATCTAGTTATGCACGAATTTATTTTCTGTTTTTATTTTGGAATTTCATTATTATATATGTTAGTTTTTTTGTATTTTTTGTTAATTTATGCTTTTATTAATAACCTATTTTTAAATTTTTTGATTTAACTTGTGATTAATTTTATCTTCAACGAACTCTCTCTTGACTTATAGTAAAAAATAATATTATTTATCAAATATTGTATTGAAAAGTGAACAATGTTTTAAAATAATGCAATTTAAAAGTCCGAGAAATCGTAGTTGTATAGATGAGAGGCGAGGGATGTATATCGAGATATGAAAGTCTGACGCTCTGTCTTCTTTGCCTACCTCGACATAGAAACTGCGTGTTGGTATGATGATGTATGTATGTTTTTATCAAATATCCAAGTATTCATCAATATTTCGCAGATATACAATTTTACAATTATTTTAGCAGATTTTATTTTTCCTAACCTTCAAGTGATCTACAATGTGTATTTCTGAAAATGGTTATGGTTTAATATTGACATGTTTCCTCTTTACTTTGAATTGTTGCAAGAAAAAAATACACAATTTATTCAATCCCTTTGATAAAAAGAAAAGTTGAAATCATTTATAAATCTGAACCGTATTATAACTGGTCGCCGCTCTTTCGTTAATTAAACAGTCTGGTCCGTGAGAGACGGTGAAGGAGAAATGGTATGTTTGCCAGAGAGAGAGAGATAGAGGAAACGAAGAGTAGAATCATATAGGGACCGTGGGTGTATGAACAACTTAACTGCAAAAATAATGTTTCGGGATTCGAACTATTGAAGTTGACAACTGTGATTTTACCTATGTTGCGTAATTTATAGTGTCGTCTTTTTAAATCATATTTCACAAATCGATTAAAATTTGAGAAAATATAGTTTACATAGCTAATATCCGTAACCTATTTTTTATTTATTTAAATTACTAAGGATTTCTATGGTATGAATTAAAAATAGAGACTTGCAATCTTATAATGCAAAAAAATATTTATTGAAAAAAGCTTATGGAAAAAAATATGCTAAAACTATCGCTGGTGTAGTCTAGTTGGTAATACGCTGGTCTTCCAATGGTTCCCAAAAAAAGAAAAAAAGGGGTCGCAGTCTTGTTTAAAAATTTGTCTGATAACAATACAGAGTGTTAGCGCCTACCAACACTTACGATGTCAAACTGAAAGTTACTTACGTACTCCAGAAGTTCTTAACCTGAAGATCTACTCGTATTTCCCGGTAGCACTCTTCAACATGTTCGTATCATCAATTCAGATATGAAATGCGTATATTCTGAAGACTTAACAAAAGTCAAATTAGGTAACCAATAACTATTTTATGACAAGCGAAAAAATAATTTAATAAATGATAAAATGCGAAAAGAAATAGTTATCGTAAAAAGAAAATATTTCCAGAGTGGGGTTTGAAACACGACTCATATGTTAAAAAAACAACTAAACGTGGGTTAATTCATTGTTTCACTCATATCCTGAATAGTATGGGGGATTTAGGTGTGGGGGAGGGGGCAATTTTACAGATTCAATTTCACCAAGTGGCTGTTGCATATTTTTGCGTAAATTAACGCCGCCCGTAACCAGTGGCAGTGGCGTCGCGCCGGACTGACTGATTTATTTTATTGTTTGGACAGACAATTATTTTAGCGTATCGATCAATTCGAGACCGTGACAATTGAGTTTGACTTCATGATAAATTGATGGTCTAGACTGTAGACTATTGGTATATACGGAATAATTCTACACGAATTGCTTGCTTATACGTTTTTGTTAAAAAAATCGAAACAGACCTACAAAAGCAACAATTTTTTTATAGGATTTATTAAGGACCTTAATCCATCACATATTTTAATCTTTATATTAATTATAAACTAATCATTCTATAGATTTGTAATAAAAATAAACTTTTAAGTAAATTATACTTCAACAGATATCGAATTTCTGGGTCATTTGATAAGATAACTTAAAGATTTAAAAAATATATATTGTAGGTGTTTTTAAAAATTAACAAGTTCGGGGAATTTTTTATTTATCTAAAAATGGTAACTAATTTTTATCGAACTATGACAAAAAATAAAACATTTAAAATAAATGAAATAACATATTTTTTTAGTTTTCGAATTTCCATCCCATGGTTTTGTTGATTTTTACTTATTTTTGGTATTTTGTGCTTTGTGTTCAATATATCATATAGCGGTCTAAAAATAAATTTTTGCATAGTTTATTTTAAAAAAGGATTTTCATGTAAGATATAAATTAAGAAATATAAATAAGGACTTTATATTTTATAATTATCGATGAAGTTTAATAGTTGCGTTTATAAATTACAAAAACGAGAGAAACACTATCTATTTCATTCTACTCAAATAAAAGAAACGTGTTAGGGTGATTTTTTTTTTATATTTTAGGAAACGAATTTTTCGCATTTTTTTATAATCTTAAAATTAAGAAATCTGTTTGTCTGAGAATAAGCTAGGCAACAGTAATTTATTCAATCTGTTCACAATTAAAGGATTCTCAACAATCGCATTGTATTATTTTACGCTTTCGTTGTATTCAGTACAACAAAGATTCATTGTCCTGTGAACATTTCTTACAACCAAGTAGAAATACAATTAGAAGCCTGAAGCAAAAACCAGCCTATGTAGTTAAAAAGTGTGTTTTGAACGAGAATCGAACCCGCAACCTCCAGATCAAAAGATCAACTAAGCCACAGAGGTTATTGTAATATGTCAAGTAAACAAAAATGATCAACAAATTCAAAACAATTCAAACACCTGTCTTTATGTAATGAGTTATAATATGATTGAATTATAAATAAAAAATATAATTATTTGATCACGCACCACCTAGGTGACAGGCAAAGCTAAAATTTGAATTAACATAAGTTGTTATATCCTTACCCACTTGAAAAGTTTAACGATCTATAAAAGTGTAGATATATTTCCCTGCCGCTGGCGGAGCGACAAGCGGCTCGGGCTTTATTTACCTAACTTACATGTCCTTGCAATTATCCTCTGATTTCATGAGCAGAAACGAGGGATGATATCGAAACTGAACAAGGTGAAGCGTTCTTAACAAACAAGTTAAGGGTTTTTCTAAAACAGGTTAAAAAAATATTTCAATACTTTTAAGATTGCAATAAATAATCGAATATTTCAATCGTTAATAATATTTTCTTTAAACTGTTTTTTTAGAGCAGCTAAAATGCTCTGTTTTAATTTTGTATATGTCAGTTCTTGCAGTAATTTCAATTCGTGAATATTATATTTTAACAATTTCGGCCAACCATTCTCAACGTTACTCACATGAGTTGTCTATCGTTTAGGTATGCAAGGATAACATTAAAAAACTAAATATTTACTTTGTAATTAATTTTACACACACATTACATACAAAAAATGCATACATAAGGCCATACTCATATTTACATGAAATAAATGTTCATATTAAACATAAGCGACCTCCATGACCTAGGAGGTAAGACACTTGTCTACCAACCTGGATGTTGCGAGTACTATTCTCGCTAAAACCCAGATTTCGCTTAAAAAATATAAGCGTTTCGGTCTAATTTTCCCTTAAAACCTCTTTAACATAATATTTCTAGTTGGTTGGAATTGTTTACACATCACGAGAGGTTTGCCAGTACTGCCTACTATATACAACGAAAGTGTAATATAATAAATACAGTTTAATAAATACCATAGGTACCTTTAAAAATTGTAAGACACGCTATATACATATTTTGGTTTAAGATCTGCACGAATTTAATACTTAACCAAACCACGATGATTTAAGTAGAAATAATATATGAAGAATATCTACCAACTACAGTTTGAGTTTTTTTATGTAAGTTTTTCTTAGGGTTTGTTTTTAAAGTCACAAAATCCAATACGTTGATTTTGAATCAGATACGTGAATTTTGCCCACAGAATTATCACTCGTAAAAGTTAAGAGCTGGAGAGATCGGCCGATACAAGAAAAAGTTTTAGCGAAAGTTTTCGATGCTAAATCTAAGGAGTTACTCACTTTACAGCTGTTGCCGTTTTATCAAGATGTCAATAATTACTTTCCAGATATTAAGGCAGTAAAACTTTTGGTGACAAGATGTTTTTATGAGATAATCTTTGATTAATACCACCGATTGTGTATTAAAATGACATATCTATAGTGTTTTTCTTCTTCTTCCTAGTGTCATGCCACGTCCCCCCAACGTTGAATATCACCTGAGAGAAAGCATCTTTGTCCCTGGCAGCCCGAAAAATATCCCATCTTATACCAGTCAAATTACGTATATTGCGGAGCCAGGAGATTTGCCTCCTGCCAACATCTCTTCGACCCTATATTTGGCCTTGGATGATCAGGTGCTGTAATTTGTACTTTTCTCCTCTAAGTACATGACTCAAATAGGACTCCTTTCGGATTTCGAATGCTTCCAGTCGGTTCATACTACCAACTTTGAGGGTACCAAACGTAGCATCTGACTAACCGTTGTCGAAGTTTCAAGTTTAGATTATCATCGCAGAATACGCTTCTCATTTTATTAAAAGCCGCACAAGATGCTTCAATTCTGCACTTGACTTCGGTTTCTGGGTCAAGGTCTTCCACTATGATACTTCCGAAGTATTTACAAATTTTCACTCTCTCTATATCAGCACTGCTCAATGTAAAACGTGCTCCTGCGTGATCGTACCGGCCAAACACCATGAACTTAGTTTTACTCACGTTCATGTTCAGCCGACTTACAGCCTCATACCGGCTTTATTAATTATATCAATAAGCGTTTGTTTTTAGATGCAATTATTGAAGAATATTTAAAAAAACATATCTTATCAAACCTATATGTATCAATTGAATGAGTACATTAATATTGAGGAACATGACCACGCGGTAACGCACTGAACTATGCAGAAGGTCGCTGGTTCAAACCCTGCGCTGTGCTACTACCCTCGATTGACACAGGTATTTTTTCCGCCTTGTATTCTGGGGTATAAGAATACCTATGACTTCGATCATATCTATTCTTTAAAAAAGGGGGGCGGGGGAAATATGTCGGGGTAGTTCGATCGTCTCACTCAGGTGTGCCATCAGATTCAGTACCGATGTGGCCGGTGAGTTTGCTGGTGTGCAATAACTCAGTAGTAATGATTGCTTTCCATTTTTCATAAATATAGTAAAAACATATTTTTTATGTCACCATCGGGAATTGAACCAAAAAACTCGTAGTTAAAGGCAAATTCTTCCCCCTAAGTGAGATATTATAATATTTTTCATTTATCCTGTTCTATTGACGTTTTATTTATTTATTTAATTAAATTTTAACACTTTTAGGTAAATACATCTGACGTATTAATTGTTACGAGTATAAAGTCATTTATTCCAATTAACAACTTTGTTTCAAAATTATTAGTGGTATTGATGGCCGTTTTTATTATTTGATGATATTTATAGATATATTTTAACTAGTCATAAAATAACAAAATTTATGTAAAATGTAGTAATTCATTACACTCGTGTTATGTAATTTCCTATTTTATTACAACCTGTTCGATTTATTGGCATATGTAAGCAATATCCAAAAATAAGTCGCAACCCTTTTTTTGTTTTTTAAGAAAAGGAACTGACTGGAATTGAATTGAGAACTTCCAGGTTAGATCTCATATCAAATAGGCCGCAGAGATCTATTCTACATTTAAATAAAATAAAACTTTACCCCATTGAAAGCAAGAGCACCCAAAAAGAGTGAAGTGCCGAAATATCCGTAGTTATCCAGAAATAGCTTCACAAGGTGTGGCATCAACATCTGACCAACCCCTGTTCCCACCATGGACAGTCCCACAGCTGTGTTTTTCTTGGTCTTAAAGTATGTCACAACAGCGATAAATGATGATGGTTGAATCAGACCTATGCCAAGACCTAAAAATTTTAAAGAGCGTTTAATTACTTTGTTTATTTATTTTATTTACATGACAATTATAAACATTTAAACATGATGTTTGAATTATAAAACGAGACAGACAAAATCAATGTAATTTTGGGACACTCAAATTAAATAGATCTTGGTTTGTTTTCTGTAATTTATCGTTACTTCAAGGAAGTAAACTTTAGCCTGTATTTTACTGGAGAAATATTTGTAAATAGGTTGATTAATTTGTTGATAATTATTTTATTTCTTCCCCATTGTTGGTTAATCTGACATTTAATTCCTTTCTCAAAAAATATCCTAATTAATTTGATAAGATGTGAGACCAAGTTACGAGTATGTAAGTCGTGAGTCAACCCTTGGCGTACTGTATCAATTTTAATACAATGATTCAAAAGCCTTTCCCACAACTTCCTCTATACATTCATCTAAAATATGTTTAAGAAATCGGGAATGCTAAAAAATATTTAATTAGATGTATCTGGTTAAAAAATGAATTACTATTGCGCTTCATCCATCGGTTTTCGACAGGTACGTTATTGAAAGTATTTTATTCATGATTAGTAGAATCTAAAATCCAAACATAAACCAAAAAAATATTTTGTGTGTTCATTTTTGAGTGCTGTAGTTTTTATAAAGGTTACTTATTAATTTACACAACAAACTTTAATTCCCTGGGAAAGAGAACCAAAATAAATTATCATAAAGTTTTAAATGGACATGCGGTGTAAAATTTTAGTGTCCTTTTCTCGTGCATAAACCTTGGTTAAATTATTACGGTAAATTCAATTTAAACCAGTGTTATCCCCCGAGATGGATGCACTTCCACAAATTCAAATATTTAATACTACAAACTATTTGAAATGGAATACTAAAAGATTAAAGAGTGTTTCGGAAAGCTTTTAAAATATTCACATTCATAAACGTTTAATATGAGATAATTAATTTTCATTCCATTCTATGGGGTTAATTATACGATGAAAAGTTATTTTTTTTTATTTAACTTAAATGTTTCATATGTTATTTGGGATGACTATGAAAGAAAGAAATGTTTGAAGCACATTCCTCACGAGAAATATATATTTCAATGTTATCAAAGGTTTCGGATTTACCTTTTTGAAACTCCATATTAAAACATTTAACAATCAACCACTGTTATTTTACTAATTATATTAAATTACCAAAGGAGGCTGAAATACGTGTTTCAGCCCCCTTTCTCGAGGCTCTCTTCAGACTTACCATAAAGAGAGCATTGGGCTAGAAGGTAGAAACACAAAATTTAACGTGATTACTGGAATAGAAAAGTAAGATATTCATTCAATTCAGTTTATTGCATTTGAATTAAAACAACACTGGGCAAATTTCGAGACATGACCCATTCACAACCTACCTCCAATTTCAATCTTGCCCTCAAGCTTTAACATTTTTTTTATTTACATTGTAATTTTTTGCGCTCTTTATATAATTATTTATACTTTTTAATTATTGTTGTCTTCGTCTGCCAAAAAACATATGTTTTGACTCCGAATCCCTATATATGAGTGAAAATGTGAGTACGGCATGTGTGACTTGTGTAGCCGTGTGTGATACTCAGCCGATAACAACTTGAATAAACTCGTTTATAAGCCGTTCTCAGTAACATACTACCATTCTCTCTCTCTCGCAATAATCTTGCTAGCTAAAAATGCTTCTAGAAAAATACACTTTCATTTGGTGGCCCATTTTTATATTTAAATTATCAATGTGACCCTTATATTAAAATATTTGTACAAGCCAGTTTTATATGAAAAATTATAGGTTTTAAGATGCGATCTAAAAATCACATTAAAATTTTCCGAATTTAGTACACATACATTTTTGTACAGCACGCGGTCGAGGTTGATCTAAAAAAAGTATCAAGTAAAAATATTATACCAGTGTCAAAAATAAAAAAATATATGAAATATTGTATTACAATTTGCGTCTACGGGAAATAATATTCTAGTATTATATTTATTTTTGGACATTTTGTATTGAACTATCACCCAACTTGTATAGAATTAATTTGTCTTTAAATATGGAGTTGCAGAGTGATTTTGATAATAAATATAATTTTCCATACTTCTCCAAATTCAATTATACGTTACATACCGTTTTTCGATCACTATAGTGGCTTTGCAGTTTCCACAATAACATGGATACGTGATTAGGAGCGAGGCTCACATTTCCACTTTGTAGAAGATGAAATAAACGATTAGTTCACGTATAAAAATGGATTGTTTAATTATACCTTGATTGTATCAAATACTCGATAAACGTTATCATTTATAAAAATAAGAAAGACATACCTGTAAGAACACTGTACGTCAAAATAAGATGCCATGAAGATGTTGCGAAACTAGAAGCAATCATTCCTACTCCAGCGAGCACGCTTCCTATGACAGCCACTTTTCGGGCAGAGAACTTCTTGAGTGCAGGTCCGGAGATCAGTCCAGAGAAATTGGTAATGAGAAGCATGATATTTCCAACCCATGACACTCCTACGGTAGTCTCGCCCATTTCTATTAGTTTGTCTCCAAATAGTAACCCAAATATGGAGAGAAGAGACTGATTGAATGTCTGAATAGAAGAAATTAACAATTAGATTGAAATACTTCACATTATTTGCTGTTATTTTAGTTGGAACTGCGAATTGAAAATTGAGGGAATTGCGTTAATGTGTAAATAAGCTGTTATAAATGCAGTGGTGAGTAGACCGTTGCGAAATAGGCATTTTGCAAAATAGGCCGTTGCCAAATAATCCTTGTGAGAATCTCAGCGTATACCATAACTCGAAAAAATGAAGGGAAATTTAAAAAAAATAACAATAATTTATTTGCTCTTCATATTGAAGTCTAAATGGATTCAAATTATGTATTAATGACCTTTCTGTACTGCCATTATTTGTTAAAAGATAATTTGTAATCTATTTAAATTGAATTTTTATGTTTTTGACACTTGAATGATATAGCCTGACTACAAATGTAAAGATATTCTAAGTGGCAATTCTTGCAACAATGTATCGGTTATGAATGTTTCAAGACAATTTTATATACATGTACTATACATCCTTATTATTTTAATTTCATAGTACTTTTTTAGACTTAGGATGTATGTTAAAATAATGATTACTTATTAAAACTTGGGAAAAATAATATTTTATTCGGATATTTTTTCATATAAAAAATTTGATCAAAATATGCAAGGTGTATGTACGGACTTTATAACAAAAATATATTTTCATGATCTTTTATAAGGATAAATATATAGTATTATCGAGTATAAATAAAGTTTTCTTTTCAGAAAGTTATCGGGAACACGATTGTAGGCATACAAGATCATATTTATGGTTGACCAGTTTTATAAAACTTGAGAAAATCCAAGGTTAGCAAAGAAAAGGGTTTCAAGGTAGTTAAACATTAACCAATTAAACACATTCGCAAATGATACAAAAAAAATATTTGCTTAAGATATTCTCAACAATATAAAAATGTGGGTAGGATATTTCAAGCAACATTTAAATAAATTATCATAAAGTGTGTTTAATTACACTTTAGCTTTGAAGAAAATTTGTCGTTGTTTTTATAAAATTCGTGTTTTATTTCAACCTGTTTTATCTATTTCAATGTTAAAAAACAGGACTTGATGCCATAGTTATAAAATTATACATATTTATTTTCTTACATTAGCTATAGATGTTCCCAAAACTACCATCCAACCCCATCCTCCATCTGGTGGAACTAGTTTCCTTTTCGATGATTGAAGAGTCATGTTATCAATTTCTTTAAATTTCAACTATATTTCTAGCACGCGAGTGTTTTATTGCATTTCAATTTAAAACTAATTAGTTCATATGTGAATCAATAAAAAAACAATATATTTCTCAATTTTAAGTTATTACAATTTGTCTCATAATGTATTGAAATTATAGAAATAATTTAAATAGTGATTTTATTCACGAAGCAATATTTTATGTCACAACAATATCATTTTTATCGCGGTATTTAACAGAAAATTTTAAATTGTTTCTAATACACTTATTCAAAGTCAAGCCTTGCATATTACTGTATGGTTTAAAGAAAACTGAATAAAATAACATTTAGTTGACACGAGGTTTGCCTGTTTGAGAGATAAGTAATCTATGTAATCACTGTGTTTGTTTTTGAAGTAGTATTTACCACTACGTGACGATGTTATCACTAGTTGTGATACAATCTTATCATGTGCAACACTTAACGCTGCTATTAATCTTAAAAAAATTGTTAATGACAATATTCGTTCAAGTACAAATATTAACACCATAACCATATTTTAGACAAAAGTTCAAATAAATTCAATTTAGACAAACCTAATATCTGAAAATTGTTATATATTGTATTAGGCTAGATATTATTTCTATTATATTTATTAATTTTAAAATAATAATTATTTTCTTAATATGTACAATCAACTACCGTACGATGCATTATATTCCAATCTAGGGATTGCGAGTTCAATTCATATCCATACCCGATCATTTTAAGAATAATTTTATTTTGATTTTCACTTACTCGTATAAAACGAGTATGTCCTCTTTAAGATCTATTTGGTTGGTTGGATAATATGGTACCATTACAATAAACTCGCCAGATTACAATTGAAGTGTTATACTAAAATACTGTCAAAAAACTTATTCGAATTCATACTGGAGATATTTTAAAGAATCATAATTCTCTGTTGTAAAAATAATAAAACAAATTTCTAAAATATATCATATTTTTATTTAATATTTTTTTAGCGAAAATAAGATTTGAAGCCTTGAATTATTTTGAATAAAAAATCCAAAACAAAAACATATAAAAAAAGGGATAATATCCACGTCTAAATTTTTCAATTGATACTGTAATTTATCGTTTATTGATTCGTATGGTGGGCCTTCAACATATCCGAATTGATGATATGGACATATTGAAGAGCGTGGCAGGTAGACAATATTGTATTTAGTATAAGTGATCGAGCTTTCGATTTTAGAACCACTGCAGTAGGCACGAGAATATAGTTCACCATTGCAAGTGTTGGCAACACTAATGCATGTTAAGAAGTAACAAAACTTGCAGATTTACTCGACGCGTGCAAATATTATTACCATACGAGTTCTTTCACCAGAGTGGAACCTTTAATTTTTTTATTTATTATTGAAGTGTTGAAGTCCTGGGTTTTACCAATTAGACCACGAAGGTTTTCAATTGATAGATGGGTTCAGATAATCTGACTTATAGTTTTGATATATAAATAAACTTTATATTTGGACGTAGATACTTGAATATAAAACATAAAATTATTTCAAAACATCTTGCAATCCTATCAAGAAAATTATAGGAATAATGAGTTTCTCATATATTTTTTTCTTTAAGAGTGCTTTATTTGACTAAAAGTTAAGTATTATCTATAGAAGAAGTGTTGCGCAATGTCACACGGAGATAATCGCATCTTTTCCGAGTTTGCAGTTTCATGGCGATATTGCAGTTCTCTTATTTAAATAATTAAAGCGATCCTTTAAGCTTTATATCCTTGATAAATCTTCAAACAATACCTATATACCAATGTAGATACATTTTTCTAAACTTGCATCATTTTTCTTATTGTTTTTTATGGATTATATTATGATGTAATAAGGTAAACATTTAAATGAATAGTTCGTCTTCTAAATCATGAAATATTAAAAAAACTAGAGAAATATAGAAGAAACAAAATGTAAATTGATTCATAAGTCGTATTAGAATATTTCCAATATTTTTTTTAACATTTTTGAAAAGTACATTACGATACATTTACATCGATAACCTCCGTGTCCTAGTTAGTAAGACGCTTAATTTCAACCCGGGGGCTTTAGGTTCGTTACCCGATGGTACCCATAAAAATAATATCTAAAAAGGATAGCAGTCTGATAAAATAATTGATAGATAGTTTTGTTTTAGCCTATTCACGTACGACAGTGTTGGAAACACGAGAAATGTTTAACCACGAGTTTCGTGCCTACTCCATTGCTTTTTAACCTGAAGACTCGATTATTGTTATTCAACAGCAGTTCTTTTGATTGCAAAGTTTAAAAATCATTCAAGAGATTTTCATCCTTCATGGTATTTGTGGGCTCTCTTTCAAGCTGTTTACTTTTGTTCAATCTTGCTAAATTGTTTAATTAAAAATATTTCTCAGTGCAGTTTCCTCTGCCCAATTGGCATATGCTCTAAATATATATTTTATTGATATCAGAATTTTTAATTGTAGACAAACAAAATCAGTTTAAATCGAACAAAAATACGTTTTTAAGGGGAGAACATCTTGGGATAAATATCAGGTCAGTCTATAAATTTGTGCATATTTTTGAGAAATTTTGAAAGAAGGCTAACACAAAACATTTTACTATTTTAGGGCTTGTTTGGAAGTGTATTGTTTTACGAAACGAGTCAAGGTGAATCATACATACACATATGCCATCAATACGCACAAATTTATGGACTGATGTTATATTTTATTAATACAACATACAACCATGGCATCGCGTCATCTCCCTGTTGAGTATGCAGAGAGGACAGAGCGCCAGATTTTCATATCTTCACACACATCCTTCGCTTCCTCCTCATCCATACACCTACCTATTAATACAATTTCTACGATTTCTCAGACTTTCTATATTTTCTTTCAAAATATCATTCACAATGTCCAAAAATACTTTCTTTTATCTTTCATTCATACAACATATTTGAAAAAAAAATAGATACAAATAATATGAAAATATGTAGTTAGCTTGAGTATATGAAAACTAGAACTTTATTAAGGTAATTTTATAAAGAAATTAATAAAATTTAGCAGATATTTCTGATATTACAGAATTCAGCAAGCAAAGCCTGGGTATACTTGTATACAAAAACCTTACCGAGATGCTAGATTAATTAAAACAATACAAGCAGTAAATGGGCCTCAAAGTACGCTTTTAATATGAAAAAGTGTGTTTTAAAATCCAATGGAGATTATGCGGATGAGCCTGCAGATATTAAGGTGTTAATACTGATAACAATAAGCCGCGTTGATGTTTCAATAAATAGAACTTACAATATCGTGCTTTTATTTTACAACATACAAAAAGCTTTTTTGACTAAGAGCTTTTCAATAAATAATAAAAATTTCTTCAACTATTACGTATTGTAATTAAAAATAAACTGAAAAATATTATATAACTGAATTATGATAAAGAATCAATTTCCTAACGGTTATTTCGAAAAAAATAAAAAAATTGCTGTTATCACTGTATTGAAAAATAAAAAAAATTTAATAATTTATTCAATTTACTATTTTTGATCTGAAAATCAATTCATTAATGAAGTTTCCGTGTTCACGGTTGTGGCGTTAGAAAAAAGGTACATTTTCTTATGTAGCATAAGAATACATTTACAAGGCCTTTCTCTCCAAAGAAGTATCTTAAATTAATTTTAGAAAATTTCATGGAATATAAGAACCATTAAAAAGAAAATGACAATCTAACTGTTCTAAGTAAATGTTTTCTTTGCAAACATTATTGATCGCTCACCATTAGAAAATGACCGACTACTTTCTTAAACGTATTAAGAATATAGTGGTGACGGATAATTATGCTCTGAAGAGCCCCCCGTTGAATATTAACTACGTCGGGGCACAATTAAATAGTGTACAAGTTTTCCGTCTTTTTTCTGTCAAAATAAACCATTGCGATACCCACTGAGGAAGCGACAGCCACAATAAATTCCGTCGACAGTCTGACCCTATTGTTTCAAAATCGACTAATAACAACGCTTATTAAAAAAATCAGCACTGTGACGGATAAAAATTGTAAAATGTATTTGAGTTCTTCAATGTTTGAGATTATTTCTAAAGAAAAAAGTTTGTCATTCTTTCAGGTAAAAACTGTTTTATATATATCATAAAATGATGATTTTGAAGAAAAGTGCCAATGGTCGTCATTTCAAAACCCACTCCAAATGTTTTAAGTGTTAGGTTGTAAGGCTACCGATAAATTCTGACAAATTTATGTTGTTATAAGCGAGTTTTGCAAATGCAGTAAAATATACAGGAACAAACCAAATAAGGCACATGATATGTCATTTAGAGTCTCAAGACCTAAACTCATGTTTATAACATACCAAGAATCTTGTATAAGTGAAAGAAAAAGAAGATAAATAATCTTATTATCTTCTGCAATAAATTTTGTTCTTTTATCTGATATTTAATTTGATATATACTCGTTTATAAAATAATTCCTTAGCTTTTCTCAATCTCATTAAGTCGCATACTTTCAGATATTTTTTAATGATTTACGATTATATTCCTTATCATTTATATTTTCATTTCAAATTCTAAGTAAAAAGGTTTATAAATATCATTGTTCGTAAATTATTACGTCTTTATTTTTGAATGAATCCAAGAGTTTGCCAATAAAACTAATTTAAAATTTTCTTATTAAAAGTTCACTTCATTTGCAAGCAACATAGTTATTGGCATTCTTTGTATTACTCAAATATGGGTATAAATACTAAGCTTAAATAAATCAAATATGGGTAATGAAAACTGAAAATAATACAAAAATATAATTTCTAAGATGTTTTTGGATTTATTTTGAAAAATAAATGCCGTTTGGGTCAAGAAAATGTTTTTTAGACCATTTGAATATTTTTATCGATCATTTAAATACTGAAATAAAGTAAACTTGTGAGTAAAATTAAATAGCAAATAGCAGTATTTTAAAATAGCCAATCGGCTAGATGCATCATTCCCGGCGGCGCTTAGGAAAGAATTATTCGCAAAACTTGGTTCCGCTCAGACCGAAAACTAAGTTCGGATCGGGTTACAGAACTTCGTCTCGCTTCAGCCTATTCTGTTTCCGCGCTCATCTGTGTGAATTAACCTTTGAGGTTTTCCTTTTAAATAATAATAGTAAAAGAAAGAAACAATCTTCCAACGTAATGGATGAAAACGATTTGTTGTAATTTTGTGTCAATGATGTATTAATGTATCTGTTTCGAAACGATTTGTGATTCGTTGGAGTATAGAGTTATATATTGAATCATCATTGCATACATTCAATACAAAAGGATTACTTTTTTAAATGATAATATTTTTTACACTAATTTGTGTTTATTAAGTTGTGATAACCTTTAATAATAGATTTTTAGTTTGATTCTTCCAGCTGACTACGGAGTTACAAAGCTTTAAAAATAAACTCTACAACAATGAAATGAAGATAAAAAAGATCAAAATCAATGGACGGGAGATTGAATTTTAGCCTAGTATTTGATGAGCAATATCATTTTTTGAAAAATTCAGAACTAAAAAAAAATCTGGAGGTTTTTTGGATTTTTTAAATCAAACGTGTTGAAGTGTAAAATATCTATTAAATTAGAATATAAACAATTATTTTATAGTGTCAGTCTTATGGATTGCTTATATATGTTAACGTGGTTTCAAAATGCGTTTTTCAAGTAGATTAAACCATTTTGTCTTTTTCGTTTTTAGTTGTTCCTACTAAATTTTAAAAAAATATTCAAAAGTTATAAAAATCGATGGTAGATTATAGTTTAATGGTGAGCAAATTATTCCGCTGCCTATGTTATACACAAGTCTATAAATAAGAACTTAAATCCATATGAAAAATGTAAACATTCGAAACTATGTATTTGAAAAAATCTCACTTAAGGACATCTCGCTTCAAGTCGTCACAAAATAATTAGACTGATTTGATGATATTTTTTTCCCGAGTGAGTGAGAATACATATATAAAACGTAAGATGGCAAAGGAGCTGACCAGCTGGCCAGCTGGCCAGATTTACATACTCGTAGCACTATTGCAATCCGAGTTCAAAATAGAAGATAAAGAATATTATAATTAACACAAACGTTATGAATTTTTTTTTTAATTAACTTTTTATTGCTTTTTTGTTGTTGAAAAATCCAACCCATAATTATTATCTTTATCTTTTTCTGCAAATAATCTCTGTGGAATTTGCTATTATACCGATAAAATAAGAGAATTTTTTTTAAATATATTTCACATTCATCCATAAACAAGCAAGCAAATTTTTAGACGATGATAAATTACAATTAAATCGATCGAGTAATTAATATTCCTTCATTGTTCTCAGAATGAAACAAGCCCTAACAATCCTGTACAACGGGGATCCCCAGAGATATCTCTACAGCAATCCGTAGGAGTTGCTGTAGTTGGTGTGATGAAACTTATCAGCTCCCTAGCGACAGTGAAAAGACAAAAGTTTGCCACTCCTTCCAATTACTAGATTGAGTTTAAAAGAGATTATGAATTAAAATCAATTTTGTTTCGTTTTTTACGCAAACTTGCTTGTGTAAAATAATTTATATTGGTTAATACAATGTAATACCATGAAAAACTTTTGATTTGAAATTTGGTAGCTGTAATATACCTTAAAAATTATTACCAGTAAAAATTCACCTTTCTTCAACTTAAGATTGTAAATATAGGTGTCACAAAAAAATGTATCCATAATTTGAATTATTATAAAAGTCAGAATTTATTAGCATACAGTTCCCTTTAAACGTTCATAATAAACTATTGTATATAAATGTATTTGTTTTACTTAATGCCTGTTTTCAATCTGATTGTAGTCTAGACATTGCTGGCAACGTAAACCAACGGAATCACTAACATCGAGAATCATTTCATATGGTATTTGGGCACATTCTGTTTCAATGGCTACTCGTAATTCATCAATGATTTCAGGTTTTTTACCATAAACTTTATTCTTGAGAAATTCTCAAAATAACATGTCTACTACCGCATTTTTGTACTTCTAGTAGCACTTCAAAATAAACTTTCTTTGTTCAAAACTTAGTCTGGTCTCAGCCATTATATCTCTACGGTTAAATCTAAAACAAAAAAAAAATCAGCATGTTACCAGCTATCAAAGGGTATATATTATATTTATTTTTACGATACCCGTGTGGGTACATTTTTTGCGACAATCTGTATACCACATATGCAAGTAAAAAGGTGTTTAAATAAATATCAGTCTTAGAAAAATAAATAGTTTAAAATTAAAATAATTGATTTAGAGATGTAAAAAAATCATTTAATAATGATGCAAGAACAAAAAAAGGAAAATGAATAATAAAAAAAGTGACGACTTCTGTGACCTTGTTGGTAAAATTTCTGTTATATATAGTATAACCTAGTGGGTTAATTGGCATGTTGCAATATCTTACGACCAACCAAAAAGATGATAAACAAGTGAAAACCAGACAGGAATCTTTTGTAAAAAAAACTGTATTACAGTGGGAATCGAACCTGCCACCCCTGGGTTGGAAGACATACATCTTACCAATGTAACGTCATCGACGCTTATTCTATTTTTTAGTCCATAAAGTGAACAAGAGGGCCACCTGTCTTATCACAATAATTCATGTTAGGCATTAGAAATTTCTTACTAAATATTTTATCGTTGTCTTAACTTTTTCTTGGACTTAACTCCCTATCCCCTGCAGATAAGTGAAGCGCGAGAAAGGAAGTTTCAGTTTATTTATCCGAAATATATGTTATCTGGCCATATTTATCCTTTTCTCCTACACTTTTAATTGAAAAGAGATGAAGGTATCTCTTTTACCAAAATGAGTATATTAAGGGTCCATAAGGCCCAAATTCCTTAGGTATATTTGCACTGGAGACAAACGAAGGCACTATGAAGTTCCATCCCGTAAACATATCTCGGTGAAATACTGAATTGTAATTCATTCTACAAATCATTTGGATACAATGTTGAAGAATCCATCAACAACCTCTCCATCAACCCCATCAACTCCCGACTTCCGACATAACACCAACTAGACCACGGAGCTCATCAATTGTGAGGTAGTAAAATCGGTAAAACTCACACTCCAAGGACTAAAAATATCGCAGTTACCACTCTTGTGTACAAATCCCACTATCAGATAGTTTTGGACTCCTTTTGGCTGTCATGTGTTTGAGCCATTCTCCAACCTTACTGTGAATGAGTCATTTACAAAGAGATTTAGAGACAGTGCCATCACCAAATGACATTCATTGCAAATTCAGAACTAAAATGAAAGATAAACACGTATTGTCGATATGAGAACCAAATGTAACCAAATTACTGTTAAACTGAATGCCAAGAAATTGGATAATATTGTCGCGCAAGGCATTTATTAAATACCTTAAGTACTTCTGGGTGCTATTTCTTGGAAATATTATTGGTTTATATTTATAAAAGTTTCAAGGGCTGTTTATCAGGCTTGAATTAATGCTGATCATGTGTGGTGATTAAAATATGAAACAAACATCATCAAGTTTTATAATATTTTAGTGATTGATTAAAAAAGTATAAAATAAACATTACGCCTTGAAGATATTTATATACACGTATTCGTTCAAGTTTCCAAAAATATCTACATAATTAATAATTCGGGAATCCGCTCAAGAGATATAGCGGATGCCGTGCACAGTATGAGTATATTGAGACGGAATTTCCTCAATTTTACCAAAACGCTGGAAAATAACAAAATTGCTCGCCCCTTTCTCAATTGGTGAATGTTGTTTTCCAAAACACGTTGCTCCATCAACGATCTGTCATTGTTCTATGCACTTGAAAATTAAATTCCCTTCTTATTAAATTATACGACGTTTATTAAAATTTTATAAAAAAAAATATATCAATATGCATTTTACCAACGAAAAGTAATTATAAAAGATATAAGTAAACAGCAATAGTTTCAAATTAAACATGCAAATAGTTTTTAGCATACCTCAGAAATGGTGCAAAAAATGAACCAAGGGTTTTTAATATTTTTATTCCTATATAACTTTCAGAAAAGTATATATTAAATCACGCTTCAAATTTGAAAAAAATTAATTTATTAACATAAATGTTATGATAAAAAGGCGATGAATTCAAAATGCCCAGTTAATTGTGACATAAAAATTATATTTACGGAAATATAAAAGCTCTTAAAGACTATCCCAGGAAGGAATTTAATTCAAAAATATATTACGTAAAACAATCCATAAAAATAAAATTGAAGAAAACAAATTGCGAACCGCTTGAAACGGCAGGTGTTCAGTATTCAGCAGAGATGCATCTCTCTATCCTGCATAGTAAATCATTGCAATAATCCAGAGCCATTTGATGCAGAATCAGCAAAAGTGGACCAAGATATTGGAGACTTGTTGGTACTGAGAATCCTTACGCACGGCAGACTATGTCAGTATTTGCTCTAACAACGTCTGTTGTTTACACCTGCAGAACATGCACCATTTGTTGTTGCTAATGATTCACTTGGGGATGCAAAGCTTACTGAATAGGCCTGACTAATATTTATAATAATCCACACTATTACTGGGAGACAAATAGATAGGATTAACCGATGTGCATACCTTTGTAAATTAACTGTTGTTAGCTCTTGATGCATTTGATCACCGTGTCAATTATTTAAATATTGCTTAATACACTTGAACTCTCGTGTTCTGGCAGCAGATCATTGGTTTGATTATAAAAAAAGTTTTCATAAAGAGTAATTTTTTTACATGAAAGTTTTCATAAACCCAATTTTTTTACATTACAATCATCGAGATATATAGTTAAGGATATTAAGGTTTTGCCGATTTGTTTAGTAAATTACATTATTTTTTTATCGCAAATCGAGTTACAAGTTCTTCATCAAACTCTATCAAACAGATCCCAGTTCTCAGAAAAAATATCCTTATATTTAAAAATTGTAAATTTAAATATAGAGTATTTTTTTGGTAATTAGACAATTATTGTTGAATTTTACAATTTAACATTTCACAATTCAAGATCAAAAACTTGAAATACAAGTTTTATTTTAATTTACTTTAATATATATTTATAAAACTTTTTGAAAAATTACTTTTCTGTTACTTTCATAAAATATTATAATAGAAATGGTCCAAAAACATAAACTTTATCAACAAGCTTAGTTCAAAATTATTCAGATTGACATATTTGGTTGACATTGAAATTGACAACATTTCGAAAGCGTTGTTGATTTTATCATCAATACAACATATTAATCATAGGTAACATTGATGATGTCAATGAGCTCAACGTGCAAATAGCAAACTATAACATCTCAATTTAAGTGACTTGACCAGAGACCTTTTTTAAGATCTTCTATAAAAAAATCGAATCTTGGTCTTCCCTCATTACTGAGAGTCGTGCTCGATGGGATTTTGGTGATGTAGGCTACATACAACACTTCTTCACTCTTCTCGGTAAATTGCTGTTTGTATAGTAGCACTGGCTTCCTCCAGTCGATTTCTTTGACTGATCACTCTAAGATCTTACCGGCACTTTGCCTATGCCTTCCCTTTCTGGCTCAATTTCTATAACTATCAATTTCTCAAGCTTGTCCGGTTCACATCTGGTCCGAAGAAAATTCTGGATATTCTGGAAGCAATTGAGAACAGCCTCACTTTTATCAATCACATAATAAAACATGTTTAACTTTTGGGGTATGGAGATGTTCGTTCTTCTGGCGGTTCACAGATTCTTAGCATCCGACGCCAATACCTTATCTAAAAATAATCGATTCTGGCACGTTCTCGAGTTTTAATTGTCCAGGTTACAGAGCCGTATAGGAATAAATTTTAAAATAATGTACATGTATGTTTCTGGTTGATTAATAAAAAATTTTAGCTATTAAAAACTTCATAAGTAAGTAATTTTTTCTCCTGTTTATTGAATAAACAAAGTTTTTACCATTTAAATGTCCCAATAAAAGAGGATTTATTTTATTTACATACGTGAAACTGTTATTAAATTTTTTGGCAATTTTAAACTAATGAATCCATTGATTTAGAAAAAAACACGTTTTTGCCCAGAACTGAAATCATATATAGTCCTCAATTAGCAAAACGATATTAAATATCCATTGTTGAATTCTGAGCTTTTTTTGCCTAACGTCATTGCAGCTGATTTATATGCGCTTAATTAATACTGTAGAATTTTTCATTTGTTTATACGACAAGACTTTGTCCAAATCTAGCTTTCAAATCGACTAATCAATTTGAGCCAAGACTTCTGGGTGGAAGTCAAGCATCTTGTCAACAATGACATGGATGTCGTGCAAAGTTTTTTTTTGCGATTGAAGAGTTAACCAAGTAGCTGAATTTATAAAGTTTATATAAAACAATATCTTACGAAATGAAAAATGAAAAAAAACAGTTTTAATTAAATTAGTCGATGGATAAATAATAGTTTGTTTATTTGTGGTAATATTTTGTTAAATCTAAAGATCAATTCGCACACCATGATTTCATCCCCTTGGGAGTAGAACTGCTTAAGCTTTGGTCAAATTGATCCGGTCTATTGATTTGGTCAATTCTGTGCAGAAATGCGATACTCGTACACCATTCAAGAGTTGAATGCCAACCAAATGGCTATTAGCTCGATGGCATTACATTTATATCGATATCCGGTAGATTCTTGAAATATTCTGTCTACTCTCTTGGTTTAAGTTCCGATGAAATTTCTGTGGAAATCTCCATTGAATTAGTTGAGGGACATCGAAAATGGGAAACAGTACGTTGAGCCATTCAGCAATTTATAGTTTCGGTTAAGTCGTGTATTTTAATTTTCCTGATTTATATATTCAAGTGAGTGTATTATATAATTTGAATACTTTGTTACGTAACGTGTGATTAATTATACATTTTTCTGTAAATATGAGTAACATAAAATTTATTCGTTGATATATTTTAGATTTTTACAGTTGAACAGCAAATGAAGGAACCATTTACAACGACCATTTAATTATCTCAGAACACGTATGTAAATCTCAATATTTAAATACATGAATTTGATCATTTTTACATATTAACCCCATATTCTTTTTAATATTTTTATAAGTACATCATATTTTTAATTTCACAATATTTAAGTATTTTAAATGAGCTAAGTTGTATTTTATTAATGATAAATCAACTCTTAACATTTCATATTTTGAGAAGAAATCTTTTAACATTTGAGAAGAAATCTTTTCTAAAATAACGCTAAGCCTTACAATAAAAAAGTCTTGTAATAAAATATTATCTTGATTGTTTTTTAACAAAAATTATAAATAATTTTTCTCGGTTGTTACTGCAAGTTTATTGCGTGAAATAAAATGAAATGCTGATACTTTTTCTTTCGTTAACTGAACCCTAAAAATCTTCCTAGAAATTAAATAACTCAGTATTCAAGGTTTGTTATACTGGTTTTGCAATATTTTCAGCTGAAAGCTCTGTAAAGAAGAAAATGAAAACAACAATGACTTAACGGTAAGCTACCAAAAGGCATTCATTATGATGATAACCCGAAAAAAAAAAGTTTGTAAGCTCCTATTCAGATTTTCTAAATTTCCTTCATTGAACAAGTCCAGCGCAATTCTTTGTGGAATAAACCTTTGACTTGAATAACTTATGTAAGGGCTAAACTATCTTTATACTTTACCTTCAAGTTCAGCCGATGTACGCGTATAATAAATATACATCTCAGATATAAAGGTATTCTTCACTTGTCTGATGCTCTTGAAAAACATGAAACAAAACTTTTTTAAACGCGCCTTGAGATTTTCTAAAACGTCAAGAAAACTGTAGAGATCTTGAAATCTTGAAACAATTGTTGATAATTTTTGTACAGTTCTATTTTTTTCAACTTATCGAATCATTTTAAATTCTCCTTTTGTGGTCTTTATGTTTTCCACATTGCTACCTTTCTACCGAGTTTACGCGTAGATTATCGTTATTAAAATTATAGTTTATAAGTGTGTTAGCTAAAATATGTTATCTTGATACCACTAACATCGAAATATTATCAAAAATTTTGTTTCAACTCTAAAACTTAACATTGATAAATAATAACTTTGGCACAATGGGTGAAGTCGGATTAAAAGTTTGACACCGCCGACCAAGTTAGGATAATAATCCAAAATTACCCAAACCAATCCGAGGAGAGATGAGTACATGTGTATATTATTGAGTCCTTAGCTACAACTACCAAATCGTGGTGCTCAACATTTCGGCTTGACTACAATTAAATTTAGGTTTGTAACTATTTTGTTGAATTTCTCTGTTATACTCTTGATTTGATTGATTTAAAAAGTAGAATTTGTTCAAATATTTTATGCAATGAAAAAAAATAAAAGGAACCGAATAGTTTTTTTTTATTTATTTATTTTACACATGACAATAAATATACTTAATTACCGAAAAAAAAAACAATAGGAATTTTAATTTGGATACACATTTTAAATAGATCTGGGTTTGTTACCCTTCATTTGTCATGTCCCCAGTAAACTAGGATTTTGTCTGTATTTCACTGAGGACATGAAAAAATAAATCGATGCTTTTTTCCGATTTTTGATTCCAAAAAACCTCATTACACATTCTCATCAACCTGACAAACAGTGACACTCAATTACACATGCATACATCACGCGAATCAAATCCCTCACACTTCATCACTCCAGACAGACCAAAACTTTCATTCCAAAATATAGCTCACTTAATCATATAAAAATAACAAAAAATACCACGCTCAAGAGCTCACACAGACCTTTGCTACAAGTCATTCTTCTTGCAAGCCTAAGTATTCAAACTCCTGTCGTAATAACAGCCACGCTCCGATTGACTGCCTAAATTGTTTTCCTCCCTTTGCGTTTATTGAATTCGTCACCCCGTTGTATGTCATGGGAGTTAAATAAGCATATTGCCTTTGGGCAAAAGATGTTTTAACTCTAGGGATGGTGAACATTTGATCAGTTGCCATAAGCGTCATGTGTCTCTGCTGAGTCTGCATCTTCCTTTCATCTCGATGATAGTGCCAGAGAATGGATTTGAAATGTAAATTGGCTATGTTCAGGACCCGATACTCCCTGCCAACCTCTGCGGTGGGATACCGGGCAGGAAGTATATTAATTATTTTTATAATCAATTTTTGAGAAACCCGCAGTACGTGTTTTTGTGTTAAGGTGCATCTCCCCAAACTGATATACCGTAACAAAGTGCCGACTGACATAAGGTGAAGTATACTGTAGGAATGCTTGCACCGAGAAGAATACATGAGTATGATAGAATATGGTGTAAAATGTTATGAGATGATTGTAAACTTAAGACTGATGTATTAAATTAGATTGAGACGCACACTCTAAGATTATTTGGCCATGTAGAACGAATGAAGGAAAAAATATTAACAAAGCAAATATATAGTGCAAATGTGAGTGAAATAAGTGGTAGAGGAAGACTTAAGAAATTAAGGTATGAATTTAGAAAAGGTGAACGAAAGACTGGCGCTCTCTCTTTTTTGCCTCCCCGACAGGGAAACAGCGTGATGGGATGTATGTATATACGAAAAACACTTTTTCTTTACAATAATCAATAATATATTGTTTATTGTCAATTTATAAAGCATTACAGAATGAAACTTTATCTTTTCTTTTAATATTTGTCGTTTAGTTCAGGCTTTAAAATTTTATGTAAATGCAAAAAAGGCACAACTTACATATAATCAGTTTATATAAATATTTGAAAAACAAAACAATCCTTTATTTGCAATAAAATGATTTTAAGATCGAATTTAGTCATAAAATAAACACCCTCCTTCCGAAGTGCTTTTCATTTAATTCCGGGTAATTGTTTGAGTTATTCATCCTAAAAAAATATTTGCTCAATCGAAGCCAAGTTCTTACAATTGTTGTAAAAAATAAAGATGTTTCTCTAGTTTGATTTCCTTCACATATTGGTATCACTAGTGATGAATATGTTGAGATACAACTAGTGTAAATAAGAGCTCTAAATAAAAATCAATCCAAAAATCTATCACTTTGAAAGCATGGTTTAATATAATAAGAATAAACAAGATGGAAGTGTCTGTCATGTGTCGTTTGCGGATGAGCCACTGCGTGGTGGCTAGACACCTTTACAGTATGGGTATTGTGGAGTATCCCTGCTGCGAGTGTGGTCTGGATGATGAAACTATAGACCATGTATTTTTCGGTTGTCTCTTGCAAGACATATTTGATTTACTAAATTCCATATCCTTAACGCGTCCAATGAATGTTCAATTTCTTCTTTCTTCGTGGAACTTTTTTACTTATAGATATATTATTTCACTTTAGGTATCTTAAACATTTTTCTGGTTGGTTGAAAGATAATACCACATGATAAAAAAACGCGCCAGGTTTTTGCATACAACAAAAATGCAACACAATACAACGTCATATAAATGTTAAATAACCCATGTATCGTGAATAGTAAATTTTTTAAATATAATAAATATTACAATGCGAAGATTTATGTTTGTCCTCTCTACTGTGTTGATTGAGAAGCAGTGTAGTAGATAAACCTATGCAAATTGTGGTCGGAGCTCAGTATTCCGGGATGAATAGCTTTGATTGCGGTGCGGGGCGACCGAGTGCTGTGTGTTTCTAATAATTTATATTCAGGGGTCCAGGGTTCGGGTCACCCGCGCCCGAGCCGTAAGGTCGGCTCCCCTACGCCTACCATTTGCCTCGACAATTCCATAGGTCAGCCCTTGCTTTGTAATACAATAGTCATCGCATTCAGTGTTACGAGGACAAATGAATTTGTAAGAGCTAGTAGTATATTTGTATTGTATTTTTCCCATTGTTTATATGAATACTCGTATGTATGCATGTTGTCTAGATTGAGTCTTGGAAAGTACAATATGTTGTGATTAAACATACCGAAAAAATATTTAAAATGAGTAATATGAGAAACTAGCGACTTTACTACAATGTGGGGATCTCTACCGACCAACCAAATGTATGTTTAAATATGACTTGGGTGAAATCCAAACTAGAACCCATTAAAAAAATTTGAGCACCGACGGTAATCAAATCCGCTACCCTCGGAATGGAAGACGGGAGTCTTACTTACTAGGCTACGGATAGCATCTAAAAGGATTTAGTTTAAAAAATATATTGTATATGTTTCTTCCTCTTAAAATTTAATGTTTATATACGTTCTAACAAGGTTTAATTGGGGTCGTTAGATCATCAACCTGAAGAAGTTTTTATTTTTTTTCTTTTATGTACCTTCAAAAATTGAAGTTGGTTTAATTTCTGAACAAAAAACAATTCTTTTTATAATGAATATTAGTCATAATTATCATGAGTAGGATGAATTTAAAATAAATTTTTTTTTCCCATTGGTAGTTTGTCTAAAATATATCGGAGGACAATAAATGCTTTCTTGGTAAAACATCTTTGAAATAAAATGTTTGAAAAGTAACTTAAACACACAACTTTTCTTCTTTTATAATAAATTACATACATACGAGTATAACGTGAATATTCGAGTCTGGGAAAGACGTCACTAAATATTAAAAAAACGTGGTCAAAATTTAAGATTCCATAAGCTTGTACGATGAATCACAAAAACCCCGTGATATCACAAAAAAAAACAAGTTTGAGTGTTGGAAGGAAATTGTATACATTTTGTTTAGCCGATCACACATCAGAGTTTAGTTGCTGATAATCGATATTTATGTAAGCTAAAGTTATCTTCTAATATATAAAAATTGCTTTATTACGAGAGCAATGCACAGGTCTAAATACTTTGTGAGTAGCCGCAGAAGGCAGAAGATCGTCAAGTCTAGAGCAAATTGCTCATCAGAGTTGGAGTTAGCGTGACCATTGATGACGACCCTCAGTAGTAATTTCTTCCAACCGATTCATCTTGGATATTGAACTGTTTCAATCCACGACAGATTTTCCTTTAAAAATTATGTCCTTTTGTTCGATGCCCTCAGATTTTTTAAATGTGTACAGATAAACCTTGCTGAATTGTCGTAGTCACAAAAGTAGATAAATATAGAAAACCTGATAAAATTAATAGTTTTTCATATAGCTTGATAAATTCAGAATTTTATTAAAGAAGATAACAAAGCGGTACCGATTCTTCATCATTTCAGTCTAATTTAATTGTCTGATGCCCAATATTTCAGGCCAATTGATTTTCAGAGGACTTGCATCATAGAATAATGTAATTTATTCCTCACTAGCATGTCGTGGTTTTTAATAAAAATATCAAGTTATGAATTTGTGTATTTCATGGTTAAAATCAATTTTCAAATGATATCCCTCTCAAGCATTTTCACATTTATGTCATATTTCCCTAATCTATCTTTATGCTAAATTATAAACCATCTAATAAGTTACTCAACATTATGATGTTTAAAAGTGGTTTTGCTTCGTTAGCATTTATTTTTTTCGTTAACTTGTAGGTAGTCGTTCAGGCTGCATATAATTAATACCAACTTTATACTAAGCGAAGAGACAAATTGCTTATTCCCTTCATAAGCAATTTTTGAACGGGTTATAAAAGATTTTTGTCTGCGTCTTGGTCATTCTTCTCTCACTTGCGTGTGTCGTCGGTAGAGAAGGAGCTTGTAAAATTATTTCCATGATTAAGATAAGATAGTGAAGAACTCACAAAAAAAGTTCTTGGAGTAAAAAAATGAAATACATTTTTAGGCGTTTATAACCAAATTGATTCCATAGAATCAGTTTTAAAAATTAATGACAATTTGATATTATTATTGATAAGAAAAAAGTTATTTTAAGCAGATTTTCTAAAATATATTAGGTACTTTCCCGATAATGTACCCAAATGCTACTAAATTTGTCTGTTTTGGAATGAGGAAAATATTAACCCCGAAAACAGATATGTCATGGACGACGCACATGTGAATGCGACAAATAAATGACTTAAGATTTTTTTTAATAAAATGGTTTTGTTTAGTTACAACTGACAAAAAAACTTAAGAACTACATTAAAATAACTAACAATTTATCACTTGATATTTATCAAAAATATATTATTCTAATTTGGTACCCATTCTAGATTCTGATTATTTTTTTTATATTTGATGATCGAAAAAGTTATACAGTCTACATGGAAGGACTCTATTTCTAAATACATTGAAATATCCTGGATAACTAATCTAAAAATAACAGATGGAAAATTTGCCAAACTAGTTTTTTTCATAATCAAAATAAATCTATGTAGACAATATAAATTACTCTTATAAGGTCTTAATGACAATATTTATAGGTGTAGCCACGCTATCAAGATGTTCAAATCTATAGCATTCAACTGTTTGTACACATGGTGATCTAGTAATGGTGGAAAACGCATTTCCTTTAACGGTTTTATCACAGAAAATAGGTGCAAACTCACAGATAACTCAGAACAAAGGAAAGTAGAAAGTTGCGACCATACATTTAGTTCGCAAGAAAACTTATAAATGATATTGTATAATTTTATGTGAATTGTTGTTTTTTCTCACAAGAATTGTTGATTTTTCCTCAATTTCATTCCACTTCTATGATAATTATTTTTGTGATGATCATTTTCTTGGTACTATTTGCCTAAGATAAATGTTTTTTTCTTGGTGATATTTAATTTTTTTGGTTAAAGTCAGATAATTCTAATGATCGATTTAAAAATTTAGTTTTTTCACATCGTATGTTAAATGAACAACCACACTACATAAATATCTTTTAATATTCACACACATATTCAAATATACAATAATATTTATTACTCGAGCTTTATTCTAAGACTGAATATACACTCTAAATGTATCAAGTAACATATATCATAAAGTTTTTTGACACAGCCTTTCCACACTCTACTAGAAATAGTTTCCATACCATAGAACTAGTAACTTCAATAAAACCGATCGAGATTCGATACTCATTCTATATGCCCGATCTATCTAATATCATCTCTATTATTTTTAGATCCAGGTGTAGCATGAAAACGTTCCTTACACGTTGTTCCGTTATTTAATGCGGTGCCACACCGTTCCTTACCCGTTGTTCCGTTATTTAATGCGGTGCCACACCGTTCAGGACTTTTAAAATCAAAAAATGTTGGTTTAAATCAACCCTTTTAGTGCACTTCAATGTTCCATTTCTTCTTACTTCGTGGAACTTTTTCACCCATAGATAGATTGTTAAATATTTGAAACTTAATCAGTTGAAACTTTAAATTGTCTAGAATTGTCATTTTTTTAAATCCGATTTTTATATTGATTCATACAATTGCTTAGTAACTTTAATTTGGTGGTCAAAATCATCCTACTTTGAGTGTCTTTTTTATTATAAAAAAACACCCTAATTGTTTGGATTGTAAGATATCTTTTTTATCGAGGAGTTACGGTTAAGGTTCCCGTTGGAAGCCAATTTATTTAAAAACAAATTCTTGTCTGATTTTCACATTAGGTCTTTTTAACATTTTTCTGGTTGGTTGGAAGATATTACCACATGGTAAAAAAACGCAAGGTTGTACTGCATACAACAAAATTACAACACAATACAATGTCATATCTATGATTTCAGTCAAATACATTGTAATTTATTATTATATAAAGCCATATTGATTTAAAAATCAAAGAAAAATGGTTTAGGTTTTTTTGTCAATTAACAAAATGTTTTTACTATGATTATTAGATTATAAATCACTATTCCTATTTTTTTACATCGTGTGGATGTTGGTTTAAATCAACCCTTTTAGTGCACTTCAACTATTATAGCGCTTTTGACAGTGGAATTGCTTTAACATATCAATATTATTCAATGTTTGTTATATTATGAAATATGATAAATTTCAACATATTCTTCACAGTATTTCGTTAAGTTGACAAGATTTTAAATAATCCAAAATTGTTTCTACCAAAATGGAATTTTCTTGCATTATACAAAATATTCAATCGTAGTGCTAATTACTTAACTTATGGCAAAAACATGAGATTTTCTTAAAATAAAGTTTTTTTGCTCATGTATGTATCCTTCGTACTGCAATATTTCGAAATCAAGTATCAGTCATCATGGATTAAAAAATTGACATCAATATTTTGCTTTCAATGAAACAGCATGTTTAAAACATATTGAATGAAGTTTAAAGTAAACATATCCCAATTTTATTATAAAGTATGGTGACCCCCGGGTGTCTCTGGAATGGGGGCCATTCCGAAGCCATCCTACTAATGACCGCTGATTACGGAGAAAGAATGGAGGTGGCTTTGTTCCCCAGAAGACGGGACGCGTGAAAGGAATATTTTTACACTCAGATTTAACTTCATATTTTTGTCGATTTCTTCAGAATGGATTTGCGAACCACTTTTACTGTGATAAATTTGGTAGTGTCTTAAAATCTAAAGACAATATAAAATACTTCATTAGTACTTTTATTGGGCAATTAGGTTTTCTAATTACGAGTCTATGTTTTTTTTAAATAAACGTGATTGCAGCACATCAATATTTGGGTACATGTTTTAATGATAAGACTAAACATAAGTGTTTTGATGTAATACTTGCATGATATATAATACAGATCTTCTATTGTACAATCATCATTTTGATAGATAAATTTATAATTTTTCTATCAAAATCTGCTTTCAAAATTAAAGTATTTTTATGTTTATTCGTGAATTCATCGTTTCATATTTTTTTGTTTGTTTATGAAACACTTCAATGTAAAATTTACATTTGTCAAAGGGGATTCTTTTCCAACAAACTGATTTTTTTTTCAAAAATTTTGTTTTCAGTGTTAAATAAAACATTTTAGCCTTATGTAATGATAATTAAATGACAAAGTAAAGAATTGCAAGTTTAAAAAAAACATATATATTTGAGAATTTAATTACAATAATTTCATCCGTGGTTAGGAGATCGGGGTAATATTGGACCGAAGGATAATAGGCAAACCAGGGAACATTAATTTAAACCTACGTATTTTTCTCCAAACTTTTTTGAATCATAATTTTAACGTGTCATGCTTAGAGATTTGTCGCTGCATGCTAAGAAAATTCCTTTTTTAATAACATTTAATATATTTATAAATAATTCCCTGTTGATAATAATACAACACGTGTATGATATATTATGGCACAGGTAAATTTAATTATACAGACTCCGACTTGCGCCACTTCAACTTTAGTCGCTCCAGACATTTGGCTATGTTGAATGTACATTAAACGTAAAAAACAAGAAAAAATGGCTTATGTATTATCCGAATTACGTTTTAGAGTTTGTTAGAAAAGGTCAGGGCCTAAACATTCACCGATTTAAGCAAAAAGTCCTAATATACGGCTCAGAACTTCAAAACAAAGTCTGTATACCATATATCATTTATTCCTTCTGAATTGTTTGCTTACATTTCTGTTTTAAATGTTCGCATTTTATTATTAGTATAAAAGTCTCACGATCGTGTATATTGAAAAAATAATTAAATAATTTCAACTCATATTTTAATTTTGAGATTTAGTGATACTTCGCGGTGTAGTATTTTGTGAAGAGTTCTACCCAATCTAGTTTACCTTAGAAAGTACTCAGCAATTAATCTGCTGACATTTCGAACTATGGTATTCACTTTTGACTCCAAGTAGCGGTCAATGGACAGACAGCGGTCACAGCACTTGAACTTCTGACCAAACTTCTGGCCAAATGTTCAAACAATTAGCCCTCTCCAGCAGATTTTTACAATTGTAATGTATATTTTATCCTTCATTTTACGTCCATCAGCCTTAGAAAGAAAAATAAGACCGCAATAAGTGTAGTCGTAAGTTGAGTATATTTACGTACTCGCCCCTATTTTTTTATTAGAAATACAGTGTTTATTTCAGTGATGAATGCGTTATTTATTCCAGTTCTGAACGTACGTAATGATTAGACGCAGCAAAATTTACGGACATTTTCAAACTACAGTAGAACCTAGGAATCAAACATATTGTAGGCCCTAGGTATGACTATATTTTAATAAAAAAACGCATGACCCTACGGCTCATACACTGGAATCCTGTGCAAAAGATCAAGAGTTCAAAACTTCTTTAGGTAAAAAACACATTTTTTGGGATTATAAGAATATCTTTAACTCTATTAATAATTAGCATACTTGCTCAATACCCAGCGATCCGCATTCCCGGCGAACACCAAACAAGTTTCAGTTATAAGCTTTTTAACAAGAATATTTACGAGGTCTGATAAAAAATACCCAACCCTAAAAAAACAGCTTTCCTTAAAAAAATCTAGTTTTATTCGCAATAAACCTGTTCTAAGCGAACACCTTCCCCGAAAATGCCTTCATAGCAGGAAGTATTTTAAAAAAATTAATTTTGGGACCTTCATAAGGGAATTCATCGCATTGATCTTGGTTTATTTTGTGTACTAAAATTTTATCCTTTTAAGTGGCACCTCGTGTCTTAAAAAATAAAACAATATTGCACTGAAACATTTCTGGGAGTAGAAGAACTACTATATACGAGTATGTGCAATATAATGTGTCGTTAAAAACAGCGTAAAGCGCGATGCGTAGACTGCAGTATTTTTGTGAACTGCCAGTTGCTACTTTCCTAATTTTGTGGTATTTGACATACAGAGAACATATTTTGACAGTTTGTTGCAGTGACGCGTACTATGCTATGGTGGTTGAAAAAAAACTGTTAACGTGAACTTCAAATTGCTTTGAGTTTACTTCATGTGGCATCACGAGCAAAAGAGGTCGTATAGTTCTTTCCACAATCAAGATAGTGAAGAATTTCGTTTTCCGTTTAGTTTACAAAAGAGTCCAAGCTCGCTTGGCGCGCTAGTCCCATCCAAGGGCTTCAACTGTTTGGCATGAAAAAAAGGTTAGATTATTTTTTATCAGACATAATATTGTTATGTTGACGTTGAGTTACTGCTAAACATGTATTCTCGACTGGTTATTAGGCGTTACAAAATAAAGTTTTCCAATTATTTAGTATAATTTGGTCATATTTATTCCTTAAAAAATACTCACATTTGTATTTATCTCTTTAATAAATTGAGCAATTTATTCCTAGATTTTGTACTAACTTTTAGAAAAAAATTATTCTGCAGTGAAAAACTTCTGGCCTTTCCAGCAAATTTCTTCTTTTTTGCATCGCAATAAGAGATTTAAAAAACCCAAAAAAATCGACAGAGATTCACTGCAGATAAAAACTCGCCGACGAAGTGAGCTCAAGCGTATATCTTGAGTATTTTTTCAAAAGTATATTTTGGCAGACTTAACAAATAATAATTTCAGTTTTCCGCTTGACTTGCCGCCGAACTCCAATCCCACCCTTAAAACCAGTAACAAGTTGGAACCGTTTTGTTTCTTTGAAAATTGTACCTAATTGAGGTCAAATAAAAGGTTACGCGGGGTGATTCACTTTGAAACTTTCCAAAAAGAAACGATAGAATGTCGTTTAAGTATAAATATTGATTATTTTTCAAATAAAAGAGCCATATTTCAAAGTATATATTATGTTGAAATAAATATCTCTCGCGACATTGAGTAACCAAAGGAAAAATTTCAAAAAGGAGAGACGTAAAAAAAACTTTGAAAGCTTTTCTACTACTAGTCTGGCCAAGGAATTTTTTTTTGTGATATAAGGTAAGGTAATTCAAAAGGCCACTTGGTCTATTTGCTCAATCTGTCTCAAACGGGATGTTAATACTTCAAAAGCAAGGCTGTTTCAGTGAAGTGTGTATCCCTAAGGATATATCAGTAATTAATTATTCTGCAATGTATTGTAGGGCCAGATCATTCAGGATTTTAGACAACACGAAGCATGACTTACAGGACACTAACTAGTGAAGCGCGCATTCCACAAAAAAGTTATCATTTAACATTCGGCATACATAAGTATTAAACGAGTACTAAAGCTCAGCTCGAATCCTTAAATATGTTTGTGAAATTAGAAACGAAAAACCAAGATTCAAGGATGAACCTCTATCTGAAGTAACAATGGACAGATAATAGCGGAAAAATAAAAGATAATCGAAATGTAGGCTAAACACTTTGAAAAACTCATTAATGTACCAAACGACAGTGTTCAGAAACCCTTCAATTTCATACGGCTTAAATATGTGCAGAAGATACATCACTGGATGAAGTAAAATACGCTTAAAGTTAGACGACAATAGGTTTTTGATTTAAATCCTCAGAAGCAATTAAACTTGTACGCCCAGCGTAAATAGTCAAAATTCTCGAATTTTTCTTATTTACATTATCTCTTCAATTCGTAAGAAAGGCAATAAAAAGGACTGTGAAAGTTATAGAAGAATTGTTCAATAGCCCACATATTATAAGGTGCTCTATTTTGTTCTCGAAATAATACCAGAGCAGCAGCAGCATTCCACAAACTACTCAGTTACAAAACCTTATTCCAGAATACCAATTCGATCACATTTTTTGTAGTTATATGTAAGAATAAAGAGTGTATCATGGTACCCAAAGACCAACGAAAGTTACTGAGTTGTGAAAACAGACTAGTGCAGAAGATAATTGGTCCAAAACAGCTATAGGAAAATGGAATAATTAGTATCACTATAAGGTCCATGTAAACACATCTCAGTTGACAAGGTCAACAAAGATCATTATTAAAAGCCACTTCGTAGACTAAGATAGATGATTTTATGTCATGTGCAGCAGAATCTTAAGACGCTAAGAGTATGGGGAGAGAGAAAAAAATGGATCGGTTTGGAAAAAAATCGTCCAGTTGACTAAAACTCGACAGAAAGTCATCTAAGGAATGTATTGTATATAGCTATTAAAGTGTCATTAACCATATGTCTTTCTTGTTATACCGTATGATCCTTAAGTACTGTTTTTTTTTGTTATATTATATTTTTCATTGTATTCTGGTACTTTGATTGCAAAAGTATATGTAATTATATAGTGACATACATGTTTGAAATCAATAAAATATCCGATATATTCAAACAGAAGCTTTGATTCGAGAAATGTTAACTATTTCAACACAAAATAGCTTTCTTTAAACGTGCATTATACCAGATTAAATAAAAAAAGGAAGAACTTCCAAATTGTGACGAGTCAAGCGCAATCTTGGAATACTCTTTTAAGTTTGCTTCAAATTTGACAATTTAATCGATTGCGCGAGTGATTTCCGCTAGTGTTGTTCTGGGTGGCGTCAGTGTTAAGCAAGTGAAGGAGTACGTTTACTTGGGCAGCAGAGTATCCCAAGATGGCCGATCAAAGGCTTAAATAATAAGTAGGGTCCAACAGGCAAGAGTTGCTTTCAACAAGAAATCCAAGATATTTGAATCACCTAACATTGATATCAATGTTAGGAAGAATTTATTGAAAAATCTTGTCTGGAGTGTGCTGCTGTATGGCTGCGAAACGTGGACCATCAGCCAGAGCGAGTCCGGGCGTTTGGCTGCCTTTGAGATGTGGTGCTACAGGCGCATGGCCACGGTCCATTGGTCAGATCACATCCGAAACGACGAGGTATTGAGCGGGGTTGAAGAAACAAGGCAACTCCTAAATAAAGTTGCCCAACAACGATGGAAAGGCCATAACATCAGGCACCCAGGCCTGCTCCTTACCATCGTTGAGGGAATGATTGAGGGCAATAACCATAGAGGCCGCCCTAGATATAGCTACATGGACCGGGTGATCCGGGATGTGCGCTGTGGCAGCTACCAGGATGAAGAGACTGGCGGATAACAGAGATGAGTAGAGGAATCAAGTGCTTGGTGCAGACCAATCCTAGGATTGTAACCCAGAAAAAAAGAAAAAAAAATCGATTGCATGTGACATATCACAAAAAATACTTGATTCCATATAATTTTTTTTAAAACCTTTCATTTAAAGTTACTTTAAATGAGAAACAATGGTTTGCGATTAGCAAATAATGTAATTTTAGTCTATCAAAGCAACATACACATGCAAATGGAAAAACATTGGAACTTTTAATTTGAAAGTTTTCGAGAAACTTAACGATTTATACCTTTGGTTACATCACGGCCTTCGAGAAACTAACGATATTTTATTGGATAGGAATTGTTATTTTTTTTAGAAAAGCTTTATTGGACCTTAAATTGTTATACTAGAAATAAAATTAATATTTTATCCAAATATCAAGGACCAGAAATTGTGTTATGTGCTAACTACGAGCCATTATTATTTGGTGCCATTCTTCCAGCATCTGAATACTTAATCTATTTATTCGAGGAAATAAAGCGAGATAAGAGGATTTTTAGTTTCTTATCAAAGGTAACAGCCCCGTCTGTAATTTGCGCCCCCTTAAGAAAACATCAGCCTTGTAATTTGTCTTTGTGGTTTCCCCTTTAAAAGAGCAAAGCCAAAAATAGGGATGATGAATATTTACGCTTTTCAACCGTTCTCTTATTTTCCCAAATATTTTTTAATGATTGCCTTGTTGCGGCCTTTTCAAAAGTAAACTCCCGATGAATTGAGATTGATTTGAACATTGTATCAAACTTTTCTTTTCTTTTAAAAATTATTTCCACGAGATTTATATTTTTTTCACACATTAAACGAAGTAGTTTTTGTTTTGATTTTGAAGTTTTTTTGAAAAAAATAAAAATATTCATGATCAAAATAAACTTTTTCTTCTACGATGGCGCATGTCAGAAATTATATCTTTTCAGTTGTGATTTTGGAACTCAAGTGCAGAAATTTATATCTTTATATTTTTTCACCTTTCACATTAATCAAACATACATTTGCTAAAGTAACTATCGTGTTAAATAGAGAGTAATGTTTATTATAATGTGAAATCTTCGTAGCAAAGGCGCTTGGACGTATATTTTTCAACTGGTGAGTCGCGGTTTGCAGTTACGATTTAAAAAAAAAGTTGTCTAGTCTGTTTTTCACTAAAGCCCTGTTTTGACATATTTCTGGTTAGCCGGAAGATATTTCTACGTTATGGATTCAAGGAAAGTATGATACAAAAATATGTGATTCTGAATCATTAGTTTTTTGCTACTTTTTCCAAGATAAAAGCTTTAATTGATTCACTGTTATTAAATTGAAATCCTAAGCCATTATGTATTATTCAGATACAAATATCAGAAGTGTTTATTTCATTACATGTATGTACATGTATGATATACCATCATGCTGTATTACTTTTGGGGATGACAGAGAGAGAACATTACTAGGCACACATCTTTTGCTTTGCACATAACGATTAATCTCGTCAACCATGACTGTTTGTTATTCACATACCTGATCTATGTTATCTAAAAATTTAAATTTTCTCATAATCGTCTTAAATTATTTCTTCAGCCTACTTCTTCCTCGCTCTTAATCAATATTTATTCATGTTTATTTTAAGTACTCGTGTGAATTTAAACATGAAACACATATACGTAGAATTTTTTTCTTTACGTCTAAACATTTATTGATTTAAAAAAAATCTGATATTTGGAACGATGAGATACTTTTGAAAACAACGAACTCGTAATGGTTAAACGCTTAATGTTACAGCAAATTTTCTCGTAAATATATCAGTTAAAATATCTTCTTAACAAAACTTTCATTCATATTTAATTAATTTCGAACAATTTTTTCACCACCACTGAGAACATTTTCCACGACCATAAGAAAACGGAATGCCAACAAAAGAGGCATAAAAGACATGGAAAAGCTGCACGAGAGAGCCATATCGTTAAAATATTTAATTAACTCCCCTATCTGCAGAAACTTTTGCCCATAGTTAGGGGGAAATTAAGATGAAGAGAGACGCTTTATTTGTAATCTCTCACAAAACAGAGAAGTATACTGAACACATAAGTACTCTGTAATTGCAGACAAATTATACTGAGATTCATTTGAGATTACTATTCGCGCGGAACACATAAGGTATTCAAGTTTCTCGGTAGTTTCATTTTAAGGCCCGTATTTTAATGTATATATACTTTACATATTATCTTGCCAAACTTAAAATCGATAAATTATTTTACGTATTGTATTAACAATAGATCAATCTCAAATTTAAATACCGCTTTGAATTTTTTTTACTTTGGGACACTATCAAAGTTTTTATCCAGTCTTTTTTATGAAATGTTGAGATGCACAACTCTATAATTTTCAGATTTTATCTCCTAATGTTTTATATATTTCCAGAAATTAACTAACAAATTTTATTTTAAATTTAAAGGGGAATTCCTTAATGAATTTTTGAATGGTTGAATGATGGTAGAATAACTATGTCCTCCATGACCTTATTGAAAGAACGCTTCTAATCGGGTGTTTTGAGTTCGATTTCCCATGTGAACCAAAAATATGCTTTTACTTCGTTTAAGGTATTTTTAAAATTTTAATGATCTATTGAAAGAAATTGTCTAATAGCATTTCCCTAGCCCAAATATGGTTTACGCCAAAAATCAGTACTAGCGCCAACTTTGCTTAATGTATATACATCTGATTTCTTAATCATACCATATATTGGGTCCTTACATGTGAAATTGGCGTTTTGTTTGGGAGGAACATAAAGTTGATTTTTTTTTAATATAATATATTTATTTAATCAAAGTATGTACCATTGCTATCTATGCACTTTTGCCATCTCATAGGTAGTTCATCGATCCCTTTACTAAAAAAACCATTCGGACGGGAATCAATAAAATCTTTGAAGTCGGTTTGGACTGCCCCATCGGAGTTGAATTTTTTCCCTTGCAAGAAGTTATCCAAATTTCGAAAAAAATAGTAATCTGTTGGGGCAAGGTCCGGAGAGTACGGTGGATGTCTTAGACATTCCAATTGAAGCTCTTCTAATTTGGTAGCTGTCTGTTGTGCAGTGTGTGGTCTAGCGTTATCATGAAGCAGCAGTGGCCTAGAGCGATTAACCAGCCTCGGTTGTTTAGCAGCTAGCTTTTCCATCATGGTTTGCAGTTGCTGACAATAGACATCTGCCGTAATCGTCTGGCCAGATTTAAGAAAGCTGTAGTGAACGACACCAGCACTAGTCCACCAAACGCTCACAAGTAACTTTTTTGGAGTCAATTTTCGCTTGGGGCATGGTTTGGCTGGTTCGGCAGGGTTCAGTCATTGCGATGAGCGCTTCCGATTATCATACAGGATCCACTTTTCATCACAGGTAATGATTCGATTCAAAATCCCTTCATTATTGTGCCGGTTGAGTAATGCAACGCAGCAGTCAACGCGCGTTTGTTGATTTGCTTCACTCAATTCGTGAGGTACCCACCTTTCAAGCTTTTTCACCTTCCCAATTTGCTTCAAGTGGATTAAAACAGTTTTATCACTAACACCGCAGCCTGCAGCTAACTCGGACGTGGTTTGCGATGGATCCGCTTCCACAATAGCCTTCAATTCTTCATTATCAACTTTGGTCTCCGGCCGTCCACGGGGCTTGTTCTGCAGGTCGAAATTTCCAGAACGAAAACGTTGGAACCAAAAAAGCACTGTGTTTTCTTTTGCGGCACCGTCGCCATACACATCATTAATCCTTCGAGCCGTTTCTGCAGCACTGGTGCCACGGTGGAACTCGTACTCGTAAATAACGCGATATTTCAAGTTTTCCATTTTGTAAACTGAGTGACGCAAAGAAAAAAAACAATTGAGGAAAAAACAAATGAATTATAATTTTCGAAACACAAATACTTGAGTAAATAGCTGTATAAATTTGAATTTGAAATTCCTAACCAAAGAGAAGATATTTGAGATCAAAGTTGCCAGTACGGCAAAACGCCGGTTTCGTATGTGGGGACCTAATATACATATGTAGATAATATAGGTTTGGTGGCTCAAAACTGAAAAAAATAACTATGAATGACTACTTTCGAGAATGGCACTTGAAATAAAAAACAACTGATTTTCACCTTCACTACTAAAAAGCAACTGAAGATTTTTTCAAATAAACATGAGAGTAATCAGCCATATCCCCGCTATCTCATTGTCCCATTTACAATTCCTAAAAGAGTAGCTCAACAGAAGAATTAAGAGTAATAATATACTCGTACATAAGCTCACCACGTGCAACCACTGCTGATTCCGGTGATGTGTTTGGTTGTTCCCGTAGCCAGTTACTGTTCTTGTGTATATCATCTGCGTATACAATGTATACACTTCATTAACACTAAAATACACAAATCGGTGTGTATTATCACGGGAATTCGAAAGTCTACATCTATATCTTGATTTCCAGATATTTTAAACATTTTTATAGAAAAATACCGTTGTAGTGATTTATTGATTTTGATATTGTGACGAAAGAAGAACATGATTCATAATCAAAATGTTTTTGTCTGCTTTATTCTGAATGGCTTTTTTATTTCTTTTGAGGAATTCATGTTATTCAAATAACATTAAAAATGGTCAATTGAGAGTAATAATTAACTGAAATGAAATATTTGCCGGTTGATAGACGTTGTAAGGAACGGAAATTTTAATATCGTGGCAAAGCTAATTGATGATAGTTTGATAATTAATGTATTGTTTGATCATTCTGCTTCGGTGGCGTTGCTTCATTTTGTATAATAATCAATGTTATTTTTGCTTATAAGACAAAGTTAGCTTATAAACAATGTAAACATTTATAATAAAAGAAAAACAACGGGAGCATCTAATGGGAGAAATATATCCTGTGTCAATGTGATATGACGGGAATACGCTAGCGCATAGGAAAAGACATATAATTGATGATTTTAAATATTTCACCTATATTTTAATTGTTATATGACTTTAATTTTATTTTCATATTTCATAACACAATTATTGAAATTATATATAATTCAGAAAAATCATCAGTACATTTTCTACATAGTACAATTAAAATTAATATTTTTACTCTAAATTCAGCCAAATCCTTTGGTTAAAAATTACAATTAAAAGAGTTAATAAAAATAAGAAAGTATTTCGGTGCAATTCAAACAGAAAAAATCTCAAAAACACAAAATGAATCCATTTTTTTCAATATTCATAAGTCAATTTAACATTTTTGACAATTTGAAGAATACTTGTTGATTATGACAATTTAGACGATAAGATTTTACTAATTTATAACAGTAGATCATAACATATATTAATTTTTTTTAGACATAAATATATTTCCTTCGTCATTAACTAAATAGTTCGCAAACCTTCTGTTGGACAGTTTAATTATTTCGATTAGGTGAATTTATTTCTACTTTATTTTAACCCATATTTTCTTTCCCCTTTTCTTCTGTTGTCACCAGAAGAATTTCCCGGAAGAGCACAAATTCGGCTAGTTATCAGGGTGGCAGCAAGGGGTGAGGTTAACTTAGCAGTTTGGCAGTATTTCACGCTAGCCCCGCAGACAGACGCTGCCGGCGCGCGGCGCGCTCGCCCGACCGGACCGCGCCGTGCCGCCCGTGCGGGTTAAATGACCCGGGAAATATCTGATTACTGCGTCAGCGGACACTGCCTCCGACTTATGCGCTCCCGGTAGATTCAATTCGCTTACTGGGTGCCTTTGTCCTCTGTGAAAACCGTAAAATTTTCAAAATGGCGATTTACCGTTATAAAATTACCAACATCTCTTTATATTTTTGATTTATCTAGCGTTAACGGAAGATTTCAATAATCTTAGATAAAAATATTCTTTCAATATTGTCATGAAAAGTGCTCTACAGAACAAGCTTTACCGATTTGTTAGATATGCAAAACTTTATAACACATTCTTCCTTTTTACATCTTATATTAAATTTCTTAATAGTCTTGGCTTGGTGTCAGGGTATTGGCTGAAATACTACAATAAGTTTTGCTTGCATCAACTGTAAAAAGCAGAATCGATGAACAGTTATCTATATACTCGTATATATCATGAAACTCAGAAGGGAACACAACGAGAGACATCTACCTAAATATTTCAGATCAGCATTAACATCGTCCATGGTCAATTAGGTGTCTACCTTTTTTGTCATATTTTTTTATTTTAATCCGTATGATTTAAAAAATCTTTTGAGTACGCAGTGCTTTGTATGATGTATTATTGTGTATAGTCTCAAATGATCATTTAGCACCCGTATTCCATTCAAATTTGAAATTGATGCATTATTATCACCATCACGTAATGCCCCTGTTGAGGTAGGCATAGAAAACAGATATTTACTTCATTCTATCCCGGCGTACATATTTCGCTTACACTTCGTCCATATACTCTTCTATTAAAAAAAACACATTTTTCTAGATCTTCCCAAACTTTTCATACTTTCTATACTACTCGAACGGATTGATTTTTACAAATATTTCATCATTAATTTCTTCTATGCCACCGAACCATCTCATTACTTAGTTTTTCATCTTAAGCAGTGAACCTTCTTTCAATCTGCATTCTTTCTTTATTTCCTCGTTTCTTGTTCCATCATACATTGTTTTACCCACATTATACGTTATGCTCAATTTCACAGCATTTTGTTACTTTCATTACTTTTTTTACACTATTGGTTGGTATCAAGATTTCATTATGAGCAACCAGCTTCGCTTCCTTTGAAATGCTCCAGTCGATAAAAAAATATATAACCCACCATTCACTTTCCATAAGTTTTCATTCCTAATTTTGTCACATATTTTTATTATACTCGTATTATACCTACTATTCATGTAAGCAAAATTTTATTTACAAAGTTGGGTAGTCGTTGCTGCACTTTTCACCCAAGTAATACGAGTATTACTTTAAAACTAAAAGAAAAAATGAATCGTGATAGAAATTTTAAATTTTACTGATTTTCAGTTACACTCATGAGTTACGTATTAAAATTTGGATGTTCATTTTGAAAACTTTTGTAATTCAAAATACCTTAAAGTTTTTATTTTCTACTTCATGGTTTTGACTGGAAGAATGAACAAAGGTACAAGTTAGGCATATAATTTTTTTTAAATAGTGTTCTAGTAAAAAAAGGGGTATAAATATTTATATCAGTATATTTTCATAATTCTTTAAGTTATTTTTACGTTTTTTTGTTTACAGTTTTATTCTAAACGAAATTAATTTTTCAGTTCAATTATGTTATTTTATTAAAAATTTTGAAGTTTTAATATTTTTACTATAATTCATAAAACAATGAGTATTACAATAATCCTGAAAGTAGGTTGCTTAATTCGTAGATGACGTGCCATGATAATATTTATTTGAATACTTAACTATGATTGGCCATTTTAGCATGATGGCTTTATGTTATTTTGTATGAAATATTCAATAATTTTAGATATATTTCACCTTTACGGTATCAACATAGAATGAATGTATGTCATATAGTTTTAGAATACCTTTTTACATAGTTCCAATCACTATGAAATCAAAATAAATAGGTTGAATTAAATTACCGAAAAATTCAAACATATTTTTTTCATCAAAATAAATATTTTTTCTTACTTAAGGATCAGCCAATTGATGTATTTTAAATTTTGAGAAAATAACTTTTTGAGAATTCCATTTTTTTTAAGACAGTGCTTATAAATTCGTTCAACAATTAATTATGTTTGTTTTGTTGGCATCAGCACTTTGCAAATACGAAATTCTTGCACATCAACCAAATAAGTACGATACATCTTATTATCGAATCCAGTGGTCTCCAAACTTTTTTGATCGCGTACCCCTAAGACAGAAGAAATTTATAGTGCTTACCCCTGAAGGGTTCTCACTATCATTTTTTACATAAATACGTACGTAAAAAAAGTCATAGATTGACAGTCTTAAATACAAAGATTCGCTATCTGCCTCTTCTACGAGTGCCCGATAGTGTCGCTGCTGTAAATTTCTCGTCTATTTGATGTTTATTATCGTGAAATTTAAAAACCCACGTACGAGTTAGTATTTGTTCTTCTTTATACAATTTTCTTTTTTTTTCTGTCACTTGGCGTACCCCCAAGTATCGACTCGCGTACTCCCTGGGGTACGCGTACACCACTTTGGAGACCACTGATCTAATCTATCAAAATATATTTAGTTTGTTACCATTGAATATTATTAAACTAAAAACCAAATTTTCACTGCCTTATTGGAAAAAAATTGGGAAATTTATATTTCATTGTTTTGTAAAAATAGTTCCAGTGTTCTCATCAAAAACATATTTATATTTAAAACCAATTTCCTTTTTTCGAATGAAAAACACGTCTTAATGATATGATACATCAATTTTAAATATTCAAACCAAACTTTATCGGATTAGGCTTTTTTATTATTAGCAGTTTTTGTTTCATCAGTGGTAATGGTCAAGCGAACACATTAAATTGTACCCTCTAATTAATCACCGGCCGCAAATATCCATGAAGCACTACACAAAAGCCATTCTTTCCATTAGCATTGTTTCGAATGCGATAGGCAGCGTCAGTGATGCATCAACAATCCGCAACCGGGCTGACAGTGCGCCCCATCGATAATTAAGCCCAGTGCGGTAGCACTTGTGCTCGATGCGACTAACCACTTTGTTTCACCTGCCCACATTGTTACTTTGGATTACGTTCAAGTTAATTGGATTAATGGACTCTTATATAAAAGACGAAATCGAATGTGTGGTCTTGTGTATAAACTTTTAAAAATTTCTTCCGAAATTTAATTAGAATATTTGTTTATCGCTTGAAGTAGCACTAATCATTTTTTTAAATAATTGTGGCTTCTTCGCTTTTAATATCTTATGATGATTTTTAGTAATTAAATTTAACTAATTAACTTTTTTTGGAAATCGAAAAATAGCATGTGTCCTTATTTTTCAATTGTTAAAACCACCTTCCCAAAATAACTTATATTAAAAATATAGCTTTTACATCTTTTAAGAAATTTAAGACGTACTCATATATATGTAAAAAAAACACATCTTATTGTTTACATGATTTAAATATTTTGATATCTGTGTTTCATATTGTGACATAATAAGATAACGCTTATATTGATCTAAGGAGCTTTAATTGGAAATACGAAATTCAACATGCCGCCTTGTGATAAACTTAATGTAAAAAATACTAACAATTTAAATAAATTCAATTTAAAAACAAAATTATTTGAAAAAAAAACATTGTGAGCATTATATGATGTGTAATATATTGGATTACACGTTTGTTGTATATTTAAGAGGAACTAATATAGTAATCTCTAACAGGTAGTTGACAATAACCTACGACGAGTGCTCCGATTCTTTGGACACTTTATTCGTGACCCAGGATCCCATTGAGTTGAACTGACCAATTGAGAGAAGCAACAGAACTACCCTTAATAATTGCTTTTCAAACCGTGGAGTGCAGGGATCAATAGAGAAAAGTCGTCAGAGGCTATTATGGGAGTTACGATGCTTAGTCATTAGTTATACGACAGGAAGATGTATACATTACAACTTGACTGGTTTATTTGTTTTTGGCAAACTCTTCCTACGAACTAGAAATATTTAAAGAGATATTTATTAAAAACCAGATTGAAATACTTCTGTCTCTTTTAATCTGAGTTCCACCGAAAATCGAACCTGCTACTCTTTGGCTGGAAGACAAGCGTCTTACCGACCTGGCAATGGCAATCGTCTTATGTAATAATGTATCACTCAAAGAAGTTTGCGATTTTTAAAGAACTTGAATACGGAGTATCCTGAAAATAAACTGGAAAACTAAGATTCTTATGAATTCGCTTAGGATGGGAAACCGAACAGAAAAATTTATGGAAGAATTCATGCAATCGTTGCAGTTAGAGTAATTATTCATGTATCTTTTAAGTCAGATTAATAATCATTAAATATGTAAAAAGACCAAAAGTTAAAAGCCACGGAAATATTTATTTTTGTAAAGTGGCTGAGGTTATACTTGATAAGACAAACTCACCCAATTGTACTGTATAAAATGAAACTGGAATACAAAATATAAGTTTTTTTGTTATAACTTAACATGCAATATGCTATCTTTAAAATAAACCATGGAATTACGTCATGGAGATCTAATAAGGCATATTTTTGTGGTATGGTATGGTAAATTAAATTAGAGGAATAACAAGATTTCCGAAAACAGAATTCAATATAAAAATATACATCAAATAACGAGTTTAAAAAGGTACAATAAATTGGCATGATCATGTGCAAAGGATGAATAACACACGAGTTCCCTAAGTTACTATGCATGTTATATCCACTGGTAGTCATCCAAAGTATTGAAACATAGATTTGAGTCAAAATCTTACAATTTACAATCCTGATGATAATATACAAGTCTAACTTAGGAGAAAAACGAAGTTGATAAATCTGTGAATGGCCATTTTCTGAACTTTTAATAAAAAGCTAACCGACTTTATTAAATTTTTATCTTAATTACATATTTAAATAGTCAAGACAATGATGAATGAACGCTGTGTGGAAAAATCGTTCATCTGCGAGATAAATGATCATTTCATGATGCTGTTTTGAATAAATCGAGAGAAATTTATTTCACTCATCTGTGTAAACATTTAAATTCACTATCGTGAATATAGTTCGTGAGTAATTATCATTGCCACTAGACCGTAGCGTCATTAAAAAGATGAACCGAGATAGGAACGGAAATAAATACATAGTTATTATGCGTGTAAAAATATCACAGCTCATCAATACTCGACCATTACTTGTATCAGTTATCACAACATAAGGTAAAATATTTTATTTTGGTTAACTTTGCATTTTTTTTCATGCAAGTGTTTAAATGTATAATATTATTTTTTTCTTTTTAAACATAGTAAGGACCAAAAGGACCAACAGTTTATGAACCAAGGAAATAAAAAAGGGAAGAATAAAACCGAAAATAAATGTATATAATAATAACTTTAAAATTTATTCCTTTGTACTATTGAAAATTATTCTACAATTTCTACAGTGAGTGGATCCGTTAATATATCTTGACGAGGGTTACCTTCGATAGACTATCTGCCTAAGTGGAATATGATGGAGAAGATTCTCCGTGTATAACATCTAAATGTCATTTAATTTCCGCCTGGCTTTCCCTTCTTTTGAAAGGAACTTGATAACCACGTGATATTTTTTTTTACATTTCAGAATAAAACAAAACGACACGTTTTTTTTCGTTTCTAGTTTACATACTACGAAGGGTAGAGGTAACACATTTTAACAGTAACATCGCTGGGCCATACGTAATCGTGGCCCGTGTAATAACTGTTTATGCACGCTCGAACTTCTTCAAGAAAATTTATCCGTACGGTATTTAAACGCCGTTTAATTTCTGATGGATTTTCCTCCTTTTGGAAGAAACCCGATAACTACGTTTTATTCAATTTTTAATATTTTAATATATACAAAACAACAGGTTTTTGATCAGCTTTAGTAGACCTATTACTTAGGGCAAAGGTACTAAATTTCAACTGTAAAATTGCCTAATCATGCGTTGGGCGTAGCAAGCGGTATAGTATCTATCCATATACGAGTACTCTCTACTTGTTCAGTTCAAAAACTTTAGATCATTCGTGGTAAACAGGTAACCAACACAGTGCAATAACATGCTTATAAATTATCAGTACAGTGAGATGAAGATAGAAAGGGGGTAACGTTTGAATTAAAATACATAAATTTCTTTTCACATTATCTCCGCAATGTCAAAGACTTGACTTTATATTCCTAATAAGTTTTATGTTTTGAAGAACTGGGATTTTGGAGAGCCCACACTAAGTTGTAATTTATTTTTAGTTTTCGATCTTGTAACACTTGCTTGTGCTTTTATGTAACTGTTTCTTGGGTGAGTAATTTTGCCGGTGTCCTTTGATGAGAAGTCATCTTTAATCGATGTTCTGGCTAATAGCGTTTTTTTAGCCCAATCTTTCACTGTGGAATATTATTGAGAATTTTTTCTATAGACAGTATCTAAATATTAGGTGTTAACATAAGTTGTGTCCGTTTTATTTTTCAATTTAAGTGTACGGTGAAGATGCTATGAATGAAAGGACAGCTCGTCGATGGTTTTTTGCGTTTTAAAGGCGGTAATTTCGACCTGAAAGACATGGAGCGTTCCGGACGACCAGTGGACTTCGATCAGGACCGTTTAAACTATATTATTCATGAAGATCCCCTTTAAACCACCATATCATTGTCTGAGCAGATGAATTGTAGTCACATAACTATATACCACCATTTTAAATCAATGGGAAAAGTCCAGAAGTTCGGCGCTTGGGTTTACGTTCCATGTATCAAATAAAATAATACATGTAACGTAAAAGCAAACACAATCGCGATAATCGCGCCATATTTATTTTTAAACATTTCATAATACAACGACACAACACGCCTTCTGTCGGATCTAGTTGATATACTACTGATGAAAGAGGCATAAAATATTAACTATTACATTGCCCGACCATGCGTGAACGTGGTTGGCGTAATATCAGTCTATAAGTACAGTCTCTGAATTTTTTAGGCCAGAAACTTTAACCATATTGGTTTATTGAGTAATATTTGAATACATGTATCTCTCATCCAACATAATTTTATGGTAGCCGATTTAATCTTTTGGTACTACTTAGAACTCACAAAAGATGTCAATATTGACGTTTAAACTGGTCTAATTTTTACTTTTATTGAAACACTACAAATTTAAATAAGACTTTTGTTTGTTATCATTTGTTATATTAATGCAAAAAATATTTTTACTATGAATTTTAGATACGATTTGATGAAAATAGTAACACGTTTAAAAACGTCACATACACTCGTGTTACTTTCAAAAACTGAATGTAGCATATGTTCAGTACGAAATTTATCGCAAACTGCAATTTGTTGTTAGTTTTGGTAACTCGTGAGGAAATTGGACAAAGGATCTTTTCAATGTCTAGAAAAATATCCATATTCACATACCTATAATCAACATATTTCATTCAATTCAGTCACGTCGTGACTCTCGTTGATTTTTGCTTTTTAAATTCTTCAAGATTTTTATACGTATGTGTTTCTTATGTGTATTGATTGAGTGGATGAATTATACAAATATCATTTTTATTTTTACAATTTTTGTTTGTACGTTGCGACTTTAGGCCTCCTGATTCTTGGCCTGCCTCATGCTTGTTTTACTTGTATATGTGTGATAGTTATTAGTACGCATGTACATACTCCAAATTCGAATTAGTATTTTATTATTGTAACTATTTTAACCGAACAATGTACTTAATTTACAAACTCCTAAAGAATCTAATCAAATTTATATTAAAAAAATTGTTCCGTGATTTAAATTGCATAATGGTTGCATCTTCATTAATATTACTTTATTTCACTCCTTCAAGCCTTTTCTCGTTTTGAGTTGTGAAACGATAACTTTCTTTATTTTATTATTGGTGTTGATAAATCAAAACGAATCGTCAAATCACAAAATCGATTACAATGTAAAAGCAAATAAAAAAAACGTGCAAAGTATGTGAAACGAAAAAATGCATGTCATACATACAAAATAATTAATAATATCAAAATTAAACGAACATGGAGCGGACATTCGTAAATTAGTGATTTCCGTTTAGCAGTTACAGTTTTAGTACTTTTAATTTTGTATGGTACTAGTAAATAGTTTTAATGTCATTCGCGCTAAACAAGCGGGTACCCCAGGTTCGATTCCGGATACCGTAGTGTTCCCTTTCTTTATTTGAATATCCTATTTTGAAAGCGGGAAGCCTACGATAGATTACTTCTAATCAATATATTTCCTTGTAAGTAAGGGATATTGAATTTATGACATTTAAACCAGTTTAGTAGTTAACTTAGTGTTACTTATACTTCTATATAATGACAGATCTTTCCTTGTTTATTATTAATGACATTCTTATTATGGTGTTTATATGACCAATATACAAAATGGCTTGTAAGTATTTATCGTTTAGATTCGTAACATTTTACATGCTCTTAATAATGTTATCGTTCGCGAATGGTGCATACTTCAATTTGATTGGAGAGGATAATTATTCTATTAATTGTTCATTAACGCGGATGTGTGAGTCTTTATTGATACTTTATTGAATTTATTGCCTATTTATGTCATAAATTGTCTTCGTTTACTATGCTATCGAAATTCTATTTTATGAACCAGTGTATAACATATACACATATAAGCATTGACAAAAGAAATTTGTGAAATATTTGATGGAAGACATTGAAAATTGTGTAAAATGTTAAACACAACATTGTCTATTAGTCGACGACTACAATTCTTCTTTTTTTTCATTGAAATTCAGTTAAAACTAAAAAAGCACTTAAAATATATATTATTTATAGTTAAGGCGTTAACATTGTGGAGGTTTCAAGACATTGTAATTTGTTTATCAAACATTGTTTAAGTACTGTTTGTTGGTTCTAAAGTATTGTTTGTGCTCCCCTGATGATGAGGGGAAAACCTTGAAACCGGTAGGGTTATATCGTTACAAAAAAGTGGAATAAACAGTGTTTGATAAAACAAACTTTAAAAAAATATGTTGTTGAATATCAAATAATATATTGCTAAACATGATTGAAAATTGTCAGTTAAATATGAATTAATTGAACCTTCAATTAAAAAATACCGACGTCGGTTTCAATTTCCAATAGTTTAAATAAAGGATCCCATTCCCATAAACTAATTTGTCTGGTAACAATACTCGCATTCTCCGAGAACGTGAGCGAGTTTTGTTGCCTCTTCACGTATGGTAGACACTGCAAATGTATCATAAGAATTAGGGCATAAAGGGTCCATCATTTACTAATTTTGTTGAAAAATATATAGTTATCTCTTTCCAATTGAGAGTGTAGGAGCAAAGGGTAAATGTGGTCGGATATCAGATATTTCGGATAAGTAAACTTAAACTACAATACTTTACTCGCGCTTCCCTTATCTGTAGGGGATAGGAAGCTGTCCAAGAAAAAGTATAAGCGTCCATCAAATAATGTGTGCTGACTCCAGAAGTTTACACCAGGAGTAATATGGTTTCTGGATATGTTAATAAGAAAAATAAATGGACAATTTATATAGCACCGTTTAAAAAGCAGACTTCATCAAGCACGCTCTTGCTCGGG
>OX463839.1:21661237-21840444 GCA_949825065.1 Odontocerum albicorne | reverse complement strand
CGAAAAATATTGAACTTCTTACTATAGAGGTGAAAGCGGCACTCTTTGTGTTTTCCAAATACCTCAAATATCCTGAATTTGGCAACAAAATATTTTGATCCACTCGTTTTATAGCTGTATATGTATGCGCCTTTCCATACATCACATTCTCAAATTAATCTTGAAAGTGTGACCATGTGCTTTGAAAAATGTGACCATACGCTCTGGAAAGTGTGAACACACGCTCTGGAAAAAAGTTAACTAAGGATACTTGTATAAGTGTTTTTTTTTGTTACTTATGAAAAGCTTAATGGTTTATTCTTCATATACACATACCATCCCACCATTTCCCTGTTGGGGTAGGCAGATATGACAAAGGGCTATACTTCCTAACTCGATGCACATCTTTATTACCTATATAGTCTTGTTAGTAAGGTACCTGTCATGTCCAGGTTGTCTTTACTCTTGAAGTAAATATAAAAGTGTTATTTTTAAACAACTAGATTTACATTTTTTTCATCTCTCGGCTTTGAAATTTTAATAACTATTTCGCTTTTAAAATACATTAAATATTTGAAAATTAACGTTGAAAACATCAATTTTTCAATTAAACAATATTTATTTTTTTAACACATTAAATGTTAACTGATTTTTTTACCTATTCTTGTACCTGATATGTGGTATAATGTACTTTTACATGCTAGGGTATCACGAGAGCGAAGGCCTCCTCTCAACATATGCGGTTGAAGCAGGTGTGAACTGTAGTTTTGAAGCCACATTGTTGAATGGGATATTACCTTCTATATCCGATATTATAACCTCCTCAACCAAGGTTCCATCTTAACAGGGCACGCGTGAGAAAATTTACACCAAGCAGTGTAGCAGCCTTTTGTTATTTCTATTGAATATACATACTTCAGGTTAAGACAACATTATACTATAGAAAACTTGTTATACATCTATCAAGTTAATTAATATACTATATAGAATTTTTTTTAATTGATTTAAAAAAAAAAGCAACAACATAGTTAAAAATGCTTGGAATCATGAAAAATATCAAAATAATTTTGTATTATCAACTTTTAAAAATGATGTTCACTTTCGTATTTTTGTTTTGAAGAACACTTTCATCGTATACATCATAACCTGGTGGGATTATTTCCAATTGACAATCTCTTACAATCGACTAAAAATGTTGTATAGGTAAGAAGTAAAAATCAGACTTATATCCTTCTAAAAAAATAGGGGTAACTAGAATCGAACCCGCAGCCTGCGGGTCGGTAGACCAACAATACGGTAGAGGTGTATTACAAACTAGGCTACGGATGTCGTTGTTAAGACATTTGTTGAATATCTGTCGAAACTAACAACACGGTAGAGGTGTTTTACGACCTAGGCTGTCAATATTTTTTGGAAGATTTTTGTTAATTAATTCTTAAATTAAATTAGTATTGTTTTCCTTTTACAGAAAATAAATAAAAAACATCGTATACCATATCAATTTTATCATTTACCTTATAATAATGATGAAAAAAAATCAAATCAGTTTTTCAGACATAAAAGTTTTGCATTTAATAACTCATTATATGTGGCATTTTTTCCAACCAATCACAAAAATATAAAGATTCCTGTATGTTTATTTTTACGTACGAAAGCAAATCCGAGACGATTTTCGCTTGTGGAAGTAAAGGGATCTACCAACGAGGAATAAGGTCGTTTTGATTATTTATTTCTTCATTAATATTTATGTCTACCCTTTTCGAAATTTAGATTTTTAATAAACTTTAAAGCGAGGGTGTTTCTCGTCTTTAAAAACCAATTATCCATCGAATATTAATTTTCATTTAACGAGTGGTGTACGATATTGATGGTCCTCGAGGTTTTTTTTTGTCGGAAAAAAAACATCAAAGCCACAGCCCTCTAATCATCAATCATACAAATCGCTATCGACCAATCAAAGCTCATCTCCTTAACCCCTCACCTGTGAAATAATTACCGTAACACAAGCACTACATCAATCACGATTAACAGCAAATTCAATCAATTTGCATTATGAGGGCGCTGTGTTGTCATAAGGGGAAGTTGCTTTCAAAAACACGTCCACATTCCAAGTATCAGAAAAATGTCTGAATTTTTATTTGAAATCTCCAAAAAAAATATATATCGACCTGTTTTTCTGTCTTTGTATATACAGCTGGTATTTTTTTGGCTATTTTTATTTGTTTTGAATTGGAAACAACAACAAAAATAGGACTATAGTAAAACCTTAAGAGCACTTTGATTTTAAATTTATAAAAGGTAGTTCAAAAGCGTATTTCATAATAATAATAATAATAAATTTATTTCAATAAATGAAATTAAACGCGCAGTTTTTTCTGATGATGATCCCTCTGAGTTACAAAACATGAATATAAAAGTTAAACCTCACAACAATAAAAGTGTATATAAAAAAGCTCAACAACTACATGTAAAATCAACACCAAACAGATGCTTTGATCACTACATTACCGTATTTCCATCATATTGCATCGGTGCAGGATAAAATGTCTATCATTCGATGTTTCAATTGTTTTCTTTTTATTTGGTCTTAGCTATGACTTAAGCTAATACTTAATAATAGTCTGAAAGTGTTTTTTGAAATGAGATAATAATGCATAAAAGCCTTGTTTTCATCAGAGTATTAGCACTTGTGAAGGGACTCGTGTGGGGCAAGGAGAATACTAGCACTCGTGAAGTGACAGTTGTGGGGCAAGGAGAATATTAGCACTCGTGAAGTGACGGTTGTGAGGCAAAGATAATACGAGTATTATCATTCGTGAAGTAACAGTTGTGGAAAGGACTCTATATTATTCAGGTACTCTCTAATATGCAGATGAATTCCTGGATGAACCATTTTTATGGTATCCCCAAGTCTCGGAGCCGTTGAGTTAAACTCCCACACCCCCAGATTAAGTAGGCAAGTGGGTTATAATGAAATGAAATTTTTGATATTCAGCAAATTAGATCATTAATCCATCAAACATTGAAATTTATATGTTGTAAGATCTATAATTAAGGAAACCTAACTACTCCTCACGACAGTATTTTTATTACGACTTTGATGTATGGGAGTAAAACGTGGACCCTGGAACAGACTTAGGGGAGCCGAATAAATGCTGTAGAAATACGTACATTAAGAAAAATATATGGAGTAATAATGATGTGTTAAGTAATATGAAGAAGATTACTCTGATATCGTAAAGGAAAGTAGAACAAATTAATGAATAAATACTAACACGACAAATATATAGTACAAATGTGAGTGTTAGACGAGGTAGAATAAGAACAAGGAGAGTGCGAATGAATCAAGTAAATAATATATCTATAGAACGAAATGTTAAAAGACAGATAAATCGTAGTTGTATGAGATGGTGTGTGGATGTATTATAGAAGCGGCGAAGGATTCGTGACTTTATATAAGTCTGGCCCTCTATCCTCTCTGCCTACATGTATATTGAAGTAGCGTGATGGTATGTATCTTCGAGTATGTCCAGTTTTCTCGGTCACACGTCATTTCGGGTTTCAGCTAAAATAATACTTCGGTCTTTCTCCACGACACGGCGGCCTGTCCAGAGTCAATGCTCACGAGTATGTATCGGACCTAATAAGTATTCACGGTGTCCGCTTGTTAATCCTATTTTTTTTCAGTTTTTCTTCTAGTTCTCTTCCTGACGCTTTTCAATTTTTGGTTGTAATAGTTCTAAGCTAAGGAATTGTTTTAGGTCAGAATTCTTTCCTTTAAATCAGAACGTGTTGCTTTTTATAAAAAAAGTGTTATGGGTATTTATCATTGTTCATTATATACTCGTATTACATGATATATATATTACTATACGATGCACCAATATCAACTGGAATTTTAAATTGCCCACCATTTAGAAACTGTCGAACTTTAAGCTACCGTATTTAAAATTGTCATTTAGACAGAAGATAAACTAATTGTGCAGCGCTATACGATTGCAAAACGTGTACAGATTATACAATTGTATTATGGAAATAACCGGAATATTACTAATGCGCTTCGTAAAGTTTGTGCTGTTTATCCTCCGGAGTGCCGAAATTCGACAGTGAAGCATTTCAATAATTAAATCGAGGTAACGGGTACAACTGTGAATGAACAAGTACTGATATGTCAATGTTTAGCTTGTTTAATCGAAAATATTGCTTCGGTGAGTGAATGTGTCGAACCACAACAAATAATCATTCTTAGCAATTAGACATTTTCCATAACTTTATTACAGTGAATTTTTCCTAAAGATTTGCATTTGCATGCTTATAAAGTTCAATTGTATCAGGAACTAAAGCCAGTTGTAATTTTCAACGTCGTTCGTCCGTTGATTGATGTTTAGAAAATAAGCAAACTTTTTCAAGAAAATCATCTTCAGCGATGAATCATATTGTCACATAAATGGATTATTATCCATTTATGGGAACTCACTTCCCCAAATAAGACCGTTTTAATTAAAACGGTCAAATTTGGGGAAGGGTAAATCCAAGATCCATTGAAAAACTACCAAACATAATCGAGCATCCCCTCACTATTCCAACGGCAATGCATACTCGTAATTCTTAATTATCTACTTTACTATATGTTGAAATCAATACCATATAAAAAATTAAAAAAAAACTGATTCATACAATTACTGTTCTTATTGTTTATATAAAATTGATACTTTCTAGTTGCTATTGGGTCACCCGTTAAAAAACCTTTGTTTACTTTGTTTTATTAAATGATAAAATGTGATATTTTTATTGATCATGACGTATTAAAAATGACAAAACGCATTTAAAATATTATGAAAATCATCTAAAGAAAAAAATCTTTTTTATTTTTGATAGTGAATAATTGTGTCAACTGAAATTTATTATTTTGACAATATCGATAAAAATAATATCAAAACTTTAGTTTGTTACTTTATAAAAATAAATTTAAAAAACTATTATAAAAATTAGAAAAGTATTTTTGTTGAAAATATAACCGTTAGATGTTGTCAAAATGTATCAAAGTTGCAATGTGTTGTAAAAGTTGCGGAAATACTCATAGGATAAAAATAAAACCATGTGAAATGTTCTTTCGAAGTGCAGCAATATAACAACAAAGAAGGGGAGAAGACTTATGATGAGCTTGCAGCATCCCCGGAGATATGTGGAATCCTGTAACAATAAATTATAATATAATGTATGGTATGATGTTAGATTTCTGAAGTGTAACTTTCTTGTGGAAATTCTTATCATACTAATAACTTCATTATGGGTAAATAAATGTGAAAGGAAAAAGTTATGAATAAATGTGATTTTGAATCTGAAACATTTAATGCGCTTCAGAAAACAAGTGAGTATAAATTTTCTGAGATTTTTCATAATCAAAATATTAAAGAGAACAATTTGTCACTAATGGATAATACTGTTTTACATTGCCATGTTTTCATACCAATTGGCTCAAGTATCTTTCAGATTGACCTGCCTTATATCCCTGTGGGGTATAAGACAGGTGAATTAGAAAGATACTTAAGCCAATTGGTGACGGGTCGATAATTGATGGTTTCTTTATATAAATAAGTATCCCAGTTTCTCACTTTTCCAAAAGGAATGGCTGAAAAGAGTGTTGTATAGAATATGCTGAAATATGTACAGTATAGATAAGAAGAACAACTTTATGAAAACAAAAGAAGATTAAGAATTATAGAACGTGTACAGTGGATGAACGTCCTATTTACATTTGGAGGCCTGAATAAATCGCACCAGTTGATTGTGAATGCTTTGTCTATCCAGGCTGAAGATGAAACACTTTGTGAAGAGGGATATGAAATAGAACAGGGTGGTAAAAAATAATACCAACGGCTGCTGATGACTTCACAAAAGGTAACTCTACTGAGGCTTTCCCTGGGAGGCATCAAGAATGGGTTAAAGAAGCATTGAGGTTTTTCTAACTGAGCCAATCAATAGTTTGAATGTAGATCGGATAATTTATTTGGTCGCGTATGGTAGGGGAATGGTCCAGCTTGTACTCAAAATGAAACTTCAATGTCCTCGAGAATACAGAGGCAAAGCCTGAATAAGAATAACAAATAAGATCTCCGCGAGAGGATAAACCAAAAGGCTCTTGGGTAGTGGGCAATTAAGGTGTGATGCGGGCACTTAAAGTGATGCAGGCGATGATAAAAATTTGGATTTCCCTTAAGATATTATTGCATGAGAGATCAAAACAGTGTCGGTTGTGGGATTGAGAGTCATTGCATATTCTAAGAAGCTGGAATACCAAAAAAGCTCAAGATGAGACTATTCATCCTGTGAGGCTCAGAAATTTGCATAATCTCAAATAAAATGTTTCATAATTTCAAAGAGATAATATCTAAAATTGTCAAATGGATTGAGCAGAGTTTTCTGTATTTGACTTTTTAGTAATTTAAAAATAAAAAAGGGAATTTAAATTATTCCACTTAAAAATCTGTAACTTCACAGTTTCAACATTAAAGGAAATTTTATTTTGTATATAAATAGAATGCTTCTGGTGTTGACAAAACACACCGTATTTACATATAACAAGAGAAGAAAAAAAGGTTTTTGTATGGAATTACCTAATTCACTTTAGATATCCAAAAGCGAATGGCTTACATTTTCAGTAGAACCTCCTCGCTGTGTAAAAGGTATCCCGGTGATTCGGAACAAGGCTTGTGAAGGTCTGAAATATTGAATAGATTTTTGATAAAGGTATTGAACCCCTTCATTGTTATTCAATTTGTTCGGCAGCGGGCGTTTATCCGATCCCAATCGATCGGCCCGAAGGAAGGAAGATAATTAAAAGTCCATTAATCTTTAAGGTCCATTATGCTCAATTCACTTAGAGTTTTCGCGCTATTATCCACACTATCGACAAGATTTTAAAAGCGCACCGGAAATTGAATTGTTTTTCATTTGTTTTTTAAAGTAAATGTGTTGAAAAATGTTCGGAGGAGTTAAAAATGAATGGATTTTTCTAGTAGAATGTGATTCGTATTTTAAATGTTCTGTTCATAGGTAATTTTCAAGTTTTTAATGACGTAAGAAATAATTTAATAATATTGCATTCACAAACTAAGAAAAAATTTACAAAAGTAATTTAAATAAAATATTTTACAAACAAAAAATTATAGTTGAAATGTTATTTTGTAAGCATTATAATATATGCTCGTATATTCGAAACGGACAGTATCAAACTTTGTTAAAATGATATTCCACAAAAGTATTTTGATGCCAACATTGGTGTAAGAGAGTGTAACGTGGACACAGAAAATACTTGATAGAACCCGAATTAATGCTCTAGAAATGCGTGCATTGAGAAGAATACATGGAGGGACAATGTTTGACTAAATATGGAATGTAGTGATGCGGGATAAATATGATCTTTGAAGGCTGATGTGTTAAGTAATATAGAGAACAGCACGCTGAGATGGTTTGAGCATGTAGAACGAATGAAGGAAGAAATACTAACAAAACATATATATTGTGCAAAATTAAGTGGAAGAAATGGGAGAGGAAGACCAAGAAAAGCGTGGCTAGATCAAGTGAATGACACTGAAAAAATAAAAACATTGAAAATCAGAGAAATTGTAAAAATTTTATGAGACGGTGTATAGATGAAGACAAGGCTTAGGATGTGTATAAATGAAAGTCAAGCGCTCGGTCCTCTCTGATTACCTTGACAGGGAAATAGCGTGATGGTATGCATGTATAAATATTTAATATTTATCTTAAGATTGTGGATGTCGACTCAAAAAATTAATGGTGAATAAATCAATGATGCATACCTAGAATTTATAATAAATATCATAATTCCACAAGAATAGAAACAAGACTTCAACCGTAGCTTGGTGTGTCGATTTTGTAATATTTTTGTTAGAAGGTGTATAAAAACAACTTAATAAAGTTTGGCGTTAGTCGGATATTTTCCAATTTATTTCCATTGCATTATTATTCAACCTGAAAATTATACGATAAAGTATTTATAATTTAAAAGATGATTCCATTTCATATTTCAATAAAAATTTGATTTAAAAAAAAAATCTAATTTTTTTATAAAACTTTAGAGTATCATTTAATCTTCGGATATATTTTTATGTATTCAAACATAATTTTTGAACAAACATTGTATTAAACTGATAAATTGAAATATACACTTAACTTGAAATGAATAAATAACATAAATTACACTTACTCAGTGTGAAACATGTTTCTTTTTCTTATCCAGATGCAAACTTCGGAGAGAGCTTATTATTAAGTTTAAATGTAAAGATCATATTTAAGGCTTTTAATTGAATGTGAAAAATATCGGCTATTTTATTTGGTTCATGGTCCGATTTGAGGCTTTTTACGCCAGACAAGCTCAAGGTTTCTATCATAAAGATGGATTTCAGATATTTCCATACAAAATCACTCAAACGAAATTAGAGGAAATGATGCGTAAAACCTATTATTTTATAAAAGTGTAATTAGAGACGACCCATTATCTCGTTCGCCATTGTTTTTTTAATTTTATTTACATCTTCATCGTTTTATTAATAACCCAGGAAAATATTTTTCTGGCAATTATATTTTAGTATCATAATTTTATATTTCTGTCTTTGTCAAAAAAAAAACTAAAAAATAGTATGATTTTGAATATTTTAAGTATACTGCTTGAACTTGCATAACAGTTTTGGTATTATAGAATGATCAGAATGGAGTATTTTAAACAAATAAATTAACGACGACCTACGCGGTTTAGTTGGTATAGCGGCTGTTTCTTCAAAGGTTCTAGGTTCAATTCACGATCAACATCATCCCTCTTACAAACCAGGATGGATCATGGCTTCCTGTAGGATTGTTTTATATTTTTCTTTCTCTGTACTATCGCTCTTCCAATTGGTTACACCCAGTATGTGGCAATTCCTTTTCATATCACCCAGCCTTCTCAGCTTTGGTGTCCTGCGTTCTATCAAATCGCTAACCAAAGCCTTCTTCTCAGGCTGAGTATCCTGCTTGCAGTATAAGTGCCCAAGCCAGCAAAGTCCATTTATTATTTTAAAATTTGCTTCGATAGCTTTGCCATTCCACACAAGGAAATAAATATTCCATTACTTTCATATGTTGAAGGGTGCTTCAACATATTTGAATTGGTGATTCGGATATATTGAAAAGCGAGATTGGGAGACAATTTTATCTTTAGTCCCGGCAGTCAAGCCTTCGGGAATCACTGGAGTTGTTTGTCATTGCACGTATTGGTAACATTACCGCACTTGAAGTGTCAACACTTACAAATATACTGAAAGCGTGTGAATATTGGTACTTATCACTCTCTTACCTGACAGAGATCATTTTTTTAGTACCATCGAAAATCGTACCCAAAATCCTCGGGTGTCTTACAACCCAGGTCAAGGAAATCGTTAAAAGAAACATGATAGATGCCTTTGACATGTAGCGTTAGAGGCAAATGTTCCATTTACCATGAACAACAAGCTGCACCAACGTTTCTATCTTTCAAGAATAAGAGATTACCAAAAACCTTTAACGACATGTAGAAAAAGAATTCTAGCATACGAGTACTTTGGGTATGTCGCCAGAAGGAAAAACGAAAATATGGAGAAGTTAGTGATCACAAGGACAGTTGTGAATAAATGTACTTGAAGAAGGTGCTCTATAAGATAGACGGAACAAATACAGGAGTATTGCATTCCAGGACTGGAAGAGATGAGGACAAGTGGTGCAACAAGTTCTAAACATAGCAGAGGATCATGACGCTCAACATCAAGCATGCGTTGAAAAAGGAATGTTAATTGTTTAGTTGAACCTGTGGAAATTTTTAGTTTGGCATATTTATGTTTTTTTTTTCGAAATAAGGTTCTTTAGAAAATATTATATTGTAGTTTAAGTATTCGAAAAAAACATGAAATGAAAATTATGTAAGGTCTTAGAAAAAAAAAAATAAGACCGAACGTGAATCGAACCCAAAACACTCACTTGCTTAAAATAAGTGCTGACCATTAGACTACGAAATAGGCTAAGAGGGGGAAAAAAGTAAAATCATACTTAATTTAATATCAGGTCTGTAAGTAGTTATTTATCTTAACTCAATTCACCGTATATACAATATTATATTTCATCAGAAACATAGGGGGCTATAAAACACCTCCATTCAAGTCGGTTGACAGCCTTGCATTTTATGTCATTCGAAGCCATAGCTAAACGAGCTAGAAGTTGATTTTTTTCCTCTTATGCGTTATACTTCTTACAGATTAGTCATATCATTTGAATTGATCTTGCGAGCGAATCAATCGCATTGCAAAAATAATGATTCGCCTCTATTTTTCAAGGTTAGTTGCATTTCTTCTACACTCTGGGAGTAGAATGTTGCTTGTTTTAACATAAACTAAATATATTTTTTGAAAAAATATCATTAGACCTAGACCTGAAATCAAAAGATCAATAAAAACTAACATGGTATTGTTGTCTAAGTGTACATGGTATTGCTTATTGATCTAAGAAATATAACATGGTATTGCTTATTGATCTAAGAAATATATGTTCTCTTGAACTTGCTTCAAAAAATATTTATTGTTATAAGTTTGTGTATGCGTATATTTATGATTTGCCGTATCGATATTGAATTTTCCACGCGTTTTATTTTCAACAGAGTGATTTTTGAATGACGCAAGTGTTAATGTGGGAAAATAAATTATTTTAGAAAAATGGATATGTAATTTTTTTATTTAAAAAAAAGGAACATAACTTGATGATAATACACAAATCCTAGATTTTTTAAATCTGTGAATTATACTTTTGCAAATAAATAAACATTTGGTAACGTCATCTTTGGACTCTGCTTCGAGCCATAATTAATTATCATAGTTCAGATGTAAAAGGTAAAAATAAATTAGGTGAATAGAAGTTCACAAAAAAACCACGAATTTAAAACGAAATATATTTTCGCGTAAAATTTAATAAACGACAAATTTAATATTAGTTTGTTTAAGAAATATTTCACGATGTTTCTCTTATAAGGGTTGTAACTAGAACTGCAGGGTAAAAACCAAGGGTGGCTTGTTAACCATTTGTCTCGGGAAACCGCGCCGGGAGACTTAGGCATTTATACTCAGCCAAAACTTCCGGGGCAGAAGGCTAAAGCCAAATAAGGAACCTCCTCGAGTCATAAACCTGGTGAGTTCAACATTGTATCATTTCCGCATTGGAGTTAAACTTTGGGAAATATACTAAATAACTTAATACAGAAAGTGAAAAGTTGAAGTTACCTTCAGATTTTTACGGCCTATTTGCTTATTCCCTTTGAAGATAATAATATGATACTAAAAGAGTATTCCAGTCCTTTAAAAGCTAAAAGAATTTCACTTAAAAAATATGGAGGATGACCTCCTTAACTAGTTGTTGGTTATTTGCTTTCTCACCTAGAACTTTCGGGTAAAATTTCTGGTGATACCCAAAAAGGGTCCCAGTCAGGTTTTCGACACTAAGATTTTTAACATGTTGATGTCAGAACATGTTGATGTCAGACGTCATGTCGATTGAAATAAAATGTTCAGCATCTCTCAGATTATGAACTTGGACTTGTTCAGCATCTCTCAGATTATGGACTTGGACTTGCGCCTGGATATATCAGAGTTTGTCTTTTATCTTTTTTGTTCACGGTTCATCATTTTTGAAGCCATTCTTTATTGTCCAGTTATTTCGAAACAAGTTATCAACTAACGTAAAACTCGCCACACACATAATGGTGATTGACTGAATTTTCATGTTTGGTCAGCCAAAAGATAATCTTTTTCAAATCATTTTGTGACCAAATCCGTTTTCTTAACTCACTTCTGATTGGCTGACTGGCATTTGATTGATTCCAATCCAAACTGTTAGGTTTATAAAAAAATAAGTTACTTCATCCAATAATTTCAACCGAGGTTAAGGTATTCGATAATTCTATCAAACGCTTTCCGGATTCTCAAACATTTTGTTTTTATTTAAAAAAAACTAAGATAAGACTTTGGTTAACAAGTAGCAAAACATTTAGAGTAAATAATGAGTACTTTTATTACTAGTGTTTTTATGATAAGTGATTTGTGATAAGCGGGAAAATTATCTGGAGATCCCATTCTACATGCGGGTTGTTAGTATAACTACGGAGTCCATTTTCTGTGTTGAAAAATAATCAAGAGAGAAAAAATCACTAACCCTACTAACAACCACTTTTTGGGGTTTGATCAATACGTAGAGTCTTGTATTGTGTGTAGCGCCATTTTAATGATGTTCTTGTATAATTTTTTCCTTGAATGTACTTAACTTATTTTGTATTTTTTTTAAATGTTAATGTTAAGCTGGAATATTTAACGAAATACTCTTTATTCCACTTGCTACACTACTCGTAACTTACCGCGACACGTAATTTTACTAGTTTTATTTATTGAGTACGCGACTGTACTCAATAAATAAAACGTTTAGTTTAAAAATCGTTAAATTTAGCAATTTTTGTTTTAAATCAAATAAAAATTGGAAAAGAGATGCATTTTCCTATGTTTTTTTTTGACAAATAATAAACAATTGAGTCTTAATATTCGAGTGAAATAAAAAAATTAAAGATTTTTTTTACTGGTTTTGTAAATTAAAAAATATTTTAATTATATAAATAGAACCCAAATTGAATTTATAACGGTACACTTTTTTTGACGTTCGCCCATAATAATGGTTTTAAGAAAAATACAATTTACATAACCCCATTAAAGAAAAGCCCTGCTCTAGAGCGCTCTAGCTCGGGATTAAAAACTCACTATTATTGAGAGATTTAAATATGACAAAACAAATATATTTAAGTCGAGTGTAAGGATATAAAGGTGGTGGCAGTCATTAGATAATGCCCGGCTAAATGTGTTAAGAAAAACATATTTGGTAAGAAAACAGCACAAAATTTAAGGGATAACGAACAACAAAGAAATCTTCCTATAACATATATGACAGTAACACATTCGGCTTAAGATGTTGTGTTGTGGGTGTATGAAGTGTTTATACACGTATGCAATCATGAATTTTGATAAAACCTCCCAAAAAAGGCTTTGGTCAAGTTATTTTTAAAGCTGCACACGCCACTCATATCTCTAACATTATGAAGCAGACCTACGCCACAGTATCAGCAACGCCAAAGGCTCTTTTATAATACAACGCCAAAGGAGATGAAATCGAACGCAAAGTTCTACTTCTATTCATTTTAAAGACATAAGTAAATATAACTAGTGTATAAAACTTGGCGGGTGTGTTGCCATGAAGCAATCTCTCTCAAATAACTACAAAGATAATCTTCGACTTCCATTGAGTAGGTGGTAAGGTATCTGTTTTCCTACCTAGGGATTATGCGTTCGGTTCGCAAGGTTATTCAATTTTATAAAAAAGGTTTTTGTCTAGTTTTCCTTTACGCCCTCGTTACCATTATTTTGGTTGGCTTAAAGTGATTGTCACGCAGTAATTTATTCACTAGGTTGTACTTTATAGAAGAAAAGTGTAATAAAGATGTGAAAAAAAAACTCCATGAATATCAAAATGTAACCCTTTTAAAAAACTAGGTTACCAACGGAATTTAACCAACTAATCCCGGGCTGGAAAACAGGGTGTTTTCCCAAAAAGGCCCATAAAGTCGCCATTAATTCAAGAACTTTTATTTTATTTTCCAATTTATACATTTTTCAAAAATACTTTGTATTTTTAATACACCCAAAATCGTTAAATAGATAAGTAGAAATTTTCATAAGTTTGAAATTACTATCCACGTTCCAATTTCATTTGTTACATTTTCAGAAATATAAATACTTGATTTAAAATTAGCAAATGAATAGTCATAATTTGTAACGGGAAAGTAGTTAATTATTCCCGTTTTAAAATTCAGCTGATTACTGCTTATTGAAACTGTATGAATTGAAAATCAACAACTGTGACCGCTCGCCAATTTAGGAGTTTTAAGCTCATTTAGTGACTTAACATGAAACATAAGCTTTCAGGCAGGTTACGCATAATTTAAAGGCAATTCAAATGCTTTCAGGCATGTTAAGCATAATTTAAAGACAATTCAAACGTTCCCATGTATTTACCTTCAAAATCAGCATACAAACCCATAGTTATAGTCTTACCAAATAAAAGGTATTATTTGAGAATCGACAGTCATTATTATATTGGAAAACAGACCAGCAAAGAAGAAATACGTGAAAAAACTTTAGTTTCAAAAAGAGTTTTTTGTTACAAATAAGATATCATTATTTTTTTATTTCAATATTGCAAAAAAAAAAATAAGCGTAAGATATTTTCATAGTACTTTATGAAATCGGACGAGTTTTTGCAACATCGTTTATTTTATTTATCACGCATACATTCATTTATTGGAATCCGGTAAAAAAATAGTAAACCACAGTTGAAATGTGTTTGAAAAAAATTTCAGTAAAATATGTGTGTGCTTCAATAACAATTGCACAAATATGCATTTTTTTATATTAGCAATAAAATAAAGGAGCACTTTAATGAAAAAACAAACGATAAAGCGATAAAAGGGATCATTATGTTCAAGTAAAAAAGTTTTCGTGAATATAATATCAATTCTCAACGCTTATAAAGATGGAAAATAATGACAATAAAAAAACTCAACTAAAGTCAGCTACAAAATACTGTTGCATAACTGGTCTACTTGCAGTAAACCTGGAATGTGAGTATTACTTAATTTCAGTAATTCCAAGCACACAAAAAAGGTATAACGAGTGAATTTATTATCTTACTTTTACTTTGGATCCAGTTTAAGATATACACGTACATAAGTCTCCTAGTTTATTTACAGTTGTCTGACGTGCGAATCTAGTCCTTTTTACCCGCCAACTTTCGGGTGTCATTTACTCATCTTATCTGTGGTAGGTATACTTACACTTTGTCAATTCTGAGTCTTCAATCAAGGATTTTGGTTTTGTGGCCCATCTATCGTTAGAACATCGGACTGCCCAGTTTTTCTTTTCTGTAACATTTTTCAATTACATTGATCACGTTTATTTAATTTAGCGATATATGTTCACGATTCTCTGTGACGTGACCAACAAAAAATAAAATTCAGTTTTTATGTCTAAAAAATCGTTTAAACAAAAAGTTAAATGGAGCAAAAAATTCAGTTATTCTTTATGTAAACACTACGAGTATAAATGATTGAATATAGCAAAAAATATATAAGAATGTGTCATGTCACCCACATCACTAAACATTTATATACGTGTAAATCCAATGAAAAATGTTATATGGATGTTAAATAAATGACTAGGAATTTTTAAGGATTGCTATTGCTGATTACATTAAAAAATAATGAAGTTAAATAATGTGAGGAGTATATTTTATAATTTAATTAAATTCAAAATGGCTATAGTATTTCAAAGAAAAATTCCTCGAACGCCATTTTGAGATAGTTGTCGGCCTACAAATTAAGAGAATCCTAAATTATCATTATTTCTTACTCCGCTGATCACGTGTCAAAGATGATACGAATCACGAAGTTCTGTTGTGTTCTAAATATAATTTCTCGTGCCCAAAATAATAATTATTTGTTATTGTCGGCAAGTGATCCGGCGTCACAGGGATTGAAGTATCAAGGTTTGCCGACGTGAGATCGTGCAGGTGGGTTATGACGCGTTCTCCCACCTTGCCAGCCGTTCGGCTTCCCGGAGGAACATCGTTTTCGCCCCATTCTCGGCCGGACCTCGAACCTACAGACATCTGTCTGTCTAGTGCATTTTATTCCATCCCGGGCCAACGAGTTGCTTCTTACTTCACGCCCGTTGTTGTAATATAGTAATTCTTTTAATTAATAATTACTCTCGAGTTTACTTTAATAACTTTAAATTCAGTTAAGGTGAAATTCTCTATCAGGAATTCTCCCTTATTCAGAAGCCGCTTCCGTTACCACGACCAATTGGACCCAATTACGCATTTGTTTCATGGGTCTCAATTACGCAGTTATTTGTTGCATCATAATTGCCCGTCACGGGTTGTTTCATGACCCTATTCTCTGCCAGACCATCCGAGGAAGACCTCAGTGGGCTGCATGCACTCTCGGAGTAGCATCTACCATCATCCGTTTCAAAAAAATTTGCCACGACCATCAAAATGCCGCAAGCCGTCTGGACCTGCCGTGGACTTCGTGCATTTGAGTGAATTGGACACATCAGCCGTTATTACGTCATAATCTTCTCAAAGGTATTGTGAATCTATTTATTGTAATCTTTTGTTGATTTCACTTTCCATCTAAATAGTGTGGGGGCTCGGCCATTCGCATTATGAGTGGTCTGAATTTTATTTAAACTTGACCTCAAATTTAGAGAGTTACATGAGCCATTTTAGTTATTCGAGATTTACCTTCCTTTTTTCTTGCGAAGTCGGATCATTGATCCGATTTTGATAATAAATACTAATTTTCAATTTATATTGTGTTTCAATTGTCATCCCCTTCCAGGTATCAGCATTGAGAGAGTTCCACAAAGTTACCCATCGAACCTTGAGTTGTAAAAAGTCCTTGCTCATTTTCATATACCGCTGAGCTAACCTCGAGTCAGGACTGTTAAGGATTTATTGCGTGATATTTCTAATTACGTAAATTAATTTCAAATAATTTACTAAAGAGCTAAACTGCCTGACAATAATAGAGTATGATTTAGTTTTTGAGGGGTGTTAGTTTATTCTAACTACAAACTTCCTTTCAATTTAATTGTGGGGTGGTGGTCACCAACTATGACCACTTTTTAATGTTTTAGTAGCCTTTGTGGGAGGTACCGTTTCAAGCAAATCAGCGTAAATATTATACATCCCAGGTAGGTCTATTATCAGTCTTTAGAAATATCATTATCTTTGCTGCTGGTGTGAGAGCGAGTTTTGCGTGTCGTGGCTGGACGGTTTTGTCATTATCTCTGCTGCGAAAACTAGTACAATCATAACAAAATATTAACATACGTACGAAACTTAACAATTTGTTCATCAAATTTTTGTAAATAGTTTAAGTTTCAATTAAAAATAGATCTTTCTGTAAGCAAGTGAACGTGGTTACTTTAAGCAACCAGCGCCCTCCTACGTTCATTGTTTTATTAATTATATTTACAAAATGTAGGTTATTTATACCAATATGGCTAATTCGAAATGACTATGGGACACTGAAATTGAAGACTTGCTTTTATACGAAGATATGCCAACTGGTACTGAAAGTATTTTGGACGACAATTTCAACTACTTTGCAGCAGAAAACAATGTTACAACTATCCAACAAGATTTAACAAAACAATAAAAAAGAAAAGTTGAATAGGACAAAAACCCGAAGTGAATGACGTATGTGATTTTCGAAAAATATATGAAACCCGTTTAGTACCCGAAAAATATGGCAGATCCTCGTAAAACACCAGGTAAAATATAAAGAACGTTTGGTTCCTGCAAATGTAGCTACTGATTTAAGCACTACTTCAACTCCATCATGAATTCAACACGTTTCATCACGAATACACAAATCTTACAATATGTAAGCAGGCAGATCCGACTGGAAAGCAGCAAGTATCACAATTAATAAGAGGTAGGTACTTCCAAAAGATAGACAGCACAAGAAAACAAGCATCGCGTACTGTGTGGTATGCTCATGGTCTATATTTAAAATCCGCCTTTGCTTAAGGAAAGGAAAAACCTGCTTTTAAGATCACCATTTGAATGAATTTTCATTTTAGTTTAGTACGAGTATATACTTTAGTTAAGTTTTAAGTCCCTGATGTATGTGAAAAAAACCTCTTCAAGCGCAGTGGTCGCCGTACTGAATCCCATTCCTGGAGTACATTATAAGGCTTAGAATTAATTAAAAATATTTATTTAAAAAAATGTGTCATTTTGTTTTATATTTTCATTTGTATAAATAAAAATCCAACAATCTACAACGTGTTTATTTTCCCTGCCCTACTAGGGAGTTTAAACAAAATATTTTTTTGCCTCTCAAAGAGTTAAGAAGTGAACTGTTCGAGAGATTTAAAGGGAAATATCTGAGAATGTATGTTACGAAATTGATTTAGAAGTGTGAAATGATGAATTAAATTTATGTGATATATGATGATCAATGAGAGATGAGAACAGAATAAAATATATTTTTTGTTGGACAGTATAACATTTAAAAGGTCAGTTAAATAATATTTTAGTGTCAAAATTTATGAGAAGAATTAAAACGTGAATGTAAACAAAGGTCAAAATGAGCAGAATAAATGTTGTACAAATGCACGCACTGAAGAGAAAATGTAGAATAATGATGTATCACAGACTACGGAATGAAGTAATAAATTATGAATGTGAACTTGAACTCATTTATTACGAAGGATACAAAAAAGTACTTCGAAATGATTTGAAGATGATGAAAGAATAAATGAAGAAAGTCTGACAAAAAAATAACAGTGCGAATGCAAAAGGAAGACGAAACAGAGAAAAACGAAAAAAAAATCACTTAATAATATTTTGAAACCCAAAAAACGTAAGGTTAGGCCAAAAGAATGAAATTTTATAAAAGAAAATATAAGAAGTCAGAGAAATCGATGTAGCTGTTTGAAAACGTATCGACAGTTCTGGCACTCTATTCTCTTCTCATGTGATAATACGAGAAGGGCTATGTGTTAAATGCACCAGTTCTTTGGCTTAACTAAAGAAATAACAGATTCTTAGATGTCTAAAAAATATGATTTGGATAACTGTTGCATACGAGTAATTATGATATTAATCGACGGTTAGTGCTGGTCTTTACACTTTCTACAAAATCTTGGGTTTTTAAAAGACCAGCATCATTAACTCAACCAATTTTGCAAACACTGATCGTGATACAGATAACTTCTAAAATTATATGTACAATACTAGATAAGAGATTTGCAGATAGACGAAGATATAAGGGAACGGACCAGAGGATCTGATATGACAAAACTCAGATTTATTTAATTGTTAGTTACTAACAGCCAAAAATATATATAAAAACAAATTTCAAAATATATTGTATGTGGATAAATTTCTATTATTTTATAAAAATATAACATTTAAAATTATTTTAAAAGAATTATTGAAAATAAGATAAATATTGCTATAGGCCGCCGTAACTACGATATGATTTTTAAGTTCTCTATTTTTTAGTAATATGTGAATTATGAACATTGATTTTTTCATATTCTATTAAATTTTGTTACTTTCTTTGTGGGTTTGTGTTTTAATATTTGTATAAAAAATGTTGCAATTTGTTTGAAGTAGCGAGAGCCATTGCCAAAAAACGAAGGTAGTTTCGCAAATCAGTTGTTTAAAAACCTGTATACATTTAATAATTAAAGGTTCTTTTTTCTTTCTTTCTTTTTTTTTTTTTAAATAATAGATAAGCCCGAAGTCATAGATATCCTTAGACCCTCGAACACTACGGAAGTATGGAAAAAGTGCCTGTGTCGTTCGATGGGATTAGCACAGCGCGGGGTTCGAACCGACGACCTTCCGCACGGAAGACCAGTGCGTTACCGCGCGGCCATGCACCTCAGTAGTATGCGGCCATATACCTCAGGTTCAAAAGTAGAATTTGACAAACAATATTATAACATAAAATGTATGGAAATATTCTTCAGTAGTGACATAGAGCCGTTTAGGGAATTGCGTGATGGATCATAAGCATAAAGGTTTGATGCAATATTTAACAAATGTTGGAGATATTCGGGCAATTGACACGATTGTTAATCAATAGATGCGAAATGGTTTACTTACAAGATCTCAGTTTTGACTTAAACTGTTGAATGACTCATGTGCAATTCAATGCACAGGTGTAGATTTTTTAACAGTTAATTTAACGTAAAGATTGTCGACTTAAATCTTATGTTTTGAAGAAAAGTAACCCTTTATTTATCAACAACATTATATTTAGTTGTTTACTTAAAGGATTCTAGTAAACATTCCATGAATATTCAGTTATTTTTTTCGAGAAGGGTTTACAAGTACTTTTTTAAGTATTTTATTTTTTCAGCACTCTAATTCTCAGAATTAATCATTTCACAGAAAAATATTTTGAAAAGGCAAACAATATTTCTTCGACATTTTTAACTCAAAACGTGACATTAAATAATAAGAAATATTTAGTATTTTGAAGGAATTTTAGAAAGTCAAATCAAATTGAGGAAAATAAAACAATATCAAATAGTAACACTTAAGCAGTTTTATTTAATTACATGTATTTTATACATTAACATTCATACATATTTCATGCTTTTTCTCAGTATTTTATTATTTATCAAATAACTTTTATTTTATCGAGTTTCACCAAATGAATAAAAGTTATAAAAATAAAAGTCATATTTATAGTATAGTGATGGTGGAATGCATATTAATAAAATAATAAATATTGTATATATATATGACGTACTTCACAAATAAAGTTATTTTCGTATTATTTAAAAAAAGGTATTTTTGCTTGTGGACTCATGCATTTTTTGTTCAAAAATTTTGTTCAAGTTTTTCTTTCAAAAGCACGAAATATTTAGTAATTGTTTTTTTTTCCATTGCTTCTATAATATTCACTTAAAAGGAATAAATTAATGGATCGAAAAAAAAATCTTCATATTCTAAATATATGGACATCTGTCCATAGTAATGATATTTTTTTATGTATTACTTTAATGAGTTAATTATTTATTTAAAATACATATGATACTTCGTATGGTTTGTTATGATCATTATATTTTTCTTAAAATACATATGGCTCATTCCACGACTCAAGGAGAAGAAATGGAAAATAATTTCTTACAATCCTGGTTTTTTAATTAAAAAAAACACTTTTTTGGCATATTTTACATTTCTGCAATATTTCATTATTTCGAACGTCAATAAAAAACATATGTACAAAATACGTAATTTAGAAAATGAGTTGAAAAATATCGATCCAAAAAATTACACATGGATGTGCAATAATTTTGATGGTGTATACCTTATAACAATTTTAGATCGATCAAAGCACCTCAAAACAATAAGAATCCTGGTAGGATTTTTCCACATATGCGTCTTTATAAATAATAATTTTATTGTACTGTTGTATTACACTTTTGTTTGTATTCAGTACAATTTAATAGCGAACTTATTGGCATATTGAAATTTCTTCAAACCATCCCGAAATATGATATACTGCATTGAATTACTATTGCGTTGTTACAGATTTAACCTGGTGGGTTTATTGGCGTATAACAAACTCTTCCGACTAAACAGAAATATTTTAAAAGGCCTTGAATGAAAACCAGGCTGCAACCCTTTCTAAAAAAATCATTTACCAACAACAACGGCTTGCAACCTGAGGCTTACAACAATCGGTTTACAACCTGAGGACGAGGAGAGCTGACCCCAACAGTCTTCGCAGACAGTAAGTTGGGATGGAGCCAGGGAGAAGAAGTGGCTACCAGAAGGGCAGTCGTTTTAATAACAAGACCACAGACGTTGTCAATAATTTATGTCAAAATGTCTATTGCACACTTAATCAGGCCAGAAATCAAATGTAAATTCCCCTGTTGGATGTTAAATGTTCTACTTACAGCTACACAGATCATGATTAGGATGTAAAAAAAATATTAAAAAAAAGTATCGAGTGATTTGCTTTCTCAAAAATATTCTTGAATTGGGCTAAAAGTTTTATGAAAGCAATTTAATAATAAAACTTGTAATGATAACCAAATTTATAATTTGATAGAGTTGAGAAATTTAAAAACAAAACCTTATTGCTTTATATCAATTTGTTTAAAAGTTTATTTTAAAACTATTTGAGTATTGTCTTTAATAAGTAACTTATACCTAAAACTTATATTATAAATATAATGAAACAGAATAAATTTAATTGTATAATTTCAGATTTTAGAGACATTTTTATTATTAAGACTTAAGAATTTCAGGCAGTTCACTTTAAGTAGCATGTTTTTTTTTAAATTTTGTGATTATGTTGCACTATTTGTGTTAAATATCAAATCTTCATTCTCATTGAATTTTTAATTGGTTCAATCCTGAAATTTTTCATTGCATGTTCTTACCCCTTTTACAATACATTTTTGAAAAAATATTAACGTCTACGGTTTTGTATTGTATTACAATTTCGTTGTATATCTCTTCAGAAAGGTATTTAAATAAGTTTTGAGTAAAAACCTGACTTAAATATTGTTTTTTTTTTTAAAAGGTTCAATCGAGAATTGTACCCGTAACACCTGGGTTGGAAAACAACCGTTTTAAAGACTGGAGTTCGAGATATTATAGCGCTTTTCAGAAAAAAAATAAAGACTTTTCTTCTCATGTGACCTTTAGCATTTGAAACATTGAAACCGGGTGTTAAGTATTTTTTTATAAAATTTATCTAAATAACATAGGTCAAAAATTAATGATAACTTTTCAAAATTAATCAAATTCATCGTAAAGAAATCATAACATTATTTGAGTTATTTATTTATACGAGTATCTCGTTATTTCACATTTTGAGGTGAAAATACGAGTATATTCCTCTCCTAAACGGAAAAGTGACCAAACACTTGTTGCTTCATTTAACGAGTGATATAAATCTACATTAATTTTTTGAGAGTTTTTTTAGGCAAAACGCTCTTGTTTTGAGATTTTTTAAGGATCAATGTTCTCCCAGAAAAATCTAATTATGAAGGTAAAATAAATTGTATTTATATTTTTTCGTATGCTGTGTAATAAAAAAAAAACATTTATCTCACGTGAAAGCTTATTTATTCTGTCTGTCTTTTTTTTTAAATAAAACAACTAATATATGATATTATTTATTACATATAAATTATCTTTAAAAAATCGTGATTTATTCGATGTTAATTCAACCATTTTCTTTATTTACAAGTATTTACAGAACAACCATCCAACATTTATTTATATTATCTGCATATCATTTTTAATGTTTTTACAAACAAATTTTTAGTATATACATTACATTTAAAAAATCCACTTAAATACGTCCTTAAATTAAAAAATCGCAATGAAAATAAAAAGCTGCTTCTTGAACATTTAAATTTGTTTTAAAAAAATAAACGGGGTTACAGTTAAACGACTATTATTTAGAACAAACAAAAAAAACTTTTCATCTTCCTGTGGGATAAAAACTATCTGAAAGAAGAAACATTAATTCATCATAAACTGAAATATTAAGCACACAAATCGACTACAAAAAAGCATTTTCAAACATTCTCTTTAACTGAAAACGTTCGCAATATTTTATTTAATCATAATAAGAGTACAACGAAAAAAAATTACCTTAACAAATCTTTTACGATTTCTGTTAGTTAAAATTTAACATTGATATTTAAAAATCACAGGAATGAAACTAAATCACACTTGTCTTAATTATCTATATTAATAATAATTTTTATATATTTGTCCTCGTCTTGGCTTATTAAGGAAGATTAAGCTAAATAAATACACCATTCCCTGATTCAGCATTTAGACGTGTACTTAATCAGTTTAATAAGAGAAGTTCACCAATATATAGTTTGTGTAATCAAAGATAATTAAGAGTAAATATTTGTAGCACTCGAATAAACATATCATAATATGTATGAAATCAGAAGCATACATATTTATATAAGTTCATAAATTTTTATAAGACATGTATATGCAATGAATACAGATCATATTTTTAAAATATTTTTCAAATCACAAATGACCCGAGAGGTAATACCAATTTTGAAAATACTAAATTATTGAAAAAAAAAGTTCTTAGTTAGTTTAAAAACTCAATCTTTCAAAATAGGATAAATTATTCAAAGAATAATTTGTAAATTTAAATAATTTTCTCAGTTTTTATATGGTATTGTAAATATAACCCGAACAGAAATGGCAATCGAAAGGCTATTTCCAATAAACTAATAGATAAAACATGTTTTCATATATATTTACAAAAGTCGCTCTTATGATGTATATTATGATGATTTCTAAATTACTTGAATATATTTATTATTTATTTAATTTTTTTTAAAATTGGAACAAAATATAGGCAGGCCATGGAGCATACATAGCCAACAAGTTCAACGAAATATTTTACATACTTTTCTTTAATATATAATTTAAAAAATCACCTTTTTCTTTATTTGTTTAGGATTAACAATAAGTTCTACTTAAATGACTTATAAATATTAGGAATAAGCATGGTATATATAAATGTAATCTTAATAAAAAGTTTACTCTCAAATTCGAAGGACTTCCAGACCTGGAAGCTTCCCCTCTTCCTGATGGGGTGAGAAGGATATGACTAGTCTCTGCCCCCTTAGTGTGATGCTCTCTCGCTCCCACTACAGAATTTCCTTGCGTACCCCCCATCCACTTGTTGGGTCTCTCAGATACCCTGTTGTTGTGGATATCTTCAGATTTTCCTTGATTCTCGGACTCCTCCTGATCTTCATCAGAGTAATCTTCCTCCTCGACTCGTCTTCCTGACGATCCGGATTCAGTTGCACGGTTTCTGTTTGGACCAGGGATTTCTGTAATAAAAAAAGTTGTTCTAAGATATTTCAATGGGGAAACCACATTTTACAATACTCTCAATATTTACTTAACAGCAATGCATTTTCTGTATGAGCCTCTTTTTTTACAAAAGTATGTAAAATAAACACATTTAAGGGTAACAAAAGTCTTGAAAAGTGTTATTTTACTAAATTGAAACTAAACGAAACTATTGATTTCTGTTGAGATCGAAGATTTTTATAAAGTTACGATACAAGTAGTATAATATCAACGCAGGTACATGTTTTAAAAATGACAGCATGTTAGAGCTAAACAAGATAAAGAAAAAGCCTTGCTAGAGCTGTCCATACAAAATAAGATAAGGACAACACATTGCCCGATCTGTTCTATCTAAATAAGATAAATATAATACATTGCTCGAACGGTTGAAAAATATATTGGTATCTCAAAAGGCATTGATGCTGACTTGTAGAGAAACAACTTTTCTAGTACAATAATGTTATTGAAAACCATAAAACATTCGTAAAATTAGAGTTTATTTTAAATCAAAGTTACTTAATTACCAAATAGAGAGCTCTTATTAAACGATCATGATTGAAAAAATATTGTTTTAGGGATAATAAAGTGTGGGAAATATCCTCAAGCGTTACACGTTTCTTATACATAAGTCATCTTTCATGCGCGAATTAGAAGGTGTGAGTCATGAGAACGGGAACGGGAACGGGCTGTCCGATCAGCCTGAACGGGAACGGGCTGTCCGATCAGCCTGAAACGTAAACCTAAAGAAAGACAATCATATCTAACACCTGTTGATATTTCAAATGTCTCATAAAATCAAACTAGTCATAATATAAACTTTTTTAAATGAATTTATGATGGATAATATGGAAATAGATTTTATAGGGATTTTTTTTTTAAATGTTTTCTTTATTTCAAATATTAATAGTTAATTCATAGAACTAACCATAAAGTCTTATTTTGCTTTCCACATCTCCAAGCGAGTTTTTAGCAACACATGTGTAACTTCCCACATCATCTGGTCCGATCTTCTTAACAGACATACTCATGCGTGCCTCGAACATGCTCTTCTGGTGCACCTCCATCTCATATTTTTCAGAAGGTATGATCAGCTCTCCTGAAACAACAATTGAAAATTTCCATAAAAATATGAAGATGGAAAAAAAATATAATGTAAATTGTATGCATGACTATCATAATATTAAAAAAAAACAAGTTTATAAGAATGAAAATATACTAAAACTGTGTAATAATAATATGTTTTTACATCTTAAGTGCTAGTTTTTTACTACCCTTTTAAGTATCATTCATATTACCTCGATTTGATATTTTGTTTCCGCACCGCATGAAAATATTTAATCAGGACCGTAACCAGTTCAGTGGGCGTCCCGTCCCGCTCCCGCTCCCGGGTGGGGGCGATATTTACTCGCGTAATGGAATTACGATTGCTTATGCAAATATAGGAATACGAATCACCTCGAGCTAGATTATCAATTTAACCGTTATTTATCTTAATAAATACAAACAAGTCAAATCTTGAAGTTACTCTGCTTTGACAACGACAGATAAAGCCTTACTATAGATATTTTTGAGAGTTCAAGCTATTTTCAATTTCTAGATATTTTCTTATTTAAACAAATAATAAATTTACTTTTTTTAGGGGAAAAATGCAATGAAAGATTTATTTATTTCATTACTCAATTCGTAATTAACTTTTGAAAAGGCATATGAGTTAATTTGTTTAAAGACTTTTTTAAATGAAATTCAAGAATTTCTCAATAAGTATATTTGAGTTTGTTATATAATTTTATTACGTTTTTATCAACAACAAAAACCTTTGACGTGGGGAAAAAATGTTTTTTTACATTAATAGTACTTTATCAGAAAATTTAAAATATAATTCTAAACATGTACTCCAAACTGTGTTTTGTGTATAAAAGAATGTGCCCTTACCGAAATACATTTAAAACGTTTCGTACGTAGAGAAAAGAAAACACCGGAAATATATTTTAAGAATTTCTTAAATATTATTATCTGAATATTTATAAAAAATAATTCTTTACATTTCCCCACAAGCAGGTGGATAATTAAAGAAGCATTCAAGATAATGAAAAGTTTGTCAGTCATAAAGAAAAACCGCACACAAAAATAAAACATCAAACGGTCTGAAAGAGTTTTGTTCGGTAAACGAAATGGACGTAGGTGTACACGCAAAAAAAACCAACCCCTCTTTTTCAGATATTTACTGGTTCTTTTCTATTGCTCTTTAAGGCTGAATTTAATTGAAAATATACATTTTAATTTTGTGTATTTTTACATCCATGAGACAGTCTGTGAAAAGGTAACTTAAATCTAAAAATTTACTTTCAATTATCATATTGTAATAGTCTTATCTATGCCCCTACTGAGATAGTGGAAATAACAATTAACCCATTAGACTATGCCCCTACTGAGATAGGTAAAAATAACAACTAACCCTATTATACTGAGATAGGTAGAAATAACAATTATCCCATTAGACTATGCCCCTACTGAGATAGGTAGAAACAACAAATATTCATAAAATTTTGTAGTTCATAGATTTATTTTTTTGTTACGTTCATATTACCTTATACGTTATGCAAATTACCTTATTTCATAAATTTTCTCTCTTTCCTCCTATTTTATGTTATTTGTATCGTTTGTTCATTTCATCCACTAACAAACATTTTGGAGTGCCAATGTATAACAGAAGGTGGAATAAAGACATCAAATATGTATAAAAGAAGGTGGAATAAAGCATAGAAAAAATGTTTTAAGTAAGATGAAGAAAGGGGATTTAAGATAGTTTGGAGATGTGGAGAGAATGAATAATGAAAGAATGACTTAGCGAATGTACAAGTCAGAAGTTCAATTTTTGTGTGGAGTTGTAGACCGAGAAAAACATGGTTGGGCCAGATTTTAAAAGAAGTTAAATTGGGAAGTACGAATAAAAAGGAGATTGTGGATGACAAGATGTATGAATGTGGAGGAGGCCAAATTTGTATGCTTGGAAAGAAAAGTATGGGGATTTTTTCTATCTGCCTACCCCGAAATAGATACGACATGATGATATGTACGTATTTGGTCATTTCACAATTTTCATAACTTCTCTTCACTTTTTGACTAATTTACTTAATTTTATTCACACGTTTTATCTATTGTCTTTAGTTTCGAATGTGCTATGTTCATACATTGTCCATTTGATCCTCACCTTGTATATAAAATACTTAGTTTCGAATTTGCAGTAGTCATACACGATCTACAATATTTGATTCACATCTTTTGTGTACAGTCCTAATTTTTTTAATTTTTAATGCTAATACAACATAATCCGTTTGATTTACACCTTTCACATACAATCCTTGGTGACGGATGTGTATCGAGATAGGAAAGTCTGAGAATTTGTCTTTTCTGCCTACGCTGATAAATAAATGGGGTATTGAAAAGTACATGCATAGACAATCCTTAGAATATATTATAATACTCCCTCGTTTTCGGTTAGAACTATCATTTCGTTGGCATACAATATTCCACGTAACATACTCGTATAGTTAAATCTGATAATCGAACTTCACAATCAGCATCTTAAAATACCTTACTCGCCTACATACACACACAGATGATCTAGTTAGTAAGACGCTTGTTTTTCAACTCGGGAACTGTGAGTTGTTTATCAATTGATTAATGTTTAAAAAAAATGGTTCCAATCTGATTTTTTACTTAAAGCCTTTTTAGCCATTTACTAGTTGGACTTCAGAGATACCCATATGTCCATCAACCTGTAAGTTTATGCTATATACGACGAAAGTGTAACATAATAAAACACAGTTGTATTTGTATATACGAGAAATAAAGAACAATTTAATAAAATCACCTAGACACAGACCATCACGCTATGCCTCCTATCGGGTAGGTAGAGAGGATTGGTTTCTACTCCATACGAGTCATCTTACATATTATTCAGTTTTTCATACTTCTTGGAATAGTGTAAGTGGTGTGGTATTTTTCTCGTAACTTAATGACATTCTAATGCAATTTACTACAAACGTATTGCATTTGTATTAAATAAATAATATAAAATCGTGATTTAAAAGAGTTTTAATCAACGTTGATTTTTCTTAAACTAAACTTTAAACACGCGTATCTAAATTCTGGTAATCCTGAAAAAACACTGAACCTCTCCATACGAGGGCTGCAACTTAAGTTTTGAGATATGGCAACACCAGTGTAGATACGTCAAATCTGACATCAGCATCGTGAAGTTTGACGTTTTAATGGTATACGTGCTCAGAAAGTTTTGTCATACGAGTGTTATTTGTGTTGTTTACAGTGACTTAAAAATCCGTCTCGGCCAAAAATGGAATTAAATCGTGAAAATTTTCGTGTGATGATTTTTTTATGATTTTCGACGTAGACTTAGTCTACAACAGTGTGCCGATCAATTTGCTTTGACTTTTGATAATAAAGCATCATCCCGGGCTACTGTATTTCGCTGGTTTTCCGAATTCCATCGTAGTCGTAGTTTGCTCCAGGACGAATTTTGTGAAGGTCGTTCAAAATCAGTTGTTGTGCCAGAAAACATGAATGCTGTGCGTGAACTGATATTTCAAGATCGTCATGTAACTCATTTTGAGATTGAGACATATTTGGTCATTAGTTTCATTTGCATACATTTAATATTGCATGCACATTTGGCCGTCAAAAAGATTTGTTAGCGTTGGATACCGCATAATTTGACAATCGCTCAAAAAAAGGCTCGTGTCGATTGGTCCAAAGAAATATTGATCGCGGTGCTTCAAAAGACGTCTATAAAATTGTGACAGACGACGAATTATGGATCTATGTATATGAGTCAGAAATTAAACAGCAGTCGACTGTATGGGTCTTTCAAGACGAGCCAAATCCAACAACAGTTGTTCGCGCACGAAGCACTTCGAAGCAAATGGTGGCTTGTTTCTTCGGTATAAATGGTCATATCGCAACAGTGTCTTTAGTGCAACATTGTACGGTCAATTTTAAATGGTACATCACCATTTGTTTGCCAAAAGTGTTCGGAGAAATGAGGAAAACCAACCGCCGAAGACGGATCATTCTCTACCACGACAATGCGAGCTCTCACACATCGGCTCAAACAAGTGACTTTTTGAGCACTCAAAACATCGAATTGATGGGTCATCCACCGTACAGCCCTGATTTGGCACCCAATGGCTTCTTTTTATTCCCAAACATCAAAAATAAATTGCAAGGTCAACGTTTTTCAATGCCTGAAGAAGCGGTTGATTCGTTCAAAACGCATGTTTGAAGTTATCTCATTCGGAGTGGAAAAAGTGCTTCGAAAATTGGTTCAAACGCATGCAAAAGTGTATTGATCTTCATGGAGAGTAGCATGTTTTGAAAAACAATAAAGCCATTTTCGATGTCTCAAAACTTAAATATCAACTTTCGTAGTTGTTGTAAAGAAAATCAACCGTTTAGGCCTCAAAATCAACAGATCAAAGTCTATAGTAGTCTGATAATAGTCTTAAATTATCTGCTTCAGAATAACAACAACATGCTTCACGGCATGGAAGTAGTAAATAACTCTATTTTGTACCTTTAAATGACAATTATTGAGGGTGTGACGGGAAAAGTAGGAGAAAAATTGCAATAAACAAATGGTTCTTGGAGTTTGTATTATTGTTGGTAAACGCCTGTTTTCCTGTTCGAGGCTTGCGGGAAACCAAAAACCAGAAACTATCACTTCTCTTTCTTTTCCATCACATAGCGTTAAAAGTCATTGAAAACTTCAGGATGTCGTAATTTTCGGACAACTCTTAAAAGTTTTGGCACCCGTCTTGCATTTAACTTATTCATGCTAAGATAACAGTGCGGAATTTATAGAACAGGGATATTGGAGAGCCTACATTTTGTGGCTATTTCTTTTTAGTATTTTTGTTCATGAACTTCTGCTACTGTTTCTGGAGTAAGTGCTTCTGCTGATCTGCCCTGACGAGATTCATCTTCAATCGATTATTTTTGCTTAAGTATTTTTTTTAGCCCAATCCTTCAGTGTGGAATATGATGAAGATTATTATTCTTATACAACATCTTAAATAAACATATTTAATTGTTGCCGCGCTTTATACTTTTTTGGAAATCAATTTGATAACCACGCGATGTTCCACATTTCAAATTTCAGACTATAACTAAACAACACGTCTTATATTGGCTCTTCTAGTTGACATACTACGGAGGATAGAGGTAAGAAATTTTAACTCTAGCATCGCTGGACCACACGGTGAGCGTGGCCGGCGTAATATATGCCCACACACGCTCCAAATTGTTCAAGAAGATTAATCGGTAGACAGCATCTAATTACATCGGCGTAATATATGTTCATACACACTATAATTTGTCCAGGTTGGAAAATTTTGGATCTTAGTGGTAAATACGTAACCAATACAGTGCAATCACATGCTTATAAATGATCGATCAGTGCAGTGAGCTGAACAGGACGAAAGGCGATGATGTACTTGTAGGGGATACATTTCAAACAAATTATTTAATTTTGTTTTCACTATAAATACATAATGCTATAAGGGCTTGATGTCACATTCGTAACACCTTATTTGCTTCTAACATTAACCATACATAACGTAACTACCACCACCATACTTTATCCCTACTTGTTTTTAAGCCTTGATATGAATAAAGTATATTTAAGAAATATTTCAAATGAGATGAAACTTTACTTTGTGGGTTGGATTTTTCTTGCATATAATTATTTAAATAAGGAAGAGCCGCAGTTAACGCTGCGCCACCACTTCAAAGATCATTAGAATTTTGACGCGATATTGACTTAACTCTGAGGGTAAAAGGTAAAACTTCGGCATCGGAAATTGAATAGAATTTCCTTGGGGGTCTGAAACTTAAGAACATAATTATATCTTCAATAAATCATCTCTTAGAACGTGAGGGAAAGCTTTTGAGCTTTTATCAAACCCCCATTATTTGAATAGCCCTACGTAATATCAATAATAATAATATATGATAATATTATATTCAGTTTAAAATAATTTTAGTTGAACGTATTCGTACGGGTAATCTATTGAAATGTCAATTTGATTGAAGAAGACAAACATTTTTAACACTGTGAAACTTACACGTGTAAAGTGTATTTGATTCAAATTTGAAGGTTTTTTTTCAATATAATGGAAAAAACGAAATCATAAATATTATTTTTTTTAAGTCACGTAGGATTTCAAATTATTTCCGTATTACAAAAATCAATTCGGGAATACAATTTGATTATGAAAATATTAACTTATTTTGCGATTTATTTAAAAAAACATTTAAAATGAATCATAATAAAAAAAAACACAATAATAATTAAGAACATTAAAATGTTTTTTTTTCAAAAATTTCAACATGGAGTTCATCCTCAGTGAGATACAGGCAAAAGTCTAGTTTACTGGGGAAGCGACAAATGAAAGGCGACAAACCCAGATCCATTAAAATAATGTATGTCCAAATTAAATTACCTGTTGTTTTTTCGCAAATTATGTATATTTCTTGTCATGTGTAATAATAAATAAATAAATAAAATAAAGTAAAAGTCAAATCTTTGATGTAATAATAGTTTTCAGATTAATTTTATTTCCTTGAAATAAAAACTAATTTTTCTTATAAGTCTATGCAGTTTAAATTTGAATTCATGATTGCTTTATATAATAGTATAAATTGAAACATTTTCCCACATTAAAAGCAATAATCTTAATGTTAGCATTAAGACCATATTCTTTCGCTTAAGAAAATATATTTTTGCACGGTTACATTAACAACTCCCAACAAATTAATATTGTCAATATTTAGCAAGCGGGCGGCAACCCTTCCCTTCCAGGCAACCTATATTATTATTCCCCATGATATTTGCGTGCATTAGAGACTATTTACTGAGTCTAAGTTACAGGGTCATGTCTAACTCACCGCTTGTTGCACAGTGGTACAAAAAGAAAGAGCATGATCATTCCTATAAGATGTCGATCGATTTTTTTTATTGTAATGCTATGTAAATCAATATTCCAATGCACGTTTACAATTTAATTGATAACCTTATTTATCACCTTTTGTGTATGAGGATCCTCCCAATGGCACAATTTCAAAATATACTCATGGAATTGACCTTTTTTTTAAAATTAAATAAATAAATACTATCTTTGAAGCATTTGTCCAAATGCCATAGAAATTCTTTCCTCAAAATGCTAAATGAGTAAAAAAAATGCCATAAATATTTGCAGAAAAAATCCCAGTTTTTATTTTTCTTCAACATTGCTTTTTCGTAAAAATACAACAATTTCCATATAATGTTTATTGTTAAAACTGAATGTATTACTTCAACTGCTCTCACAATATGGATAGCATTGATATTTATAGTATCAGTTTTATCGAGGGCTTTATAAAAAAAACTTAAGTTAATGAATGCAGGTGGAATAGCAAAGAAAATTGAAGTATTTTATTTTATTTTCGTATTTCTTTGTTAATATTTTATTAAATTAGAATTTGTGTATCTAACGTCTATTGTATGTGATACAGGTGGTTGTGAAGAAATGATCAGAAGAAGAAATCGAATGGGCAAAATAACCGTCTGATACGTATATAGAAAGAAGGATTGATGTATTTAAAAACGAAAAAACCTTTAATAAATGCACACCTGTGTTTTCTTCATCCAAAAAAATGGATAGAAATTTAAATACTTTCAGTCATGAAAGAAGAATAATATGATGCTGGCGAAGATTACTTGGATTACCATGAATTGAACACAGAACAAACATGTTTTGTGAGGAGTATTTCTTTAACTTACTAAATCAAAATGGATATAGAATTCCTGCAGGATTCGTCGGACGCCATCTCGAGATAGTGGCCGGCCTGGAAATTAGGAGAGTCTTAAATTGTCGTTAATCCCGACCGTTCGCTAGTGCGTAGCAAGGTCAATAATATTCACGAAATTCTGTGTTGTTCTAGAAATAATGTTTCATGGTCAAAGGGAAAATAAATAATAATTATTTAGTAGAGGCGGTATTTGGGACCACGTCAATACCTGTGAAGTCAACGAAACACCGCTTTTTGCAGGTGTTTTTGCTGGCGGCTCCTATCCCCGCCACAAAACCCTGGTATAAAAGGGGTGTTTGCACGTCGCAGAGCTCATTCCCCGGGTCTAAACCAAGAGCTATAGGGTTCATGCCCGTTTGTTTCACGTTGTAATTCTTTTATTTAATAATTACTTTCGAGCCTAATTCAAATAGCTGTAAATTCAGTTAGAGGGTAAATTCCACATCAGGAATTCTCTCCTATCCAGAAACTGCTTCTGTAACGTCAGGATCTAACCCTTTCTACTTCGGCTTCAATAATTTCTGGAGCCAAATACGCAGAAGCCTGTTGCGTCATACTTCTGCCTTCGCTGATACCACTTTGGGAGGTCTCAGCTGTCGTCACGCTCTTCCTGGAGAATCATCTTCCTGTTATCATTGAATTTCCCCCGCGTCCCACATGCGGATCTGGGGACAAACCGCCTTCGCCACCGTCACGCTTCAAGCGACCAGTATTCCCGCCCTGGACTTCGTGAGGGGGAAGAAATTGACACGTCAGGCATCGATTACGTCATAATAATGTATAAGGTATTGTGAATCTATTTTATTGTAATTCTTTGTTGATTTCACTACCAATTCTACCTTGTTTTTGTGACCGACGCTCATCGAGCGATCGTGAAAAAGATAATTAATTTTAAACTTAACCTCTGACAGGTGAAGTTATTAGAGCCAGTTACTTATTCAAATCCTACCTATTCCTACCGAGGTCATTGATCCGGTAGTGATAATAACAAATTTTGATTCAATCTATTACTGTGTTTCAATCATTATTACCCAGTCTTCTAGTACCAATCCCGTGAGAATATCTTAGTTTTTTACCTATCGAGTCCTGAGATAAATGAAAGCTCGTTCATTTTCGTTTACCGTTGAGCTAACCTCGAGTTAAGTGTTGGTTTTAATTTACAGTAAACTCTGTTATATAATTTAAAATAAAAAAAAGAGTCTGACAGTCTGTACTGCAGAAGCTGAATGTTCGACAATGACTCTGCTGTATGTCTGAAATGTTTTGTGTATACATTGCAAAGGATCCCGAAAGTCTACAAAACTTCATTGTTCAGGGATAAATGCAGAAAAGAGGTCATTCCCCCATGAGGCGGAGTGTATTACATTATCCCGGATTGATTGCAATTTTCAGTTATATTGAAGACGACAAAGTATAACCACAATACCTATTAATTGCGGAAAAATCGTCTTATTTGATTTTAATGATAAAACTAACCTTTAATAAATATCTTATTGTGTTGCACAGCTTTATGCTTACCATATAAAAACGCACATTGAAAACATATCCCCCTCCGTTTTTTAAATGTTGGTAACATTTATAGTTTCTAATGATATCAAAATACGAAAATAATGTTCTCATTTGACTAACGTAGTACTCTCTCAAATTTTGACCGCAAGAGCTTACAAAATGTTCTTTATTCTGTATAATAATGATATGTAATCAACTCAACATTGGGCACTGACTAAGAACATCTAAATTTGGGTGAAGAGGTATTTAAGAAAATAATAATACCTAGCGTTAAAAAAAACAACACCAAAAGTAATCGTTTGTTTTATTTTTAATATATACATATAGTATATTTTAATTTAAGTTTCATATTTATTTATCTTATTGTTTCCCATGTCATAACACTGTGCTTCACCGCATACTGCACAGCGCTAGCGTCTTGGTACAATTGCCCTGCAAAACTATATTTATACTACAATAGTACATCCCTACATACCGCAGTGTGCCGCCCCAATGTTATTAAATTATCACTGAATTATGCACATTACACCACATTGCCTGGGAAGTTTCTAATTATTGTTGGTATTATAAATTAATTAAATCATAAATTTTGTTGGCTTAAAAAATATACAGTTATGAATCTTTTAAATTGAATTTTCAAATAAATGAAAACCAAATGGAAAATTTAGTAATAGTTTAATGAAGTAATGGTATACATACCAGGTTGTGGTTATTTGTCCTGGTCAGTTGTGCCCAGTAGTACGTGTGTCAATTATATTAATCGTGTTAATGTTTTGATATTTGTATCTAAATTGTAACATCTTCTATTCCTGTATCCTCTCAAACCTTAATCGTAGTTTGTAAATTGTGAAAATCGACAGTAAATTAAAAGAAATAAAGTCGTTAAGAGTTTTTCCTGCATTTTCAAACAGTACATAATATGAATGTACACCAATATGAATAACGTGTTCATATAACATAAAAATATGAATAAATAAAAGAAAACTGTAGAAAATCTTCTTCAATTTTATAAAAACAAAATATATTACCGCCCTATAAGTTATATCCCCATTTTGTAATCAATTACGTGTTTCCATAATGCCTCTGACAAGACTTGTCATTCGATGTTTAAGATTAAAAAAACCTATTAAAACGAGTCAATATTAATAATACATATCAAGTTGTGTGTTTAGTTTCACATGTTTGTGTATTGGTCAATGTGCACGTATGTGTATGCTTGTAAGAGGATTAGTTAACTTATATTTCGTATGAAGCTAGTGAACGATAATTGTTCAAACTGAATTTTATACAATATTTTACTTCTCTATGATTGACGATATTGTTCAAAATTAATTTTTAATTATATTTGATGCTCGTGAAATATAATAAAATCTTATTTTTATTAAGATATGTTATAACAAAAATGTAATTAGATATATGATTTTCAAAAAATAATTAAATATATTATTACGAAAATGTTATTTCGAAGGGGGGTCAATAAATTCGCGGAATGAAGAGGTTAAGGGAAGAGGTGGTAGTGCGCGCGCATATGTTCCGATAATATGACTCTTTATTAGTATATTCACCAAGTTTTAGTCTCATTTTGACAGTATTATTTAACATTTCGTCGGGAAAGTATGTCAAACGTTAAAAACCTCCCAAGTACGGAAAAAATGCGCATCGCGCCGTCATTAAGTTTCTCACAAATTAAGGGAAAACACCTAAAATCATTTTTGAAGAGATATAAGCGTTTTACGGGGACTGTTGCCCAGGAAAAAAAACTGTGGTTTACAAGTGGCATAGTCTTTTTAAGTAAGAGATATAATCAATTGAAGACGACCTCCGACAAGGATGGCCTGGTGAAGCCTCTTCTTCAAAGATCGTCAAAAAAATAGAAAAGCTTGTACTTAAACATGCTCTTCTAAACAAACAACAGTTTGCAGAGAGAGTTGGAGTATCCCCTACAACCATTTTCAATAACCTCCATCAGCATCTAGAGATGTCAAAAGCCAGTGCAAGGTGGGTACCTAGAATTCTCACGCCACTTAAAAAACAACAATGTTCACGACAGTTTTTTTTCCATACAGTGCCATACACGCAAAAAGAGTACACAGCCCCTTAAGAAGTTCTAAGTGTCGCAATCGGTTGTAAACATTATAGTTACAAATGTATGGAATGGAATCATAAAATATGAGAAAGATGGCAAGAAATATGATAGGCTGCTCCAAAATGTGACATTAAAGGCAAATGTTGTTTATCTCATGGACTGTAAGGCACAACAACATCTCTTTCATTCAAGAAATAACAATTAACAAAATACCTTTGACAACATGCTGGAAAATAATCTTAACATAATTTGGACATGTTGTCAGAAAGGATAATGAAAGTCTTGAGAAGCTGGTGAACACGAGTAGAGTTTAGGGAAAACAAAAAAAGAGCAAGGTCTCCAACAAGATGGATGGACTAAATAAAAGAGTTGACAGGACCCTCCAGGACAAGGAAGAATGGATAAAAATGGTGCACCAAGTTCCAAACATATTAGAAAACCACAATGTTATGCATTGAGCACGCGATGGCAAGGAACACTAAACATTTTTTTACATAATTTATACAGGTTTAGACCAAGAAACACATCATACCTGTGCTATCTTTGACCCAATAGTTGATGGATTTAGGAGAAGACTCCACGTAGCACTCCAGAGTAACATCAGTGCCAAGGGGTGCGCCCACAAGTTGATTAGGTACTTGGATCACGGGATGAACTGTAAAAAAAGAAAAAAAGACATAATCAACAATAGATAAATAGTCTGTCTTGTTTTTATGAACGTGGACCTACTAAAACAGACGTGATGAACGTGGACCTAATAAGACAAGTATATGAACGTAGACCTAATAAGACAATTATATGAACGTGGAACTAATAAAACAGACATGATGAACATGGAGCTAATAAGACAATTATGTGAACGTGGACCTAATAAGACAAGTATAAATTAAGAATGAGATGGCTCGTCCTTGGACGCAATAGCAGCTTACAACCATCACATTATATGGTAAGACGCTGGATGTGGTTAGGCCAGATATTGAAAATGCACCCTGTCAAGAGATGCGTTATTACCCAGATCGGACGCCCATCCTATATTAAACACCGGCGTTATGAGTCTCGACTTAACAAATTCGACAAAATTGGATAAAGGCGTTTGACATAATTATTTTGTTCTTTATTGAACGTTTGTGGTAATAATAATGATTCTTCAATATACCTTTTCCACGTCAGCCAAAAATTAATATAAAATATGCACCTGTATCATCTTAACCTAGTGATCGACTTTTTTTGCAGCAGACTGATTTATGCTCTCGTTTTTTTATTTTTTTTATACAAGTATGGATTGAGTTTCGTAATGTAACTAAGCAGTGCCTTGTCCTAAGTTTTTGAGCGTTTTAAAATTTATTTGAAATAACACTACATGAGTATTTCGTTTGTTTTTTCATGATGAAAACATACTTGTAATGAAAACATAGATTAGTTTAAAAATTTATATTGGCAATACACCCAGAATCAGATAAAAAACAATGACAAATTACAATATCATTTACAAAAGTAACGACAGTGAAATGATGACGGCAAAATGTGTCGTCATTTAATAGATGACTTTCAAGTTTTGCTATTACATTACAAGTTGTTCTTAACCTACTGGGTAAAACTTTAAATGCACAATACAATGATTCATTTTATGGCACTTTTCAACACATTTGAAATGGTGATGCCCAGGAACGTAGCCGAAAGGCAGTATTGACAACGGCTCGAAAATTGAGCCTTCGGAGAAAGAAATACTACTGCAACTGGAGAGGTAACATAGTCGCATTATTACTACAATATTTATTCATTATTATTTGACGGCCGCAGCCTTTATGGAATCAACCATCAACAAAAAATATACAAAAAAAATAAAGTTCAAACGAAAACAGCAATCAAAATTTAAAACATATTACACAACATTGTTCCTAGTTTTGTTTCCAGACAAATTCTGAAACTATTCTTAAAAAAATTTTGTAATTTTTCACCTTCAATATTACATTTTATGTTCTCTTTAGTAACTCAAAAATAGGTAGAATATATTTAGAGCTATACTTTAATTTAATATAAAAACTAGGCCAACACCAGAAAGAAATATCTCCCACAAATCTTACTTCTTTTGAATTGGAATCAAAAACTTTTCATTTTTGTTACAAAATTAAGAAACTGATTCAAAGAAAACCTAAACACTTGCTCGATAAATATGTATTCCCGAACTTTACGGAGAAATTCAGGGCTTATTTCTTGAAAATAAAACTTTTTGAAATTATAAATAGAGCTGTGAGGCGGAAAAATTCCCTTACCTTTAAATTTACTTATGGTTGTTTTTTGTTTTTATCAATTTTATATTTGTAAAGAAAAGATGAAATTGTTTTATAAAGTTTTGATCATAAACCATATTTTCTGATTCACGAAGCGAAATTAAATAACTTGGCGGAAACTTAAGAGATTAATGTACTCGTATTTTAAATAAGCTTTATAAACCAAAAAAAAATCGAAAATCGGTTTAATATTTTTATAAAACAAGGTTTTGTATTTAAAAGTACTTCGTGACAACCTCCGTGCCCTAGTTAGTAATATTTGTCGGCCGACCCGGGGGTTGCGGGCTCGTTTTACTGTGGTTGGAAGAGATTTTCATATTGTAATACGTTTAAAAGGTTATGCTTTATACATCTAAATTAATATTTTATAACAATATTCCTGATATTATTACGTAACTCGGCAATTTTACATTCCTTATCAAACTTGATTATATAATATCATGAAGGTTTTTTAATTTGATATGACTGTCCACACAAAGAAGATAATTTTTGAGTATTAAAATCAAATATTTTAGTATCATTATTTGAGTATTAAAATTAATTTAAAAAAAAGTTATATTTACGGTGAATACAAGATTGCCCTTAAATTTATTTATCTAAATTTACATATTTTGAAGATCAACTGGTCATCAAAATAGCCACATGAAAAGTATTCCTCACATAGAACCTGATCATCTAGCCATCTAATGATTTGATAGTGAGGTTGATCACAAGAAAGCTATGAAGATGAGAGCTGCAACGTTATCAAAACTTCGGCACTTTGAGTCAGTAAAACGCATTATGAATTCCGAATGGCCTTATACTATATGATGCATTGTTATAAGTGGGAAAGCCTACGATTTATTATCGAGCAATTAAACAAAAAATATAGCACGAGTTCGGATCCCTATGCAACCATACCTTAGTACGAGTATATTGTGAGTTTTCAATCTACATGAATTGGTATCTATCAGTCAAATACGAAACCATCTACTCTAAAACACTTATACACAGTCCAAACTTCTACCATATTTCAGACATCGAAAAACAATTCTATGCTTCACTGTGTCAAAAGTTGCACTTATAGCAATAATCGTTACCCTATCCAATTCGACTCCTATCAAAGTCGATACAATCCTCATGAGAAATGTTGTGGGATGAAGTTTTTTGTAGGCCGACTGATATTTCAGGAACAATCCATTGAAATTCTGATATAACAATTTGTAACTTGGATTTCTACACAACGGTCCACTAAATGGCTCACTTTGCCAGGAAATACAGATTGACCTTTAATTCTCAATATATTTAGTTTCTCGGTCGTATGTTTTCATTATAGAAGTGAACACTCAGGGCTTCCAGCATATTGGTATCTCCACACATGTCTCAAAGACTTGTTTATAATGCCGAAAATCACAGGTGCTAGTTCATCCACACATTTTTTGACCGTCATGTTGGTATTGAGTCGACCACATTTTGTTTATTACCGTAACTCTAAATCATTAGTTTGACCTCTTTCAGAGAAAACAAAACAAAGATATTTATTCAAATTTAAACGTAAGCAAACATCACGATAAATCACTATCGACAAATTAAGGTAACAATGACTCATTAAAAATTATTTATAAATTTAAAACATTAATATCAAATCAACATATGCTCGTAATCCTGTTTTCTCGGACAAATACGTCACAAAGTCTTATTCTGTGATACAGTACCAATGTGGTATATATGTTATGAATCGTTTTAGTATAGACAAGAGTATTTTTTTACTTACAATGGACATTCACTCGGATCCTTTTGCTTACGGATGGAGGTACTCCGTTGCTGGCTATACAGAGGTATGCACCCATTTCGGATCTTGTAATTTTCGAAAGCTTCAGTATTTCACCCTGAAACGTTGTCACTGAAACAAATAAAAAAATTTATTGAAGTTTTTACAAAATATAATGCCACTATTTCGAAATCTTTGGAAAACAGTCTGCGTAAATTTTTTTAAGAAAGATTAATGAGTTAAAGTTTATATTAACCTTTTTTGTTAGTATAGGATCATAATTCTGTTTTTTTTTCCTAATGCTGGTAAGCTTTGGAAAATGTGATTGAGTTTAATCTAGAAGTATGAATGGCTGTAAAATATATGAAAAATGGAAAGCTCCAGATTGTGAAAAAGTGAGTACAGATATAATATAATACTTGTGGGGGCAAGCGAATGATTGAGTGGCTGAGACAGTTTATCAAAGAAATTTGCAAATGTGACTATATACCAAAATACTGGAGAAGCGCAGTAATATTTTCGTTATATAAATGTACGATAAGGTGCAAGAATATAGTTAAGAAGTAACAAAGTCGTTAGTTTACTGACTAGCATAGTAAGTAAACTGAAAAAATCTTACAGAAAGAGTGAGGAGAAAGACTGAGTAGAAAGTGTGGGATGCTCAGAGTGCTTTATTAAGTGGAAGTGGATACGTATATCAGATTTTCCCATTGCATACTTGTATGTTTGTGGAAAAATGTAAAGTAAAAAAATAAACTGTGTATCATGCGTTTGTAGAACAGTGGTTGTCAATACGATTTCAGCTATGGAAACTATTGGGTGAATATGGTGTTGAATGTGTTACGTCATTCTATGCCGAAAGTATACTTTATACACGTATATGATTAAAACGTATCAAAACTGAGAGGATTCCTATTTCTAAAGGGGTTAAAGCAAGGACGTGTTATGTCACCCTTGATGTTTTATATTTACATAAATTCACGTGTGAATGCATTACAGAGGTTAATAGGTGGCACACCTATGACCAATTTAAATGTGTGCGGATTGTTGTATGCTAATGACAGTAGTGTTGGCGGAGAGTGAAGATAAATTACAGAGTCTGATGACTAAATTGTACGAGTGATTTAAAAATACAGATCTGATAACGAATGTTGCAAAATCCAAAGCCATTGTGATAGAAAAGTGGGAAAAAAGTGAAATCGATACATGGGTGGTTAATGAAAGATTAGAGCGATTTAAAAAGTTGTGCTGTTTAAAGAGTATTTTATCCGATGATGGAAGACTTGATAGGGATATCGAACAGCGTTTAGCGATATAAAAAAAGTTAGTAGGGTTGTAATACTTATAAACTCGAATGAAACCATATCCAAATCTGCAAAGTCCACAGTAGAATTTTATTACAATCTTTGATGTGTAAAAGTGAAACTTAGACATGCAAAAATATTGAAAGGAACCAAATAAATGTTGTAGACAGTGCAATGTTTGACAGAAAACGATTTCAAGTGATTAGGGATGAATGTTAACTAAAGGTTGATGTGTTGGTAAGATGAAGTAGAACACTCCAAGATGGTTTGGACATGTAAAACGAATGAATGAAGAAATACTAACAAATTAAATATCTAGTGTAAATATGAGTGGAAAGCATCGTAAGAAAGATTAAGGAAAACATGGTTGGATCAAAATTATAATTTGACAGGAAAAGTAAGAAACAAAAGAAATCGAAGGAGCCGTGTGAAAATATATATGGATATGGAAGAGGCGGAAGATGTTCGTAGAGATAGGAAATCTGGCGCTCTTTCGTCTCTGACTATCCTAGTGGGGAAACGGTGTAATATGTATGTATCTCTGTTTATATTTATCCTAGAGAGAAAAACAATAAAAACATTCCGAAACATAGTAGTATTTCATAGAATACTGTTGAAAGTTGTAAAATAATCTAAATATATGTACAATATATGTTTACAGTTTTCTTATCATAACAATTTGTTTTTTTCTAAATATTTGTGTTTATTTTCTTGTTAATTCTTGTTACTATTATCTTGTTGATTATTTATATTTGTTATATCTGTAAATATGTTTTAATTAATAAATAGCTTTAAAGTAATACACTTTAAATAACTTATTTTAGTATTTGTTTATAACTGTTGAAATGTTTCTAATAAAATGATAAAATTACCAACGGGATACCATAATGGAATGGAATGGAAAATATCTTCTCCTTTCACACACACTGACAAAATCCATCTGAGGTGAAAACCTTGAAACTAGTAGGATTTGACTAAACAAAATACAATTAGCTCTAAATGCGAGTGGGTTTACAATAACTTAAAAATAAATTTCGTGATGACTTCTTTTCTTGAATAAAATATTTTTTATATACAAAGTCTTCCAAATCTTTTCAAATTGTGTCAATTCAAAATAATCCAATGACCCAATTAAATATCAAGAAATAAAATCAAGAGAAAAACGAAACTGATTTGAAATTTTCATCAGTTTGAAACTCCGTAAAATTAAGAGTTGCTTTTCCACATCAAAAGAAAACTTTTTCGAGGTTTCCAAATTTTCTTTCTCTTCGTTTACTAATAACGAAGTTATCGAATCAATCAAAAATATCAATAACTTGATTTTATTACAAAGAACCGATTAAGAATAATTTCGTGCTTAACGTCGAAATAATAAGGCATATAGGTATATACGAGTATTTGGGGAAATTTTGCTAAGCAATGCTTTTTTCATGAAATAAAAATTTTAAATTAAAAAAAATATATTTTGGATTGTTGTGTGCTTGAACCAATATTATTTTATGGATACGAGATCTGGGCATTAAAAGACATTGATAAGTTCAGACTTAATGCGGTAGAAATGAGTGCTATTGAATGCATGTTTTAATCATGTTGGATTGAATAAGAATTGATGGAATAAAAAATACGTTTTTGTTGGGTGTTATAAGAAAAATTGAGAAAAAAATCTTAAGATAGTTCGGGCCCTTTAAGAGAATGTATCGCGAAATACGAACGAATCAAATATACGTCTGAAATGAAAGATTGAGGAAGAGGTAGACTGATGAGAGAATGAAAGGAGAATGTAAGAAAAGTTTTATCGGAAGGAAAAATACGATGTATGAAAAAAGACAGAGCATTATGGCGAGATTTATAGATGTGGCCGAGGCGAGAGCTGTGTGCGAGAAGATATGCTGTTTTTCTCGGCTATCTCTTAAGGGTGTGATGGTATGTGTAAGCCGCGAAAAAACCCATTGCAATTTAGTTTTAACGTGATTCGATACCTCGAATCTTAAGTCTCATTTCATATACACACATAAATTGCGCATCACGCTCTCTGTACTTAAATCTGACATGATTGTTATGGGTATAAAACAACTAGTCGAAAAGTTGAAGGAACCTTTGGAAATAAATATTGGTAACACGATCGTGTTACCATTATTTCCAAAGGTTCCTTCAACTTGTCGACTAGTTGTCTTGTACCCATAATAATCATGACCGACTTCGAAAAGTTCCAAAAAAGTGCATGCCTCTCAGACCATCATCAGCTACTCAAAATCATCATTTATGTGTTGAGTGGCAGACTGAACCTCATCACTTTTAAATTTATAATAAAGTTTAGTATCATCCACTTACAGGTGGTTGCTATAATTTTTTATAACATCTAGAAGATCGGATGTATATAGGTTTAATAGTAGGAGACTCAGTATTGACCATAGGAGGCATCCATTTTTAATCTTAATTTTAATTTAACACGGGGCGGGAAAATACAAGTAAACCAGCCTGGCCTTTAGTGGTAAATTGTTGACTTCTACCAGATAAGAAGCATTTTAGCCACTGACATACCTTCTCTGAGAAGCCCAAAAAGGATAGTTAAGAGACCAAGAGATCTGTATTGACAGTTTCAAAAGTTCTAAAATAAATCAGCAAAAGCAGAGCAGTAACCTTCTCCCTATCTGATTCCCGCAATATGTCATCTACCACACAGCTAAATGCCATCGTTGTGCTATATTTTAGCCTAAAGCCAGATTGATACGCAGGCAATAGGTCATTGGGTAGAAAAAAATCTCTGATGTCTGAAGTGTCTGAAGGAACAATTATCTCTCCAAAATCTTTGATACGCCCGGAAGAATACTTATTGGGAGTAAATCATTAAATTTAACGACGCTTGGTTTTTTTGTGATCGGAACGACTTTTAAAAACATGGAAAAAAATTCTCCTGAAGAGATGCATTAAATATTTCCGTAAGTGTGTCCCTAATAAATATTTAAGTCATACTAATTTGATATGCATACCATCAGCACCCATTGCATTCAATTCGTAAGCTTCCTTGACTTATTCAGGTGTAATAAATGAGAATTCAAACATTGAATTTCCTTCCCTACGACAGTTTGCATAGTAGTTCAAAAAAATTGTGTCAGACAGATTACTCCGACTCTTTGACGTGAAAATTTTTTTAGACCAGAATTGGTCAAATGTAATGGAACTCCACCAGGTGTCCTTTTGGTTGAAGTAATCAACGAGTTTAGGTTCTTCCACATTTCTTTTGAGTTTTTAAAATCACAGTTAGCAAAATTAGAGAGTTAAACCTTTTTACATCTTATGACACTATTCATGTGATTTTGAAGTTGCTTACACACATATTCATGTATATCGTGCTTTGTCCTTTTAAGTTAATCTTCTACCTTGTTTCTCGACTTAATTTACCCTCTTATTGTGATTGTAAACTATGGACCGCACGATCGGTTAGAAAACCACTTCCTACGATTTTCCTTTTACGTAGGAAGTGGTTATCTAAAATGTCATGCAATAAAGAATTTAACACTTCAACACAACCACCTACGCTTCCCTCACGATAGACACGATACGAGTACCACGGCACCCGTCTCAACGAGTCGTAGAGCTCATTCTGGTTAACAGCGGTAAAATCTCCTAATTCAATAGTACGTGGCGTCTTTTGCTTTGGGAGGTTCAAGACAACAACCACCATATCATGGTCAGTTACGAGTATATTACCACTAACAGTGAAAGATTCTCAGAGAAAACCATAGGTTCGAGTCGGTGCCAAAAATGTCTGACAGCGTCTCACTATAGTTGGTAATTCTAGTGACTTCCGAAATCAATCGCGAGAGCCGAAAATAATCAATTACATCTTAGAGTTTTTATAGAAAGTTTAAATGTTAATTTTCAGGTCACCCACAAAAAATATATGGTCACAGTATGGCAGAAATCGTGACAAATGTTCACTTAAAACATCTAGAGCAGCGTTTAGATTAGAGTTTGTAGGTCGATAGATTGTGCCAATGACTATAACTAGAACATTTATTTTAAGTTTCATCCAGGAGTACTCAATATCCGCATCACATGATGCTTATAATATTACCGCGTTTAAATGATTTTTTGATAAAAAAAAAAGCCCACACCACCACTTCTAGTGTGTCTAGGGGTTTAAAAAAGGAGTTACTTGGGATCATAAAGCCAGCAATGTCAGACGCTGGTGACAACCAGGTTTCATTGAAAATATAAGAATTCTATACTGACACACAGATGTGTGACAGAACAGAGCGAATTAGAGATCTGTTGTGTTTTACTACATTAATATAGATATAGTGATGTAACTAAGATTATTGCGGTAAATGTGATAGCGTTGGATAGAATACGCTTAAAAATAATGTATGATAGAATTAAGATAATTGGAAAGAATGTGGAATGAAAGAAGATACAGTGATTATGTTGAAGAAAGGTACATTAGTCACGTAGAAAGAATGAATGATGAAGGATTTGCAAAATTAATTTTAAACGAGGAGTACAGAAGGTATGAAATGCTTGGGAAGACCTAAAAAAATCTGGCACAAGTAAATTAATCAAATTCTATAAGAAGGAAGAGTTAAAAACCTTTATATTTGGAAAGTATGCATGCCAAAGTACATGAGCGTGACAGAAGCGAAAGATATGTACCAGGATAGAATGAAGTAGAGATCTCTCATATTTTAACAGGAGAGTGTGCATGATGAGCATATGTATGTGGCAGAAGCGAATAATATTTACTAGGATATAATGAACAAGAGCTCTGTTCTCTCTACTTTACCGAATATAGACAAAGCGGAATGGTGATGTTAATTAAAATCGCATCAATATGCTTTTAAGAAATAAAATCATTTTCGACATCAAATCATTGCAGTATTCTTCTAACTATATGAAAATACGTAATTGCAAATTAAAAATCATACGTAATTATATTGTCAAATCAATAACGTTGGTACATTTTATAAAAAAAATGTATTAAAATTCATGTCCCCAATTACTATCAAATGGAAATGTAAATTCCAACTGACAAAATATTAAAGCGATAAGAATAGAATCATTCATGTTAAGATAAGAACTGAGGAATTTGCCAGTCCAATTGGAAATGGTAAAATATTTAGTCCATTACTTGAACATTACTAGAAATGTTAGTAGCAGATCTAACAATGGTCCTTTCTGCACAAATCGTTATTATCTCATTCTATATAAGATCCCTTTAATCCTTTATTTTGCAAGTTGCTACCATCCCTTTATACTTGTACAATATTTTGATAAAATATTCATGGGCCTTGTATAAATTAGCAATCAAAACTTAAGCATATCTGTGCTTTTATTCACATAAACATAAAATTATCAAACTATATTTAGACGAGTGTGCTTTTTATTTCTTTTTAATGTATTTCTTTCATTCATGAAAAAACATTACATTTTGAATGTTTGAAGTGTATCTAGTCTACTTTGAAAGTAATGGTTGTTTGTTTAATTTTTTAAGTCACTTTAGACGAACTCGATTATTCCGCTATTTATTTATATATTCATGAACGGTACAACGTTCCTTAAAACAATATTTAAATAATATTAATAGTGTGTATTTCATTCATTACAAAAAATAATTATTCCAGAAATAAATATATAAATTAAATTCATTAAAACCTAATAAAAATATACAATCATAAAAAAACAATTAATATAACACATAAAGTAAGTATGCAAGTGCACCGTCCAAATTATTATGAAAATACAAAAATTCGATACGTGATCGCCTTAAGGACAGCCCGCGCCGTATTACACCAAACGTCACTCTTGACATGCGGAAAAAATAGAACAGTTACGTAAAAACATAGTCAGAATGAGAAATCAACAATTTCATAGTTAGTGCTATCGAAAGTCAATTTTGACATCATCATTACAAGACGCTTAAATATAAAAATAAATCAAAGCGATTGTACCATAAATAACATTGAGCCATTTCCCCGAAGAGGTGGGAAATAGAATGGAGCGCTAGTTTTTACGATTACGACACATGAGTTACCTCTATCATACGAGTATGTCAAACCACTATTTTCTCTGTTTTCTCATATTTCCTTGTTTCCAAGTCTGATTGACTCGATCCAATCATACTATTCGTGCCCATTCTCTATTTTTTCCTTTCACGTGAGCTTAAGAATTCAAAAATGTCACTTGTTATTAAGAGGTTCCAATTGAATATAGAACACACATTTTATATACGAGTATATATTATGCTTATATCGTATTACATCATTTAGACATAAGTATTGCTCGCTCTAAAACTGAAGATCAATCGGCCGAAGAACGCTTCGGGGAGGAGGAGAAATATGTGTCGCGGTAATAGTACATTTATTTTATACCTCTTTCGTTGTATACAACACAACCTGGCGGATTATTGACACAGCGGCTTTTACTGAAACCAAAATCAAACCCTATTTTTAAATAACACTGGAACCCGCAACTCCCTGTTCAGAAGACCAGAGTCTTATCGACTAGGTCACGCCGTCATATCTAGTTCCATAAAAAGTAATATTTAATCGTTCTTTTAAGTAAAATCAAGTTAACTATTTATTAAGATAATTTATAAAAAATAATTTTTCTTAAAATATTTTACAATAATTAAAAACTGAAACTTGTGATATTTATTTCCATTTTTGTTTAGATATTTTAATTACATCCTTAAGTTTTTTTATAATCAGAATAGTGGTGGAGAGTAAATTTTCAAAAGGATTGGATAAATTTGATTTCCCACACACGCATACTAAATTTGATTTCCCACACACGCATACTAAATTTGATCCTGAAACCTCAGCCTATTCCACTCTGACCAGGACAATTTAAACTGCCACCCAAATTTCCGCATCACATACCAAAACGAGATAGGTTAATGGGATAAAATATTTTGTTTTGGCGTATTGCTTAATTTGAATTTAAATACATAGATTCATTTAGTCATTCTCAAAATTGCATATGCACATTGACATATACCCAAACTGAGAATAAATAGTATCATGACATTAAATGCAACAATATTTCGAGATTATTTCATGTTTCAACTGTACGAGTATTACGAATAATCGATGAATTGTAATATTTGTACATATTTGAATAATTTAAAATTCGTAGAATATTACTGAAAATAAATATAACCAACGAATTAAAAAACTATTATGAATTTCATATATAATCTGATAAATCAATAAAGTAACCCTGATACTATGGGTAAGTTTACCAAACACTTATTAACAAATGTATTTACCATAAACTGTCAGATTGTTCTGTAACATACACACAATGCATTGATTTTTCGATTCCATCCCTTACATTTTTCATTCAATATATTCATAATTACTGAAGTCGTACTTTATGAAAATATATTTAACCACACCCCAACTTGCATTTATTTAATGAAAATTTGCATTCATAAGTGGTAGGTCAATAAGAATGAAAGCCTTACGAATAACATCAGGTATACCAATGAATGATAAAAGAAGGAAGATTCAGTTACATTAAAAGTGTTATAAGTATGAGAAAGAAAGAACCTTTGAAATGGTTTGTATTCCTCTATCACGCCTCCCACTGGTATTCGCATTGTATAATTGTTTTCTTTGTCGTTTTAGATTCATTAATTTCACGCGCGCAAACCATCTCAGACTTCCTTTCTTTATCCAACTCAACAACACATTAGCCTTAAGATCACATTCATCTCTTATCACTTTATTCCGTATTCTATCATACATGGTCACCCCATGCGTTCTTCTCAGTGCACGCACTTTTACAGCATTTATTCAGCATACAGTATTTTTACGGCCAAGCTTCACTTTCATACATCAAAGTGTAATATAAAATACTGTTGTGAACTATCATATAAGAAGGTTTCGATACTGTCCGGTTCCAGTAGATATGGTTTGATATTGTCTGATTCAATAACGATAATAGATTGTGCTAATGACAATCGACCGCAAATTTTACTGGTAACTGTGGTATGCTTGATGTATTTTTTTTAATAAGTGTAAACCAGAAAATAATTATGATAAATTCAAATCTGTATGGATTTAGCCGATTAAATGTCTCTCACGTGGTTCGATCTCACTATTTTAGGTTTCCAGTCTAGTTTTTACTTAAGACCTCTTTTTCATGTTTTTTGGCAATTGAAATAGATTTTCACGTTGCAAAAGTCCACCACGTTGCAATGTATGTGCACATAATGAAATAATTACATTTGTACAGCACGAAAGATTTATAAATTAAAGTGTGTACATACTCGTATTTGAAATTATGAAAGAGCAAATAAACACAAACAATCAAACGTACAAACAAAGAGTGGAAGGCATGGTAGAGCAAGAGTTTGAAATATATGGTTGGATCAAGTGAATCCTATTTTAAAAGAAGGAAATGTAAAAGGTCAGAGAGATCGCCTAAGTTGTATGTAAGGTAAGTAATCGTAACAAGGTGAATGTTTATAAGAGAAGCGAAATATGTGTGTTGCGATATAAAAGTCTGGCACTTTTTCGCTATGTCTACTCTGATAACGAAACGACGTGATGATATGTATGTAAAGAGTGAGGGAATATATCAAAGAATGTATGTCACTTTATGGTTGGATAAATATTAAGTAAAACAAAGTTGAAAAATCGAGAAACCGTACGAACATATTTGACGTGATGTATGAATGTAGACGAGGCGAAATCAGCGTGAATAAAAGCAGTGGAGATCTGTCATTTTTATCTACCTCAAAAAACATAAAGCGTTATTTTATATTAATTTTAAGTGCGTTATTTTCTCACTTCCAAAAATACCGAAATTAAATTATGGAATCGAAAAAATATTTTCTGAATGACATATTTTTATTAGTTTTAATTGCTTTTAGGAGTGATTAACACGTTAAGTTGGCTTTAATGATGACCAACCCTCCAGTCATCATTTAAGTCAAGTCAGTACGGTAACAACTCGCCATCAATTATTTTTAAAACAACGAAAGGCATTAAATCGAAATATTGGTTTATTATTTTTTTTCCTTATTAGAAGATAATATTTGAATTTACCACTCTCGACCGAAACAGCTTCCGAAATAAAATGAGAAAATCGAAAATGGTTTAATTATAATTCAGTAAAATCTCTTCTCCGAAATTCTTAACAAGTTTTGAAGCAATGAGGAAATATAATGAACTGGATGTTGAAAGAATCATGGGTACTGCTATCAATTAAATTTGATATCTTGAACTTTCCCACTTAATTGAGGGAATATTTAGCATCGTTAAAAATAGAGATACCCGATTGAAAGTTCTTCTAGAAAAAATATAGTGGCAATAAAAATTAAAAGCTTCATTTATGGAGTCGTTTTATAAAATTTCTCTTGAAGATTAGTTTACAATACGGCTGTAAAGTTTTATTATGAAAAAAATACGAAAGCTACACTAATGATAACTTGGGTTGTAAAATTCTTGCTTCTCCTTTATTAAGATATAAGATTTTATCGTGATAAAAAACCTTTCTTTATCTTCATAATCATCTTTAATCCCTTATCTTAGAAGGGTTGAGACACCGTCTTTTGTACAAGTCTGACACCTAACTTGAGACCAACTAAATAAATCGTTGTATACCCAACATGTTCTGACACATTTTTGTCATATATTTTAATACGACCTCCATGGTTTAGTAAGTGGCACCCGTCTTCGGTTGAGGTTGCGAGTTCAATTCCTGTTGGTACCCATTTCTCTAAGATGGTTTCAGTGTTTTAATATTTTTTCTGGTTGGTTATTAAATATTAGCACATGGCGATAAACTCTTAGTGGTACTGTATACCATAAAAATGCAAAACAATGTATACCTAGAACTATGCAAAGAACACTTGCACTTTAGTGATACCGAAAAACCTGCTTAACAATAATTTATTTGGCGATCCATGCATATGTTCAAACTAAATTATCAACGACTTCTCAATATAAAAGAAGAAATATTCTAAGCTGAAAGTTTATTGATTATTCTCGCACCATTTTGTGACCTAAGATTGCACTTAAGGGTTACTTTGATATACAGCCCTTTGAATTGAGGAAAACCTCAGACGGGCGTGCTTTTTTTTATTTTCGAAAGAATTAAGAAAGGCGGAATCGAACCATGAAATGTACATTTTACTGGATTGATGTTTTTGCACATACTGGATTGAGGTAGGCTTATTCAATATTTCAATTTAACCAAAATATGTGTTATGCGAATTAGGTTATTTTTGCGTAAACACTTTTTTCATGGGTTCAGTGTATTTTAAAATTTTGTTTTTTAATTAACTGAATGAATACGTCAACAAGTACTTCAGTAATTTTTGCCTTGTCTGTTATAATAAATTACAATTTTAATTAATTTAACACTGTAATACAGAGGCGCTATGTACACAAATACTTGATAGAAAGATAATTCCAAAACGATTTATATCAAATAAAAAGCTTTACATAAACACAGAGCCCATCTTAATTAACATATTTTATAAGTCTTGTTTGTGCTCCCCTGGTGATTAGGTGAGACCCTTATCGGGTTATACCGTTACATAAAGGAGAATAAACAGTGTTTGATCAAATAAACTGAAATGTCTTTAAAGCTCCACAATGTTAATGCTTTAACCATAAATCATATATTTTATAAGTATAATTTATAGTTAAAGCATTAACATTGTGGAGGTTTAAAGACATTGTAATTTGTTTCATCAAACACTGTTTATTCCACTTTTTGTAACGGTATAACCCTACCGGTTTCAAGGCTTTAAAACAAACGAGACTTTTTTATGCTATCCTGATGATGAGGTGAAAGCCTTGAAACTGGTAGGGTTATACCGTTACAAAAAGTGGAATAAACAGTGTTTGATAAAATAAATGATGATATTTTATAAGTGTTAGATAATAAGATTTGCCATACTAGCAAACTTTCAAATAATCACATGTTGAACATCTGAAATTTTTAAATTCATATCCAAAAAAAATAACTGATTTTTTTTGTAAATATAATTTTTCCTTTGTTTAAAAAAGTACAATTGAATTACGAGATCTAATGAATATTTTAATGAACAAAGTTTTTTCCCAAATCTTTGTTGAAATAACTCATAATAACTGGTCATCTCGGATATCCGACAAAACATTTTATTTCTTTTTTGTAATGAATAAATGTTATTCATTCTTTCGTTTTACGCCACACCAATTTCGCTTCTAAAAAGATAGGGAGAAAGATAGGGAGAAATCAGGGACGTATATTTATTAAATGCGCCAAAACTAGTTATGAATTAAATTCAGAATTATTTTCACAGATACGTACGAATTTCATATCGAGCAAGAATGGTTTAAAATTATTCAAATTAATATATATATTTTAAGTTTTGTTGCACAGTAATCAATAAATAAATTGTCCACACAACAAGTTTTATCGTCATTTGGAAACGTTTTTTAACAATCAAATAGGCTGAAAATGTAGATAAATAAAATTTGAATAAATGGAAAAAATGCTAATCCTAATTTTTACCAACTATGTATGTAACTATGGTATACAAAAAAAGGTTTAAGTGACGTTACTTAATAAATCAAAGATTTAATAAAGATAAACGTGGCATATTATAATAAAAACTTAATTTAACCAGCCACGTGTATTTGTTTAAACTTTTAATTTTTTCTTGTAAATTTAAAAATATTAGGTGTTAACATAAGTTGTGTCCGTTTTTTTCCAAATTTAAAAATAAGCACAAAAAGTAAAACAAAACGGTAAAGGTTATACGTCATTCGAAAGAAAATTTGCTGGTCTACAAGATTTTGTGTTTGTTTTTACGTTACATATATTATTTTATTTTATTACAAGCCTTCAAAATGGAATGTCAAGTAGACGAAAGTGAGCATTTTCGACACCGCCTTCTGTTCGCGTTCCATCGAGAAAACAAAGCTGCCAAAGCTGCTCGCGATATTTGCAAAGTGTACGGTGAAGATGTTATGAATAAAAGGACAGCTCGTCAATGGTTTTTGCGTTTCAAAGACGGTGATTTCGGCCTGAAAGACATGAAGCGTTCCGGACTACCAGTGGACTTCGATGAGGACGGCTTAAACCATATTATTCATGAAGATCCCCTTCAAATCACCGTAGAATTGGCTGAGCAGATTAATTGTGGTCATATGACTGTATACCGCTATCTTAAATCAACGGAAAAAGTCCAGAAGTTCGGCGCTTGGGTTCCACATGTTTTGAGTAAAAACAACAAAAATCAACGTTCGACAATTTCTGCTGGTTAGCTCGCGCGTCATCGAGCTACGCATGGCCACAAGCAAAGGTTCCTTTACCGCATCATTACTGGTGATAAAAAATGGTGCCTTTATGTGAATATGAAGAAACGAAAAGAATGGGTGTGTTATGGTCAACAAGCAACGCCCAGAACGAAACAAGGTTTGCATCCGCGCAAGACGATGATTTGCATCTGGTGGGATTGGCAAGGCGTCATACACTTTGAGATACTTGAACGCAATCATACAGCCAACGCGGAGCTAAAAAGGCCGGATCGGCAATATGGCGTTATTCTGCAACACGATAACGCCCAACCTCATACCGCCAACATTACGAAAAATGCCATTCAAACGCTTGGTTGGGAAGTCCTGCCGCACCTTCCATATTCTACAGACCTCGCGCTATCGGTTTCCACCTTTTTCGGTCGCTTTCGAACAATTTGCGCGGCGTTTCCTTCAGTAATGACGTCGAATTGCGGAAATGGTTGGACGAATTCCTCGAGTCAAGACCGGATGGTTTTTATCGCACAGGTTTTGAAAAACTTGTAGAACGTTGACAAAAAGTTGTAAATAATGAACGAAAATACATTTTTGACTAATTTGTTTTAAAATAATGAAAGAGAATACATTATTGACTAATTTGTTGTATTTTTTTTGGCGTGTCCTCTTGTTCTCTTTATTTGAAAAAAAAAACGGACACAACTTATGTTAACACCCAATACAATTTTTAATATTCATTTTTCAATTATGTTTTCATCGGCCACTTCACTAGACAAAGCTTATGTTCTGAAGCAGTATACTTGGTCTCACATACTTACTTTAATACATACATAATGTAGACCAGTTTAAGTCATAGACTCCCGTTTATGATACTTATTACTGTGTTTCTGGACCATAAGACTCACTTTTTTACTAAGAGAAATCTACGTAAAGTTGGTGTATTCTTTTGGTAGTTTTTAATTATTTCTTCCAGGAACCCATGCCACGTATAACCTACCTTTGAACAATGACATACACCCCAATTTTAAGTCGATTTTTCTAAATATAAAGGTGCGTCTTATGGTTTAAAAATTACGGTAAGTTTTAGTATAACATGTGGGAGAAATATGTACAAATGTTTAAATTGTCATTTCAGTAACATTGTAACTGAAATTGGTATTCCAGTAATAGTATTACTGAAATTGGTTATCCAGTAATAATATTACTGAAATTGGTATTCCAGTAATAGTGTTACTGAAATTGGTATTCTAGTAATAGTGTTACTGAAGCTGATATTCAAGTAATAGTGTTACTGAAATTGGTATTCCAGTAATAGTGTTACTGAATTTGGTATCCAAGTAATAGTGTTCCTGAAATTGGTATACCAATAATAGTGTTACTGAAGGAAACATTCAAGTTTATTATGAAAAAAAAATGCTTTAAAAATCTTAGGAAATAAGTCTTCAGGTGAACTGAAAAAACAGTTTACCAGATAAATTTATTTATTGGGTGGCATGAAACTGTACGTTTTATTAAATCTAGTTAAAATAATAATCATATCGCATTAACGTTTTTCTTCATTTAACCAGTTTTGCGAAAATAATCATTACAAAATGTTTAGGTTGCACAATATTGTACGCACTGACGTCACATTTAAATTAATCCCGAAAACTAGCGACATCCCTGTACGAGAAGGACGTCCCGCGGTGCAGTGATACATTCAACGGGTTACACGGGTAAGTTGTAAGCTTGTAGGAATATATCACCCGCTCCGGGAATAGGGAACATTTGCCATGAGTTTCAGCAAACTCTTTGTGCCCGTTTTGCGCTATTATTGTGGCCCGGCAGGAGATTGATCGAAGAAATATTCCAAAGGAGGACTCCCGATCAAATAAATCTCACGTTCAAACTTTTGTATTGAAACTTTACATCTCTTTACGGAACCATCATGCCAAATATCTTACATGAATATAAAATAAGACAACAAAAAACAAGAGAAACTTTAAATATTAAAGTCATATATTCGTGAATGTGATACGTTTGATAAACTAAGACAACGTTTCAGAAGTAATTTATATCAGCCTGGAAAAAATGATTCTTCAATCCTGTAAAAATGTACTGAGACGTAGACTTGTTAATAACTCAAGAATTTGAGACTAAGAATTTTTGTGCTTCTCAATTGGTCTGAAAATGCCAAGACGTAGATTAGCCAAAAGCTCATGAATTTCAGACTAAAAATCTATGTGCTTCTCAACTTGTCTGATTGTGCTTTGATGTAGACTTGCCAATAGCTCATGAATTTCAGACTAAGAATCTATGTGCTTCTCAACTTGTCTATATGGGCTTAGATGTAGACTTGTCAATTATTCATGGATATGAAACAAATAACATATATTTTTAAACTTGTCGAAATTCGCTGATATCTAGACTTGTAAGTTATTCGTAGATTAGTTATAAGTGTGATTGGGATAATGAATATTATTTTTTCACCGCATTAAAATTTGGTATTATTTAAATTTGTCAGTAGAACATGGTTCTGAGAGATGCTAAGTATATGCTTTTCATCTTGTTAAATTGTAAAGTTCTAAATTTTTCTTGTAAGTATCCATTATATATGTATATATATATATATATATATATATATATATATATATATATATATATATATATATATATATATATATATATATATATATATATATATATATATATATATATATATATATATATATATATATATATATATATATATATATATATATATATATATATATATATATATATATATATATATATATATATATATATATATATATATATATATATATATATATATATATATATATATATATATTTTTTTTTTTATTTTTTTTAACTAATTAATTGCAGAACTATTGTATATCGTTTTAAAGAACTTACGTGATATGTTCATATGATAATATTAAAGCTCTTATTCATTCATAATTTATGTTTAACTTAAAATTATCAACGATCAAAAAAACTAAAGGCTGGTTCATAAAGGTGTAAAATGTGTATTTGTTTGACACTTTCGTTAACAAAACTACACAACAATATTTATTTCGATTTTTTTGGTGTTTAAAATCCAAACACCAATATCATTTTTTCCTGTATTTTTAATATTTTGTTTGCGAACAAGTATGTATTAAATCACGTGACTTAATTTATCAGTTTTATACAAAATAAGTCTTCCATTTAAGTTTTTTTAAATACTTGATTAAAAAAATCCCCAGCACTTGAAATCACTTGTAAAATAATTATATTTTAAATAAAGTTTATTGTTATCATTTATGAAAGAACTTTTAAAAGGTTTTATTGATTATACTTTTCCAACGAAAAGTTGTTTCACAAAAATACATCTCCTAAATAAGGAACAAATCGTTTTTGAAGTAAAGCAAACATGACACAGGGAAGTTTTGATGCAAATTCCGTCACCCTGACTATTAGATATGCCGTTAGTGACATGTGACATGCACGATTTATCTTGACTATGTATTGTATATTGAAGTGGACATGGGGAAACATATCCAATTACGAGAGGACACGTACTTTCAAAATAGGGTGTGACATATGGTAGCTCTAATCATTTTTTGTTTTTTTCTTGTTATCTTTATATTATTATATAAAAAATAGGGTTATATTTAAAAGAGGTAATTTTAATTTGTTAAAGTTTATCTAATCGTTAGATAGCACTTGGAACGGTTCTTATTTATTCATTTAGATATTTTATTATTAAGTATACAGTTAGAGTGTTTATTGTTATATGGCGATCAGTTTTAGTTTTGACCAACCAAACAAGAGTTAAGCAGATTTAGCAGACGTAGTTTTTTTCCCAAGAGAAAAAAAAGTTAAAGTATATTTATTTGTTAGAGCGGGCAAAAATAATTGATATGTAAAAAAAAACATTTAAAAAATTGTAATAAAGATTTGCAAATGTCATCAAACACTAGAATAGACAAGTAAGAAGAAAAAATACCATAAAAGAAAAGCATTCCGTCAATGAACAGAAATTTAATATTTTAGATGTTGCCGTATGAAACAAGCAAACTTGGGTGAAAGTAACTGATTCTAGAGTCTGGTGGCCTAGAGTGTATAAAGGAGGACGCGGAGAAGGCGTAGCGTTAAAGTGAAGGTTTCAGGAGAGATATTTAGGGGCTGCGGGACAGTTTATGATGTTATATTCAAAGTGACAATTCATGAACCTGTCATCAAATCCGTATATTTAACCAATGATTTTTTTTCTAAAAAAATGTGAGGTGATCATATTTTCTAATTTCTTGATGTCTCGATGGTTTGATAATCATATAAAACTACTTAAGTCACTTTAAATAATTTTCTCGAGTTCTCAAATTTTTGTTCACATTTGTCCCCATTGAAGTTTTTCATATTATAGATATTTTATGCTTCGTAACTTACACTAATTTGTTGAAAATTAATATGAATAAAGCTTTTAAAACATTTTTTTTATTTCCTATGATTTGGTGTATTGTATTAAAAAATATTTTTGGTCAACTAAAATTACAGATACAATAGAAGACGTAAAAAAGTGTCTTCTAGTCCTGAGGTATAGGTTCGATTACTGGTGAAGTTAAGATTTCATCAAATAATTTCAGTTTGAATTTCACTTAAAATCTGTTTGATACCTTTCTGGTTGTTTAGAAGGAAAAAAGCTCACCAGATAACGTCAATATTACTGGGTCTTGTAGTAGAGGATTTCTTCACTATTTCAGCGTCAATTCCGAGCAACTTCTCCACATCTATCACGTGATCTTCTGTGAGAACACCCCGATCCTTGACGCGCACTCCCTCCTGCAGGCATTATATACGTGTAAATCCTGCTCAGCCACATGATAACGCTGATGCATGTCTATAGCACGAATACTGTTTCTCATGCGTTTAGCTATTGAGGTGCTATTAATTCTAGAGTAGGTAGTTCACCACTTTCCATTACCTTGAATCACCGGCTCTCAGTCTTCAGGCGCCCCGCGCAAAGTCAGTGACTCTCACAGACTGCCCTTAAAGCACCTCCTCTGCCCAGCAATCCCTTTTGCTTATCCATTACTATCATGTATAAAACGCGTTTTGGGAGTTTTTCATTCCCAATATGTATGGCATGTTCAGTCTACCTCAATTTCGCCTCTACAATCATATATTCTTCAGATTTACAGTTCTGTATATTTTTGTTTTTATTTTTATTCTTATGATTGTGCGCGGTATATTATGGGATGAACATTTTTGATTTTTCTGGAGTAATGATGTGTGAAGAGTTTGATTTCGCATGATGTTTCCAGTTATAATTGAGTGTCACTGTTTGTCAGGTTGATGAGAACGTGCAACGGGGTTTGGTTTTTGTGTAATCAAAAATCGGAAAGAAGTATCGATTTATTTTTTAATGCTAAATATCCTCAGTGAGATACAGGCAAACACCTAGTTTACTGGGGATACGACAAATGAAAGGCAACAAACCCAGATCCATTAAAATTGTATGTTCAAATTAAATTACCTGTTGTTTTTTCGCAAATTATGTATATTTCTTGTCATGTGTAATAATAAAAAAATAAAAAAAAACAGTTAAAACATTGCAGGAGCGAGCTTTTGCGGCAAAGGACACGCTGGTCGAATATTTTCAGGTTCCGAATGTGCCTTATATGGGGAACCAAAGTCTCGAACCCATAGAGAAGTACGGGAAAGACAATAGATTCGTAGACAGACATCTTAGTAGACTGGGAGATGTGGGAATTCTTGCTGTAAGAAACTCATTTAGTTTTGCAACAGCTGCTGACGCGCTCCCAAGGGGACTCTTCAATTCATCATTAAGATAAGAATTCGATTCCAGGATGCTGGTTAAATATGTGAAGTTAGGTACGTTCAATAGTCGTACACCACTCACTCGAATAGTAAAGCACTAATTCGAAAAAATAAAAAAGTTTCAAAATTTGTCTATTGTTATTAAGTGAATTTATTGGCAAAATAATAACAATATTGTTCAATGCTTTTAAAAGAAAAAATAAATAACTTATCACAGATTCCGGCGGAAATTTAGTGGATTTCCAAATTAGAATACGAGTACTTAAGAAATCGTTGTTATTCCTGGAGTCCCTTGTAAATTATTCGAATCAATTATAGTTCAAATCAACGAATGTAATGTTTGAACATCTTTTAAAAAATAATTCGATTTCTTTTCTTACAGTTTTTTATTCAGTTCACTCAATAAAAAATCCAATATTTTTGAAATTGAAAAGGCAAAAGATTTTATTGATTTAGGCCTTTCAATTTTTATTTGAGTTGAGCAATATATTTTAAAGTTAATTATTTCATAGTAAAATATTCTTTACAAGTAATTGAATTTAACTTGAAAATTGGGGCTAATTTAGTCAGATGAACCGTAAACGTGGCAAAGGGAAATGATTTTATTGGAGAAATTCCTTTCTCACCTCGTCAAATACAAAGCGAACTCTAGTCAACACAAACTTTTTAAACATTTTTAACGCTGGATGAAAAAATAAAAGAGTTATCGTTTAAAATGTATTCCTAGAAAAGCGAAAGTTATTTTATTTAATAGCAAAGTTAAAAAACCACAGTGGTGAGCTTGACTTTTAATTAGAAAAATGTTTACTTTAATTATTTAAATTTTCCATACTAAAACATTACTTTTTAAAATAAGATATATATCCAAATACTTTATATTTTGTTGTTTCAGTGATATCCGTGGCCTAGTTGCTAAGAAATTAATTTATTTTCGCTGTATGTATCATCATTTCAACTGACAATATATCACCTTAATTTTTGCCGTACGTAAACTTTTTTTCGAATAAAGCATAATTGAATTAACGTTACGACAAAAAGAAAGGCGTCAAATCACATAACTTACCATCAACGAAATACATGTAAAACATAACTAAAAATATAAAAGGGTTTAATTGAACATCGGAATAAGATATAGAAACACGTGTCGCGGCAATAAATAGAATAACAAGGCATTTTTTTGTTAAATATTAAAATGTTAAATTCTTCAATGTTAAACCTTTGGTGAATTTCAATTACAATACATATTTTTGACGGTTATTCAAATTAACAAAGTGTTCAAAATACACTCGCTTAGTTGCGATGATAAAGTTAGCGCTTTGTACTTGAATTTGTAGGAAATTAATTTATATTTCGAAAAAAATATAAAGCATTTTTAAACAATTTTTAGTTTCAGACGACTCCTATGGTGAAGTTAATAAGAATCCTATCTAATTCATATAAGTAAGTACCGTCAGTTTTTTAAATGTTTCAATCTGGATTTCGTTTAAGGTCTCTTTAACCTCTTTCTTATTGGTTGAAAGAGGTTGTCATAAGGCAATACATCTGCTAAGTTGTACTCTATACACCAAAAGTTTAATAAAATAAAATATTTTGTATATATTTATAAAAGTGTTTTATAAAAATCACCCATAATTTTGAATTTCTCCTTTCACAACTTTCGTCCAACAATCAGATAAAAAATATAAATAAATTGTATTCAACTTGTGTGACGGTCAACCTACGGCAATCCATTGCTATAAATGAGAAACAAATGTTCGTATGTTGTAACGATGCACATTAGTAACGCTTGATTTCGACACGTGTATGATGTATTCTTCGAAACTTTATTTTGACACATTTCGCTCTTTATGCAAATCAAGCCACGCCTCTTTTTATATGTTAAATTGAAGGTCGAAATATTTAATCTTTATATTTTTTTTCATTTTGTTATTCATTGAAATTAGTGTATGATTTGTGGAAAAAAATAACCAAAGGAGCATTGACTTTATTCTTTAAGTGCTATTTTTTATATAACTCTCGAAACATGTATACATCACGGCTATTCCCTTCACCAGGGGGTTCACCAGGGAAGACAGAGTGCCAAATGTTCTAATCACAACATACTTTCTTCGCATCCTACATAGCCATACATCTTCTCATACAGCTCCTTCTATATATATATATATATATAATATTAGGTCCTTACATATGAAATTGGCGTTTTGCCGTACTGGCAACTTTGATCTCAAATATCTTCTCTTTGGTTAGGAATTCCAAATTCAAATTTATACAGCTATTTACTCAAGTATTTGTGTTTTGAAAATTATAATTCATTTGTTTTTTCCTCAATTGTTTTTTTTCTTTGCGTCACTCAGTTTACAAAATGGAAAACTTGAAATATCGCGTTATTTACGAGTACGAGTTCCACCGTGGCACCAGTGCTGCAGAAACGGCTCGAAGGATTAATGATGTGTATGGCGACGGTGCCGCAAAAGAAAACACAGTGCGTTTTTGGTTCCAACGTTTTCGTTCTGGAAATTTCGACCTGCAGAAAAAGCCCCGTGGACGGCCGGAGACCAAAGTTGATAATGAAGAATTGAAGGCTATTGTGGAAGCGGATCCATCGCAAACCACGTCCGAGTTAGCTGCAGGCTGCGGTGTTAGTGATAAAACTGTTTTAATCCACTTGAAGCAAATTGGGAAGGTGAAAAAGCTTGAAAGGTGGGTACCTCACGAATTGAGTGAAGCAAATCAACAAACGCGCGTTGACTGCTGCGTTGCATTACTCAACCGGCACAATAATGAAGGGATTTTGAATCGAATCATTACCTGTGATGAAAAGTGGATCCTGTATGATAATCGGAAGCGCTCATCGCAATGGCTGAACCCTGCCGAACCAGCCAAACCATGCCCCAAGCGAAAATTGACTCCAAAAAGTTACTTGTGAGCGTTTGGTGGACTAGTGCTGGTGTCGTTCACTACAGCTTTCTTAAATCTGGCCAGACGATTACGGCAGATGTCTATTGTCAGCAACTGCAAACCATGATGGAAAAGCTAGCTGCTAAACAACCGAGGCTGGTTAATCGCTCTAGGCCACTGCTGCTTCATGATAACGCTAGACCACACACTGCACAACAGACGGCTACCAAATTAGAAGAGCTTCAATTGGAATGTCTAAGACATCCACCGTACTCTCCGGACCTTGCCCCAACAGATTACTATTTTTTTCGAAATTTGGATAACTTCTTGCAAGGGAAAAAATTCAACTCCGATGGGGCAGTCCAAACCGACTTCAAAGATTTTATTGATTCCCGTCCGAATGGTTTTTTTAGTAGAGGGATCGATGAACTACCTATGAGATGGCAAAAGTGCATAGATAGCAATGGTACATACTTTGATTAAATAAATATATTATATTAAAAAAAAATCAACTTTATGTTCCTCCCAAACAAAACGCCAATTTCATATGTAACGACCTAATATTACTCTTTACTTTTCCTTCTTTCTTAATTTCATTCGCTTAGTCTATCCATACTTTTCTGGGTCGTCATTTGCTCCTCCTATTTATTTCCTTTATTCATCTGTTCAACACGTTCAAACCACCTTAATGGGCCTTTTTTTACTTTCTTTACTTAAGAAACAATTTATTTTACATTTTTTTCTGTTAATTTTGTTGTATTTTGATTTCCGATTTTTTTATATTGCTTGTATTATATAACATAAGACAACAGTCAATATCAGCTGTTTATCCAAGAGAGCTAGCTTATGGTACACCCGCGAAATTCACACATTTATAATCCTATAAGTCCGAGTTGCAGCCCCTCGTAAGATTCGACAACTCTCAATAAAAAACATATGTTGGCACAATTTCATTGAAATTTACAGCAACTGGATATGTTTATATCAAACCCAATCTGTCGAAATGTTAGAAAAAAATCAATGGGTTTGTCACTGCTCTGTAGTCTGACAAATACTAAGTTAACAAACTTACTTGTCAAACACATTTTAAATTATTATTTATAGTTGAGACGTTTACATTGTAGATGTTTAAAGACATGGTAATTTGTTTTATCAAACACTGTTTATTCCACTTTATGTAACGGTATAACCCTACCGGTTTTAAGGTTTTCTCCACACCATCAGGGAGCACAAACAAATTTAATAAAGTAAAAAGGCATTGTAATTTGTTTTATCAAACAAATTACAATGCCTTATTACTTTATTATCACAAGTATCTTTGCATTTCACAGTTATACACTAAAAAGATTTTAAAACAATTATAAGATGATGTTAATAATTACAAATTATCTTTCAATTTAACAAACATAACATGTGGGAGCTAAATTAACATGTGGGAGCTAAAGTAACATGTGGGAGCTAAAGTAACATGTGGGAGCTAAAGTAATCAATATTTATAGTACAAGGACCACATTAAAACACCGTATTAACCATTATACGAGTATTTTAAATCTTGAGGATAGCCTATAAATTGTTAAAGTATATTAAAAAATACTTAATTAAAGATGAGTTCTTTGAAAATAAGTTTTTTTACTAAGCAGGGCTTCATTTACACTTATATTTTTATTGTTCCATTTTTGGTTGAAAATCGCTCCTAGTTTATACAAAGAAGTGTAAATTTTAAACGTCTTTTGAAAGTCTGTACGCTGTTGCCCTTTCTACGTTTATAAGTAATAGTTAGTCTATATAATATAAAAGGACCAGCCATTTCGAAATATAGATCGAGATAACCCAGGATGTTTGCTTAATCTCCCTTAAACAGACGATGTACAGCTCTGAGAACCTGAAGATATCAAAGAAGTACGTTTCTCATAAAGTGACTTCTTAACATGGAGAATTCCAAGTTTTGTACACAACATAGATCCAGGATTTTCTAGTTGAAATTAAAAATATTTTTTTTGTTATTCTGAAATTTAACATTACTAAAAACGTAGTTTTATTTATCTGATATATAATAGGGCATACTGGTGTAGCAATGAACACTTATTTACTATGCATTTGTTAATAAACGCATACAATGTGACACATTGCAGCCATTAGAAGTTCAGTTTTCTTTATCTATCTTTGCTAAATGTTACTTTCGTATTACAAAAAAAAAAACAGCAAACAAATGTATAAAATGTTAAAAATAAAAAAACAGTTTTAACGAAAAAATTGTTAGACTTAACCTTCATATAATTAAAACTTTCCTCGAACTAATCTTTAAAATACAGGAACAAATATAAGTTTAAATTATGAACCCCTTAGTGGGGCCCTTAAACTAGGAAATGAACTTTTAAACACATCAATCCTCTTGTTACACTTCTGATGAAAATTTAAACATTACGGAATTTCCTAGGCATTCGGCTTTTATCTTGAAACAATGAAAGGATTCAAACAAAACAGAGGCATAACTTTCAAGACGACTTAATAATTGAAAGGTGGGTTAATTTCTTGTTTTCGTCTATATTGAGTCACAATTTTTTTAGTAAACTGAGATGAAAACTAAATATTTATTGCCGAACTTAAAAAAATAAAATATTTAATAATAACATGTACTTAAATAATGTGTTAAGTTAGATAAAGATGAGTGCGTTAAGATAGTTTTGGCATGAGAAATAAGTGAGCAAAGAAATTCTAACAAAACCGATGTACAGTGCAAATGTGAATGCAAGGTGTGAGAGTGGATAACCACCGTCGTCGCTAGTATACGAGGCATATCCAGAAAGTAAGTGTACTGAATTTTTGTAGGTTACAATTTTTTTTATTTAAACAAAAAAATTACGTGGTTACCGTAGTACATATGTAAGCTATTTTTCGACATAGTCGCCATTCCTCTCAATGCAGGTGGTGAAGCGGGGTATCAACTTTTTGATGCCTTCCTCGAAGTAGTTTCCCGCCAACCCCTCCGTCCACTTCTCCACCTCCCCCTTTACCTCCTTGTCGGTTGAAAACCTTTTTCCACCCATGTGCAGCTTCAGGGAGGAAAAGAGATAGTAATCTGAAGGTGCTAGGTCAGGGGAATGCGCGGGACGGTTCAGGACATCCCATTTAAACGAGGCGAGCAGTTCCTTCGTGGCGTTGGCCGTGTGTGGTCTGGCATTGTCGTGCAGCAGGCAGACACCCTTTGTCAGCATGCCTCTCCTCTTGTTCTGAATCGCCCTCCGCAATTTTTTTAGGGTTTCACAGTATCTTGCAGAGTTGATGGTCTCCCCTTGAGGCATATATTCAATTAAAATTATGCCTTGACAGTCCCAAAACACGGATGCCATGATTTTCTTGGCTGAAATTGAGGTTTTGAACTTTTTGGCGGAGGGTGAACAGGTGTGACGTAACTGTTGAGACTGCCTTTTGGTTTCAGGCGTGTAGTGTGCAACCCAAGTTTCATCTCCAGTAACGATGGAGCGGAGAAATTCATCTCCATGGAGTTTGCAGCGCCTCAAAAACTCTTGCCCGGCATTATTTATTTCGCAGTTGGCGGGAGATTGGATTGACATTTTTCACGAAACGTGTTGTCGCGTCGACACTTCTCAACGTACTGACCTCGAACCGGTCTCGTTGCGGAGGGGAAGGGTCAGGCTACACGGAAGTGTAGCCAACATGTCGAAAATAAAATCCATCCGGTCGTGAGAGCCTCAGTACACTTACTTTCTGGATACGCCTAGTACTACCGTATTTCGTTCTGTTTGGTTTACATCACTGTTTTATCATTTACCCCCCAATATATTGGGAATAAAATTTCAAATAAATATTATATTTTTGTTTTCCCATTAAATCCGCAACGTTACATTTATAAAAACTTTTAAACTTGCAACAAATCTCATACATAACATCATCATCACCTTGCCTTGTCTGTACCTATTGAGATATACAGAACGAACCCGTTTTTGCTTAATTTTATTGTCACAAATGTTTCGTATGTCAGTTATGAATAACAAAAAGCTAATTTTGACTATCTTAATGTGCATTTTAAAGTTCCTGTCAATATATTTAAAGAAAAAATAGATTATTTGTTCAACGGGGGGGGAGGGGGGAAATTAGCACTTTTTATCAAGTTTTATTCCACTGTGTTCATTACATACAAGACTCCCGTTTCCGTTCATTATTACTGAGCAATATATCATCACCTTCAGTCTCTCTTACACTTATACTTGGCAAAGGCTTCTCGCGTTTTGGCAGTGACCATAGACCTCTCCTATAATATTCATCTTCACACTATCTATTGCTTCATTTTTCTGCTGCCACCCATTTACCTGGATCGTGGTATTCTTCAAAGTAATGTATTTAATTTTAGAATACCATTTGCGACGCCATTTTACCGTTTGTCAATATTACACTACATACTTTATCTGTTGCTATATTTTTCACAGAAAAATATCTGCTAATTAACAACTGCCTTTCTTCATTGCATAAGAATTACTTTCACTCCTCTTAATCCTCCTACAATATTTCGCATTCCTTTCTTTAGAAGGTTGTATTCTCCCACACCTCGGAGTTCATAATCATATTTACATGAGTTGGTATGAATCAAACAAAGCTAAATCTACTTTTTATGTAGAAATATATTTTGGTGCCGTTCTAAAGGGTTTTTTTTTCAATATGATAAATATCAAATACTTTAAAGTTAATATTTCAAAATTTTGACCTATTAAAATTAATCAATAACTCTCATATTTTATTTGTATCTAAAAAAAACTATATCCATATAATTTTTATTAATTTCACAACAAGATCATCTTAAAACGGTTTTTAATGAAATCAAATTAATGTAGACTTTTTTTTCATAATGTTTCAAATAAAAAATGTGTTATTGAATTTAAATAAAATCAAAAAAATATTTAAATTTGCAAGGAAACAGTCTAAACAAAAGATTGATTGATAAATAAAATCACAATAAATATCATCTGCAAATACCAAACAAATAGTTTTGTTGACATGACCGAAATAAAATCGCAATAAGGTGAGAGAAATGAAATAAATTACATTTTTTATGATAATTTATCATGTTTTTACGTTTTTATATATACAAGTTCTTTAATGTTAAGGCCGAAATCTTTGGTGAATTACAAATACAATACATATTTTTGACGGCTATTCAAATTAACAGAAAGTGTTCAAAATAATGGACTTAATGCCGGTGATTTCAGACCAAGCCCAAAGTATGAACGAAATATATGTACTATATGTCTGTAGTAAAGATACGAAAAACAAGTAAAATTAAAAGATAGTCTTGTCCATGTTTCATTTTTACCGACTAGCAAGCATATTAAATATATACGCTAGATCTCTTGCTTCTACTATAATAGTTTTGTCGTCTGTTTCCCAAGCGCGTGTCACCAAGTTAATTTGATGTATCATAGTTCTTCATCAGGTTTCCAGTACTTGACTGCACCTGCTTCATGACTGGCGCGTATCTTATTTCTTTCAACTTCTAACTTACTTTACTCGATACTTCTAAAAGTTTGTAATTTCTGTTTTGTATCCTTATTAATATCCATTATTTAACTTAATGTTTTCATGCTCCAGCGATATGAGTTAACGCTGTATTTGTGTCAGAGTAAACACATAATGTTCGAGAAAACAAACTAAAAGTTGGAAAATTAGACTCTGCTTTAAAATATAGTCCTTTGATACATAATAAATGTTTGAAGAGCTTGTATTTGAAATATATATTTAGTTTTAGATTTTCAAATATGCTCTAACGCTACGCGTACTCGTATATAATGCATTTATTTACTTTTTTTGCCTGTACCTTGACTTGGAAATATTTTCATTATGAAAGGTTACAAATTTGATAAAATAATACACATTTTAGTGAATTCAGTTTTTTTAAAGAAAAATAGGCCAATTTAAATTACACCAAACCAATACTCGAAATTAAACAGGCGCAAAATTAGTTTAAACGGGCACTTTAGATACAAGTTTCTCTTTGAAATTATTCAAATACTCTTCTGAAATATTTTATGGTTTGTTGAAATTATTTAAACGAGATTTCATCTAGGTTTAATGATATTTAATCTAATCCAAACGTTAAAAAAATTGTAATTTACTTTCAATTCTGATTAATTACAATAAAACATTAAAACACAATTCAACTTATTTGCATTTGTTCATCATATTGTAATTTCGGGATCAAAAAGTAGACATATCAAAACTTAACACGTGCTGGTGAAAAATATCAAAAAAATTGTAAAGTGCAATTTCATAACACTGATTACCCAGAGAATATTCAAAGAATTTGTATTTGACAGATAAAACTTGCCACGACTACAGCAAATTCGCATGAAAAAGTCATTTTTATCAAGTTCAGATAGTTTACGATTCTTCAATTAACGATTCTTCAAGAATCAAACCTGAGATGTTCGGGTAGTAAACCAGTATACTAGCCTCTGGGTCATGAAGTTGATAAATATGAAAATAATTGCTTATTTTAAATTTTATAAATTTCTGAATGATATGAAATTCCGAAACGTTTCAACGAGGTTGTTGAGAAAACTTTCAGAATTTATTACACTGAACGAAGGTTGAAAAAATATTTAGAGCTAACAAACGAAGATTGACAAAATGTGGAAATAAAATTGATTTATAAATATTTAATTTTAAGTACTTTGACAATTTTCAATCTCAGCGAATGAACTGAATTCTGACTATTATCAAATTTGATACAGAGAGAAATATGAATGAAAGGAAGAGGCTTAATGACACTCATTAAAATAATATTATACCATACTCAATATTAAATTAATGCGAGAACCGAACGAAGAAGAATACGGTTTAAAAATATGTAATTAAATTGATCAAGTATGATCCAAGATAATTTGAAAGGTTTCGTTGTCTAGTTGGTAAGACGCCTCTCTTGTTATCCGGGGGATGCAGGCTCGATTCCCGTTTGTACTCATTTTTTTAAGAAGGGATCCTGTCTGGTTTTTACTTTAGGTCTCATTCTGTTTGGCATTAAGATTTTCATATGGCAATATGCTTGGGTTGTATGTATACAATAAAAGCGTTATACAATACAATATATGCATACATATCATCACACCATTTTCTTACTGGGGTAGGCAGAGAAGACAATATGCCATATTTTCACGACATATTTTCTTCGCCTCCTTCTCATCGATATATCTCCTCACACAGCTTCTTCTGTGTCTGGTACACCTTAATTTTCCCTATTACAAAATTTCATTCACTTGATCCAAACATACTTTTCTCGATCCTCCTCCACCACAACTCCCACTTACATTTACATTGTAAATTTATTTCGTTCTTTTATCACCCAATCATCCAACTCGTCCAAACCACCTCAACACACTTTTATCACCCAAACATCCAACTTGTCCAAACCACCTCAACACGCTTTTATCACCCAAACATCCAACTCGTCCAAATCACCTCAACACACATTTTTTCAACATGTGCAATATATCAGTTTTAACACATTCATCTTTAATAATTACATTTCTTATTCTGTTTTACATCGATCGACACACAGCATATTCTTCTTAGTGTGCTTATTTTCACTGCATTCACTCAGGTCCTTTCGTAAATTTTCCACATTCACGTTTCTTTCTCATGCACCAATACAGTATGAATTTTATGACTGTTCTAAGTTATTAAGTAAAAAAGTTATTTTTCCCCGGTACCTAATTAGTTTTGACCTCTTTCAGTAATAATAATAATAATTATCTGCAAATAAAAATGCTATTTTAACCTCTTCCTTATCTGCAAATTATTAATTGCGTGACATGTAAAATTGGTATCTTCTCATATTAAATTTAATAAAATCAAAGCTCAATCAAGAAATACTTACAAGAGTGTCTCCATTCAAATATAAATATCAAGTTAATTATTTGTTCCCACGAAATTTACAACATTTACCTCAATTATAAACTACTTGTGTTTGCCTAATAGTTCTTAAACATACGTGTACAGTTTCTGAAGTTGTTGAGTAATTGAGATGTTATTATGTTTTCAGGCTATTTATTTAACATGACTCTGACTTAATTTCTAAGAAAGTCCTTAAGTAGATGAAGTTTAATTCATTACACGGTATGTATCTATAGTATGTTAGTTATATTCTCATTTATTTATCTTCTGTAAACCTTCACTTAAAATGTACATTGACATTAATTTACTAATAGGGACAGAGCTTGATCTGAGTATTTCTGAATATTATTAGTTCAAAAATATAATATAAGTATAAGTTTTAGTTCAGTAATATTACATTTCAAGAGAGACAAAGCTGGTAACTCACGGTGGAATTCTGGTCCCAATCGTACAGAACAACTTCCATGACCTAGTTATAAGACGCCTGTCTTCCAGCCCAGGAGTTACGGATTCGATTCATGTTGGTACCCACATTTAAAAAGAAGGATTCCAGTTTGATTTTCCCATGAACCTTATGAAATACTTTTCTTGTCGTTCAAAATATATTTCCAAATAAATATGTTGTATAGTATGGAGTTAAATTGTTATATTATACAACACAATATATAAACAAAACTTGGACGGGGTAAAAGTGCGATAAAAGTAAGATTATTGAATAGATTATGACGACACAGTATACAAATTGTTATTGACATGTGATGCATTACTTAAGATGAATAATCGATCAATGGTTCGGTTTAGGAAGGTAAAACAAAATAATGATGATTTATAAAGAAAAATATACGAGTAATATTGAAGGTATAGTTTTTTTGAAGACCTAGAAAACGTGGTAAGAAAAATTAATAGAATTCCTAAAGAACGAAAACTAAACTAGTATAATAATAAGGACCATTGCAAAGCCTTTGCAATAAATATTGTTAAATCAGTCTACTTTTTAAAAGTCTACGTTGGATAAAAAGTTGCAAACGGATTGATTGCAAAGTTTGTCTCTTTGTATTCAAGTCTGGGATGTCTCCATTGTATCTTTCGAATCTCAATCTGAGAAATGTTCCTTCGGAGAGAAGTGGAATTTCTACGTTTTTTTGTCTTCATCGAATTAATTGATTGTTTGAAATTAATTCAATACGGCAGGGTTTATATATACGAGTATGGCATGGAACGTTCTTGCTCTTATTGTAAGAGAAATGGGTGGTATGCACAACTTTTGGAAACACTTGAAGACAAACCGTTTTGGGAGATCTTATCAAAATTGATGGTAATATATGAACATTACATACATACATTTCACCTAAAGTCGAGTGTGTACTATCACATATTGCAAGATGTACAAAGCTTTCTTAGTTGTAGATGCAGGTAATGCGGGTAAACCTCATCAAATGACCACAATTACTACCTACGTATACGTACACTCAACTTATAAATATTTATTTTCTAATATTTTTAACTTGTAAATAATATTGGATTCAAACCACGAGCTAGAACGTCTTTGAGGAGAGTATGCTCTCTAAACGACGCAGTATAAATTGTTATTTCATTACTATTAAAGTAAGCATGAAGAGCTGTATGGACACAATGAAAGATACGTTATTTGAGCTAGAATATAATGAATGGTGCGCAATCTTCGATATAATATAGCTCCTTAATAAGAAAAAAATGTGAACCACAAAAAAATGCTGCTTTCAACAGAGAAAAAAACTCAACACGACGTTAGTTCACGTTTAAACTTATCATTTAGTACACAATGTGAATAATCTGATATTTGTTGAACTTACCGCGAGCCTTCACACCGGTGGTCTCCCGTACCGTGATGTCCTGGCCATCCTCGCGCCGCCATTGCACGTGGGGCGCTGGAGACCCCCGGGCCCTGCAGGTTAACTTGACCGTGCCACCCTCAGGCACCATCACGTCTCCGGAGGTCTCCTCGGGGATGAAGTCGGGTGGGACCACCACTTCTAGGTAGCCCAACTGCCAAAATCGTAAATATTATGAATAATATAAAAGGACATTTGGACGTTCACGTATAAAGAAGGTCTAGCGAACCGTTTTTAAGATTATTTGAATTCTTATTATCACTAGTTATTATTGGTTCAATTAATATTGGTACTCAGATTGAAAAATAAATGATTCCATGCTGGTTTTCATTTAAGGATTGTTTAAAACTTTTCTGACTGTGGAAGAAATTGTCACATTAAAAATTAACCCGCCAGAATGTACAGTACCCAACAAAAGTACTATACTCGTAAAATACAGTGTAATATCATCCCACTATGTCTCTATTAAGGTAGTAAAAAAGAACAGACCTCCAACTCTCTCTGTTCTGGCTCACATCTATCACATTTGCCACATCCATACACCTCTTCATGCAGGCTTTCTAATTATTAGGGCTTTCACTATCCCGTTTTTTCAGATAAGATGCATTTGCTCAATATCAAATTTTTTAGGCCTTTCTAAATTTTTGTAGCTTATGTAATCGAATCGTTTTAATGGTCTTTTCTTCTTCATATGCTCTGTATCTTCCATCGATCCGCATTATTTCATAATGTTTCCATTCCTTATTCTATAATTCATTATTTTTTCACACATTTTACACAATTTTCTTATTCATGAAGTATTTATCCACCTTCCATCGTTCTTTTGCCACATGTAAGGATTTCGCTTACATATCCTTGTGTTGGAACCAGGATTTTATTATGAACAGCCAACTTTGCTGCTCTGGTTGGCTTACACATTGAATATCCATCAATTCACTCCAATCCCTGCTACCACATTTCTTTCAATATCACGTTTCACTCGGCCATCCAATGTGAACATGTTTTGCAAGATATAAAACTTACTGATTTGAAATATTGATAGAGTATAACACCTTTATTACACAAGAAGACTGACATTTTATTTGAAATATTAAATAAGATAGTAAAAGAGAGGAATATATTTAAAAGCATTTTTTTAAATATCCCAACTATCGTTGAGTTAATACAATAATAAAAATTGTCGCCTGAACTGATTTTTAGATTGATAATATAACATATGTAATGTATATGGGAGACTGGTGCATTTAACGCGGACCATTACTTAATATTATATTAATAAATTCGGTTATATTTTTTTATAGAAAAACGAATGTTCACATTAAGTATCAATTGTCAATTAAAAATAAAATATTTTAACTTAGTACAGTTTGTAATATTTTAAGGGTGATCATTATGCATATTATTTTTTTCCTTTTATCTTTTATTTCAGATAAATTTTATAATAGTTTCATTATAAAATAAGTTTACAAAAAAACCCTGAATCAAAAAATCAATCAAAGGCAGTGAATTGGATGGACAGAGTTTATTTTTCTCATCAAGTTCAAGTAATTTAATCTCAAGTTTTGGTAATAGTTGAGGTTCAATATATAATTCGCAAATTTATTTTTAACTTCCATTGGTCCAATTTTTACCTCCTTCAATATTTTGCACTTCATACTAGTCAGAAGTAGCGTTCTTCAGGAAACTTTTTGGAAGAAAAAACATGTTATTGTATTTGATAACATCAGTTTGGGCCGAGTATTGAATCGGTGGCCTTCTTTACAGACTTTTAGTACATCAATCGCACAACCATACATCTCAGTTTGGTATAGCATAATTCATTTAAAATTTAGGAAGGAATTCTAAAATACTTCGTGAAAATTATATCTATAATCCAGCACTGATATTAGACTCCTTCATAATTCTAAACAATGTTATCTTTAATTTATATAAAATGCTACCATCGTTATATGATAATTTGCACACGCATTAATCAATTAGTCGAACATTAATGTGCGAATGCATATTTACGGTGCTTTCCTTTTATAACTGTTTTGTTTGTACAATTTAATGCCTGATTCATAGTTTTGTTGCTATCCATTTTATGCAAATAATTAACAAAGCTAATTTTCGGATATATTTCACGGCTAATTACATAAATTTCAATATATGATTTTTGTTTGTGCTTAAAAACTCGAGGCAATATGTTTGAAAAATTGTTTACATAGTAATTGTATAATAATGAATGTCGTTCAGTGACATTGCTCGAAACATATCCAAGCCGTTAGAGGATAGTTTTACAAAAATACATATTTCCGAGAAAATATTTGAGAGTGTAATCATTTTGACATCTGCTTAAAATAAAATAAAAGCTTATAATTTATTTTTTTCCTATACACGTTACTAAAAATGAGTAAATTAACGTAATGCGAGGAGTATTTTTTAATTTAACTTAATTCAAAATGGCTATAGAATTTCCGCAAAGTTCCTCGGGCGCCATGTCGAGATAGTGACCGGCCTGTAAATTGGAAGAGTATTTATCCCTTCCCTTACGGTGTTAAAATTGAAACGCGTGCTCCGGTGTTGGGTAGTGAGTACGCGATCAAAAATTAGCGATTTTAAATCGGAAAAATAAGAACATTCATAGATAATCCCCTTAATTAATTATAATTGAAGTTAAAAATTATAAAAATTGAGATTTATTTGCTGAAAAAATTAAAAAACCATCTGGCAACGCTCACGGAACGGGCGTACGTCTAATCTATTTGCAAGTCCAGAAGATACTGCGGCGCGGAGCGGTACGCCGGCGTGGCTTACGTTTGCGACGATTGAGACAATTGAGCTCCTCGCAATTCAGTGGAGTATGCAAGAGTGAGATGCGAATATAGTGTCGCGCTTCCCGCATACTCTTCACCTATCGTCAAGACGAGGCACTCGCAGCGTTTAAATGCGAATTTGTTTTCGATCTTTACAAAACACCTACAATGTAGTCGATAAATTCTGATTATTATTAATATTATTTTTTAAATCAATGCGTAAATATATTATGGAGGAATACCTAAAATCTTAACCTTGTATTTATTATATTTATAGAGATATTGATGGTTATAAGAAGCAACGTGTAGAAGATACCCAACACAGGGAAGGAAAGGTTATTCTCGATAATTCCGACCATTCGCTAGTGCAAGGTTGATAATATTCATAAAATTCTGTGTTGTTTTTGAAGTAATGTTTCATGGTCAAAGGGAAAAAAATAAATAATAATTATTAAATAGAGACGGCTTTCTGGAACGTCAATCGTTGTGAAATCGTACCCGACGCCGACTTGGCACGTGTTCTCGTCACCGTTTCCTATCCCCTCCACAAGATTTGGGTATAAAAAGGGTGCTTGCGCGTTAGACGCCCATTCGACCATGGCTGTCACATTTCACGATACTCGCTTGCGGGTATAGAGATCGGGGATAACCCATTACACCGGTTAAGGGCGCTGTGTGCTGTGCGGGCGTATTGCGTCATTGTGCGCGTTGAGAGGCGGGCCCCTAGGGCCGATTTATATATTTACAGTGTAAATATAAAAAGTGAAAGTGAGTGCGAATCGAACGCTTAATATTGTGATCAGTGGTTGTGCCGCGCGTACGGGAGTGCCGTGTGAAATCTGTGCGGAAAGACGCAAACATGCAGAACGGGGTCGTGTGTGACCTGGTAAACGGACTATATGTGCCGCGATCCCCCGCGGGACCGGCGGCACAAAAGTGGGAAACCCCACGGGCCCCTGCCAAAAGAAGGCAGGAGGCCGGCCCAGAAGAAATTCCGCAGGTGAACAAATACACCTGCCTTCGTGAGGTAGTCGAAGAGACACCCAGCGTAGCGCGCAGGGTGCAATTAAGCAAGTCTAAATTACCGCCAGTGGTAATCACCCTCGGTGACCTCTCCCACGGGAGTCTCATTGGCCTAATCCGCGAATTCGCGAAAGGCCAATTCGAATTAAAGTATGCGGGAAATGGGACCGCAAAAATCACGGTCCACTCCGTTGAGGACCACGACTCCCTCGTCCAGGGCCTGGACACAAAAAACAAATACTTCCACACGTTTACGAAAGTGGACGATAAGACGAAAAGGACGGTCATCAGAGGACTGCCAGAGATACCTACGGAAGAGATCGCCAGTGACCTCTCCGCTCAGGGATTTCCAGCGCAAAAGGTCGTCAAAATGACGACCAAAACAGGCGCGCCCATGTACCTTGCCCACTTTGGGAGGGAAACTGACATGGGTAAACTCAAGGTCACGCTGAGATTCCTCTGTTACTGCAGAGTGACTCTCGTCAAATACCGGCCCAAGAAAGGCCTAGGTACTCAATGCTTCCGGTGCCAGTCACTGGGGCACGCGTCATCCAACTGCCACCACCAGGCACGATGCGTCAAGTGCACCGAGCACCACCTGACGGCCGAGTGTCCCAAGACCAAAGAGACACTGGCTACATGCGCAAACTGCGGCGGGGATCATCCCGCAAATTATTCTAAATGCCCTACGAGACAGGCGTACGCGGAGTCAATCGCCCGCCGGATGGCACCGCGCGTGACGCCGGGACGCTCATGGAGCGGCGTCGTGACGGGTAAGACGCCACCTCTCCCAATAATAAACCAGGCGACCGCGCAGGGCGCCCGTGCTGTGCGACCCACCACTGACGCAATTTCTCACGGAATCGCGCCACACACAAATGTGCAGTATGAAAATGCACAATACGGACACACACAGCGCGAAAATCACGCACACCCGAGGGACCCGAGGAACGGTCGCCGACCGCCGCTGCTGCCGACTCCAGAACCCGCCGGACCGAGCCGCGTGGGCGGCGAGATGGCGGAGCTGACACAGATCGTCCGCCTACTCATGCAGATGAGGCCGAGGCTGGCGCAATGCAGGGACAAACTCGAGAAGGCGCTTCTCATCGCCGAGCTAATGGAGCAGCTCGATGGCTAGAGTGGGGACCCCAACCTGCGCGACACCCTCCCGCGGGGGACTCAGAGCCCTCACCTGGAACGCCAGAGGACTATACGACAAGGTGGACGAGCTCATGCTTCTGATCGGTGAGAAAAACATTGACATATTACTCATCACAGAAACACATCTGTTTTCAAGAAGACATCTGAGAATACCCGGCTACTCCCTTTATCGCAATGATCGCGCTACAAAGGGAGGAGGCACGGCCATCCTCATTAGAGATACCATACCTCATACACTCTTATCGGATTCCACTTGGATTGCATTAGAAGCAACTGCGGTCAGACTAGAAACTGACGGCAATCCGATCACACTCATAGCAGCATACTGCAAATCCAGCACCATTCTTGACACTCAGGATCTGGAGAGGGCTCTCGCGATGGGATCGCGGGTCTTATTGGCCGGCGACCTCAACGCGAAGCACTCCGCGTGGAGCCAGGGAACAAAGAATACGAACGGAGATACACTTTTCAAATTCATTGAGTCAACACATCACGCACTACACCACCCCGACATGCCCACTCGTTATGGAACGAGACGGCAGAGCCCGTCCACTCTGGACCTGGTGATCACAAAGGGTAACCCGGGGGTTGCCGGACTGGAAGTGATTAATGCACTTTCATCGGATACCTTCCGGTATACTTCACCATAGGGGAGCGTATCATCTGCCCCCCAAAAACTGTATACGACTACCAGGCCGCGGACTGGACGGGCTACAAGACACACATTAACACACAATTATACCTATCATCATCCACGTTCAACTCGCCGGAGGCCATAGATGACGCGGTCGAAACCATGACACACATCATCGAAGACGCTCGTGATACCTACATACCACTTAAAAATATAACTCCACACCGTCCCAAACTTCCGCCGGAAATCATCACACTTATCCAAATCAAAAACAGACTCCAGAAACACTACAGAGGCACATACCATCCCGCAGATAAAATAGCGTTAAACTCACTGCGGAACGAAATCAAAAAACATATCAGAGAACACAAAAACACCACGTGGAACACAAAACTAGCGGACATCGAACCAGGGACAGACACTCTTTGGAAGATCGCAAAGGGGCTTAAGAAGCGATTCGAAGACATACCACCACTCCACACCTCCACACACATTGCCACATCGCACGAAGAAAAAGCCAATGCACTAGCAGACGCATACGAGCACACCTACACGTTAACATCGCACTTTCGCGACGCGGACACAGACCGCACAGTACAAGAAACACTCGACGAATTCAATACTCGTTCCGCAGACATTGCACAACACGAATATACGCTCACAACACCGGCGGAAGTCCAGAAAATCATTAAAAGCCTCAAAAACAAGAAAGCACCAGGATTAGATCACCTACACAATACACTAATTAAACATATCCCGACACGCGCAATCATACAATTAGCTAAAATATTCAACGCGTGTCTACACACCGGTCACTTCCCTCCAAAATGGAAAACGGCCGTAATAGTCCCCATACACAAACCAAACAAGGACAAAAACAACCCATCCAGCTACAGACCCATAAGCCTCCTCCCGGTACTTGGAAAAGTCCTGGAGAAGGTGATACTGAACAGATACACTCCTTATCATACCCAGCACAACACTCTACAACACGAGCAATTCGGATTTAGAACAGAGCATTCCACCGTACACCAACTCACCCGCGTGGCCGAAGACGTGTCGATGGGCTTCAACATGGACTTTTACACGGGAATGGTCCTGCTGGACCTAGAGAAGGCCTTCGACACGGTGTGGCACGACGGCCTAGTACACAAGCTGATTAAGACGGGTACACCGTCTTACATCATACAAATCCTCAGATCATACCTATCCGATCGACACTTTGTCGTTCGGGTGAGTGGGAGGCTCTCCACCCCCAGAAATATCCCAATGGGCGTACCCCAGGGAAGCCTGATTGGACCGCACCTATTCGCTCTTTTCACGCACGATATCCCGGTACCGAAACAGTGTTCCATTGCTCTTTTCGCAGACGACGCCGCCTGCTACGCGCGATCATTACGCCCCCTCAGGGCAAGCCACTACCTCCAAGACGCCCTGGATATCTTGGCGGACTACTACCGGAAATGGCGCCTAAAAATAAATGATAGTAAGACCGAAGCGGTCATGTTTACAAGACGGACGGTGGGGAACCTCCCTCCCCTGAGGATGGGTAACAGCGCAGTAGAATGGCGTAAGTCGGTCAAATACCTCGGAGTTCATATGGACTCCAAATTGAGATGGAACCTCCACACGAAGGAGGCACGAAAGAAAGCATTCGCAGCCTTCGCTGCGCTGAGACCCATCTTCAACAGAAACTCATTCTTATCACGGAAAAACAAACTTCTGGTGTACAAGCTCCTAGTGCGTCCGGTAATCACATACGCGGCACCCGTCTGGAACAGCGCCCACACTCACTTACACGAAAAACTCCAGCCGGCACAGAACAAAGCACTCAAGATCATTCACAAGACAATGCCGGGCGCAAGTCTTAAAAAACTACACCAGAGGACAAAAGAGTACTCCATCAAGGAGTACTGCGACAAGATGACACTGGACTTTTACAACAAAATATATCTAAACTCGCACACGAACCCGCTCATCGCAAACCTCGGACGACAAAAAAGACTGAATGAACTACCCTTCAGATACAAACACAGACTCCCACACCACATAATCCTCAGCCGGTCTGAGGCGGAGCGAAACCACGAGCAAGACGAGGGCCCGGGAGGGCAAGCGTAACAGGGCCCCTACTACTACCATCATAACATTAAATAACTAGCTTCTAACAATTAACAACCTGATACTGCCCAGTGTTTAACATTTCAGATCCAGAGGAAGAGCGCTCGAGTGACACGACTCCAGGACTGATGAGCGGCACGCGGACCAAAGAGGACAACCAGGCGGGGCGAAGCATCGCCCCTGGACTTCAAGCTACATTATATACATCACAACACTCACACTCCACAAACAAGCCGAATGTGTTAATATCGCATAACGGAAGAGCCAAGAGGTCCTCTGAAGCTCGACTTCCCTCGATGAGTTTTCTGTGGTTTTCTCACCGAATATGTCTTCAATACATATGCGAATGCGGGGAAGCTCCAATCATACAGGCCGCAGCCGATACCTTCCCATCCCCACACTCCACACCTACACTTGATCTTATAAATATATGTAATTATTCTCCTTAAAGGTCTAGCAGGGTGGTACAGGGTGGTGGTACAGGGTGGCTACTCTTACTCTTATTCACTTCGATAGTCTACAAAGTAAACTAATCTACAAAGGTAAAGATAAGGAGCAAAGAAAGCTCAGCCTAAACTTAGAAGAAAGCGAAAAATCAGAATGGAAATCTGAATCAAATGCTCTTCGAGCCAAAATAAAATGAGATTATCACTCAAATACTTAATATAAGTATACACATATAAATAACACAACCACACACATGACACAACAGTGGAAAAGGTATTCCCTCAAATCACTGACAAAAGATCGATGACGCAGTTAAATGCGCACGTTTTAAAATTTAGTAAAAGAAAAAGAACTCGTTTCTCTCTCTCTCTCTAGACGCCCATTCCTTCCGGGCTCGAACCAGTAGCTATATGGTTCACGCCCGTTTGTTTCACACTGTATTTCTTTTAATTAATAATTACTCTCGAGTCTAAATTCAAATAGCTCTAAACACAGTTAAGGTGAGATTTCCTACAAGGAATTTTCCCTTATCCAGAAGCTGCTTCTGTTACGTTAGGATCTGACCCATTTCTACTTCGGTTTGCCTATTATCGGAGCCAAACCCCCAGATCCCTGTTGCGTTATACACCTGCCTTCTCTGAGACCATCCATGGAAGGTCTCAGCCACCGTCACGCTCTTCTTGAAGAATATCCAACCTCTTCTGGATCCGAAGTTTATCGCCAGTACCATCGACATGCTTTACGTCACCTGTACTCGGCTCTGGACTTCGTGAATTGGAGAGAAATGGACACGTCAGCCGTTCAATACGTCGTAATAATCTCTAAGGTATTGTGAATCTATTTTATTGTAATTCTTTGTTGATTTTACTACCAGTTTTACTTTGTTTTGTGCGATCGCTGCTCCTGGAGCGACTAATCCAAAATTGATTTAAACTTAACCTCCAATTTGGGAAGTTATTCGAGCCATTTACTTATTCGAAATCTACCTACTTGTATCGAGATCATTGATCCGATTTCAATAATAAATAATTATTTTATTCAATCTATTACATGTGTTTTAATTATTATCATTTTCTTGCTTGGTATCAGCTTCGTGAGAATATCCAATAATTTACCTATCGAATCCTGAGATAAAAAGAGAGCTTGCTCATTTTCATATACCGCTGAGCTAACCTCGAGTCATGACTAATAAAGATTTATCGAGTGGTTGTTTCAATTAACGTAAACTCAATTAAATAACCTAAAATCGAGAAACACTTGTGACAGTAATCAAATACATTAGAACCCTAAAAAAGCACGCAAAATAATGGAGAACACAAGCATATATTAATAAAGTAAATAATTATATTAATTTTATTCTAACCAGTATTGAGAACTGTGCAATCCAATATAAGCTAAAATTGTACAAAATAGACTAAAATATAACAATGGAAGTTAAGCTAAATACATTATGTGAAATATTATATAATACATGAAAAATGTTCATCAAAATATATATGTGTAGGGGGAAAAATCTTAGTAGGTCAAAACAAATTTCAAAATGGTTAAAAAAAGACATATATGCCAAATTGTGGTTTCCTCCTGTATTTACCCTTTTTTTGGAAGCAGAAGTTTTTACGTCAATGTTAAAATGGGCAAGAGACACAGTTAAATATAGATTCAAAAGTTTTTTTTAAAATTTAGTAATACGGGATCCTAACCCTGTGGTACAATGTTTCATTAAGGCTTTATATTAATGTGTTCTATGTTCAACAAACATTTCGCTCACACAACAGAAATGATGCTTCATGAATATCTCTCTGAAAACATTTTTCTATGATTGAGTGGCAATTGGTTATTAAGACATATTGAAAAGTGTTTTTGGGAGACGATATTTTCTTCACCCCTAGTCATCGGTTTCTCGGGTTTAGAACCACTAGAGTAGGTATGGAACTCACGATTTATCATTGCACGTGATCGCAACACCACCGCACGTAGAGGCAACAATACTAATACGCATACTAAACACATGTGAATATTGTTAGCAAACTAGGACCCTTTTTTAAATTTGCTTATCTTCGGTAATTGAATCTGAAACCTCTGGATGGAAGAAAATCGTGTTATCAACTTGACCATGGAGATCGTCAGGATTAAAATTGGGTTGGTAATAAGAAAAATATTACTTTTATGTGATTTTTCGTCAATAATTATCACTTAAAGACTGTTGTGTTTTGTAAAAAGAACTCAGCTCAAAAGTGCTAGTTAATAAATTCAATTTCATATTCTAAATAATTAATGGATAAATGTCACAAAAAATATTTAAAACCAACCAAAAATCGCTGTATTTGAATAACATTAATCATTTCAATATCTCAAATTCTCTTTAAACTAGCTATTCAAAAATTTCAACTGCATAATATTCCAGTAAAGCAATGTCGATCGTTTGTCTGGTTCATATTACATCCAAATGGCTCGCCATTAAATCCCATGTCCACAGAATATTAGCAATGTTATCGCTATCCGACTTCATTAAATACCCTCGGCTACTAAATACCCTCTCCCGCCAGACCCCAGATCCCAGTTTCCTTGCTCCATATACCCATATACCCTTGGGCCATCGTGTTTTATCAATTCAATAGGACGGACAACTCACAAAGACAAGACCTAATGGAAGTGAACGGTTTACATTAGTCATTTATCTTAAGAACAAAGATGTATTTAATAGTTTTATATAGAAATGTTTAATTTCTTTTTAGAATAATTAATGGAAAGTATAAATTGTTTACTTTAATCGCAAGTTTTCGAATAACGTTTTTTTATTGTGAAAATAAATGTTAAGAAAAATAACGTCGATTCTTCATGAACATTTCTGGAGAAATATATTGCTTTATTTTATTTCACATGACAAGTGTATACTCGTATAATATGTACGCATAATATATAAAAAAAAAGACAGACAAAAAAAAACGATTTCAAGGGAACTTTTTTCAATCATATGGATCTGGGCTTGTTGCCTGCCATCACGTAACCATTGTAAACAAGGCTGTCGTCGGTATCTTACTGATGTATGCACAAATATGAACAAGCATACAGCATATTTGATTTGGTTTAGTTACAAACTATCTCCAAAACATTGTAACTTAGAAGAAAATGGTAAGCTATTTTTTTATAATGAAATATTTGAATGCGACAATTTGTAGTCAGTTTGAATTTCCCAAATGGTGCTTAATTTCTTTAACTCTTTTTAATTACAAGGTCACATTTACCACACAATCATATTTAGATTTTTTTCTGTGCAATCATTCGTTTATGTAGCATCCTTCAACTTTTCCGAATTGGAGATTAAGACATATTGAAGAGCGTGCCATTATTCAAGCTTTCAGGCTTTAAACCACTGGAGTAGGTACGGAACTCGCTCGCATTCATATGTGGTATCAATACTACTGAATTTGAAGAAATACCAACACTGATATACGTCTAGACTGTTTTTTTATTTATGGACACCATCGGGGGTTATCATTTTGACAATAACCCATGAAATGCCTACCCTGCAAGGGATACGGTTTGATGATATGTGGGTATGAACAACTAAGGGTATTTACTATCATTTTTTACTGTTACGCAATTACGCCAGAATGTAAAATAAAACTGGGACATATATTTGATATGGGCATAATCAGTAATTGAACCGTAGATCCCCGGTTGGAACACAAACATTCTGCCGAAAAAATATCAAGAAAATACCAAAGGGGAGGAGTGAAAAGTTTTAATAATGTAAGATTATACATGAAAAGGTATTTATTTGGACGAGTCATAAATTCAATATGTATTCCAGGAAAGAATGAAATATAAATATTTTTTCTCTGTCTACCCAATTGAGACATGGAGGGATGCTGATATGTTAGTTCTGGTCGGTTTTAAATAATTGCCAGAGGCTAGGTTTTTATTTTATTCTTTTTGCCAGAAAATTTGCTGCCTTCATTATTTTAATTGAGAGTTTGAAGTTTAAAAAAAACTGGTTTTTCTCACGTATTTTTGATCATATGAATAAGATTAAGACATTCTAAGAACTCATTAAAAATCTTATTTATTAATGTAAATTAAATAAAAATAACAAAAGCATTACTTTTTATTTATTGCAAGTGTAAATAAGGCTTTACAGTACATTTGTGCTAGGTCAAGTAGCGCGGAGAGAAGCTGCAGCTTTGGTGATAGTTGGGTGGTCAGGGATGGGGTGGAATTTCACAGAAAATGGATGGAATTTCAGCAACAGTAGATGTTTCCCAGTTTTAGCTCGTAACTGAATAGGATCCCGTCTGGTTGTTCAACTCAAAGCCCGCTTAGCTGCATACTTAATGTACACGGGTTTCTTAATTACTTTTTGACACGATTGCATTTTAATTTAAGACGTTGACTAATGTTCTGAATTTTAAAGTTTTTTTTAATTTGCATAAGATCAGATAAACACCACAATGACTTTTTTTTTTAAATCTTAAGTTTATAAATAGTATTTTGAATATTTATTTATAAAGATTTTTGTATCTTGCATTTAACTTTTCAACAAATCTAATAAATTATGTAAATGAAAAACTTAATACAATAGGTAATTCCTTGAGTATGATTGCCAGCCATCTTGTTGATGTACAAAGTCTATGTGTGTATAAGCTTATAGTGTGCAAACTGTTACCCTTAAACAAGCACGCAATCTTGGCAGATCAAATCTAAATTTTCGATGGCAAGGAGATCAAAGTATCAAGATCAAAGTATCAAGGTAGGTTTAATCACTGTAGACTTTCGTTAAGCAGAGTTTTTTTTTTATAAAGCGCTATTTTTGCTATGAGAATTTATGATAGCAGTATATAAGATAAATAAAAACACAAATTTATATATTAAGTAGATTAAAAGCAAAACTTGTTCGGAAGTGACTCCGCCAGAAAAAAAACCTTGGTTTTCCGTTTGCTAAGCGCGAACGCTAACCGTTAAAGACAATCACCGAACTGTAAAGATTTAATAAATCGTCACTCTATTTCCTATTTGGGTAAGCGGAGAGGACAAATCCCCACTTCATTCTGTTCTTCTACCATATCTATGCACTCTGGTTGGTTGGAAGAGATTGCCGCATGGCAATACTCCCGCCAGATTGTATTTGCAATAAAAGTGTTAAATAAATAAATAAATAAAAATAAATATACACCTCAGCAAACATACTCTGTAAGTATAAAGACTTTTTATTATTCTTTCTTTCAGAGTTTGATTCATTTGGTTGTTTCAGGTTTTTTAGACCTTTTCTAACTTTTTGTACCTTCTACACTACTCGTATAGTTTTGTACCTTCTACGCTACTCGTATAGTTTTGTACCTTCTACACTACTCGTATAGTTTTTTTTGTAAATCTCACATATTTTTTTCTTACTCGATAGAGCTATCTCAATGCTTCTCTATTAATCTTAAACACTGGATTTACTTTCAATCTGCATTCTTTCCTAATGTTCTTATTTCTCATTCTAACATGGTTTTTCCACACAAATCACACAACGTTATCATTTTTCTTACTTTCATCACTTTTTTGCCACGTCCAAGTGAAGCATGCACATCTCAATGTTGAGACCAAGATTTTATTTTAAGTAGTAACACGATTGGAATACTTGAATATATGATCGTTCCGGACCAAATATTTTCAAATTTAAGCCACGTACTTGAAAAGTTGTGTTACTTTATATCGAAAAAATGTTCAAAACAATTTATATTAGTGGTCTTTGAAGGTAAATGCTTGTTATATTAAAAGATAAATTAGAAAATTGATGAATCTTTGAAAATGTAATACGTACGACCTTTAAAATTATATAAATGAACTTTAAATATTTTTTTATAACAAAAGTAATAATTTTAATCAAATGTAACACAAGCCATACTTTTACAAAATAGACTAATGTGTTATAAAGATAGTGTGATATTAAAAGATGTGGAGTATAAAAACTAAAAAATAGCATTGGTCACACAGTAACAGTAAAAATCTTATTTGAAAAAAAATTACAAAAAGTTATATAATATAATAGTAAAGTTAATTTCCTCCTGTTTTTCATTCATTATATTCAAAGCAGTAGTTTTTCGCGTCAATGTCCAAAAATTTCGGAATAGACCCAGTTGCATGTTGTTTTGAAAATTATATTTCTGAATTGAGTAATACGATATTCTGGATTGAGTAATACCAAATTTCCGTGTTGCGATAAGGCCTCAAATTATTGTATTTTTTGTTTATTAACATCGTGATCGCACTTCATGAAAGGTGTTGAAGGAAAATGTGGCAAAAAGTTTATAGAGCCATTGTATTATTGCACCACATTTCTGTTGTATAAATGAAGAAGCAATACAAGTTGAACAACTGTTTTTTTTATATCGTCAGAGCATCCGTTGAATTTAAAAACTGGCATTCCTTCCTTCACGACAGTTGCCCTCATAGCATATTGTTAGCATTTTTTAATTTTGAAGCAATTTTTAAACTCATTTTAAAGAAACCAATTGTATGTATTTGTGTAATTAACTCATTTTAAAGAAACCAATTGTATGTATTTGTGTAATTAAGTTAACAACAACTGCTAACATTTTTTACGTATTATCACTTATTCATGTCGATTTTTTTTTATTGTATTGTACTATAATTCACTTATGGAAATTAACAATTTTTTTAACAAAACCTGATCATTTTGATATTTAACCAAATATGTACTTTAAATCCACTAAAATTATTTGCGTGAAAGAGTCACAATAAACGAAGTATTTAAAATAAATAAAACGTTTTCAAAAATATTAAAGATCACTTTGAATATAGTGTATTTATTCTCAGAAAAGTAGTATATTATCAAGATTCTCAGATGTCAAGAGTGGTCAAAGAAGAAAGGGTAGAAGAAATATATTTAGCTGACTTTTGATAGGATCAATTTTGATCTAGCACATGTACTAGCCACAATCTTTCTTAACGAGTAAGGGTTACTTTGAATATACTGCAGTTTTTATCCTGAAGCTTTTTTTTTATTAACTTCACCATAAGAATGATGAAAATGTTGATTGAGAACAAGCTCTGACGAGTTAAACTGTAACGATTTCAAAACGAAAGTATCACAGGCCAAACTAGGCAGCAGCACTCCGAAAAACCTTAAACAATTGATACAAAAAACCGCGGAAAATCTTAAAACATATTTATAAAGATCAGATTGAATATGGTGCGTTTGTTCTTGGAAAAGTGATGTCTTATCATAATACTAAGACTTGAGAAATGGGTAAAGAATAAGAGGTAAAAGAAATAGAAATTTACCTGGCTTTTCATGGGATCGGTGTTGATTTGGCACATGTACTGGCCACGATCCTCCTCCTGCACGCTGCGTATGTGCAAGTACCACGTTGAGTGGTCACTGTGTGAAACCGATACTCGGGGATTATGCGTGATCACATGGTCGTGAATTGCTTGAATAGCTTTTGTGTCTGCTTTAACCCAACCAACCTGAAAATAAAATAAAAAACAATTGACTTTTAAAATTACGAAGTCTTAAAAAATCTCATCATTTTGAATGATTTTGTATTCATTATCTTTTAAAATGTAACTTCAAAAAGCGAAATGTATATAGCATTAATGTACATCATCGCGAAATAGTTTACCCCCGTTTGAATTAGAAGCACCCACACACACTTTTTTTAGATACATTTTATAAGGTAATGGATAGTACTCTGAAAACAACTCCTTTGGCATGGCTTCCGGTTCTTGCAAATCTGTGACCCCCTAATGTACGACGCTAAGATACCTTTAATGAGGGAGTGTGTAAATGACACACTATCGGAGCTCTGGATAAGATCCATATATCATTATAAAAGGTAATTAATAGCATAGTGCATTTTTTTTGTAATCGTTTAGTGAAAACTCACTTCAGCGTTTAACCATAATTTTGAAGATGTATCAAAATAAATTGTTTATTCGATGCTTCATACATTTTCTACTACCACAAAGGAAAAACTTCAACATAAAAAAAAAAAAGATATATACTCGTACATTGTGTATAGCAACGATACAGTAAAGGCTCGTGTGTGTCAAACGTAGTTTGAAAAACTCCGTAATAGTGGTACAACACTCAAATACGATGTCCGCTCTGAAAGGCTGATTATCACTGATGACGACCAAATCAAGGCTTTGAGGGACGATAACTAGCGTTTTATGACGCAAAAGATTTCTGAGATACTGAAAATATCATTCACGAGTATTTGGTGTAATTTCATCTTAGAATTTGATCTAAAATACATTACTTTCCGGAAGATTGAATTTAGTTTTATCATTTTTAACAAATTGGTCAAATATGAGTCACTCGTAGTATTTCTACGTAGTTTATGTATTGTAGGTATATTAGATGTCATGAAATACATTTTCTAGCAGATAAAAACGTTTTTATGAAAAATGGTGTACACTTTATTGCCGGGTAAAAACCTGTCCCGACCAATTAACTCGAATATACGAGTATCATAATTTTTTTAAATATTTTTTATTATTTTTAGAACTATGGTTCAACGAGAACCACTGAAAGAGAACTTTTAGGATACGTATCAGGGTAATAGTTCCAAGTTCTACGAGTAGAACATCGACATATTTAAATAAAAAGGTTGAAAATTGAATAGAACCTAAAAAGATAAAATGGTGTATGCAAGCCAAAAATACAGAAAATATAGTTGCTAACACAAACTTTCGTAATAAAACTTTGGGTTTAAACCAATTTAATCTAATTTCTATTTTATTAAATACACAATATAAAAAGGTAACAAAAAAACAGTACCTTAAATATTTTTTTTTATTTCGTAAAAAAATACCATATTTTCCAAAAATAAACATTTCAGAGATTATTTTTCGATTGGTTTAGAAAATTCATCAGTATTATTAAGATGATTGTTTTCTTTGAAGATTTAAAAAGCTTATTTTGATCCACAAAGTTCTTGAAAATAAGACTACCTACTTAGAAAATATTAAAATATCTTACCCTGTATCCTCCAAGATGTACTACCAGACACCTAAATATAGCATCTCTTCCTACTGGGACTGTCAAATTTGATAATGGCTCTCCAAATTCTGGTTGGTGTGTTACTCCTGGAACAATGTAAAAACTATATAAATATATTTTATAAGATTTTAGAAATTTGAGATAGGAACAATATAAATATCTGGAATGCTGGCTGAATGATTTATGGGACCAGTCTCAAGAGATAAAGTAAGATGACTCGAAGTTGCTTCTTCAAAATGCGAGATTTTCTCTAGAAATAGGACCTCGACTTAAGTGTGCGAATATTGCATTGCTACTTACGAGTACTTCCCATATTTCTCTGTGGTGTTGATCTCATGTATGCTTACTCAGACTACCACTAAGAAACCAAAATCTTTAAGAATGCGGTGATATGATTAGTGAGAAAAATATTATCCTGTATCAAAAGGAAAAAGCTGAGTACTGTGGATATATAATGTGAAGAGAAAAATATAAAATCTAATACTAATATTGCCGAGAAAAACTCAGGCCATAAAAAGTGTGCAAAAAAGACCCATATCCTAGAACTTAAGAAAGTGATTTCTCTGTAGTATTTATTATATATTTTTTCAGAGCTGTTGTATCAAATTTCAAGATAATTAACATATGATGATCGCTAGCCTCAGAAGAGGAGAGGCGTTTTAAATAAGAAGAGATAATTGGGAACTGAGGTCTTACATAATATGTATGTTCAACATATTATGTTAAAAAAAATCCGACTGTTTCTACTAGTATTAAAATATTTTCGAAATTATTTCCATGTTGAATTTGCTGACATTTTGAAGACATTGGAGTTATGGCGAACTTGCTTGAGTGTTTACTATATTTGATAATGTTTTTAGACATCGCCCTGAAAAGGAAAGTTGCAAGACTTTCAAATACCGGCCATCATTTCAGTCAACAATATACTCGTAATAATAATAAATGGACAAATTATGTATGTATAACTCTATTTAGAGAACTGACTCTCCTCAAGAGCGACAATACGACACAGTATGTATGTATAGCTCTATTTAGAGAACTGACTCTCCTCAAGAGCGACAATACGACACAGTATGTATGTATAGCTCTATTTAGAGAACTGACTCTCCTCAAGAGCGACAATACGACACATTATGTATGTATAGCTCTATTTAGAGAACTGACTCTCCTCAAGAGCGACAATACGACACAGTATGTATGTATAGCTCTATTTAGAGAACTGACTCTCCTCAAGAGCGACAATACGACACATTATGTATGTATATCTCTATTTAGAGAACTGACTCTCCTCAAGAGCGACAATACGACACAATATGTATGTATAGCTCTATTTAGAGAACTGACTCTCCTCAAGAGCGACAGGTCTTACATATGTTAAAAAAATCCGACTGTTTCTACTAGTATTAAAAGATTTTCAAAGTTATTTCCATGTTGAATTTGCTGACATTTTGAAGACATTGGAGTTATGGCGAACTTGCTTGCGTGTTTACTATATTTGATAATGTTTTTAGACATCGCCCTGAAAAGGAAAGTTGCAAGACTTTCAAATACCGGCTATCATTTAAGTCAACAATATAATAATAATAAATGGACACATTATGTATGTATAGCTCTATTTATAGAACTGACTCTCCTCAAGAGCGACAATACGACAAAAACTCCCTAAAATATTTTAAACTTAAGGTGATAACAGAGAGAACAATTTTTTTTAAATAAACTTTACTAGAATTAATTTAAGAATAACAGATTTTCGGATAACATGCCCACTAAAATTATACTGCTATAAAATAGTTCATGCAAAAGAATGAAAAAATGTGTTAAAAATAAAGAATTTATAACAAATTAATATAACTGGCGATAACACGGTAAATAGGGGTGAAATAAAGATAGTTTGGAGGTATTTGAAATGATAATACATAGAAAAATGCTGAGAATACCCTGGATAGACTTCACCAGTATTCTTAAAAAAATTGTAAGTCCTTTGGTGGTAGCACTTTTTGATATCAACGTTACATTGGTCGTGAAATGGTAGGTTCACCAAATAAAAAATATATACACCTAAAATCTTCATAACAGCTGTAACTCAAAGAGAATATATAACTTAAATTTGGGTCTTATATTGTGAAAATTGTGATTTTCTAGATCACGGGTAGATTGAGGACCTAATAGATGTTGGTCCAGAATATATTTCATTCGGCCAGATATCACATCAGACTTAAGTTAACTGGACTAAAGATAACAATGAAAAAACACTTGCCATGGGCAAATCAAAATATCAATTAGGTATACAAATATCTAAATAAATATTTTATTTTTAAACCGCTGCTTTTTGCATGTATGATTTAAAAATATATTATAGTTTCTCTTTAAATGGCTAGATATATATTTTTAAATAAAATATTTGTATATATTTATTAGATCAGAAAGATTATTCTGCAAGCCTAATAACACTTAAGCAAACCACTGTGAAGATCGAAACATAGGTTTTAAGAGATAATGCAACAAGATCATAGATAGCTGAGAATACGAAACGACCAATCGGCTTGAAAAAAAATTATCCTAGATGCTAAAGCTCTTCATTTGCTGTGCGGCCATCTAAAGTAGGCAGATTTCCCATGTAGAATTACGAACATCAAGTTTATTATGATATTAAAATTGAAATTTCTAAAATAAGCCCGCATGAAGGGGAGTAAAATTCACATTTTTTATAAAATTTATAAAAATTCCGATTAATAAATCACAAATATATAAATAACCTTAATTACACAATAAAAAATTAAAAAATCGATATAAAAGAAATACGTAACATTAGATCCGTGAAATTAATAATTTTAAAATCAATTATAATACACTTTCATTGTATAAGGTACGACCTGGAAGTTTTAATACCATGTGACCAACTCTTCTAAATAATAAGAAAGACGTCATCTTTGACGTCTTTCTTATTGTCAGCCTCTTGGGCTTGAAGTAAACCAGACCACAACCCCTTTCTTTATTTTATTTTTTTAGAAAATCGGGTAAAAATGGTAATCAAATCCGCAAAACTAATCTCGAAAGATAGGCGTCTTACCAACTAGGTTTCGGAGATTGTCATTGCTCATGTTTGATCCGTCATTAATCTTTATGTTTTCTATTAAAGTTAAGTCGAGCATTTACTTTGACAACGTCGTTATGAATGTACATATATGTACATTTAACCGAAATGTGTGTAAAAATTGGGGTATCCAATAAAAATATATTGTTTAATTGTGCAGAAATGTAACTTGAAAACCAAATTGTTTGAATGAAGAAAAAAAGCTAACCCACGACACAATGCCCGATCTTCGAAGATCTTCATTACATGAACGTTGATCTGCAAAAAGGATCCAGCCGTATATTATCATTTTTGAGAAATTCAAAGGAGTATGACATCAATCCTAAAGGGCTCGTATCGAAAAAAAAATAGAATGTAATTTATCCATGATATGCACATTAATAATATCTCGATATTTTTAAGAATAGAGAAATATTTTTCTAACAAACCAAAAAAAAATTTGGTGTAACGCACCCTTTTTGAAATTGTACGCCCTAATATGTATTTCATACGCGGCTTACAAACTTAAATTTTTTGGTAGTTACAACTAATTAAATCCCCCAATTAATTTTATTTATAACATTTGTTCATATCAATTATGTATGTGACAAATTAAGGTGTTGCATTACACTAACATTAAATAAAATACAATCTAATGTGTATATTGCCATGAGGTTCTTTCTCGAAACCAATCGGAAAAATAGCAAAAAAGCTAAAGTGCAAAAACAGATACTGAGACAATTTTTGGGTACCATTGGGAATCGTATCTTATCTAACTATCAACGTAATATTAACTAGGCAAGAGTTGTTGGTAGTTGTTTAAAGTTTATAAAAACTGGAGTTTTAAACGTCAGCCGATTTATAATAACTTAAATAGTCTTCAGTTTCATCATTTAATACATTTTATAAATTCGATAAAACGCCTGTATTCAGGTCTTTCCAAAGCCCGGCACTCCACATCCGCCAAATCTTCCTCTTTTTTTTTTCTTTTACTAAATATATTTGTATGTTAAGATTTTTCTACATTAAACTTATTATCATTATGCCAAATTTACCCATTTATTTAATTTATCGGAAATCAATTTAACATACGAGTACATACATACTACCACTCCGTTTCCCTATCGGGGAAGGTAGAATGAAGAGAGCGTAAAACTTTCATTTTGCGAGACACGTTATACACCTATACATACAACTCCTACGATATCATTGTCTGTTTACATTTCCTTTTTTCAAAATACCATCCACTTGATCCAACCACACTTTGTTTAGTATTTCTCTACAATATTTCCCCAACATTAGCACTGTATATTTATTTTGTTAGTCTTTCTTCATTAATTTATTCTACGTGCCTTCATTCTCAGAGTCAAATCAATTAAAGATTCCAAATATTTTTTTCCAATATCTCAAAATATTTTTAATGTGTGTTGGATCTTTTCAACGTATTATATATCGCTTTATTGAACTGAGCTTGTGGTTAAAATGATGAACTCACATCTGAAAAAAATAAACTACTATGACATCCGCAGTCGGGCCATGGATCTATTTACACTGAAAGCATCCCATATCCTTTCAATGATACACGCGTTAAGATAACACAGAAAGGTCAACCCTTTTTATTGTCAAATTTTCATATCTGTTGTTGACATCGTTTCTTCGAAAAGAGATTCTTTTCCTCAAGGCAACAACGGCCACGGTGATTACCATCGGGTTCATTCTATTACTTACAAAACTTTTACTAGATAACGTTAGACCATTGCCTCAGGCTATTTTCAAGGGAATATAAAATTTGGATACGCTTCGTCAAGTACAAACATCAACATCCATTGTGTAGTCTCGAATACACGGGAATAAACTGTTCGACTTTTATTCTCGTTGTACTTTCCTGAATGGGTTACAAAAAGGAAATGTTTAAAGGAGATAGCAACAAGTAACAAAACAATTTACATAATATTATTTTTTAATTAATTCAAAAGGGACGGCTTCTCAACCGTTTGATAAATAAAAAAACCTGTTCTTTAAAAGAAATTATTGTTCTGTTTAAGTTGTCATTGCAGATGATAGTTTTATGGCATGGTACGAGTATATAAATTGTGTATTGTAATTTAATAGAAATATTTCTATTCTACGTATTCATTTCATATCGATAAAGCAATCAAAAATACATTAATTCGAATTTCAATTGAATTAAAAAAATGTTTTACGTAACTGAAACGGAAAAATCATTCGACATATTTTCACATTTGAATTTTTTTAAGTATATTACCACGAATAAGACCAAAGTTTTTTTAATAAAGTGTAATTATAGAACATTGTTATTGATCAGGTAATGGAATTATTGGCATCTAAAAAATTAAATTAATTTATTCTGAAATAGCACTATATTATACATGAAAATTTTTGAAAACTAATTTTCATAACTCTTGAAAAGTTATAAATGGGCAATCAACTCGAATATAATGTTTTGGCCACAAAACCAGATAAAAACAAATCATATAACAAATATGACGCTTCCACCATTAAATGTTAAAATGAATCATGTAATGTAAATAAGATTGATATTATCATTTAACAGTGATACACTATAATTATATTTAATAGAAAAAATACTAGTATTTACTAGAAAAATAAAAATTCGTATAATTTAAACATATTTCAAAAGTACTATCAATGAAAATGTAATTCAAATGAATGATAATACTTGTGAAAAGTTCATCCTTTAAGGAACTACTGAATAGAATAGCGATTTAACTTTCATTAAACACAAACAGGATTAATGACATTTATGCAAATATTTATATACCAATTTTCCCAGCCGGAGCAAAATCTTCCCCTCTTTTGAAACCAGTCACCGCTTTGTTCCTTCCACAGAGCTCTTCTGTTTCTTTCCACATAAGTTTGTTTCTTTCTCTGCTCAGGGCAATTACCATCCAGCAAAGATGCACTGAGCTCGGTTTAATAATTAAATCTGCTTTCTAAATAGGGCTGAACACTTAGATAAAAATATTATTCATTTTTAAGTTATAATCTAAATCACTAAATCCCCTTTTTTTAAAGCTCCACTCCTCTTCGGAAGTTGACCATCATCAGAGGTGTACGAAAAAATGGAACTAAAATAAAACTACTCTAGCAAGTTCCTCAAGCAGCAAATTTGTCTTTTATTTAACTTGAACTTTCCCATGTAACATATGGTATACAATAACAGTTGTAGGACACACAATATCAGATTAGGGATACAATATCAGTGGTAGGACATCATCGATTTCTCATCGCATTATATGTCTAAAACACTTTTTTTTTCTTTCCTTGATGATGGATAATACTTTAAAAAAAATTCATAGAAAATTTTTTTTTCAAACATTGAATATGAAACTTTTATGTATTTTGATTTTTTTTTACTCTAAATTGTGTTATTTAGATTAGTAGTAAAGATTTTTTAGTTATTTTCTTTTGTAAGTCTGTTGATATAATTATATTGCCAATCATACTATACAAGGAATGTTTTCAACTACTTTGAGGCTCAATCTATAATATTACAATAAAAGTTATAAGGAAAACACATTTCCAAATTACTATTGTACAGGTTGAAAGACTATGAATATAAGAAATGAATAACTTTGATACGCTACGATTGGATTTCAATTTATATTCAATTGATGCTGAGTACAAAATCAATTGTGAGATAAAAATTACATTTAAACAATGGTGAACCTAAGTCAATACAAACTCAAGTACAGTACCCGGCGGTAAATAATACACATTGGGCTTAAGAAAGAGACTGTCGGCCATAATTAGCTAACTTCGGCTTTGTAGAGCGTCGTCTCTGTCATTCGTACACGTGTTCTGTCAGTTGTTGTCAAGCTTTCTAGGAGCAGAGACGACGCTCTACAAAGCCGAAGTTAGCCGATTATGGCCGACAGTCTCTTTTTTTAGCCCGACGTGTATTACTTGCAGCCGGGTACTATATTGGGTTTGATTGTCATAATTTTGTTGGGAATTTATCTAAAAAAATAAGAAACTAATTTACATAGAATGAAAAGACTTCCTTAAAAATACATATTTACACAATTAGTGGGTCAAGTTTCTGAATTGAAAAAGGTTTGCATTTGCAATACATTTGTTAGATATTGAAAAATGTCCTAATGTAGGCTGTCACCATCTCAGGGGGTATCAGATTTATGTAAATACTGAAATAAAAAAAAAACGTTTTTATATATTTAAATGTCTGTTACGTTTAATGATGATCTTTACATGACGTTTCTTTGTATGTCGTTCGGGAGATATAAGATTAAAGTGAGGTTTTTGATAAGAAATTAATGATTTCAGCATGTGTGAAGTATCACCATTAGAACAGTTTGCGCCCAAGGATCTGTGGTGAGACTCTGAATGCATTTAAATGGAGCTGATTCACTTTGGACTCATTACGTATCACTGGTTTGAGTTATAGTTGACTACAACTCGACTGTGTGATTACATACTCTACAACAATATATATGTTGATGGATAAGAAATATGGTATCGTCTATTTTTTTAGATTCATATACTATAAATTGCATATGCGTCACGTGGAATTGAGTTATAAGTGTTTTATGAAGCTCTTAGACTTGAAATAAGGAAATTATACTGTTTAAAATTGTCTATTCCTATGGTGGCTGTCCAGAACTTGTTCAATTTATTTGTTAGCAAACTCCCTCCAAGCTCACGCGACAACAGCAACGGTTCTATTGTAGTAAGCAAGCAACCAATTATTATTCACAACCGGTTAGTTGTGAGGTTGCACATCGTGGTGGATCCATACATTGAAAAGATCCAATCAAACTCTTCTTGGATCTGTATGGAGTAAAATGGTTTGAACGGCGATATTTCTTGATTCTAATATTTTCGCGAATATATCGCAACATATTTTTTTTACTGTAAATTAAATATTTCACGGCCGTTTATTTGTATTTAATAAAATAATCATTAAAATGTTCTGAAAACATTATCTTCGTATGGCTAAGGCTCAACTGAAATTGTCAAGATTGTGTCGATAAGTTTGTAAATTTAGGCCATCCCTGTTCTTAATGATGTCTAGACACCGAACTGAGCGTCCGCTTGAAATTTCTAAAACTTCAAGAGGAATAAGGACAAAGATATTTCTCGGTTTGTGTATTCATAAAACAAACATATCCTTTGCAAGAAATCCCTTAAGCTTGTCAAGAGTTTTCCTTTCATTTAAATAAAATTGGTTGAATAGAAGTTCAGGCTGTTAAAATGTTATATTTTCCTTTTTGTGATTATTTTTTGAATAACCGAGTATGTTTGACTTTTTAAAATTTTATATTTTTTTTTTTTTTTTTTTATTTATTAAACAAGTAAATTATTATACAAACATTTGTTGAGGCTATACCTATGTACAAATTTATTACTTAACTAATCTTAATTATATGTTATAATTTATGAACTTATTTAATGTTATTTTCCTACATATCATTTTATTTTATTTATTCAATCTTAATATATGAGATCTTAGAAATAATTAACACCTACATACTACTTATAACTAGATAACAATTCTTACACTAATTATTCAGCAAAAACAAGTCCACTCGTTCAGGCTACTTGTATTCCATCACATTCACTCAGACCTTGGTCGTCCCAGCTAATACTGAAGGTGGACTAGTCAGGCAACAGATAATGCTTCGGGAGCTTGTGCTTATAACGGAAGGGTAGGTCGGATTTACTCTCGTAAGCCCCCAGGGCAGCGACTAAGGGATTTCTGTGATTTTGTTGGCTTTTATAGAACTTCACGGTCCAAGCGAGAATGTGGTGTTGTAGGGTTTCTTCTCGCTGTTCAGCGTGAAGTCGGGTAAGATTTGTTCTGGGATGGGTGTTAAAAGATATCTTGAATGCCTTGTTCTACACTCTCTGGAGTTTCAGGTGATCCGTGTTGCTCACACTACCCCAAACGGGTGCAGCATAGGTCAAGATAGGACGAATAAGGGTTTTATAGAGGAGGAGCTTATTTTTGGGTGAAAGGAAGCTGCGTCGATGAAATATCGAACTGATAGCCCCTATGCCCTTGTGACCCTTCTGTCTGATGGTATTCAAATGGGTTTTCCACGTCAGTCGCCGGTCAAGGTGCAGGTCGAGGTATTTAACCACGTCCTGCCACTCAACCAGGCAACCACCGATGAATAAATAAAAACATTAAGAAAGGATTAAAATTTCTGTATGCTGTTATAGAGTTTGAAAAAATGTATGTGTATCAAAAGTTCTGAATTAAACAATCTGTTAATTATATGATATACTTGTTATTTTCTTTTTATTTTGGTCGATAATTTCCTTATTCTACCTAAATATTTTTTTGCATTATTCTTGGAGTGAATACTGTCAGTTATTCATCGATTTTTTTTTCTATAGGTCTATCTGGTGGTCAACTTTTTATGGAGTAACCACGAAATACTATACGTGGAATTCGGAGCTGTTCCATTCTCTAACACTGTCTCGAACAATATAAAGAGAATCCATGAGATGAAAATTTATGTTAAACAAGAAAATAACTTAACCATATTAGAACTAGCAAGTTTTACCGTGCATTATTGAAATATAATGAGTTTTTCTATTGAAAACACAAAGTCTGTAACAATATCTAGAAATTACAGGACATATGAATAATGCCTCTGCAATACCTGGATGCCTCAAAGATAGTATATAGAAAAATTTACACGACACTAGAAAGTTAAATATGGATATTTAAAACGTGTGTTAGACTTGTAAAGGCATACTCGTATAATATTAAAACTTGAGCTAATATCACACTCCTTAAAATATAACAAAAGAAGATCTTGTGATGTATAAACTAGTTAAACACTCGGAGATAAAATAAAAAACATGGAAATAAGAAGAATGGCAATAACAAAAAACAACGTTTACTTCCTATGAAGTATAAAACTGGAATTAACACAATTGGTATTGGAACACAATACTAGAGACGTTATTTAAGAAAAACCGTTGTTTAAGACTTACAATTGTTTTATACCATAAGAATATATGATTTTTATTTAACTTATTGTGTCTAAACCTGGTTATTTTTACAATACAACAGTCCAGTAGTGCCTTAATGCTTAAAAAATGTCTGAAATAGTAATGAAAATGACAAGGGTTACCCTCTTTAGTATTTTGGTTTGGTTGGATGTCTTGCGAACTGTTTCATAAAGGTACTTGATTCCTTAGCTCAACAGGCCATCTTTAAATACAACGATTAATCTATTAAATTCAATATTCAGGGTTGCAATATCACTTAAAATACAAAAAAAGAATGTATACGGGAAGAGACAATAATACTCTCACGTTACCAGACAATTTTTTTTCCTAAACTGAGACCCATTTTTATTTTTAGTGTTACGAGTATCATTGAGAAAGTTAAGCATATGACCTGCTAGGCCATGGTTGTCGCCAGCAAACCAGGAGATTCCATATTTTTTTATAAATCAAATAATTTTAAATAACACATTAAGTACTCGTATTATAAAAATAAATTGCAAAAATATTTCTTCCATTTATCCCATGAAATTGTTTTCATAATAAAATTAAACTTCTATACATCCATTTCGAAGATAAACAAACGTTTTCCAAACTTATTTTTCTTTTTTTCGAAATAAATGTTTCATATATGAAAACTATCGAATGATGACAAAGAATAACAATGACCCAAACAATTTAGAATGGGGCAAAAAAGAGGGAGAGAATAAAACACAGGAACAGGGTGGAGAAAACAACCCTGGGGGACACCAAGTTTCCCCAGTGATCTGTAGCGGTTTGGGTCTTTGCTAAAGAGATAAAGGGAATCCGAGCGGGAAGACAAACTGGTAAACAATGTCACACAAAAGTGTTGGCAAAAGATGGGAGGACAAAAGATACACAAATTAAGTGGGGCTGTTTAAATAGGGATGCTTAGTAACAAGTGGATAATTGTCTTGAAGGATTTCACTTTAAACTCGTGACATAATAGGCTTTTATTCTCGGAGCCAAGGAAGGCATTTTTTTTGTCATGTTGAAATTTTATACTTTTCTCATATGAAATGTCAGAAAAGAATCTGTTAAAATTACAAGAGATATAAAATCTAAACAAATCTTATTTTAAAATAAATAAGATTTGTTTAGATCTAATTATTAATTAGCTTGTTCAAAAAACGTTTCAAATACTAACGTTTCTTACTTCGTCGTGTTTAGTTATTTTATATTTGTCATAAATTATGACAGTAGAGAGAGAGTGAGGCAGTTCACGTTATACGATTCATTCATTAAATTGATCGCTTTGTACATGGCAGAAAATTTATTTCAATTCGGTTTTATTGCACTCGTATTTAATAAAGAAAAGAAATCGATGAACAAAACACTCTTATATGGCGGAAAATATTATCTCAGAAACTATTTTGTTACAATACATCCAATTTGGAATAATTTTTTTTGAATTAAAACTTTATTTATTTTAATCGTCATCGTTGCTGGACCTCGAAGGCAAGGATCCCTTCACCATTTCAACATTAATTTAGTTGGAAAAGAAATCTGTGTTCTGGATTTTTTTGAGTGAGCCGTTGGACGCCTGCAAACTCACCGACCCCCCCCCCCGCTGTACTGGATCCGATATCACACCGATGTTAAACAATCGAAGCATACCGGCAATGTTTTTTTTAAATAATAAACGTAACCGAAGTCATAAGCACCCTTATACCCCCGAATATTAGATAAAAAAAATGCCTATGTCATTCGAGGGGAGTAGCACAGTGCAGGGTTCAAACCGGTGACCTTCCGCACAGAAGTCAAGTTCTTTACCACGCGGTCATGCACTATTTACATTAATATTATTCACACTCAACATAGTTAATAATATATTATTAACTATGTTGAGTGACTAAAGGCATCGAGTGTTTTTATTAATCTATCAAACTAATCAGACAATTATATCATCCATCCGTACATTTCTAAATAAAGCAAGACGATTATTTATTTTCAAGAGGAATTCGATACTCATCTTATATTATCCGAACAGCCTTTTAAATTTTTAAATATTAAAGGAATCAAAAGTTCTTTAATACAGAAATGTTTTAGAGTGGAACAGCGCTATAATTAAACTTTTAGATGTATTCCAACTTATGTACAATATATAAAAAATATATTTTTTAATTTTTAGATATATTTGGTAGCCGACGGTGATGTTTTTTTACTAAATCCAATTTAGAATACAAACGAAACTACAAAGATTGAATGCAAAAAAATAAAATATTTTGAATATTGATGTGAAATCAAATGGATGTCTTTTGAAGTTCAAAATGAATATTTTTATAAATAGGGGAAAATAACTAAATTATCAAGATACTTTAATATTCGATGAAGGCTTCAGTAAAACAAAAACTTGAATGTTTGGAGCGTCGAAAGTTGAAAGTTTTGAAACATACTGGAGTATTTTAAAGGTTACACTTTTGAGAGATGCCCCAACGAAACGGAGTCGCCCTTAGAGTGATCTCGGCCACTATACGGAAGTAAATATTTTGATTGATGTATTAGTATAGAAGTAAATATAATGTTTTAAGTCAGAATATAATTGGCAACGCATGATAAATGCACTGAGAAAAAAGTAAACCTGGAATAAACAATCTATTTGAAGATATAAAATTTCAGTTTTAAGTTATACTATAAGTTTTTAACCTTTCCCTTCCTGTGTTAAAAAAATCCGCGCGTTTCGGTGCTGTGTATTAAATACACATCAATACACATGTAAAGATGAGCGATTTAAAATCGGAAAAATAAGAATATTCATAGCCAATTCAATTCAATTTGAAGTCAAAAGTGATAATAATTGAAATTTAATTACTGAAAACATGAAAAAAACATCGGCCGACGTTCACAAAACGAGCAAAGCGACCAGCTCAAACGAATGCCCGAAAGCTACTGAAGCGAGTGAACTGAGATGCTATTTCTTGCGTTCCCATATACCGAAGTAAAGTGAGAGTGAGACGTGAATAGCGTCGCTTCCTTACCCATAGCAGTTATTTTAGAATGAATATACCTTCGTCACACACTGGCACATGTTTGATTGTATTGGTGAATTTATTCCCGATTTTAACAAAATATCTCTGATGTGGCAGATAAGTGCTTATTATTATTAATATTATTTTTTTCATTCAATGCGTAAATGTTTTACGGAGGAATACCTTAAATCTGAACCCAGTATTTATTATATTTATAGAGATATTCAAGTTTTTAGAAGCAATGTGTACTAGTTACACATCACAGGGAAGGAAGGGTTAACAAGGCTCCGGCGTTATCTCCTTATTTATAATTACAAAAGATACACAATAAATGCAGTTTTTGTAATTGTCATTAAAATGATCATTTTTCTTAGGATGTTACCAGGTTTAAGATAAATGAACATTAGCTCAAACGTCTCAAAAAGTAATATTAGCGTCATTGGTTTTATGGATAATGAACATGTGGTTGAACACACTATTGCAATATGAGTTAATACTTTGGAGTTTTATAAAAGTTAAAAAATAATTAACGAAAGGCTTGAATAGCTTGGATTAAGTTCATATTTTTTAAAACCTGAATCAAATACTAATGTTTACAAAAAGCACCTAAACAAAAATGTTTAAAAGAAATTTAACCTAACGACTTTTAGTATAACATCACGATACAAGTCAATTTGATAGATGATATTGCAATTTCATCAAGTGTCGTTACTGAAAGAAAAAAAGTTGTGGAACATCCCTAACACTGATATAAGAAGAAAGCGAGCGACCCTAGATGGGACATTTACTCTCTTGTTAGACTCAGGATAGTTTTTATTATAGGAGTGACGCAGATGTGTCCCGGACCATTACGTTTATAAATATATTTCCCTTCAAATTTCCTTTCTTCCTACCCTTCTTCGAGGGAAATAAGGGTGCGAGTTATGAATCTAGAACGACAAGAAGAAAAAAAGTATTTTAAATATATTTTTGATCGTTGTATTGGCAAATAAGGATGGATAATATTTCTAAATAAATTCACGTACACATTTCATATCATTATGACAACTCGTATGATGTTGTATTTGATCATTATTTAGTATTTTATCCCAAAGATATTTTCTAGAAATTTCAATTTATTCACCGAGGAAAATTATTCTTTGAAAAATATAATATGAAAAACATATTTCAATATTCTCTTAACATTTTAATATATTTTCTTAGCGGTTATTGTAAAGGATAAGAAAATACATTCTTTCAATTAAGTAATACTATATATATTCTACTATTTTTACCATAAACAGAACATGAAATTTGGCAAAAAGCACCTAATGATTAATGATTTAATTATTTTCCCTGATAATATTTTGCATATAAGAGTTATATTTCATTATTTTAATAATTTTTGCTTATGACATTGAGCAAAAAAAGTATTTTTTTCATAATTGAATTATTTTTTCTTATGATATTTTGGAAATAAGGTTAATACATCATATGATGTTTCAGATTTTCGACCTTATGATTTTTAGAAAATAAAGTTAATATTTCAATTAAAATGTATTTAGTAAATCAAATATTTAACAATTGTTAATTTTTGTTTTGCCGTTCACCAATCAAGAGCGTTGTTCGTTAATATATAAGCAATAATAAATACGAGTATAACTTTAGAAATTTTAATACTTCAAAATAAACATTAATTGATTATTGTCACATATTTTATTTATATAACCGTATGACCGAGTATGTAATGAATGCAATGATTTAGGGTGAATGTGAACTAAAAACTGATGTGTTGAGTAAGATGACAAAGATCACTCGTTAGGATAAGATCCAAATAAGAGCTGAAAGCGGGTACAGGAAAACCAAGAAAGTATGGTCAATCAAGTGAATGATATTTTAAAAGAAGGAAATGTTGAGAGAAAGAGAAATCATAGGAACTGTATGAGAAAGTGTATGGATGTGGAAGAGGCGAAGAATGTGCATCAAGATAAGAAAGTCAAGCATTTTGTCATCTCTACCTACCCCGATAATGAAATGGAGTGATAGCATGTAGAGTTATATCATGTTTGTATTATTATTAAGTTTTATTAGATACAATCGTTTTTTATTATCTGTTTATTAAAAAAAATCTTTTTTATTAACATTTTTTTTAAAACAAATCTCTTTATTGTCAATTTTTAATAAAATAAAGATATATATATATTTTTTTTAATTTTAAAGATTTTCTGAAGAAAAGATTTTATTTTTTAAGGTACATTTTTATTTATTTATCACTTCATTTTAAAAACAACCGGATGGGCAAATTGCCGGGCAGCCATCTTTTCCAACAGTTTTAATGGGTGAAAAGTTTGGCCATTTTGGAAATAGTTGAGCATATATTGTATTACACTAATATTCACTACTGCACGCTATTTCGTTCACTGATTTAACTTACCATAAGTCAAATGGTAACTACAAAATCTGAAGGAACAATCGAAGCGCGTTTTCAATATAGGTTAACGTACCACCACATAATCTTCCCAAATATACCACACATCATTCTCATAATCTCCCTTTATATAATAGTTTCTTTCTGTATTAACCAGAGAGTACCACTCACTTTTCATATTTATGTCACTCTTCCTTTCACTCAATTCAAATTTAAACAGATCATCAATTTTATATACCAAAAAACCATATCCAACGGATCCAGTACATCAATCTAGTTGAAGCGTCTTTTAAAGTAAAAAAAAAAGTCCCGGGCATCCATCACCCTCACACATCTTGTTGAATAAACAAATTGCAAGATGATAATCAAATAATTCATGTTCCCTTATCCCCTGGTGATTCTGTTCAGAGTACATCCTCTCTACTCCATCTGCGGCAGTGTATTACGCCCGCCTTCCCGGCCGAGGAAAGTTATTCAATTACCTACATGTGTGTTCTTCCCGCATAATATTCCGCATCCCTACCATACGTGGAAACTCAACATTTTCTCTTTTCATGGTCCCCTTACATCTATATAATATTTATTTACTATTGCACTTTATTCGTTAAGTCGTATTTTATGTATTTGCATCTTATATTTATAGTATGGAATTGAGTTTTAAAACAGGAAGTGATAATTTCTTGGAAAATAAAAATGCAAAATATAAACATGGAATTTCTAAGAAAAAAAATCTAATTCTCTATTAGGATAACGGATGTATTTTTTAATAAGTTAACACCCCTATTTTCATCGGTATGGACCTTTATGAGTAAAGAATCTCATAACTAGCACGTTTTATATTTTATTTTAAACTAATATATATATTTTTATTCAGTGCGAAAATTGAGAAATCAACTTATAGATTTTTTTGAATATAAATAAGTTTTATAAAAAAAATCATTGAAGGGAAAAATCATCTTTTTATTTGTCACATATGATTGTCCTTGGTAAAGACTCTCAGCTTTGTGGTCCTCTTGGAAGTCGGTTTCTAATTAGGTTGCTGTGTATAATAATATGTGGTATTTTTAAGTTATCTTTCCGTTTCAACACGTGCATGCAATTATCTTCTCAGTTTTCTACCCAATCTAAGCAATGTCTCTCACCTCACAAATTTATCGGGTATGGATATTTCTGATCACTGTAATTCCTGCTATGGTCTTGAGGGTCATCAACTCTTAACTTTTCAATCTTGTTTTGTTTTTTTTTTTCTGGCTTCAATTCCATATTGATCTAACACACGCCCAATATACTTTCACTTTGCTTGCTATCCTCATGTGGCTATTTTCTATATCGCGTCTTTGAACATCCAGATAAAGTAGCAAATGTTTAAATAGTTAGTAATATATTATCAACTCACGAGAACCTATTACGACAAAAATCTGAAATATTTAAGCTGTAAAATCCAAGATATGAGTACGAGTTCAATGATGAAGTACACATGCATTATTTAACGGCCGTCAGTATAATATTTTTCTCAATCTCATTTTGACCTATTTTTTAATTGCCCGACTGATTAGACTCATTAACGGTACAAAAAGGAATATTGTTTTTTCACTTGTTTATTATTATTAATACTAGGACAAGTTAAAAGTACAAATATCGTATGCAAAAGATAGCAGTTATATAATAATATCCCCTAGATTCTGAGAAGCTTCAGTATCGAAGAGTGGAGGAATATACGAGTAGCATGGGATTGGTCAATCTGGAAGGACCGGAAGCTAAGGCTCTGAAGGATCTGTATAACTACGTAGGTTTGATATTATACACGTACCTTTATTAAATATACGTTATTCTTGTTCAGTTCAAAGCTCTTATTTCCGGAATAAAAACTTTTTTATATTTGCATTTTATAAATTCATGTTACACTTAAATATTATACAAATATTATAAGGTCAATGTCAACGCAAAAACATGCTTGAATATTGTCAGTAAAAAGTGTGAAATTTGTTGTATTTCATAATTAATGGATACATAATGTTCAAAAGCACTCAGTGTAATCGATATTGTGATTGGGTTTATTTCTCACATTAACACATATTAAAATCATTGCAGTACGAATAAGGGATAAAAATTGTACATTAGTATTTTATGGAGTTAATTGACTGAATTTATTAAACATTAGAAACTTAAATTTTCAAAATATGTATCCTGATTTGTATTACACTACTTAATATTATTAATCAATAACGAAAAAGGACCCTATTCAACTTTTTAGTGAATAATCAACATAAAAAAAACTATAAATAATTATTAAATGTGTTTTTTTGTAAGGAATTATGGTCTACACAATAGTCAGTTTTAGACATAGAATATAGATGGTAGATGATACAAATTTTCTATCTTTTTGTATGCTACTAAAACATTGACACTCACATAAACCATGTTATATTATAAATAACGAGCATTTTAAATGTAGATTAATTTAGTCATTTTGCATTTAACTAGATGAACAAGAAACATGAATATTTGAATGCATTTAGAAATTTTCTGAAATCGTTAGTATAATAAAAATAAGGATATTTACATGTTTTGGTATTCTCATGCATCATCTTAAGAAATAAAGGTTTTGCTACCTTGTCATCCTAAAACAAATAAAAAAGCTCTGTATAGAAAAGAAAAACACATCGCGTCTGAAAAACTTGAAATCCTAGTTCGGAGAATCAAGCCCCTGTCCAGAGTGGCTATAACAAGGTCAAGTAGGCCATCATGATTGTTCAATCCAATGACGGGTAAGACACGAAGAACAATATATGCTCGTACATTATCTATTATTAGATTAATACTTTACGTCTTGAATATCCGCTCGATGAAACCTTAAAGGCAATAAACATGTTTCAGTACAGCATCAGTGCTGTGCTACCGGATCACCTGATTAATGTTTTTAGTAAGCACGACTACCATTTTTTTCTTATTTACTCGCCATAATTTGTTTTTTGATAACGATTTTTTGTACGACACTTATCACCATTGTCTCTTAATTCTGGAGCAATTTCAAATGACAGTCAGTGAACACATGGATTTTTTTGAAACAGTCGAGGATTTAGTATAGAGGACAGTTGTATACATGGCCCATTGTTTTGTCTCTTTTACAAATACACAGGAGAGAGTCAGCAATTAAATTCTTGAAAAGTTACAGCAAATTACTGATCCAAATCTGTTACTGGAAACAAATAAGCCGATCAAAATGAACAGCTCCATTTGTTCTATCATATGTGTCAATTTTAAAAACTTATAAAACTAGATAAAAAAGGAACAAAATTTTATGAATTAAACAAAATAAATATAATTTATGAAGTATAGAGCAGGAAAAAATGCAAACTAATTATTGCATACTCCACGTGAAATATATTTCGTGTCTTCCATTCCTCATATTAAGTTTTCACGTAAAATTTTGTCAATGATAAAGTTTTTTATCACTTACAGAAAAAGGTAAAAGAAAAATTAGATATAGAGAAAGATATACAGAAAATGAAAGCATTTAATTGTCCATAAAGGTATTTATTATTACAATGTGTAAATTTCAGTTATATTGTCTTATTTTTGTGTTAGCTTCCTGCGATTGGCCTGTACTTTTTCTGGTAAAGCGTTCCATTATGTTAATTCAATTTATGAAGAATATGTAAAAATAAATAGGACACGCTAAGGGATTTCAAAATTTTAAAACAAAGAATTTAAATGGTCTTATTTTCTATCAAAAGAAGGGTAAGAAATATGTGAAACAGAAGATCGTATACGATGATATGTATGGATGAAGATGAGGTCAAATATGTGTGCGTAGATTGAAAGGCTTAGAGATATCTCGTTATTCAAAAAGACATGACTTGACTGTAAAATATATATCTAAGATATTTTTACGTTTGTGGAAATTATTTGCAATGTTCTTTTTTTACCAAAAATGTCCAATATCAGTTGATTTTGTCACATTATTTCAACAAAGGATTTAAAACTGTTAAAAAGAAAAACTTAATATCAGCAAAATAAATAAACGTTTTATTTTAACTTCATTTAAGTTTTAAATTGCGTATGATATATCAAAATGGGAGACGATACCGATAATACACATATAGTAAATCGTAGGAAAAATTATACCTAAAAATATCAAGAAAAAAGTCCCACAGATTGTAAAGTTATGGTCTGCGTCGGAAAATTCACTAGAAGAAGCAAGAAGAGAGACAATGTCAGTCTTAAACTGGGTTACATACACCTCTTCCAGAGAGTAAGGAAACACTGGGGATAATGGGAAATGTGAACGAAATTCGCCCCAAATAGAAAGGATTTTTTTCAAACTTCGTAAAGAAACCTGTTTCGAAAAATAAGATTTCTACGTGCTTGTAAATAGAATGAAAAAACTATATTATGTAAAGGAGAATCAAAGTTGAAAATAGGGTCCTGAGTGATGTAATATTGAAATAAGGTTTCCACAGGTCGGAATAACAATGGCCAAGCAAAGGGGTTTTTACAATGAGAAATCGAACTGAATCGGTGAGTTGTCGATTTCAAAAATGTTATTGTCACTTCTTAACATATAAAGGATAGAAATATATTTGAATGGTTGAACTGGAAAAATAATATTTTTATTGTTAACTAAGGGATTCTCTTCTGTAGGTGAACTGTTTATTCTACAAATTGTCTTCAATGCAGTTGCCGCAACTTAATAAAAAATACGTACTTTTTAACATCCCGGATTTTTACGCACAAAAAATATTGTACAATATATTATATTCAGCAGTTTTAATATAATTTATTGGAAAACAGAAAATACAATGTCTTATATCCAACAGTTTTTATATAATTTATTGGAAAACAGAAAATACAGTATATTATATCCAGCAGTTTTTATATAATTTATTGGAAAACGTAAAATACAATATCTTATATCCAGCAGTTTTTTACATAATTTATTAGAATACAGAAAACTCGGACATTCTGGAAAGTAAAGAACATTTTAAGTATTCTGTTTAATCGTCTAATTTTACAAGATGTCGAATTTACTTTGAAGAACTCCATCATAATTTATTCCTAAAAATGCTGAAATTTTTTTTTTCATTTGTGATGACCTTGGTAGTGTAATTAATAAGACACTTGTCTTCCGACTCGGAGATTTTGGGTTTGATTCCCGCCAGTATCCATTTATTTAAAAAAGAGTATCTGTCTGGTTTTCACTTCAGGTCTCATTAACGTTTTCTGGTTGATTGTAAGAGATTACCACATGCCAATGAACCCACCGGGTTTAACTGTAAATTATTAAATCTAAATACATACGCAATTAATAATTCGTATTATCACATCTAAGAAATGTTATGCATTGTTTACTGCGGTTTCCATTATATCTTTTATATTTTGTCAATAGAGTTGAAAGTGATAAGAACATTTGCAGTTATGTATTTATCCGTTTTTAACCATACATAAAAATAACATAAACATATTTTGTAAAAAAAAACAGCAAAATTTAAAAAAACATAGCAGCATTTCTTTCTTCCAATATTTCTAACAGATATATCACTTAAAGCGTATCCTTCATATTTAAAATATGTTACGCATCAGAATTGATGTTTGGTTTGCCTGATGAAGTACTATCTCGAAACTGTAGTCACACATTGTATTAGAAGAATATGCAATGTAAATTTTATATAAAGTACATTTTTTTACTAAATAATAAAGTGTAATTTATATTCAGTTATGATAACAAACGGACTGAATTCATTGCTGCAAAAAACATTTTATGTCTTAAAATCTTCTGATGTACTCGTATGTTACATGTTAAAACATATAAATTTTCAAATAAATTATAAAGTTAGTTAGAAATGTACAAATTTTCTCGAGAATTCCTGAAATAATTCTATGTGATAAAACGTATTACAAAAAACTTAATCTAGGCTGTTAATTATTCCTTAATTTTCCGTCAGGGATTTATCAATGATGGTTGTGTATATAAATATCCAAGAACATGATTTCATGAAAAAAAAACCTTTTAAAACGTTATATCAACGCTGTTTAAATTGATACCTTTAACAAATTAATAAAATATCGATATGTTTTTTTCTTCCCATTCAACATTGTAAGTAAAAATTTAATTAATTTTGGAGTTCTTTTTACAAAAACCTACTATTCTAAATCTTTTTCTACCATTTGTAAAGTTCTTATAAGTAACCTTGATTTTTTCGAGGTTAACCAACATTTTTGGACTAAACAAATGAACTAGATAAGAAATGAAAATTGATTGATAGTGTTTTGAAAATTACTTTAGTGGAATATTTATGTGAAAAGGAGATATACAAATAAATGGATATTTTTCAATGTTTTATAAATGTTGATTTTTATTTAATTGGCTACAACTCTGGACCTCATATTTTCTGCACTCGGAAAATCAATGATTTGTATGATTACTGCACTTATGGTCTAATTCTTCAACTCCTTGCAGTACATGATTTCTGTTTTTTTTTCGGCATTATGACTGGTTTGTAAACTACCAACAATTCCTCTATCTATTTGGGATTCTATCTGGTGATCGGCTTCTCACAGGGTAGCCATAAAAACTAATCAGAGGAACCAGGTTTCATCCATTCATTGAGGTTGATCCTTCCCTCTCTTCCACATCTTACAATCTTACCGGTTTTTCAGATTCTTATTTCTGTATTTTTTTTCTGTTTGTGATTGGTTTGTCAGGTATACATCGCAAACCTTTCTTTTCTGGTGTTCTAAGAAGTGCCTTTGTTCGTGTGGTATCAGTTCTAGTTTCAAAAATACACACCATTACAAGTCACATATTTTATGAAAATGGATCACATGTTTTATAGATCCTCACATTACTTTCTGTTGCGATACTTATTTCTCTATTTTATATATTGAAGCATCCAGATATTACCGAGACTTTGCCCATCTGTGTTGTAATTTAATTATATGTCATTACGGCTATTGATATCCAGATATTTAAAATACACCACTTGCTCGATTTTTTTGTTGTTTATTACTAATTTAAATATCACAGAATTTCTAAAAATTGTACCAGACTTTGTTTTTTTTCCATTGACATACTCATATTATATTAAATTGATGACAGGGTTAAACTTTCCATTGGCATACTCATATTATATTGTATTAAATTGATGACAGGGTTAAACTTTTCATTGACATACTCATATTACGAGTATATTAAATTGAAGACAGGGTTAAACTTCCCATTGACATACTCATATTATATTAAATTGATGACAGGGTTAAACTTTCTGGTTCGAATAAAGAATAAAAAACATCTTGTATATAGTATTTGTAATAAATCCAATTCTTTCGGTTAATCATTTTGAGTGGAGTCGCTAGTTTTATGAAGTTTTTGCTTTATTTTTCATAATATTGAAAATAATATCTGCTTTAATACAAATAGAATCTCCCGAGATAATGTATGTATGGGGCCCACGCCCGGGCGGTCGAGAAGTTTTCTCCCTATAAAATCGGAACACCGCCGCGCCTTTCCCGTTCCCCGCTACCCGACAATAGTATGGGAAACCACGGTCTTATTGAGAGCACTGCGATGGTGTTTAATGTGGTTTTAAACATTTTTTTAAATTTATTGGCACGAAAAGTAAACAAACATTATAAATGTGAGTGATTAGCGTGATAAAGGAAGACTAAAAAAATATGTTTGGATCTAGAGAATAGCATTTTGATAGAATGGAATTTAAAAAGTCAGAGAAATCGTAAAAGTTGTATCAGGAAGTGTAAAGTATTAGAGACCAAAGGTATGTATCGATAAAGAAAAGGTTGGCGATATATCCTCTTTGCCTACATGCTCTTACCTACAATCAAAATATAGCACTTCACTTAACCTCTTTGCATCTATCGAATGTTTTAATTTTAGTCTTTCAATTCAAGGATGGTGATAACATTTTCCATTTTTTTTATATTTAAAAATAACAAATAACAAATAACTTCTTCTTCAGCATTGTGCAGATCTTCATTCACCATAATCTCTTGCCAACTTTTCTAATACATCCTCTCCAGATCCAGTGTCTCCTCATACAACCACTCCCGCTACGTCTACATAATTCGTTTAGGGCAATCTCAGAAACATCTTCCTCTGGGCTAGCCTTGAAAACTTAACAACAAAAAAACCTTTTCTGTGTACAGTACAACATGGTTGGCTTATTGCCTTGTGAAAATCTCTTACAATCAATTAGAAAAATGTTAAAGATATTGCCAGTAGTTTAAACAAGAATGATATCCTTTTTAAATAAAATATAAACAAACAGGGATCGAACCCGATACCTCCGGAGCTGAAGACAGGTATTTTACCAACTAAGTCATAAAGCTCGTGACGGAAAAAAAATCAGAGTACTTGTAGTGTAACATTTATTTTACAAGCAGTCTGAGTTAAATATAATGTACATTTTCGTTTTTTTTTTCAAGTTTTATTGTATTCTTATTCGCTAAAAACTACGAATAAATTAATTTAAAAATAAACCAAGCCTTGTATCAAAGATAGAAAAAAAATATTTTCTTTGTACATTATAAAAGCATTCACTTTTTTAGATCACCTATCCATCACTTTTTAGATCACCTATCCATCACTTTTTAGATCACCTATCCATCACTTTTTAGATCACCTATCCATCACTTTTTAGATCACCTATCCATCACTTTTTGAACTTATAAATTTTGCATCCTCTATGTTTTTATCCTAATTTTGTTTATTTGCAATAAATTGAAAATCAATTTTGTTTTTACCATTATTGAGATATTTAAAATAAAATACGAAAAAAGTTTTGATTTTACAAATTGTTAATTCTTTTAAAAGTAGAACATTTGATACATTGCACAGTCCTGATACAACTCAGTCCATATAAAGTTAGCTAAAGATTTCCAATTGTGTGAGTCTTACATACATACTTTGGGAAAGAATACGGGATGTAACATGTAACTTTTAGGGGCTATTTGGACCCCTATTACCGGGCGGGGGTTAAAATACCTATTTGTTTATAGGTCGTGTAACATTATTGACCGGAAAGAAATAAGGTGATTAGGGGAAAGTTCTTCAATATATGTTTCTAAAGTAATCCATTATGAGGGAAGCTTTTTTCTAACTATTCATTAAGATTGACTGTTCTCATATATAAGGAGTAATATTTCATTATATCACATAATATATTATATAAAGTAAAGTCATTTTTATTATATCTAGAATAATAATTTCACTTTACATAAAATATATAATATTATCAAAAAAACCTTTGTTATTTTTTCATCCGTGCTGCAAATTATTCATCGCATCGCAAGGTTTATTACTATTTTTGAAATTATAATGAAAAATCGTGTTACTACAAGCTCTAAAGAAAAATATTCTACACATTTTAAGTAAAATACAGTTTTAATCTGTTTTGAAACCGTTCCAAAAAATGTCTTGTTTATGCTCCCCTGATGATAAGAAGAAAATCTTGAAACCGGTTGGGTTATACCGTTACAACAGTATTTGATAAAACAAATTACTATATTAAAGTTTTATCAAGTTTCAAAATAAAATCACATTTCCAAAGTTTTGCATTACAACTAAGATTCATTCGTGTCTAAGAATGAATATCTCGATGAACGTGTACTGTTTTCCGTTACAATCAGCATTATCAGCCATATAATACAATCCAGGACCTTGGCTGCCTGCAAAATACTTGATTATTGACAAATTGGCGGTTTAACAATAAACTTGGTACAATGTTCCAAACTTTCTATTCCTTATCTTCAATCTTCAAACCTGATGTCACATCACATTGATGGCTAAATTGGTAAGTCGCCTGTATTCGATTCAGGAGTTGTGGGTTGATTCCTGTTCGAACTATTTTTTTTAAAGTAGTTTTACAATAGTTTAATTTTCAATTTAAAATAGAAATAAAATAAGTTAAAAGGTAGTTGATTGGCATAGTGTTATATAATAAAATTAATTGAAGGGTTGTCAGTTGGCGTAGTGAATAAAGTAATTAACTGGTGTTAATTACTTTATTCACTAATAAAATTAGAAGTAAAGTAAGTAAGTAAGAGGGTGGTTAATTGGCCCAGTCTTAAGAAATAAATTTGTAATAGGGTTGTAAATGATTGTAAAAAAGTGAAAGGTGAGTATTTTACAAAAATTTTGACAAAAGCATGGAAAGTGTTTTTGCTAAATATGTTAAGTTCATTTTTGATAATTTGCTAATTTTATTGAAAAATATAATTACAAAAATTTATACCATACGCGGCTTCCCTGCTGGGGTAGGCAAAGAAGACAGGGAGTCTTTCCTATCTAGATACATATATTTAATCTTTCCCACGTCCACGTACCTTTTTATTCAGCTCGTGCGATTTCTCTTTCTTTTACATTTTCCTTCTTTCAAAATATTAATCACTTGCTCACTATACTTTCCTTGGCTTCTACCACGTCTTCTACTCGCATCGCTATGTTTTCTTGTAAGTCTTTCTTCATTTATTTGTTCTACCCCCTTCCGTTTTTCATTTTACTCAACACAGCAGCCTTAAGTTCCATTAATCCCATATCACTCTATTAATCATTTTTCATACATTTTCACCCAATATAATATTGAAAGTACCAAAAAATCGGTTCCTTAAAAAAATTTTTTTTTTAATATCGCAATCCCAAAATATTTTCTTTATATTCGTCGGTTAAACTTGGAAAAACCTTATCTTCCAATTATTTTGGGAAATGACTATTAACTGGTAAGATCATAAAATAGCCTTGATCATATAAAGGTTTTAGTGAGTTGATTTAAAAGAAAAGGTTATGAAACGAAAAATGGCCAACCGAAGAAATTTAAGAGATCGATAGGTAGAAGTTTTGAGTAGGGCTTGCAAAAATATGCTTTGTAAATTGAAAATGACATTTTGATAAAAAATGGAAGAAAAACAATATTTTCATTGTTGTTATTTTCCCCTTAAGATTATTGTAATTAGATTTAAAATAAATAAATCTGAATACTATATTAGACTTATTATTCGCAATTTCAAAAATGGGCATATATTTTTTTCTGGGTGAACTTCAATGGAACCAAAGTCCTGGAATGACGTCAAGGGGATTTGCAGCTTTTGGTACTCAGACAAGACACCTACCAATTGTTTCTTCGATCCATTCTAGGAAGTAAAAAAACCTTTTATTTCCGCACTACGTATTGAACACGAATTAAATAAAAAATTACTCTTTCCCCTTTCTTGTCTTTGACGATATTCGTGTCATAGTTTGGTAAGACACTTGTCTCCCGATTCTAAGGTAAAGGATTCGATTTCCATTGATACCCTTTTTTTTAAAGAAGGGCATCAGTCATGTTTTAATTGCAGGTCTCTTTCACATTTTTATTGTTGATTGTAAGAGATAGAGATACAAGGCAATAAATCGACCTAGATGTACTGTTTACATCGAAAACCTAATTTAATGTACTATTTGTTGATCTTGACTATAAGATAAACTTAAAGTTAGAGCATACGATTAGGCTTGCTTTTCTCCATGAAAATATTTTTAAAGCTGTTATCAATATTTCGTTTCCGAAGCTTATTTGTCTAGATAAACTTTAGTCTGCATATAATACTACCTTCCGATCCGGAAGTTGATTGTTTGATTTCCGTTGGTTTCCAAAAAAATTACTAGGGCACTAGTTTGGTTTTTAATTAGGGCATATTCAATATATTTCTGGTTGGTTATAAGCGATTGCCACGTTACAATAAACCCGCCAGCTTGTAACGTCTACAACTAAATCCTAATACAATTATAAACGACCTTAGCTCGAAAGCACGGGTACAAATAATCGCATATATTATGCGCTTAAAATATTAAATACAATTGCGCTTCTATTTCAGCAACATTTTAGTAATTTCACAAAAATACTTCCACGTAATATGGTACAGTTATACTTTTAATATCTAACTTAAATAAACAAAATAACGAGAAAATCGCCCAGTCGCACCAACTTCCAAAACGTTGAGAATTAATATAAAATATCGCTGCCGGAAGCGGGTACCGAGCAAGGAAAACTTTTATTAAAATTTCGCTCATCAAAATTTAGAATACCTATGCGAAGATTTCGTCGGGTGTTATTCGCACCAATTGGCCCACAGAATTCGCAACATTCAAATTAACGCAAGATTTTCGCGGGAAAACGGAAATCCAAAATTAAAAGCGGCCATTGCCGGCTGATGGTTATCGTCAACCCTAGCGGCGAGTAATCGAATTAATTTCGACGTTTTTGAGAGCAATATGGCGCGTTTTTGGGATCAAAGCGGAGCAATCGCTGACTCTTTCGTATCAATTACGGACGCGGACATTCAGGCGGTCGCGCAAAGAACGCTTAAAATCTTGTAATTTGGTTTTGTCACAAGTCAAAATGAAATTTTATTCTAGCAATCGGAACAAAGGCATTAGAGAATAATTACGAGACGCGATGATTTTGCGCGCGTCGACTTTTGTAGGCGTTTTTGAGCAAAAAGTTTGCTTTATCATTGAAGGAAATTCAGAAGTCGTAAAACTTAATATTTGATATGATTCTAATACTTTTTCAGCGTGAAAATCATAAAATGGCCAGAACGCATATTTCAACGCAAAACATATTATTGATTACAGTTAAAAACTTAAAACAAAATGAGATACAAATAAAAAACTAAATATATTAACATCTTAGAAAACCATATTCAATAAACAATTTTGTTAATAAATAATGCAAAGTTAAATATATAAACTAAATATTGACAGGTGGTAATTTAATCAAGCAGGGATCCTTTTTTCTGGTACCATCAGGAATCGACCCCTACAATCCTTGGATGGAAGACCAGGGTTTTTTTTTTCAACTAAGCAAACTTAAGTCATCAACTCATGAGGAATATTTTTAACGATAGGCTAATATTAAATTTAAGTTTCTAATTTAGAACTTAAAAAAATGTAACACACCTGGTTTAAAAGAATAAATGTTTCTTTTGCTGTCTGGTGTCTCGAATACATTTTTTAGTGTTGATATTCTTGATAATTTTGCTCTTTATTTTCCTGTACGTAAAAAATACCTTTTTCGTCATCGTGCAGTTTCAAGAATCAAATCAGTACGCTCAGATGGTTTATCTAATATAAGGCTGCCGATACGGTTCTGTACACATCCTGGATCACGTCAGTAAACGCACGAATGAGGCAGTAATTGACTGCATGTTCCATGGTTTGCACCTCAACGTTAGTTTCATGTTAAACTTATTATTTTAAGTGAAGTTAATTTACTCCTTTGTCGAACGAAAGTTATCGTTTTTATTAAATAATATATTATTAATGGTATAACTGGTACCTTATCATTTTTAAAGATAAAAGTTTATTAAACCAAAGAAGCAATGTTGACAATTAAAAAAGTTTTCAATAATGGAAAAATAATGAAAGGTATTATTGAATTGGGGTGGATAAGAAATTTTCTTGTAATTACTACATTTAAGCAATTCTTTCTCTATTCCTAGAGTTGGTTATTTGGAAGTGAATACGCCTCAAGGGCCTTACCCACATTTTACTTGTTCTAAGATGATCAAGGAAACATCTGGCCGTTTTGAATCTATTTGGACAGAACAAAAAATAATGAAGGCGGAAGTTAAATGTGAAATACCCATACATTGTCTGATTTGATATTTTTACAATATATATACGATACGATATTGAGGGATGTTTATTTGGTATTTAAAATAAACCAGTAATATGGCTTTGCTGGTTGTATTGCTGGTTACATATAAACGTTCAATTCATCAGCTAATTAGTCATTGAGAAGAAACTCTCGGTTGCGATATAATATGGATTCCTTGTTATTCAAGGTTTTATTATGTATTTTTACATTTAAACGTTCAATTCATCAGCTAATTAGTCATTGAGAAGAAATTCTCGGTTGCGATATAATATGGATTCCTTGTTATTCAAGGTTTTATTATGTATTTTTACATATAAACGTTCAATTCATCAGCTAATCAGTCATTGAGAAGAAACTCTCGGTTGCGGTATAAAATGGATTCCTTGTTATTCAAGGCTTTATTATGTATTTTAACATATACACGTTCAATTCATCAGCTAATTAGTCATTGAGAAGAAATTCTCGGTTGCGATATAATATGGATTCCTTGTTATTCAAGGTTTTATTATGTATTTTTACATATAAACGTTCAATTCATCAGCTAATCAGTCATTGAGAAGAAACTCTCGGTTGCGGTATAAAATGGATTCCTTGTTATTCAAGGCTTTATTATGTATTTTAACATATACACGTTCAATTCATCAGCTAATTATTCATTGAGAAGAAACTCTCGGTTGCGATATAATATGAATTCCTTGTTATTCAAGGTTTTATTATGTTTTTTTACATTTAAACGTTCAATTCATCAGCTAATTAGTCATTGAGAAGAAATTCTCGGTTGCGATATAATATGGATTCCTTGTTATTCAAGGCTTTATTATGTATTTTTACATATAAACGTTCAATTCATCAGCTAATTAGTAATTGAGAAGAAACTCTCGGTTGCGATATAAAATGGATTCCTTGTTATTCAAGGCTTTATTATGTATTTTAACATATAAACGTTCAATTCATCAGCTAATTATTCATTGAGAAGAAACTCTCGGTTGCGATATAATATGGATTATTTGTTATTCAAGGCTTTATTATGTATTTTTGTGTATTTCTTTCTCCTAAAGAGAGAGAGAATATTCAACATTTTTCTTGTATTGTTTTTGCAAACATTAACTTTTTTCAATATCTTGCATTACACACCTTTACATTAGATAAAATATATTTCAAATTAGAAATGAACTAAACCAATAACGAAAAATTGATTCAAATAACAGTCTAAGTCTGATTCAAACAACAGTCTAAGTATGATTCAAACAACAGTCTAAGTCTGATTCAAACAACAGTCTAACCAGTATTGTTAAACAAACTAATGACCTTCAAAACGTCTATTTATTAAGTAAAAACATAAGAAGTAAGGTTATAGATATGGTATCTTAAGACCATTAAAGATTAAGATTAATTTGAGCAGTACATATAACCATTGGATGTACACGCTCATCCAGTGGTACGAAATAAAAATTAAAACTCCTAAAAAGAGAGAGATAAACGACATAATTGTTAAACTGAATATGTAACTTAACAAATATATTAAACGAGTATGACAATAGATGGACGATTCTGGAGAAGTGACGAAGATATGAATTTGAGGTAGTGAATCTTCTTCTGTCCATATCAAAGATATTTAATTATTTCCACCCAAACATACTTCAGCCACGTTGCTAGTATGAATAAGTGGAGGTAAATTTCATGCTTCGGCGGGTGGGTTTCACCTATAGAGGTTTTACCACGTGGCTTTCAATTGCTTTGGGAAGTCCTTAAATATCTTAATAGTTTCCGAACAGGATTTCACTCAAAAATGGGAAATATTGCGTGAATTAAAGACAACGTGTAAAAAATAGAAATATTGCAATTATTTGTGAGGAGCAGTCTATGCGACACTGCTGCAGTGCTCGGAGAGTGCAATGTCTTACACGGAAGATGGCAGGATTTTTGGTTTCGTGGAATCACAAACTTTCCCTCCGTTTCTTCATCTTAGCAACATCAAGTGGCTTTTCCAGAGGTTTACTAGTTTAACTATGCTTAGATTTCCACTTGGGGGTCGGGTGCTGATAGTTATGCAAAACATAACTGGAGTCATCCAGATGGTAAGATCTCTCAGCTTTGCTATAAATTTCTCTTTTAATTTTTTAACGTAAAAACGTAAGTGAAGAATATAAAGGCTAAAAATAATGATAATAAATTCACTTAGATTATGTGCTTTTCAAAAAGTAAAGGTATGCTCTTTCTTGAAAGCCGGTTAGTTAATTATCCCCATACATAAGGGTCCTTGCCCCTCCCTGGCATGTTAACAAGGCCCATACATTGGCAGTACGCCGGATTAGGTCACAAAACAAAGCAAATGCCAGAAGACCTGTTGAACTGGGCAAGTCGCGACGTCCGGATAAACCACGGCGCACACTGCAACAAAAATAAACTTTACGTAGTCACAGAAAAGAACAGAAACTTTTTTTAACCGCTAATTTTATATCTCGCTAGATATTCACATATAAGAGATATTCAAATTTTTGTGTTCAAATATAATTATCTGGCTTACTCAAAATTTATAAATTCTTTCAAGCTCATTTTTTTATTATTTGTACACTCAACTTAGACCGCCTCTAGAATCAAGTCAACTTGATCTTGCCACATTTTCTTCTAACGTGCAAGATGTAATGTGCACACTTTACCTATTTATTGTACACTTTACCTATTTATTCATTAAATCTTTTACACCGCGTGGCGACCTCCGTTACCTACTTGGTAAGACACCTGTTTACCAACCCGAGGATTACGGGATCGACTCTCAATATACTCTTATGTATTTTAAAAAGTATTTCAGTCTTGTTTTCACTTAAGACCTCTAACATTTTTCTAATTGAAAGAGAGAGATTTCCACACGGCAATACATTCACCAGATTTTCTATGTATAACGAAAGTTTTATACAACAAGCAATGCAACACATTTATACATCTTAAGGTTCTTCTCGACAATGAAACAACACATCGTATTAATGATAAGCACATCCACCATGGATTTATTTCTAATTAAATTCCACTTCTTTATCGATATTTTATATGATTTACGACATAGAATAAAAAAGAATGTGATGTCAAGCAGTAAAAAAATTTGGAAGAACAGAACCATCATCATCATGACAAAAATGCGTATAGTTAAGTATTTTGTCTTCACAATAATTATGTTCGGTGTGAAGATGTAGACTCTGAGAGGTGTGGAGACGTAGAAACTGTACAAATATATATTTGACTAAATTTATGCCATTTTTTGTCTTATTTATTAAAGGTGGTAAAATCCTTTTTTTTTAATTTTTAATACATTAGATTTATATATGACATTTTGATATACAAATATATTATAATAGAACAAATAATAAGAATTTCGTTATTTTTTTTCATTATAAATTAAAATTTAAACTTTATAAACATTGAAATTTTTGCAATACAAACCTTAAAAATACGATAATCTACAAATAAATAAATCCAATAAATAACCAGTTTTTTGTCTATATGAGGGTTGATTTTAACCCAGTGTGCGATGGCTTGGCTCTACGGTGGTGGGCCAGGCAGAAGGCGGAGGAAAACAATGACATACTAGCCTCCTTAATGACACAACTTAACCGTTCCCCTAACATGTTGCAGTGTTTCTGAATTGCTAAAAGATACGGACTATTTTGAATTCTTTATTTAAGAAATTATTAATTGTTGAATGTGATTTCGCTACTCAACTCTAAATAGGTAAAACACACAGGACTAAACGCAACAAAACATTATTTTAACTCATTTTAAATGTCAAATAATCAAATTTTAAATCTGTTCATCCAAAATAGCTTGTTAAATACTGCCTTAAAAAATCCTATACAAAGCGGCAGAATGTGTCTGCAATTATCTCAGAACAGGTAAAATATGGGTCATGTTTATTTATATTTATTAAAGTTCATTTTATCATATTATGTAGTAGCGTAAAACACAAATTATATCATTATATTATGTTATTTCAGCAACTAGAAAAGAGCACTCTTAAATATTTATTAAAAAGGAACACCAAAAAAATACATTAAAATAAATATTTCGGTGACATTAATCCCTTAAAAAATACAATATATACAAACTTAATTTCTTTCATCTGTGAGATTTCCTCTTGAAATTATCAGACTTCATTATGTCAATTTAAAAATAGTAATAAATTAATATCGCTTAAAACTGAGATGATTTAGATTGTATTGTGTATAATATTTGGCACGACAATATATAATATAATATAAATAAAAATAATAATTCCATTTTTTTGTTGATATGAAATATGCACGTTATTGACTTTGCTTACTCCCTTTTTTGTTTTTTATTTTATTTTCCGACCTGTCGGGGCAGGGAGGGGGGCAGGTTCAATTCCCATTGATTCCAATTTGTTTTCAAAAGAAGCTCCAGTTTGGTTTTACTTGAGGCTCGGGAAATATATTTCACATTGATTAATCGGGATTGACACATGGTTATAAATCAATCATTTTTATACAAAATAACAAGAATATATCATTTCATATCTTCGCTTAACTATATAACCGGCAAAAACATATTATGTTCTTTAATTTAGTATGTAAAAACGTGAGCTTATATTTGATCAAATAACAAATAAAATCTGGAATAGATTTTTATGCATTGCATTTATGGTGAACATTTTTAATCTATTTTAACAACTCATAATCTTATTGACATAGACAAGTGTTTCAAATATAAGAAGAAAATCATAATTAAAACTATAACATTTTGGAAAAAAAACCGAAATGATAGCATTAGTTCAGCAGTTCCGTAATATTAAAATAAAAATCACGGTAAATAAGTTATCTTAGTAAAAGATAAGCAAAAAACAAAAGAGTTCAAGAGGACAAGTGAAAATAGTCTTAAAACACAAGAGTTTAAATTATGGAATAAAAAATAAAAGTTTGAGAAACATATCTTAACTTGGATACCAAACAACGGTGTTTTATTTGCAAGCTGGAAACAAAAGTAAACGCTTTTATTAATTAATTTTTTAACACTTTAATGCAAATATAGTATACCATATGTGGTAGATTTATTGCTTCAGAGCAGTTTCATTAAATTAATCATAATTAATATCGATATCCACGACTGCGTTTAAAAAAAACATATGAAAATTCATATTTGAGAAATGTTTATAAAATTAAAATGAAAGATTAACCTCTAATAGGGAAGATAGGGGATTATGATGGGTATTTTATGAGAATTAAGAACGAGAAAATTTATATTGAAAATGCAAAGGATTCCAATTTCATTATATAACCTTCTTAATGGCGTATGAATAACCACATTTAAAATGTGTATAAAATAATCTTTTCGAAATAAAGTATGGATTAATTTAAACATAAAATATGTAGTTTTAAGAGCCCCTGAAGAAACGTTTTTGTGGCAGCACCCTCGAGCCATGAGTAATGTGTCACGAGGAGCACCCGCCTTCGCCTCACCGCTATGATTTATGGTTTTACCTTCGGTTATGAATGAACTACTGTAGTACACACCACTCGAGGGTAAACTATCCCATTAACCCGATTGTTTATCTTTCGACTTTTTCAAGGGTAAAAAAATGAGAAATGATAAAATTTTCTTGTGGCTTGATCTTATAAAATTGTTGTAAAAATACTAACAACATTTAATGAAAAAAGTTGTAATATAATTTTTAATGAAGACTTACATCGATTATTACAACTTGGCTTTCCAGTCTGAATAATTTAGAGGGTGTTAGAAAATATACCACGACGGGCACGTCAACCACATGGTCAGGCGATGTTAATGTTAAAATTTGATACTGTTACCCTCAATAGTATACCAACTAAAGTCGTTCGAATACGTGTTGTTTCGTTAAATTTTTAATTATTCGAAATTGAATGTCGCGTAATTATAATTTTTTTTAAACAAAATCCGCCATAAACTAAACATTGATTAGATGTTGTCTACGGAAACTCCTGTCCATCGTATTCCAAAGTGAAGAATTAGGATAAAATGTTTCAAATGAGATACACAATTGAAAATTGACCTTCGTTAAATCAGACCAGCAGAAACATTCACTCCAGAAACAGTTCCATTCGTGCAAAAGTAAATATAAGACTAAAATAGTCAAACAATATATCAATAAAGGATGAGCTGTTCAAAACGATAGTGCTTCAAATTCTGTATGCTCATCTTGGCATGAATAAGGTGCGCGCAAGATGTACGTTGCAATAAATTTTTCATGCTCCGGAATGAGAAAGAAGAGGAAATAATTAAGTCAATGTTTACTGGGGACACAACTATGATTTTGTATCACAATTTTATGGGCCGTGCTGGTGGACGCACCAGCGCGGCCCATAAAAGCCTAGGTAACAAAGCATTTTTTTAATTGTCAAAAAATTTAATTAATTGACTTCATAGACGGAACTATTACGGTTACTAGCGAGTATTATACGTGATCAATATTAAAATTTTGCCGAAGAAAGCTCTAACGAGGCGTGAGTTTTTTAATGATAATGCGCACACTTATCATATATTGCTGCAAAGACTTCCATTTAATACTACGGTTTCCAACAATTGAAGTTCAAGTCAATTTAAGTCCTGACTTGGCCCCTTGTGATTATTTTTTATTTTCAAAACTGAAATCCGATTTGTGCGAAAATTCCCGAAGAAGGGATCTCCGCAGTATAAACCCATTTTGTGAACAATACTTGTTAATAATTTTTCAGTGGTATTGGAAAATTAATTCATCATTCTAAAAAATCTATCAAACTACAGGGTAACTATAATAAACAAACCTTTTTATATGCTTATAGACTTTTCTACGTACCTCTAAAACTGACTATATAACGGCTACTTGTGCAAGTTGAACCGCACCGATACCTCCTTTTAATTTTTAACTACAATACTTTAATTTTTTACTCTCAAGCGTCCTCGTTTATTTTGTTTTTTTTTCTTTCTGTAATACCAATAAACCAACAAATTTCGTTCCGATCAAAATAGATTCATAACATAAAATCAACAAAAATAACATAACCAAAAGAAGATGAAAATAAAGTAATATCATGTCTGAATTTTCTGAAACAGTTCTGCTGTACTGATTGCAATAGTTATTTTTAAGAAATTTTAGGCTTTTCCTCCTTTTATTAGAATTAAAATGAAAACAAAGACTTTTTATTGGAATTCTGTAAAATAAATTGAATTAAAAAAATAATTTAAAAGCTTTTTCGCAACAAAGTTTCTACAATAAATGTAGAAAATGATTTTCATTATTTGGATTGGAAGTTTTTATAGAGTTGACATCAATTTTCTTTTTTCGTCTTAAGCTTAAAGATATTTTTATCTATAAATACTTTCTATTTGAGACATGTTCATCGTTAAGGGATGAACGTGACTTAAGACTGATGTATTAATACTTTGTATGCGGGGGGAGACTAATCGCTGATTATTGGCGCAGCAGGCTTATCAATACAACGCTTAGCTGTTAATTAATAAACTATAGAAAATGAACTAATCTTCATAAAAATATGAAACATACAGGGATGAAGTGAGAAAGTACGAAAATTTAAAAAATATACACCTTTGTATAAAAATTTTACATTTAAACAAATAGAACGTTAAAATATGATTTTAAAAATATATTCTCGATATTAAATGGCATTTCATCCAAATATCTTCCTTTCATCCAAATATCTTCACAAATTCATGAAAAATTACCATATTTCTTCAATTTCCATAAGTAAATCAGTAAATAACTTTCACTTACTTATCACACTTATAAAATCAAAGGTTTTAGGTAGCAGACAACATTAGATCAGTGGGTTTAAAAAAATTACGTACATATGTTGATTATCATTTTGTATTACATTTTGATGTATACAACCCAATCTTAATACTTATAGCTTTATAGAAATGTATCTTAAACTTCCTGAATGATGTTTATTGACCTGTTTTAAAACAGGATGTACCCATTTTTATTACGTTTTATGTATTACTGATGAAACCTCAAGGAAGACGATGGTCATGTGGAATCAAACCCATAGCCTCTAAGATGGAAGTAAATTATTTTACTAACTAGCCTATAAAAGTCATCGTGTGTTCAGCAGCGAAGAAATAAAGTTTCAAAAATGATAATAATGCTAATAACTTAGCAAATTCTAATTAATACATTTCAATAATAAATTCACGTACTTTAATTAAAGCTCTGAATAGAATATCTTTTTAATAATATCTTTTCTTCTAATTATTGTTTCTCCAGAAACGTCATCTACCTAATAAGAATGCACTTCTCCATTTTCCAGCGTTGTTCCGCCGCCCGGCGCGGAATGGAAGAAAGGAACCATTTGCTGGAATTAAGTGGCGATCCGTAAGACGTTATTATTTTAGATCATATTCTCTGAATGGGCAATAATCCCTGCAGTATTTTCTTTATTTTCTCGAAATATGAGAATTCGTCTTTTTGTTTAACTGTGGTACAAGTTTTTATTAAAAACATACAACATTTATTTTATTGAAAGGGATATTGAAGTATTTCTTTGTATGATTTTTTAGAAAAAGGGAAATTAAGTTGGTATGGCATAACTAAGAAAATTTTGATCGACAATAAAAATAACAAATTATATCATTCTTAAAAAAAATATGCTACTTAACATACTATATGGTGACGACTCGACTCGACTGAGTTTGGAAATTGAATCACTACTTTATAGCCCCTGCGCTTTCCTCCATTTTTAGATTATCGCGGTTTGGTAAGGCTTTAAATGTGAATTAACCTCAAGCAAATAAAATCTCTTAATTATGAAATAATTTATTATGTTCGTAAAAACGGCTTATGCAAAAAATGCCAATGTCAAAAGGTTGACGCATTAAGAATGTTTTCACTGTTCTTCCAAATTTCGGATAATTGATACGAGTCGATAAAAAAATTGATACGTGTCGATCATTTTTTTTTATTGTCTTTAAAATTAATAAAAAAAACAACAACTGAAATTCAATTAAAAATGACACTGCGCTATACTTATAGTCATCATGCACATATTTCATTTAACAAAATAAAGTGGTCAGTTGAGTTGATATGACATTGAATCAGTTTAAAATTCCTTTGGATAAGTTCTTACATACAAACACAGAAGTGTTGTTTTGTTTCCTTTGGTTTTCTTGATGAATATATGAAAGTCAAACTATCCTAACTAAGTTAAAGATATTGACACTATTATGTTGTCTCTAAAATGAAAATGTTAACACATACCTTGCAAAATCATTGTTTAAATCTAATACGAAATCAACAATGACGATTACATAACAGACTAGCTTCCATTTTATATAATGATTATCATCATCGTTAAGCTGTGCAACTATACAAGGATAGACAGGGAGAAAAGTTGTACAATTTGTTCTATCCTGGTGTACATCTTTCGGCTCTGCCATGTCAATATTTTTTTGTGAGGCATACTCTCATATCATAAAAGATTTTCTCTCTTCCCTTAAGTTATGATATTAAAAAATAAAAGAATTTTTTTTGTGAAGTAATACCATCTGGAAAATACTTTGTCACGATTTATGAATAGTATTGCAATCAATAATGGATATCAATCGGTAATCACAACCGGAAAACGAATCAAAGGTTAGAGAAAGGTTTTTTAAAATTTATTTTAAGTCTAAGTAAGTATAAGTAAGTATAAGTAAGTATATAAGTCTAAGTAAGTTTAAGTAAGTATATTGTTTATAAATTAAATAAGTTGACAAACATATATCCTTGTTATTTTAAAAGCTTACAGCGTATGAAACTTTTGATATAAAGTATTTATTTTATGAAAATAAAAGTGTCTTTTAAAAGCATTTATTCTTAGACTTATTTATTTTTTATTTGAACACTATCACGTAAATACATCTGGTGGATTTATTACTTGAAAACAATATCTTCCGACGAACCAGCTTCTGCTCAAAATTATTATTGGTATACATTAATATAACATAAACTAAGTAAAATAATATAAAATTTGAGGGAACAAAAATGTAAACAAAATATAAATAGGGATAAGGTTGAGAATTAAAGGGGGAGAAATATTTTGAAATATATTATACTTTTTTATGTGTGTGTAGCTAAGAAAAGTACTTTCATAAACATATTTATAATAATTGACATCTGGAAAAACGTCACATTAAAAAAAATAAACGCAGTTGAATCCCTAAAAAAGGTGACCAGACCATTTGAATTTTCCCCAGTGCTTTCAGTGACCTTTGAAATTGATTGGTTAAACTTGAAAACAGTGAAGTGTCATGTAAATAAATAAACCGCAATACTCTGACAGGCAGTGGATAGTCCCTGCAGCGTGCTCCAGCTCAGTAGAGTGGAGTGGAACTCGTGTGGGCTCGAGTGGAAGCGGAGAGCGAATAAAAATTAAAACACTTCCCCATGGCTGACACTCCAATATGTGAGATTTGACAGTTTGTGCGGATGGACCAATTAATTCCCACCGCTTAGTATGCCGTCCGTAGTAGCCACCCTCTGTCCGGGGTATTAAGAGCACACGGCACAACCGCTAGTGGCTTTAATGACACTCCAAGGGGGTGGAGAGAGGCTTCGGATACCCCTCCATCGCAGAAATCCCCGGACAATTTTGAATATGCCCTATATATCACGGATTCTCTATGAAAATTTTAAAGTCAGTCTGCTAATGACACGTCGCAAAGTTATGACTTGATAAATGGCTATGTAGGCGGGCGGCCGGAACGGTTAAGTGGGACGGATATAATCGTTTGCCGAGCAAAGGAACCTTTTATTGTGCCATCTTGCGGCATTATTATTATTATACAATATTTTTAAGTGGTTTGGCACATTCCAGCTTACTATTTTCTCATTGCTTCACTGCGTGAAATCATTATCGATGAAGTTTCACGTCATTAAATGCGTTTTCTTTGGATGCACGTTGATAACATCCGTGGTCTAATTGATAAGGCGGGTATCTTTCAGTTCGGAAATTGCTGGTTCGAGATCCCTTGGTAATCGTTGTTTATTAAAAAAAGGTGTCAATAAAATGTTTGGTTGGCTGGAAGAAAGTCATAAAGCAATAAAACCACCAGGTAATACTGAATATTACGAAAGTGTTATAGAATATATTGTAGTATATTATATAGAATTATCTTCAAAACAATATTCTATTTGATTAAAGCTTCTTCAATATTTGGATAAGAATACGATTCTTTCAATATTTTAATTACTGGTTCGTCATTTAACTGTTGAATATCAAGGCATTTATTAAAATACGAAATAATATTCAAAAATTCGTGTTGAATATCAAGGCATTTATTTATATACGAAATAATATTCGAAAATTACGTGAAAATGCATCCACGTGTTGAGTTAACAATAGTTTTTAAGATGGAGTTTTATATATGATATTTTAACGAAACAATGACATTCAAAAAAAATTTAACGGAGGCTAATTTTATACTCAAATTTATTTTACTATCGTGAGAACCTTGACAAGCTTACATCAGACTTCCAAGTGATATGAACAAAAGCACAACACTTTTAAATTCAATAATCTTTACATGATTTTTTTATTATACTACAGTGATAATTCAAAGAAAATATTTTAAAATCACAAGGTCTTTATTTACAACCCATTAACAACCAACTTACAACACTTGATCTTTATTTACAACCGTACAAATACGCGCCTATAACTAAAAGATACAAATATGTAAAAAAAATCTATTCTTATACATATAGGCAAAAAATAACAAAATATTACTTTTTTACATTGTAGACAAGAGAAACAAGTCTTGTTTGTGCTCGCTCGATTATGAGGTGAAAACCTTGAAACCGGTAGGGTTATACCGTTACAAAAGTAGAATAAACAGTGTTTGATAAAAACAAATTACAATGTCTTTAAACCTCCACAATATTAATACCTTAACAATAAATAATATATGAATTATTTTTCATTAAAATGTATTTGAAAAAACACTTTTCAAAATAAAGTTCGAAAATTTATTGTATATAAAAGAATCAATTATTTTCATTAAAATCGAATGAAAATTAAGTGATTGAATTGATGCATTATATTAAGTAAAAAAAGTTAAATTTCATTAAACTGAATAATTAATTGCATCTTAAGTTCAAAAGTTAAATGAAAAGCAAAAGTATAAACGTATAAATTTTCACTGCGAGATAAATTAGAAGGGGCAGATTTAAGGACATCACGATACCGTCCGTTTGCTCCTTTGCCAGCGTTGCCCCCGCAATGCAAAGAGAATGTAAAGAAGTAGGAAGATTCCGACCGAGTAAAGAATCTGGCCGGGCCATCACATTATTAACGGTACATTGAGCGGAGCTAACACGCTTTGTGTCGAACCAAATGTATGGATGCGGCATTATCCGCAAATTTTCTGCGCGGGAAACGGGGAAATGTGGCGGCAACGGATGGAAGAAAAGGAGACCGCCGAGATGAAAAAGTGGTAGCAAGTTTGACACTGCGGATGCTTTATGCCCCTAACACGGCCGATAAGCCGCCGAACTAAAGCCCCTAGGGACAAGGCTTGAACGGTGGTGACATGCAGCACCATATTCCAGTTTTCCATTTGATATTGTGTTCGTATTGGTAACTAAATTGAATACCGAAATAACCCTTTTAACCCAATTTTTAAATCGACTTCGGATGTTAACACTTTCAAAAGAGGATTTGAAAATAAAAAAAAGATTTCTATTTATTATAAACTCTGGAAAAGATATTTTTCATATTTTTTAAATTATATCTATTATAAGTTTTATTTTCAACATTGCATATTTTGTTAAATTTGGGGGTTTGTAGGTGTGAGTAAAAGAAACAAAATATGGAATAAATATATCGAAAATACTCTGAATTTTACTTTTATCTTGCAGAAAGTAAAAGAAAATAGGTTTTACTAAGTAAACTAATTGAATATTGGAAAAAGAAATAAAGGAAAAGACGTTACAAAACAAACCGGTGGATGGATAGTATCAAGACACACGAGAGAGAGCTCCACCTGACTCCGAAGTTGACCTTGAATAAAAGGCGTTAAAGAGAGGTAACTCGTTAAACACATCCCAAGAAAATGGATAAATGAAAGCTTAATAATGAGAAGGTGCTCAGAGAATATTTATCAAGTAAGAATTTTTTTCTTTAATTTTTCCTCTAAAATCCATATTGTTTTTTAGAAAAAAAAAAGGATATTTAAATTTCAACGCCAACGCTTTGTTTTTCAAATACCTATTGTTTGTGTTGCTTAAATATAACACTTTCGTTTTTTGGAAAACTTCTGGTCTAAGTAGGCGTAAAAAATATCTGAGGAAATTCAAAATTTTTAAATTCCGTTGAATAATCCCAGTAATAATATGTTAGATTAATTTTCGTTATTTTCAAAATTTCCTTTTTGTTCTTACATCAGATCATAACAAATATTTGTAATCACTAACTTAACAGGAACATATCAACAAAAAAATTGCAATATTTACGTAACCACCTTTGTCACTAGATAATACATTTTTTTAAACATTGATTTACCGTTTTAGTTTTCATTTTATAATTCATTCGTACATATAAACTGCAATAAAATTTCAGCATACTGTATACCATATATCCCAACTTGATTTTTTTATTTTCAATCAATTCGTAAAATATCCCATGATATCAAGATGACTTTTCAAAAATTAATACCAAACAAATACAGTTTTCTAAGATAGAAACATTTGAATTAAATTATTTTCGTGACTTTGAAGTCATTTCTTTGTATATCATCATTATTTTTTTTTATTTCTAAATGGTTTCTACGGTTTTAAATGTATACTAAGATCACAAAGCTTATTTGTGTGAGAGTTTCTTCCTGGAATCAGGAAATACTGATCATTTCGTATGGAAAAGGTATATCAGCGAAGGGATTATCCCACCCTTTTTCAGGTCAATGATATTTTACCTAATATATTGAAAATACTGTTCCAGTGACAGTCAAAACTTAAATATATTAAAAAGTATACTGATAATAATTTTCTTTGCAAATATTTTCTTTTAATCACAAATAATTACTATTTTCCTTCACATTGCTTTGCTAATGATTTAAAGGTACTTGTATGTTATAGTAAAATTTAGATACATACATTCCATCACACAATTTCCTTGTCAGGATAAGCAAATAAGGCAAAACACCAGACTTTCTCGTATCTTCTACACCTTCTCATACATTCCTCACAATTTGTCTGACTTTTGACATAATTTCCCCCAAAATATAATTCACTCCATCCAACTATACATTCCTTGGTCTTCCCCTACCATAAAACCCATTCACTCTTACAGTGTAGTTTCGTTAGTCTATATTTATTCATTCGTTGTACGTGGTCAATCCATCTCATTGTGCTCTTCTTCATTGCATGTGGAAGCCTTAAATTAGTCAAGAATTTATCAGTTATAGAATGTGAGAAACTGTAATTTCAATTAGTGCAGCGATAGCGAAAATGGAATAACACAGTCACGTTTTTTATACTTGAGCGGTTTATTTAATAAAAAAATTTAAATATGAGCTATACTAAATTATTCTACAACCTTATTGCAAAGCTTTTGCAAGATCAACTAGGTGATTTCATGGAATATTTGTTCTTTCCGTAGTTTATTTCATCTTCTATAATTTTTTTACAATTATATTTGAATTTGAAACGTATATTGTATGAAAATACACATGTATAAAAGAATAAATAGCTTAACTACTAAAATAATCTACACAGACCTCGGAATTTACACCCGTATCTAAATGCTAACATTATGTTACAAATAAAGTTCGCATTGTAGTGATTTACTAACAAGTTCATTGTTTTATATTTAATTAACGAAACATTTGAAACTATTCTTATTAGCTAATAAACAGATTGACGTATATTTATTTGACCATGTTGAAAAATGTAATATGGAAGAGAATACAAATAAAAATTATTATATGCAACGCAAATTTCCAACTCTCCTTCTGTTTGTCATTATAGAAATAGTTAATAACAATCCATCTTATTTTTATTTTATATTTGTATGTAACGTAATTGAGTAATAACACCAGTCCTCTAATTTCTGCTCGCACTTCATTATTTATTTTAACTTTGTGGAAAAATACTCAAAATTCTAATGTTAAAAACTACAAGCAACCTTTATTTATTTCCTACGCCAATCGTAAATTAACCTCTGAGCTAGTAGTCAAATGTTCTACCAACTAGGCCACGTCATTTTTCAACGTCATATCAAAATACATTTAACATATGTTTACATAAATTGTACTGTTTTGCATTACACTTTCATTGTTACTGTACAACATGGTGGTTAATTCACATAAGACAATCTCTTCCAACTTTTCATTAAAAAAATTATCAAAACTTAAGAAAAATCCAGAATAGGCTCTAATTTAAGTTTTAAATACTATTAAGCGTGATTTGTTACGTTATTTGAGTTTAAAAACAAACTATAACATATCCATGAGATGTTAAATCAATGAAGCAATACATAAATGAGTATTCTATACATGTATGTATACCGTCAATATTATAGATAAAAAAATTATAGACCAATCTTTTTCGCTCTCCCTCTCTTTAACCATTAAATGGAAGAAATATTGAGGCTGTAATGGTCACCCTTCAGCATTCCCGTATTTACGCACCAAACACCCACCACGGTAATAAAGATTATGATCTATAAGACATGTGTCTCGGAAGATTTGAATCAGAAACATTTATGATATTTTTGAAATGATGCGAGACATAATATTATTGTGTTCGGTTGACGTCGCTTCTTTACAAATCTTTTTTGTATACTTTTTCCATTACGTGACTGACATTTTGATTGAAAAAATATATGTATATTATATGTGACATGATGAGATAATATTTATTTGGGTACCATAATATGATAAAAGATCTAAACGAATAGAAAACAAATAATGTCATGAATATAAAGTTGATTTTACGAATTGATATAAACTAATTAAATTTGAAAAAATAACGTTATGTTCTTCATACTTGGATTAAGTGTCATTAAAATTAGAAGAAAATTGAAACTTGAATTGTAAAATTTCTAGATTTATCTTAGTTTAATTTTTTAAATTTAAATTAGGCTTTGACTAGCGACTTCGACCACAAATATATAATGTAATATATTTTTTTCTTAAATCTAATTTTCTTTTTACCAAAAAAGACAAAATAAAATAGGGATGAACCATTTTTGTTTTGCTATCATTTAAGATTTTTGATTCATTAGTAACCAATAAATACACTTTCGTAAATTTTACTGGGAACTTGATCTAGGTTTTTGAGCCTGGAGATAATTCCAGGCAATTTTCGTAGTAGTTGAAAAAATATTATATTCAATTCAAAATAGATAAAATGAGGGTCTACATAGCTTTGACCTAAAACCCGTGTATCAAATTTAATATAGCAATAACGCAAATAACACCAAATTCTAATTAAGGATGTCAACGTCTTGAATACGTAAAAAAAAAGTTTATATTAAATATTAGGTCCTTACATATGAAATTGGCGTTTTGTTTGGGAGGAACATAAAGTTGATTTTTTTTAATATAATATATTTATTTAATCAAAGTATGTACCATTGCTATCTATGCACTTTTGCCATCTCATAGGTAGTTCATCGATCCCTTTACTAAAAAAACCATTCGGACGGGAATCAATAAAATCTTTGAAGTCGGTTTGGACTGCCCCATCGGAGTTGAATTTTTTCCCTTGCAAGAAGTTATCCAAATTTCGAAAAAAATAGTAATTTGTTGGGGCAAGGTCCGGAGAGTACGGTGGATGTCTTAGACATTCCAATTGAAGCTCTTCTAATTTGGTAGCCGTCTGTTGTGCAGTGTGTGGTCTAGCGTTATCATGAAGCAGCAGTGGCCTAAAGCGATTAACCAGCCTCGGTTGTTTAGCAGCTAGCTTTTCCATCATGGTTTGCAGTTGCTGACAATAGACATCTGCCGTAATCGTCTGGCCAGATTTAAGAAAGCTGTAGTGAACGACACCAGCACTAGTCCACCAAACGCTCACAAGTAACTTTTTTGGAGTCAATTTTCGCTTGGGGCATGGTTTGGCTGGTTCGGCAGGGTTCAGCTATTGCGATGAGCACTTCCGATCATCATACAGGATCCACTTTTCATCACAGGTAATGATTCGATTCAAAATCCCTTCATTATTGTGCCGGTTGAGTAATGCAACGCAGCAGTCAATGCGCGTTTGTTGATTTGCTTCACTCAATTCGTGAGGTACCCACCTTTCAAGCTTTTTCACCTTCCCAATTTGCTTCAAGTGGATTAAAACAGTTTTATCACTAACACCGCAGCCTGCAGCTAACTCGGACGTGGTTTGCGATGGGTCCGCTTCCACAATAGCCTTCAATTCTTCATTATCAACTTTGGTCTCCGGCCGTCCACGGGGCTTCTTCTGCAGGTCGAAATTTCCATAACGAAAACGTTGGAACCAAAAACGCACTGTGTTTTCTTTTGCGGCACCGTCGCCATACACATCATTAATCCTTCGAGCCGTTTCTGCAGCACTGGTGCCACGGTGGAACTCGTACTCGTAAATAACGCGATATTTCAAGTTTTCCATTTTGTAAACTGAGTGACGCAAAGAAAAAAAACAATTGAGGAAAAAACAAATGAATTATAATTTTCGAAACACAAATACTTGAGTAAATAGCTGTATAAATTTGAATTTGGAATTCCTAACCAAAGAGAAGATATTTGAGATCAAAGTTGCCAGTACGGCAAAACGCCAATTTCATATGTAAGGACCTAATATATCAAAATAAAATATGAATTATTAATTTGATCTTCCTTTGGAAAAATTAAACTTTTTTGAATTATATAAATTCTTTCATCTATAAAACCGATGTTTTTTTTATTTTCTTAAGACATTGACTTAAATAAAATAAGTGATTATTTATAGGGCTCAATCTTGACAGGTAATTTCAGAAACAAAATTTCCAGCATCAGAGCAAAACTTTTCTAAGATATCCATTCTTATACCTTGCCTTTGCATTTCTAAACTCTTCAGTATTTATATATCTTTCATTATATCTCAAAACCTGCTTCTAAGTATGAAATGCTCAGGTTACTTGTTCATTCAGTTTTTACTAATAATTGGACTTGTGCCGATTATTTCTTCCAGATTCAAAATCAATACTTATGTTTTGCTTAAAGTTATTAATGCACTTGTAGATTCCCCGTTTTAACTTCCAAGAATACGTTTCAGTTGCTCCATTAGTTTAACTAGATCGACGAGGTATTCAATGTGCTACTCAACAGAGCGAATGCAAATTATTTTATTCATGAATTTACCAAAAGAAAATGTCTTCAATGAGGGATTCGTTGAGTTGGACATATAAGGGGTTTCAATTGCTACATTCAAAAATGATTAAATGAGTAATTAGCTTCACATTGATTGACGGTAAAGCGATACACTCAAGTTACTCCTAAATATTGTGATTTCTTTTTGTTTTGACTATTTTATGCTGTCTCTCCTGGATTTTTTCAGCATTTATTATTTGAATCTCAATTTATAAAGTTTTTTTGATATTTCTAAATAATGTGTAATGAAAGCTTGATTGGTCCAGATTAAATTATATATTACCCATTATATATAATGTATTCAAGATACTATTTTTTTATAAATCATACAATAAAAAAATGTATTAATCTCTCATTAATTTAATGAATGATAAAACCACTCTCTTATAGAATACTTATGGAAACAAGAAGCAGTACCTATATTGAAAATAAATACTTACTAGACTAGAATTGAAATTAAAAACTTCCAATACTAAGGAGAACATTTCAAGTGAAATGTTTTGAAACTTAAAATTTCTTATAAAATCTTAGAAATGTGATAAAGAGCTCATGAATCTTTAAAATGTTATGAATAAAAGAATGGAAAAGATTATTTGTATGAAAAGAATGGGCGATCGGTTTCAGAAATAAGTAGTAACATTTTGCCGCTCGAACAACCTTTTGGTAGGCAAATCGAGATATTGAAGTACCGCCGAGAAATTCTAAGTAAAAACGACAATTTGAGAATTGACCAAATGCTTTAAATGAAAAAGTAATAAATATGATTTTAAAACATTGTTTGACGTTCTAACTGATTAATAACAAATCTGAAATAGTCGAGTACTTCCGTATATATAGATAACCGAGAAAATCTTTCAGGTTGTTTGTATATTTGTTGTGTTAATATAATATTTGTGATCGCCCACAGAAATTTTTATGGTAATGCTTTGTTGCTCCTGTCCATAAAAATACACAAACAAAATGGTGAAACGGTGCACACATGTGTTTCAGAAATAAAATTTTTCTCTCGCATTTCACATTTTTTTTGAAAACCCTTTGTACGACCACATAATAATAATGTCCCTGTGACGTATGTCTATTACGATATAAGAATGTTTTGGTATTTTATGTTAACAATTTTAATTTTATTGTTCTTTGTCTTGGCAAATTGACGGGTAAACGATCTTGAAGGGATATCGTTATGTTAATTAAAAAAATACTCGTTTTTTATTTTAGGAAAATCGTGTTTTGCGGTTGATTTGAAGTTTAAGTAGCAATATTGTTTTTTGTATAACACTTTCTTTATTAACAGTACATGTTGGCTGGTTTAACATCATGGATCAATCATTTCCAGTCACTTTGAAAGGTGTTTAAATGAACTTTAAGTGAAAACTAGATTAGAACCCATTAAACAACATCTGGGTACTAACGGGAATGAAATCCTTAATTTTCAGGCTAGATAACAGATGTCTCATCAGCCAGGTCATGGATGTCATCCTTTTAAGTTCTTTGTATTTTGAAATTTGTTTTAAATGTGTAACATCTCACACGTTTTCCTTCTTTAATTTTTAAAGTAGGAGTAGATCAGTGTATGTTTTAGTAAACCTTTTACACTTAAGTAGAGCACTTTAACTACACCATCAAGATCATTTTTTTCCTTAGCCCTTTTAATCCCACGGGGCCGATCATCGGCCTCAAAATTTTCATACAAGTTTTTGTGTTGAATATGTATTTTTTTAAACTTTGAGAATCATTTACTTTTAAAAAAATGCATTTAAAACTAAATATTAACTGAGATAAAAAATTAAATATAAACTTGTGTTTTTTTGCCAAAATATGCTGGGATTAAAAGGGTTAAAATCCCTTCAGAGTCCTTAAAAATTAATTGTTAATTATCCATATGGACTGGCGTCACTCAAAAACACATACACAGAATTGTTAAATTTGTACAATGAGTTCGATATGAGGTTTTAAAGATTGTCTGGATAAAGGACAACTCCTAGTATAAGATTTTATTGATTAATTAAAGAAAGGAGTTTTGAGACGGTTTGGTCACGTTGCGAGCATGGCGGGCTAAAACTGTAATATTTTAGGATGCATGTAACTTTTTCACTTCAATCTGTAATATGTTTTAATGATAAATTAATGGTTAAATGAATAGGAAGACAATACAAAAATTATCGAGCAAACACATTATCCGATAAAGCATCAGTAAAATACAGGATACACGACCGGACTCAAACTTGTTTTTCTCTGTTTCCTGGATGGATCTGTTACCTATTACACTACGACCTCCCCTCCAAATTTAGGTGAAAATAAAAGGGAGACATACCGATTTTTAGGTGTATAATGGTGGGTGTGGGTCGTTATGATTAGTGGATATATACGCTTGGAGATCTGTTTCCTTTACCTTCCCCAATAGGAACAATGCGAGATGGTGTGTTTGTTACGAAATATTAAAAAAATGTGAAACATGTATATTTATTGATTACACAATTGTGTCTTTGGTATTATTTCCTTTGACGAGTCCTGCAATTCTTTGAGTACGTTGCTCGTGGCTATGGAGACAGTTTGGAGAGATTTGTGGTCACTGGAGCCGTGGACGACGCACAAGAGGAAGACTCCCAATGCGTTGGACTGACCAAATGAACGACGCAACTGGACTACCTTTAATAACGGTCCTTCAAGCCACAAAGTGTAGGGATAGATGAAGAGGAGTCATCGGAGACTATCATGTGAGTCATGATGCTCTGTCATGAGCTATACGACAGATTGGACGGATAAATTATGACCTCATTTCAAACGTGCTTAAAACTTGTCTTCGAAATTCCACAGAGATACATATATATACATACCAACACACCATTTCCCTGTAAGGGTAGGCAGAGAAAAATCATTAAACTTTATCATCGCGACAAACATCTTTCGAATCTTCCATATCCATACATCTTCTCATACAACTCTTACGATTTATTTTTCTACATTTCTACTTCCAAAATACCATTCACTTGATCCAAACATAGTTTGTTTCACCTTCCTCTACTAAGTCTTACACTCACTTTCACACTGTATATTTGTTTTCTTAGTCTTTCTTCATTCGTTCGTTCTCCAGACCTTAACCATCTCAGAGTGTTCCTCTTGATGTTATGTAATCAACCTTATGTTCACATTCCAGCATATCTCCATTCCGTATTCTTTTACACATTGTCTCCTGTGTATTATTCTCAGTGCACATATCTCTACAGCATTTATTCGGTTATTTTCAGGCAAAATTCTGCAATTACAAAATTTCATTAAAAATCCACAGATTCAACGCAATGAGAAAGTCTTAAAACCGAACTGTTTTTAACACATTGCTTAGTAAATTTTATGTGTTTTAAAAATAAAATTCATTATCAAGTAATTTGCTTGAAAGTTTTCGAGCCAGAGCGCGGAAAGATTTACGGACGGCCATAAATGAGTTAATTAATTCCTACGAGATCGGCAGTTTACAAACTGCGCGGGGTTAATTTGACAAAACAGTCGAAAGCTGCGTTCCTAATTATATGGGCGGTACAATATAGTCGTATAATTCAGGGACCAAATAAATTATAATTTCACTGAGACATGTAGGAGATTTACTTATTTCATATACTAATACATTTTTTCTTAAGGGCAAGATAAATATTAAGTGATTTAAGTTGTTATCAAAAACTTAGAGTAAAAAGGCAATTATTCAGATTTTTTTTTCCGCACGTTTTCAATTATTTTTATAATACACACACACACACACAATGGGTCTTGGTATTTTGACTGATGGACTTATTGAGCACCTTATGTTAGCGTTTCCAGTTTAAGAAAAATATTATTTGCAATAATACATTCCAATACACGCCAATAATTATTTCAATTAGAGACACCCCCCCCCCCCACCCATCCATCGAACGATTCTTAGGTTAAAATAGTTACTTATTAAAATTGATGTTTAGTAAGCCTGATGAAGAGCTTGGTAAATAAGTTATAAATCCGAGTAGGGGTAATAACATCATTTTAGTAGAATTTACGAAGAAAATCCAGAAAATTAAAAAAAATATATTTATTTTGCTGTTTTATTACAATTACTTCTCTGATCACTATTTTTTTTAAATCTAGATTTAAAAAAATGTTTAAGCCTTTTTTTTTTCTTAAACCTTGATTAAACATCTTTCTTGTTAGTTGGAAAACATTCCTACATTGCAATTAATCCACCAGACTGTACTGTACAAGGCGAAAATATAATTTAACACAATTTATTCAGGAAAATTTATTTTCTTCGCATTTCAACTTAAATATTCCTATTTGATAGTTTTAAAAGATAACTAACTGTACATCGTAAATGAAAATAAATGTTTCATGAACATATCATTTATATTTTGTTAAAAACGAATTAGAAAAAAAATAAACCAAACATTTTTATTGAAAATGTTTATTTGACCTACTTGGGATTTCAAACTTAATATCAGATTAAAAGATTTTTCACTGATACTTGTTATTCGGATAAAAAAGATTTTATACATTAACTTCCCAGTAACACTGATGAAATATATAATCCGAGATTACAACTCGCTGGATACTTGGTTAGGCTTAACCTTTGGCTAATGGTCGCAACACTCCATTAATTTCTACAGTTAGTAAACCCGAAAGAATTTATGTTTTCGCCTTGTGTTTTTATCCCGTGGTAAGAGTAAGGGTAACGTGTCTTCGGTAATTTGATTAACGATTCGAACCATGTTCCGTAACAGAAACAGTTGTAGATGGTGAGTTGCTTTTGAAGACGGATAAATAGAGGCATCTGAACTAAACTTTTCGATTTTAATTCCAAGTAATTCTTATTTTAACTGACAATATAGAATTTATAGTAACATTGACGTGCTAAAAAGTAAAAATTATTTAAATTTTAACTTATTTTTAATAGCGAATTAAGAACTAAGTCAATATTATATTAAATTACATACACTTAACCAAACGATACCAATATCTCCCAAAATGATGGTTTTCAACAGCGTATAAGTGCCTACATTGATGTTTAGGAGAGAAACATAGATATGAAATAAAATTAATGGATTTCTTGAATCTTCGAAAATACTATAGTTTCACTTTGTGGTGCCATTTTTTACATAAAAGGAAAAATAAGTAAATAAAAAACTTATTTTATATTTTTGTGTTCACCACAGGTTTATTTTAGGTTCAGAACCAGTTTCGAGGACCACCGTCTTCATCGTCAGGTGAAGATAAACTAAATTGTTAAAATATATTCTGTACAAGTGTGAATAATATAATATAAGAGATATGAGATAGGGGAAGAGAAGTGGGAAGAGATGTGATACAATGGGGAATGGGGCGGGAAAAAAATTGTGAAAGTGAATGTAAATCTTTAAGGCAGGGGGGATTTTAAATTGGAAACATGTTAAGCAGAGGGCTATTATGAAAATTGGTTTGGTTGTTGTTGATATTTAAGTTTAAATGACTTGACGATGAAGACGGTGGTCTTCGAAATTGGTTATGAACCTAAAATAAACCTGTGGTGAACACAAAAATATAAAATAAGTTTTTTATTTCCTCATTTTTCCTTTTATGTAAAATTGATGGAGTCGCCTTAACGGGGTTTTAATGCTTGTACTAAGAAAAACATTGTGGTGTATCGATGTATAACATAATAAGAAATATAATTTTTAAAAGTTGATTTTAGTTTCAAAACGTGCTGTGTTAATAACGATGAAAAAGAGCACATTGCGATGGTTTAAACAATTGCACGGATGGGAAACGAAAGGTTGACCAAACAAATTTACAGTTCAGCCATGAGTGGGAGTCGCGGTCGAGGATGACCCAATATTGATATAAGTAAATGAAATTTTGAAAGAAGGAAAGATAAGGAGTAAGAGAAACAGATTTAACCGAATGAGAAGATGTATTAATGAATATGAGACAAAGGAAGTGTGTCGCGATGGAAATGTTCGGCGTTCTGTTCTCTCTGCATACTCTAACAAATTAATGTCGCGTACACAAAATTTTACAAAATAAAATAATTAAATGCCCTAACCAGAGATTAAAACTAGATTTGACACATGTTAAAAACTTTCACCAACCACTCAGTGATTATTCACATCTACTAAATACTCGTATATTTAACAAAAAATTTGTTAGTTGAAATGTCAGAAATTTTTTTCATTTCCTACTTCGACTTTACAGAATTGATGAATGATGAATGACTTTCCTGCACAACCTCATCTACTGACATTCGCATTTTATGGGCAGATTTGCTATCAATATTTCGTCACTTCGTGTAATTTTTGGTAATGGTAGACATACTCGTATTTGTCCTTAGTTCACATATAATTATTCCAACTGAAATCATTAATCTAGCGTATATTGATACATGACTTTTACTTTTTTTAGTGCTTTTACTTGCCAAGGCTAAAAAATAAAATGTTTTCCCATGTAAACTGTGATCTTAATTATGGTTGTATTATCTTAAGTTCTTCTAATGTTTTTGTCTTGAAAATTAGTGACTTAGATGAAACATTTTATCAGTTAAGTTGATAAACGAAATAAATCGGTGTAAGATAGTGATAATGGGATGATTCGCGTCTAACATCAAATGTCTCCAATTGGCTTTATATTATTGAAGATGACGTCAATAGGGACAGACGAGAATTCTCGTTTTATTTGAGACAATTTTACCGTCGGGAATTATGTAATCTCTTTTGTTTGTTATATTTTTAGAAACACTTGGATTGTTTTCTGTGTTTTAAAGAAAGTATTTAGATTAAAACAGGGCATTTGTCAATAACTCTATTGTTGGAAAGCAATTGAATTAAAATATAAAGTTCCACAAATTTTAATAAAATCTCTTCTTTTTGTTGTCAGCTTCACAATAAATAAGCTTACTTGCACTATACGCCTTGTATATGGTTTCGATCAAGGTGGATTAATTTCTCCAGAGAGTATTCTTTCATGATCATTTTCAACTGAATTTATTATTGTTCTAGAGCTTAGTAACTGCTTTAAATAACTCAAATTTCTGAAACAAATATAGTTATTCATGTTGAGAAACAACACAATATAAATGTAAGAGATTTTTTTATAATCTAGCATGACAAAATTTTGTTAAACAATTTGAAAATATTATTCTATTATAAATTAAAATTGAAACCGTTTTGATGAAAATTAAGTTTTATTTTAATAGGTAACAGGGATGTCATTAACAAACGAGAAAATTACGAGGGTCATCCAGAAAGTAAGGTTACAACATTTATGTAGGATCGAAAAATGCTTGTATTGAATTGAAATTCACTGGATACAAATATGTTAAACGAGGCAAGGCAGTGATTTCTGATGAATTTGTGCAAAAAATTGAAGAACAAGTGCGAAACGACCGCCGTGTGACACTTGACGACCTTCACTAAGAATTTCCTGACATTTCTCGAAGTCTCCTTAGTAATATTGTGTTGGAAAAACTTGGTTACAAGAAGTTGTGTGTGAGAGGGGGGGGCCAGAATGCTCACACCGGAGCACCGTCAAAATCGCGTGACCGCCGCGCGTGATTTTTTGGATCGTTTTGCACAGGAGGGAGAAGCTTTTCTGGACTCTATCGTGACGAGGAATGAGACGTGGGTGTGTTACAACACCCCAACATTTTTTTAACGATCAGGAGGTCGAGGAAGCTGTGAAGAAGTGGCTGAAAGAGCTGATATATATATATATATATATATATATATATATATATATATATATATATATATATATATATATATATATATATATATATATATATATATATATATATATATATATATATATATATATATATATATATATATATATATATATATATATATATATATATATATATATATATATATATATATATATATATATATATATATATATATATATATATATATATATATATATATATATATATATATATATATATATATATATATATATATATATATATATATATATATATATATATCGAAAGCGTTGCCACCTTCATTTTCAGGGAGATGTCAAAAAACATTATCCAATATCACCTAGTCACCCATATTCACGATGAAACCAACTCAACATAAAAACTCTAAAAAAATATTAGAAAATAAATTTAAAATTTGTGAAATTCAGTCGTGAATGTCTTGGAATACGAGTTTATTTGGAGAAATCGTTATTTCAAACAGACCAGTTTTCGACTAGAATTTGTCATAACTGTATAAGCTAAACTGCGCTTTAAGTCTAGTTTACCCTTTATTTGGGTTTTAAAATATAAAGTAAATACTGTGAAATGTATAAAAAAGAAATAACTAAGCGTAAAAGGAAAACTTTTTATGACTGTAGTTAAAAAAAGAGATAACATTTTCTCCAAAGACAAGTATTTTTTTTTCGAGAAACCCATTATATTTAAGCAATTTTTTTTTTATTGGTAATAAATATCTCATTGGCTCATGACGTCCCTGTCACCTATTAATCTAATATTTATCTTTCATCAAAACGGTTTCGGGTTCAATTCACGATGATGATGAAACAAATGTACATATAATCTGAATAAAAATATTACTTTGTCTGAAATGTCGCTTACATTTGCTTCCGTCGAGTTAGAACTCATAAGAAAACATCACATGAAAATGATTCCATGGAAACGTATATTCGATAAACCCCATTTTCTCTTATATTGTATTTATGAATAAATGTCTAACTTTTCCACTATGCTGCCGTCTCGTACATCGGCCTGTATTCCAATCTCGACACTCGGCGCACTGATATGCGGGTGAGAGATGTCAGTTAAAATTTATACGAACTATACTTGATGGCATCTAACGTGTCCGATCTCTCAATACTTTTATTCATATCATTAAATAATATTAAATTTATCATTAAATACTTTTTCCTAAAAAAGTCAATTTGCATTATAATTTATTGGTTTTGTTTTATTTATTAATTAATTATAAATAAATAAATGTGCCCAATACAATTGTGGTGACCGAAATCACTTGAAGAAACCTACTTCTATATTTAAACGGACCACAGACCAGCTGCCAAAACAAGTGATACTTAGTAAAAATATAACATTAAAAAAACAAGATAATCACCACGCAGAACGGGAAATAGGTTGCAAGATTGTGAAAGTGAACACTTATGTTATACATACTAGTATACACTTAATCGTTAAAATTTATTTTTTAAAAACTATCAAAATTAAACAAAACAACAATAACAAAGCGCTAGAAACCAAATAAGATGACTCCCATCCCTACAGCATATCTCAACTTAGTTAAAATATTTTGAGATAGGACATCCTCTGCAAATTATCTTCACTCAATAAGAACTCTCACTCTTGTTTTGAAATGTGATTTCGACCAAAACGTTCTTAAATTATAAAATAAAATATTATTTACCATTTAACTATTTTAACGTTATGATATGAAAAAATTTACGTAAAATTAACGTTATTAGAATGCCATATATTTTTAATAAACAACTTATTTAAAAAATCATTTCAACAGTCTAAGAATAAGAAATGTAATTGGTGAAAACTGTTACTTTGTTTGTGTATTGTTTTTTATTGGGTTTGTGTTTTATTGTTGATATTATTGTTAGCCAAACGTCTAAACTTAACTCTGTATTAAAATTATGGGGAAAAAAATATACAACGGTTGTTTGATTTGAAAAAAAAATTTTGTATTTTTATTTAAAAACCCCCGTTTTATTTTGTAGTAAAATGTACTCAAGGACAATAATAACGTTTATGCAATTTTGAGACTTGGGTGGATCAAATGTAAACAACTTTTTGGTTTTATTTGCAGAAAGAAAAAGACTAAGTATACATAATTTTTTTACATAATCTCCTGTTTTAGAAATGCATTTATCCCAGTGGATCGATAGTTTTTTACACCGTCATGCGTCATCGCAAAAAGAAGTGGGTTGTGTCAGCAGCCAATTGCGCACACACCTCTCTACTCCATCGTCGTTGTTGAATCGTTGGCCTCCCAGAGCTTCTTTCAGTGCCTTAAAGAGACAAAAGTCACAAAGCGATAGATCAAGGCTATAGAGAGGGTGTTCCAGTCGTGTCCAACTGACTTCCTCCAATTGTTCCCATGTTACAGCTGCAATATAGGGCCTCGCGTTGTCATGGAGAAGAATCACTTTTCGTATCGGTTGGTTACGTCTTTTGCATCGATAAGCAAGTTTAACTTCACTCAAAAGCTCGCAGCACTACACAGCATTGATGGTGCGACGATCATGTAAAAAAATGATGTGCAAAATGCCGCGCCGGTCCCAATAAACAGTTGCAAGCACCTTACCTGCTAACAACCGAGTCGTGGTTTTCACAGAGGCTGCTTCACTCTTCTCTCTCCACTCGATGTTGGCTTGTTTCGACTCGGGCGTGTAGTAGTGTACCCAAATTGTATGGCAGGTAATGATGCGACTCAAAAATGCGTTCCTTTTTTATGTAAACCGTGCCAAGAGCCGCTCACAGACGTGTAAACGTGCCACTTTTTGTTCTGCAGCAAAAAACGTGGAACCCATCGAGCAAACACTTTACGGAATCCTATGCTAGATCCTTTGTGATTATGGATTGAGTGCTCCCGTAACTTATTCCTATTTTAGAATTAATTTTGAAAACCGTTAAACGTTGGTTGCCTTCCAGAAGATCGCGAATGGCGTTAATATTCTATTCGGTAATGCTCGTCCATGGGCGACGATCATGTCTCTCGTTTTCAACCCCTTCACGGCCTTTTATGAACTCTTTATGCCAAGACAAACACACGGAGCTTTGACAGTGTTTGATCCCTGAACTGTGCTACCAGTCTCCGCAGAATTTTGGTCGGTTTTACGTCCTCACGAGCGAGAAATTTGAATATTGCGCGTTGCGCAATCGACGGGTGCACCTCTTTCTCAGATATTGAGTGCAATACTAATGACGGAATCTGCTGAGGCCGGCTGACCACTCTCCCCACTCCTGATATTCCCACCTAACACTCCTCGAGGCGGCCGCGCGCTCCGTTTTAAATTACCCCCGCAGCATTCAGTAGTCATCAATGTTGTTCCTCTTCAAGCATGACGAGCCAGAATAATGTACGGAAAATTTTCGCTCTTGTCAAAGGCAATTTTGATATGGTATGTATGTAATACCAATCAATAAAACTAATAAATATGAAAGTAAATTAATACAAGCAAAAGTAATAAGATACGGCAAAAATTACACACATTGACATAAGGTTAAAGTATATTCTTATATAAACATTTTTTTCTGTTTGAACAGAATTGTTTTGATGGTGTCCTTTATATGTTAACGGATTGAAAAATAAATGCCACCATCTTAATTAGCAATCTTAAGAAGATAATCAAAAATAAAAGTTCATCTTATGGAAGGAAAGTTTATTATGTGTACGCTGAGTCTTGACACAAATTAAAATAAAAGTTCATCTTATGGATGGAAAGTTTATTATGTGTACGCTGAGTCTTGACACAAATTAAAATAAAAGTTCATCTTATGGATGGAAAGTTTATTATGTGTACGCTGAGTCTTGACACAAATTAAAATAAAAGTTCATCTTATGGATGGAAAGTTTATTATGTGTACGCTGAGTCTTGACACAAATTAAAATAAAAGTTCATCTTATGGATGGAAAGTTTATTATGTGTACGCTGAGTCTTGACACAAATTAAAATAAAAGTTCATCTTATGGATGGAAAGTTTATTATGTGTACGCTGAGTCTTGACACAAATTAAAATAAAAGTTCATCTTATGGATGGAAAGTTTATTATGTGTACGCTGAGTCTTGACACAAATTAAAATAAAAGTTCATCTTATGGATGGAAAGTTTATTATGTGTACGCTGAGTCTTGACACAAATTAAAAATGAGTATTTGATGTTTGAGTAAATTTATAAAATATTATTTGAAGTCGTTACATTTTTCATGTAGCTGACTATGATGAATCTCATTCAATATTCTACAAACATTGATGTCAGCTAATCGAGTAAATTTATCCCTTTCATATTTATCATATTTCTTCCTTGAAAAGCACACGTTTGAAAAGATAATTATAAAATATTTTTTATACATTTTATCAGCAGGTAAAATGTTGATAAAATGTGTACATTTTAAAGGCAGATTTGTTAAGAATCAAAAATCTATTTCTCCATAATTAAATAAATGTTAAACTTCATTGTGTAGAATTTTATATTTATTATTGCTTCACGTTTGAAATTTTCTTAAAAATCACACACGTCGAAATTTTCAAAAACATTTTATTTAAAATGTACTTATGTATAAATTCGATTGAAAACAAATTTTGAAAAATTAAGATTCATCTCAAGTTTGTTTTATTAAAAGATGGATGAACATTTAGATTGACATGAAGTAAAACGTACTATATTTATTATAATTTTTAATATAAACTCAATAGACGATCTTTTTGGATCGAGGGACAACGATTGGCTTTGAACTATATGACCTCTAAAGATACCGAGTAACAGCAATATAATCGTTTCTTGATCGAAAATCGCTGTGATGTTTGCATGCTTCTTCAAAGATATGATCTGCCAAGAACCTTGTTGCGCACTCTGAATAATCAAATAGTGGTCATGGTGTACACTGTACCCTCCTTGCAAATGTGGGGTTTTATTGATACCCCTTTGTGTTAATGTAGAATGGTTTTGACTCGTCACATAATGGAAGAGTAACCAATATACAAATTCACGGGAGGAATTCAGGAAACTATGATAGAAACCTTAACATTCCTCTGTAAGAGAGAAACTACACAAGAGAAGTTGAAAAAAATTGTCGGACAGCTGCCTGATAAAAAAAATGGCTTATTGAACGAATGTCCTACAAAAAACGCAAAAGAGAACCAAGTTTCAGTTTTCTTAAATATTACATTTTGATATCTTCTGAAAGTAAACATCTCTTCCACCAACAACCTGACTTTCTTCACTAGTTATTAGCACACTTGTAAAACTCCAGATATTCGATTTCCATTCTCAATGGTACCAGAGAACAAAAGTAGAAAAAATCAATCAATGCCATGAACTCTTGAAATTAATATTTAGAAGGGTGTGTATTGAAATGGTTTTATTTGTAAATGAAACCTGATAAATTAAAATAAAAGCTTTCAAACGTATTTGAGTTGGCTCTGTATATTTTTATTACTCGACTTTGCGTTGAAATCCTTTCGTACATTTCATAAAACATAAATAAGGCGAAAGAGAGAAGCGAGGGAAATGTACGCGAAATAACTAGGGAAAGGTATGGCGATCTTCGTTTCGCCTAAGATATACTGGTTTATAATATAGGCAAAAAGTTGCGTCACCGCCTTTTAGTTCAGTCAGGGAAGTATTCAAGTTCAAAGAGAAAACTCACTTAACTCAACTTAATGAAAAGAGAAAAAAATCAGCTACCGTAATATGTTGTATTCCATTTTTACTGTTTAACAGTCAGCATTCATGCTTAGTACGGTCGATTCTTGGTGAATTAACTTCCTGTCTGGTTTTACTATTAGGCTGTTATACATTTATCTGTGTTGATGATTTTCTGTAACTTATATTTTGCTTAATATATTTTTATAGCACTACTACGCAACACAAAAATTGCTCCATATAAAAAAAGCTCTGCCTTTAGTTAGGCTGCAGCAAATTAAACCAGCCGATCGTCATGGAAATTTGATCCACTTACCAGCAGAATTTTGAGTTTGATTTTTCAAGACTGTGTGCTTGCTGAATTGCAACAGCTTGCATAAAATTAACTAATTCAGACACAAACGTCTTTTTACTAACAAGGTGGCTGAAAATCATCTTCGTGAGATATCGTATCGTATCTAATTTCAAAGTATTTTAAGACCAACTTTGATTTTTATAAGTGAACGTAGAAAAAGGTTGAAAATAGCCAAATTAATGCTGTCGAAATACGTGCACTGGGATATTCCATGCGGGAACAATGTACGCCAGAAACGACGACTTTTGTTGCTCAGTTGATAAAACGCCTGTTTTAGCGAGTTTGATTTCAGTTGAAATCCAGATTTAAAGAAAAACGATTCTAATCAGGTTTCTACTTTAGACTGGTTTAACACCTCTCTGGTTGGTGAGGAGAGATTGCAACATGGCATTGTGTAAATAAAATAGAATACAATTTATTGTATTGTAATTAAACAATATTTTAGTACCAACTTTGATCTCAAGGAGGAAATGTAGACGTAAAAAAATACTGAAAGAACTGAATAAATGATAAAGAATATGTGTTTTCATAATAATACATGGGGTGGAAAAGTATGACAGAACAAGGAAGGAAGTAATTAAAGATGAACCTGAAATATCTGCTGAATAAGTCTGCTGAATAAGATCACTCTGAGATGGTTTGGTAATATAAAACGAATAAATTAAGAAAAACTAATAAAACAAATATACGAGGCAAATATGAGTAGAAGGTGAGATAAATGAAAACCTAGAAAAATATGCTTGAATGAAGTGAATGGTGTTTTGAGAGAAGAAAATGGAAATAGTCAGAGATATCATATTACCTGTATGATGTAGGTGAAGTGGAATGAAAATTAACCCGCTAGGTTGTCATGTATGCAACGATAGTGTAATACTCGTACAATACGTATTGAATAGCTAGTTTAAAGAATCCGGACCTTAGGAAACATGTGGGTAGAACAAAGATGCAGTGTTTAAGACGAATAAAATAACTTGAAATGGTTTGGCCACGAAGTAAAATATGAAGTGAAAGATTGATAAAAATAATTCATACAAGTAGTATAGAAGGTATGAAAAGTTTTAGAAGATCTTAAAAAACATGTCATGAACAAATCAACCCAATTCTGAAACTGAAAAGAGTGAAAAGCTTTTATAATCGGAATGTGTCCATAACGAAATGCACGGATATTGCAGAAGCGAAATATGCGTGTCAAAATAAAACGCAGTGGACATCTGTTCTCTCTGTCAACCTGAATAAAAACATGACATGATGGTTACGATGGTGATTTTGTAACTTCATTGACGAGAATCAAATTATAATCAAATACACTTCTTACAGTTTTGTCAATACAATACAAGAAACGACCAGACTGATAGATAAAATATTTCGTTACCATAAAATACCAACTCAATTTTTTTTCTACAAATGGGCTATGAAGATCATGTTTTATAGTTACAAGTGACAATCAATTTACTGTATTATTTTGTAACATTTTCGTTGTATACGACCTGGCGTATTTATTGTAATGTGTCAATCTCTTTCAGCTAACCAGAAAGGCGATCAACAAGTCTTAAGTAAAAACCATACTCGAACCTCGTACATTAAAAAAATCTTGGTTGAAAGAAAACGCGTTAACCTTGAGTTGGTAGACAGGCGTAGTTAAGCCACGATGGTCATGTACTCGTATGTATGTTTAAACAATATTTTGGTTATTTTTATTTCCAATAAAATCATTATGTACAATCAGTTAAATCTAGTTTTCCCATCTGAAAGGGCTGCATTAAACCTGAAAACGGCTTTGGGCACAGCTGTCACACATAACGTTTATTTGGATTCGGTTTGATTTACGAGACCTGGAAATCATGAAGGCATATAAAGACGTGAGCCCACTCCATTGTCTGGGATGGTCGACGATTTCTTTTTAGCAAAGAAATGTCAAGGTTTTGTAATCTATGGCTTCATATTCTGCCAGATAAATATTCTTCCTATTGGATGTATTGTATTCCATGAGGCGAAAAAGCAATATGCTGAATATATTCCTGGATTGACTGATAACAGTAAGGATATAAATACGTTTTCAAATTATATTCTTGTTTATTTGATAGCCTTACTTTATTTAACCATTTTCGTAATTCAAAGATATGTTACACATATTTTTTAAATGAATAATCAAAATGAATATTTTTCTATTTCATAACATGATTGTACAGCAGTTATAGAAATACAAATGACTGTAAGTAAACCTTATGATGTGGCTTATAAATTCAAAATTATAATAAATCAGTTTTAAAAAAGTCATTTATTTCTGATACAATAGTTAACACCACCGAAGACGTAAGTATACGAGTATTTAACTCCCAAATATTAGGCAAAAAATACCTTTGTCATTTTATTAAATTGTTTAATACTTTCGTTACAAAATCTGGAGGGTTAATCACAATATAGCAATATCTTACAACCAATATGTTTTAGAGGTCTTAAGTTAAAAACAGATAGGAACCCATTTAAAAAATGTGTACCATCGAGAATAACCCGCAACTCCCGATTTAGAAATAGACGTTACTGAAGGGATTCGAATCGGCGATCTTCTGCAAAGACTAACGCGGACAGCTCTGCCATGTGTTTATTATATTTTTAGTTATTTGATTAATGAAGACAATTAACGCCCATGACAACCACATAAGATGAACTGTTTTGTTTATTGACTTTTATTTCTATAGAAGTGCACGATTCATTAATACAATACCTGTGAAAATATTTTTGTTATTGCACTTTAAAAAATATAAACATTCTCATTTTTTCAGTATATTTTATATATTGTGAATATGTTGAAGACAAAGAAAACCAGTTTGATATTGAACAACGCGTTTATTTTTATTATAATGTCCAGCTATCAAAAGTTAAGTTAGTGGCACAATAAAACAATACGGTGTGGTCTTTATAGAAATGAATTTTTTTGCAGCCAATAACAATATAAATAAAATGTTCTTTTGTGGCAAAACTTATTTACAGTCAAACCTTTTTGTACAAAAGGTGCCTACTTACTTCTATTCAATTTATTTTGCTGCAATTATTTATTTATTTTATAACATAACTGAAATACAAATAAAACAATATAAATATAACATATAAAGTTATTATCACACAATTCATAAAATTTATAAAAAAGAACGAATATTGGAAAAAGATTTAATAAAACAGTTTTTTTTTATTTGTGTCATTTGTTTAAATTCTTATAATGCATATTTGTTATTCTGCTTTGACTTTGTGTTCAAGATTTCTATATTTTTATTTATTCCATTTTTAATACGTGTTATGTTTTAAGGTTTATTTTTTCGTGTTTTTATGACTTTCGTTTCGATTAAATTGGGTCCTTTTTTTGTAATTATACGAAAAAACATTTACTTTAAAGGATGTCGCCTTTAACAATGAACAAATTAAACAAATTTATAAAGTTCGTTAACAGTTTATTAGTTTATGGTGTTGTGAAATTGTAGCAAAATTAGAAATAACCTGAAAAACTGATGAAATGCATTGTCCGATTTCTACGTGGATAATGATCATTTTTTTTGTAGATAATTGGATTATAGTTCAAATGTTGTAGTGCGAGTATTTAAGATTTTTATTGCCTTATTTGCGCTTACTTATATTTTTAGAAACAGCTAAAAGTAAACTTCTGTCTATATAACCCAGCGTATATGATTTGAAGGATATACAACAAAAGCATCGATAGTCCTTTTCTCAATCACATAGAAGAAATATTTTTGCATTGAAGAATATTATTATGTGGGAGCTAAAATTCGGAATGTTATTTTAACACCACACACTCGTATATCTTGGAGCAAAAAGTAGAAAGGAATAAATATGGTTGAAATAAGATACACAAGTGGGTTTCTGGTAAAAGGATTCGTAAAAAATTGCGGCAAAAAGTCAGCTTTCAGGGAGACAGCCCAGAAAGTGGGCAGACCTTTTTATTTGGCCGAGATTGAGTTACAACAAATTACTCTGATTCTCTCTTACTCTCCTTCTCTTTTCCTCTTTTATTTGGTTTGAAACAAAGTAAAGTGTTATGTATGGGAAACAAAATAATGATATTTTTTTCAGGAAATACGGCACAAGAAAAACACAACATGATTGCTAAGACGTATTGACTTTGAAGTAGAAAATAATATCCTGAACGAGTTGACTGGACTTGTTTTATAAAATAAAACAATGATGAAATGTTATCACATTAGATATATAAGTAACTTTGATAGAAAACAATCATGATCTCACGATTTTTTTTTTCAAACTTTGGAAATATTTGCAAAAAAAAAAGTTTTAACGCGTCCTCTTATTAAACAATAAAATCCTTTCTTATTTCAGTAATAACATTAATTCCCGATACTCATTTCCTACCTACTGTAGTGAGACTCTCTTCACGCGGAATCATCGCGATTCCTTATGAAAGCTATGCTTGAATATTATTATGTGGAGTTCCACAAAGTTAAAGTTAAAACCTTTAACAAATGCCCTCACATATTAATTCAAAAGTGTTATGTTAAATATACGATATGCTGGATTTATTGCCAAGTAGCAATCTATTCCAACTAATCATTCATTTTTTTAAAGTTTTAAGTGAAATGTTATTCTAAAACACCACTTTAACATATTATTTAAAATTTTCAGTTATTCTTGTGGTATCCCTCAACAAATGCAAATTGGTGGTACAGTCATGGTACAGAGTATGACCGAGAAATAATATTGTCTTCGGCCTTGTGATATGGTTGATATTCATGGACTGAACAACCACTGGACTAAGCACACAGCGCACAAGCCTAATATTACTTCACGTGCAAAGGTAACAACATACCGACATATTTGTTAGTGAAGCGCGCATCAAGTTTGTTACGAAATAAACCGCAAAAGATTTATTGTGTGTCAAACTCGAAGTCACCTTGAATGTGAGGCATCTTACCAATCAGGTGACACAGATCGCTTATTTTATTAGAATGTCTGCTTGATGAAAAATAACAATGATTAAATTCTTGTTAATAAATATCACAATAAAATTTAATTTGTTTTTGTTTCAATTAAAAATTTGCGAATTTGTTTTATTTTAGGAATTCAGATGTTAAATAATTTCTTATATAAGGTTTGGCATCATAACGTTTTTTAAGAGAGGTTTATTTATATAATTATTGTTCTACCCCTTTTTCTTACACAAATAAAAAGTTATTTTAAAGGTATAATCAATTGATGTCTGATATCTTAAATGTTGATTTTTTTCCAATTTCAAGTTTGATTAGATTCGTCAAATTATTTACAAAGAAAACAAAAAAAAACGTGTATGAATAATGTGTAACCTTTGTATGCAAAAGATAACATGAAACCTTTGTAGGATTGGAAGTAAGGTTAAACTATAATATAAAATTCCATAAGATGGCTTAACTATGACCCAAATTACATTTCATTTTACTTGTTATCGCTGAGAAAAACGATATTAGAAAAACACCTGCACCAGAATGTTGAAACTTTTTTTAAGATGGCATCAGATTTTTTTATCTATATTCATGAGAAACACTTCAATTGGAGAAAAATATGCAAAAGAGGTCCAACCCACAATCTACTTCTATTCTTCCAAATTTATTTTTATATGTTTATATTCACCTGCAGTGAGCACGCTCTTCTAGTCCACATTCTTAATGTTTCAGGAGCATAAGTTGGGAAATTATCGAAGGTGTTTAGTTGAGTTTCTTTTTATATGTTTATATTCACCTGCAGTGAGCACGCTCTTCTAGTCCACATTCTTAATGTTTCAGGAGCATAAGTTGTGAAATTATCGATGGTGTTTAGTTGAGTTTCTTTTTATATGTTTATATTCACCTGCAGTGAGCACGCTCTTCTAGTCCACATTCTTAATGTTTCAGGAGCATAAGTTGGGAAATTATCGAAGGTGTTTAGTTGAGTTTCTTTTTATATGTTTATATTCACCTGCAGTGAGCACGCTCTTCTAGTCCACATTCTTAATGTTTCAGGAGCATAAGTTGTGAAATTATCGATGGTGTTTAGTTGAGTTTCTTTTTATATGTTTATATTCACCTGCAGTGAGCACGCTCTTCTAGTCCACATTCTTAATGTTTCAGGAGCATAAGTTGGGAAATTATCGAAGGTGTTTAGTTGAGTTTCTTTTTATATGTTTATATTCACCTGCAGTGAGCACGCTCTTCTAGTCCACATTCTTAATGTTTCAGGAGCATAAGTTGTGAAATTATCGATGGTGTTTAGTTGAGTTTCTTTTTATATGTTTATATTCACCTGCAGTGAGCACGCTCTTCTAGTCCACATTCTTAATGTTTCAGGAGCATAAGTTGGGAAATTATCGATGGTGTTTAGTTGAGTTTCTTTTTATATGTTTATATTCACCTGCAGTGAGCACGCTCTTCTAGTCCACATTCTTAATGTTTCAGGAGCATAAGTTGGGAAATTATCGAAGGTGTTTAGTTGAGTTTCTTTTTATATGTTTATATTCACCTTCAGTGAGCACGCTCTTCTAGTCCACATTCTTAATGTTTCAGGAGCATAAGTTGTGAAATTATCGATGGTGTTTAGTTGAGTTTCTTTTTATATGTTAATATTCACCTGCAGTGAGCACGCTCTTCTAGTCCACATTCTTAATGTTTCAGGAGCATAAGTTGTAAAATTATCGATGGTGTTTAGTTGAGTTTCTTTTTATATGTTTATATTCACCTGCAGTGAGCACGCTCTTCTAGTCCACATTCTTAATGTTTCAGGAGCATAAGTTGGGAAATTATCGAAGGTGTTTAGTTGAGTTTCTTTTTATATGTTTATATTCACCTGCAGTGAGCACGCTCTTCTAGTCCACATTCTTAATGTTTCAGGAGCATAAGTTGTGAAATTATCGATGGTGTTTAGTTGAGTTTCTTTTTATATGTTTATATTCACCTGCATTGAGCACGCTCTTCTAGTCCACATTCTTAATGTTTCAGGAGCATAAGTTGGGAAATTATCGATGGTGTTTAGTTGAGTTTCTTTTGTGGGTGATCTATTCATATTCCTTGACCTAGTTTTAATACTTAAGAATGCCACCTTTACAAGGTTTTAAGTTCTCTACTACGCCACCCTTATCGACATAAATAACTAAGTTGGTCTCCAACCAGTGCAATCTACGCTAAAATGCAATTTCCAAAGACTATTTTTAAAGAGTTTTTTTTTGTCTACCTATCCTTCAATTTGGCAAAATATAAAAGACGATTTACTCTCTCATTTTTTAACTTATAAATGAAATATTCTTGCCCTAAAATATTTAACAAAATGCAAGATTTAAAAGTTCATATTCGCATTATTTTCAGTTTAGTTGTGAAATTAATATTTATACATAGCGAAGCTGATACAATTAAGAAATATAGAAGAGATCAAATAAAATATTGGTACGTTTCCCTTTGATCTGATGAAAGAACTTTTTTTTTTTAATACATAGCCTAGTGCTACGTATACTTGCTTAGGATTCAATTACTGGATTACAAATATTTCAGAATATGCCTCTCTATCAGACCTTATTATGTCTTAACCGCTTGATTAATTGTCTCTTCGATGCGTTTTTGGTTGATTTTCCGAAATAATAAGACAGTGTAACATCATAATGTATTGAGATTAATCAAGTAAAAATGATTTACACAAAAACCTTGCCAATCTAAATTTGATTTCGATCGTTCTTTTATACACAATACGAAAAACACAAACATCAACAAAAACAATGTTAATTTGTTGTTTATAGTTAAGGAATTAACGTTGTGGAGGTTTAAAGACATTGTAATTTATTTTTATCAAACACTGTTTATTCCACTTTTTTTGTGACGGTATAACTCTACCGGTTTCAAGGCTTTCACCTCATCTTCAGGGGAGCGCAAACAAGACTAACATTTAGTCGTGTTTAGAACAGCATTTAGTCTTGTTTGCGCTCCCCTGAAGATGAGGTGAAAACCTTGAAACCGGCAGGGTTTAACGTCACAAAAAAAATGGAATAAACAGTGTTTGATAAAAATAAATTACAATGTTAATTTGAAAAACAGTTGCTCTATAATTAACACTGACGCCTATCTCATTACTCGAGAGTTACGGGTTTGATTCCTATTGGCACCAATTTTTAGAAAGGGTTCCAGTCTGTTTTTCAATTCAAGACTTTTTAACATATTTTGGTTCGTTGGAAAAGATTGTTACATGGTGTTAAACTCATTAAGTTGCACTGTATGCAGCTAAAATGTAATAAAATACTATGAAAAATACACTATTTTTGCGGCTCTATATATTATATATTCGTATATACAAAATATATTTTCGTTCGCGATTCTTAAGGGATTTTCTCATTTATTAAACAAAAATGTATTTCGTGGCTTGGATCTTGTATGCATATATGGATCAAAATTTTAGCACCTTTTCAAGACGCGCTTGGGGCCGCTATTTTGCAGTAATCTCAGGGTTTATCATCGCAGACGCATCACTTTGAAAATTTCATGTTAACGGTATATAATTTAGCTATAAAAAATTTCAAGTTACGGCGAACATTTCAGATGTTATTCGCTTCATCTAAAAACATCCAAGATAATAGGATATTTTATTTGTGGAAATTATCCGACATTAAGAGATATTCAATTTCTATCTAAGAACTTTGGAAACAAAGTTTCCTTTTTTTGAAACTTTTTTCCATCGTCATATTATTTGAACAAAATGAAGACCAATCGAATTAAATGAAAGTTTTTTGTAGCTTTGGTTTTTGAATAATTTTATTGATTCACTAAGTACTCGTAGTAAAGTTTTTGCACTATTTTCAATGTCACAATGGATATAAACAAAAAATATCCCAATCGTAAATATTTTGATTGCACTGAAAACAAAAAGGCAAAAACTATTACAGTTTCCAAAGATCAGCGTCTCAAGTCTAAATTATCCCGTTCCTAAATATATTCAGATTTGAAAACTCGGATGGTTATGTTGCGTAAATCAAATGAAGGAGTCTCGTGTCCGAAAAAAATCTTCTAAACTGCAAGTTTGAGAGACCTCGATGTGTTTGTAGGCCAATATGGAGATGGAAGAAAAACTTCTCCAGGAACACATCGATGGTCCAAGTGGTGAAATTGGTTGAGACAAATTTGAGTTGAGGGGAAAATCTAGACAGACATGTTGATGCGTGCTGCTCAAGAGAAAAATGCATGTTTTTATTTTTGAGAGATACTACACTAATTTAGTGGCATCGGTAGCGGTCACTGAATATCATTGTAGAAGTCGATTGCTATGTTAAAAGCTCTAGAAGGAGTCTCTTTGGGCAGTTCCTTATTCGTCACTACATGAGGTCAAACTCATTAAAAATAAATAACATTTCGATCTTCCAGTGTAAACCGAGCTGGATGAGGACTTATGTTGTTCCCTATAACAGCGTGAGGGATCGAACTGTCAGAATTTCTGCAATGATATTCTCTACATGGTAGATTATGTCATTGCAGAAATTCTGACTGTTCGATCTATTGTATTGAAATCTTATAACAATCCTCGATGATTTCTCTTCATTTAACTCTTAACTCTAAATTTACGACAGTTGTGATTAATGGACGCCCTGTTCTGTCCTTTACTTTATCGATCCAGCGCATCCTTTCGAAACTCCAGTAACCAGAAGTTTTTTTTCCAAACAATAGAGCACAATCACAAATCCCTCTTGTTGAAAGTAAAACTGTATGATTGACGGTAAAAAATAATCGGTTATTTGTTTTTTTTTATTATTGAATGAGCAATGCTCTTTAAAATGAATGAGTAATGCTCTTTAAACAGAATGAGTAATGTTCTTTATAATAAATGAGCAATGCTCTTTAAAATGAATGAGTAATGCTCTTTAAAATGAATGAGTAATGTTCTTAAAAATGAACGAGTAATGCTTTTTAAAATGAATGAGTAATGCTCTTTAAACATAATGAGTAATGTTATTTATAATAAATGAGCAATGTTCTTTAAATAAATGAGTAATGCTCTTTAAAACGAATGAGTAATGCTCTAAAAAATGAATGAGTAATGCTTCTTAAGATGAATGAGTTAAAATGCTCTTTAAACAAATAGAAAATACATTATAAGCAGTGCTGAGAGATCTAACAGAATGACCCTGCACATCCTTTAAATAACTAACAGCTCCCAGCCCTTAACGCTATTTAAACATTGCCTGTATACTTACAGTGTAAATGTAAATTTTTTTTGTTTGGCATTCATTATGACTAACACGTTTATTCTTATCATTTACGATCCACGAGTAAGTGGCTAAGTTGGTTAGACGTTGGGTTGCGGGCTCGATTTCCGATCTACACAAAAAAGGGGCTAAGTCTAGGAAAAATTTTCGTCTGGCAACGGTATATGTATTCTCGTGTCGAGAACGTATACGAGTTTGGTTACTTCATCACTTGTGGTAATATTACCAATATGCGCAATGTGGAACCGCGGATTCCGTGCCTATTTCATTGGTTATAAACTCAATGTCTCGATTACTGGGGCCAAAGAAAATGTTATCTCCCTGCATTGCGTTCTAATACACATATGCCCGAATCATCAATTCGGATATGTTGAAGGTTACCGTACAAAAGAAGAAGAATTAATATTAGCATGAACAAACAATTATATATATTTCTAGCATAAAAATTAAAATAAAATGTGAAATTCATAGGGTATAAATATTCTCAAGGAAATGTATAGCCTTTTTTCAGAACTGCTTTAGAGTGGAATACAATAAACGTGTATGAAAATAATAACTAAGTTCAGTTCAAGTATCTGGTCTATTTGTTTTCAATATTTTGTAACGAGTTTCAAATACTCCCATTTAAATGCATCTCTTCACTTTACAAGCATCATGATATGACATATTGAAGCTTAAAGTGGCTTACCTCCGACCTGATGGTGTTTCGAGTTTATGCTCGAAATTTCCGGCGTCGCTCAATAGGATGGGGGTGAAACGCATGCAGCACATCGTCCCGGACGCAAGGGGTAGATCGTTACGTAAACTACGCTGCAGCTCAAGACGTCAGGTCAGGGCCGCCGTTTCGTTTGTTGCAATATTGTATCGTTTTACAATTACATTGTATACAATGCAACATAATTGCAAACCTGATATTTGAAAACAAAAATAGACTCGGAAACTTCTTTGAGTCATCATTGGAAACTTATCTTACAGTTCCCATGTGAATGACAAGCGTTTTAGCATTAAGTCACAATAGTCATCATATTATGAATATTGTCGCAAGGCTATATACGTAGGTATAATAGATGGAACATATAAATGTTGTATAACCTGAAACATATAAATGTTGTATATTGAAAGAACTTTGTGTTTTCTATACCAAATCCAAAGAATCTGTTGTTTATTGTTAAGTTTTCTACTTTATCCTTGGAGAAATTTAGTGCCAAAGCTTATTGGAAAGAAGATGCAACGCCTTACCGCAGAAAGATGCTACTCAAAATAATCTTGAGGTTTTTTTATTGCAGGCCATTCATATCAAATTAATCATTTGAACTTATTTTTTTATGTGTAATAATATTAATGATTAAAGGATAATTTATAAATCGCAGTTTAGAGACAGACTCTCCTGAAGGGCGCTCTAATTAAAAAATTAGGTTCCTTTGACATATTGAAAGAACCCACTATTATCACATATGTAATCTTAAAATCATTAAAAAATTAGATATTTGCTCTCGATTTCACTGAAAAAATCTTTGTTGTTTATAGTTAAGGCATTAACGTTGTGGAGGTTTAAAGACGAGGTGGTGAAAGCTGAAGATGAGGTAAAAGCCTTGAAACCGGTAGGGTTATACCGTTACAAAAAGTGGAATAAACAGTATTTGATAAAAATAAATTACAATATAATAATTCTTCCTTACTTTTCAAAAGTATATTCGTCGTATAAATACCATTACCAAACAATTTCAATGACAGACCTGTTAAAGGCGATTAATTTTAATTTTTTTTTTCATATATTTAATTTCATAGTTACAATAAATCATAATGTTTTTGTATAATTATTTTTGCATTCTGATAGTCGTTTTACAAAATCGACTGCAATGTTAATTGTCTTTCAGTTGGCGAATTATAAATGAATATGTAAATACATAAAAAATCTGTCCTTGTATATTCATTTACCTCTGTGAGCATGTATAGGCGATACTACTCGTAGCAGCAGCCCTGTAATCGGCGACATGTTGTTGGGTGCTCAAAGATATCCTCAACGTACATTGGAGGGCGGAGACAGCCCTAAAACCGGCTACCGCGGGTCCTAACTGCTCGAACAAATGTTGCCATTTATCCAAGTTAAGGGGCCGTCACGAGACTTAGGAATCAAGCTTAATGATTCGTTCAACGGTAGGTGTTGAATACTAAGATTATACCGTTTTCGAAATGTTAAAGATTAGGTAATTTGTAATTTGATGTTGTCGAAATATTTTTTCGTTACCGGAAACAAACCAAAAATAAACATTTCTCGGTTAACTCTAGGATAGATCCAGTATACGTTTGTTCTCTACAAAAATATATGATGCTACCAAAAACAAAATTCGCCACAAAAATCTTGACGGAACGGCTTATAATAAAATACAGAACCAATTAGTCTTTCAAGTTTTCTTATACGCAGCGATTATACACCTCTGAAAATACAATACAACAAAAAAAATGTTATACTCCCGCTACAAGTCGTTTCATCATCCCTAAATACTTTCTTTCTCCTTTTCTCTCGAACCTTTCTTTCTTTTTCCTACACCAATTGTTCTTATTTTGTTAAAATTGTTGTAATAAAATAATGCTATTGGATTTTATAACATATTTTTGTTCTATGTATTGGGTGTTAACATAAGTTGTGTCCGTTTTTTTTCAATTGAAGAGAACCAGAGGACACAACAAAAAAAATACAACAAATTAGTCAATAATGTATTCTCCTTCATTATTTACAACTTCTTGCCAACGTTCTACAAGTTTTTCAATGCCTCTGCGATAAAAACCATCCGGTCTCAACTCGAGGAATTCGTCCAGCCATGTCCGCAATTCGACGTCATTATTGAAGGAAACGCCGCGCAAATTGTCAAAAAGCGACCAGAAAAAGTAGAAACCGACGGCGTGAGGTCTGGAGATTATGAAGGGTGTGGCAAGACTTCCCAACCAAGCGTTTGAATGGCATTTTTCGTAATGTTGGGGACATGAGGACGGACGTTATCGCGTTGCAGAATAACGCCATATTGCCGATCCGGCCTTTTTTGTTGAGTTGCAGTGTTAAGCCGCTGCATTTGCAGGATGTATAGCTCCGCGTTGACTGTATGATTGCGTTCAAGTATCTCGTAGTGGATGACGCCTTGCCAATCCCACCAGATGCAAATCATTGTCTTGCGTGGATGCAAACCTTGTTTCGCTCTGGGCGTTGCTTGTTGACCATAACTCACCTATTCTTTCCGTTTCTTCATATTCACATAAAGGCACCATTTTTCATCACCAGTAATGATGCGGTAAAGGAACCTTTGCTTGTGGCCATGCGTAGTTTGATGGCGCTCGAGCAAACCAGCAGAAATTGTCGAACGTTGATTTTTGTTGTTTTCACTCAAAACATATGGAACCAAGCGCCGAACTTCTGGACTTTTCCCATTGATTTAAGATGGCAGTATACAGTCATGTGACTACAATTCATCTGCTCAGCCAATTCTACAGTGGTTTGAAGGGGATCTTCATTAATACTATGGTTTAAGCGGTCCTCATTGAAGTCCACTGGTCGTCCAGAACGCTCCATGTCTTTCAGGTCGAAATTACCGTCCTTGAAACGCAAAAACCACCGACGAGCTGTCCTTTCATTCATAGCATCTTCACCGTATACTTTGCAAATATTGCAAGCAGCTTTGGCAGTTTATTCCATCGATTAAACGCGAACAGAAGAGGTGTCGAAAATGCTCACTTTCGTCTACTTGACGTTCCATTTTGAAGGCTTGTAATAAAATAAAATAATATATGTAACGTAAAAGCTAACACAATATCTTGTAGTAACCTTTATCATTTTGTTTTACTTTTGATGCTCATTTTTAAATTTGGAAAAAAATGGACACAACTTATATTAACACCTAATACATTTTTAATATAAAAAATGTTTTGTTAATTTTCAATAAAAATTTACTTCAAATTACCACAACAACCAAAAAGGTCTAATCTACTTGTGTGCAATTTTCAATACGTTTGTAATAAGCTAATAATAGTTAAATTAATATAAAAAAATGTTGACTTGTCAAATGAAAAAGGTAACCAGATACTTGTATTGTTTTGTGAGTAATATAACTGATGGTTCACGCAAGTCTAACCTAATTTGTAATATTTACGATAATTCGATTCGATTCGAGAAAATCAATTAAAAATCAATATGCCCCAACCAACAATAAAAAAACTCGAGTTACAAAATTTGGTATTGATTGAAGTTTCTCGTGACATAAACTTCCTTGAATGAGGACGTCACATACAAGAATTGTTTTACAAATAAAAAAAACGTGATTTGACTAAATTAACCTTTAGAGAGTAAACATAAAACATTTTAAAATTATCGGTTAACTAAGACAATTTTTAAATTCACACTTTTCGGTGTCAACAGTTACAAGAAATGAGCAATAAAACCATTTTCATATGTTATTATACATGAAAATGAATTCAAATATAATAAGATTTTAATACGAAAAACATTTTGATACATCTGCATATACATGCAAGATTAAATACATTATTAATTTACTTTACTACATTTAGTATTTTACGAGGCAAATTAAAACCTATTTTGAATCTCAATTTTCAACTCACCTATGCTATAAAATTCCGAGCAAATAATTGATGAAAACAATAAGGTGAATAAATAATATAAGGAAAAGAAGTCATCAGGAGAGCAAAAACAAAACTAGTCTCACTTGTGCTCTCTTGATCATGAGGCGAAACCTTGAAAACCGGTAGGGTTATACCGTTATACAAAGTGGTTTGACTGAACAAATTACAATATCTTTAAACCTTCACAGTGTTAATGCCTTAACTATAAATAACAACATAAGAATATTGTGATTTGTTTTACCAAGCACTGTTTATTCCCCTTTTTGTGACGGTATAACCCTACCGGTTTTAAGGCTTTCCCCTCATCATTAGGGAGCACAAACAATACTGAATGCATCGGGGTGAACATCTGGCAAACACATATATTCCAAGAATCTCGCTGCTGCTCGCTGAGGTTGTTTCCTCCCTCGCTCCACCCCAACCCGAATGTTTACCGTTAGAAGCGTGTATGTCGGTATCAGTTCGAACATAATTCAGTCTTGTTTGTGTTCCCTTGATGATGAAGTGAAAGCCTTGAAACCGGTAGGGTTATACCGTTACATACAGTGGAATAAACAGTGTTAGATAAAACAAACTACAATGTCTTTAAACCTCCACAATGTTAATGTCTTAACTATAAACAAAATAATATAAGAATGTCTAAATATTTTCAATGTGACATTTTTCCTTCGATTTCATTTTTTTTACTATTAATCAAAGAAAAAAATGTAAGTTATTTTTATTCCATATTACATTTATCAGAAATATCTTAGCCTTTGTATGTACGAGTAGTTGTCAAACGTATTTGATTTTTTTTCTTGCTAGTATTGTAACTGGTGGTACGCTTTGAACTTAACTCCTGCTCGTATTATGGTAGTGTACTACCGAATAATTTATTTTCTCTGATTAATTATTTCGTTGTGGCAAAACATACAATATAATATATTAGCAGTAGCAGTTTAAAAACTGACCAGACAATCATTCGTTTTTATATTGGACAAAATCTTCAGATCGTTAGTTTTTTTTACTGATTGATTTGTGTATTACGTAAAGTTCTACGTCGAGGCTAGGACTGGTCTGAAGAAACAGGCGCATCTTTTGAGGAGGAAAAATACATCATGTTAAAACTCTTATTTTCCCAATACCTTAGAAACTTGGACAATAAAGTCAGAAAAAAATCAAAAAATGGATTCTTTCAAGTATTATGTTGATACCTTTGCTGGATGTTTCATGAATTTAACGATGGACAAAATGCTCTAAATAAGAAAATGTTATCATCTAAGAAAAGATATCAAGATTATGTAAGCGATAAATTATTCAGATCTTCGGTCCCATTTTGAGCAAGGAGTACATGTATAGAATCAGTAGAGTAGAAGTAGATAACTTAAGTGCTGGAGCAACCAGGTAACCAGGTGAAGAATGATATGGGCCTGCCTTTACCACAGACCCGACGGGCAGCATACCGTTAGTAGGACTGGAGAAGAATATGCACAACATACTGCAGTTTCAGTGTGAGCCACGTTTTTCAGCGTTGAGATCACGATGCAGACGAAGAAATATATGTTATTTGAACAATCAATTATTTAGAATATCAAAATCCATGTTCTTTTTTGTTAATTTGTTTACAATATTGGAAGATATTTCTTTAGTATTTTTTACATATAACGGGTCTTTCAAATTGAGGTTTTTTTAAATTATTTTTTTAACTCTTGAATAAAACACACAATTTACTTTCAAAATACTTTTTATTGGTCATTGAAATTTAATGTATGCCATTTAAACACAATAAACAATATCCGCCAAATGTCTACCTCTTGCAGCTCCACGGATGTCCACACTTTTGTCAAAATTTTCGATGACATTTTGGCATAATTGCGGTTCTAACTCACCAATAACGTTAATAATTTTGTCCTTTAGCTCAGGAATTGATTGGAGGTCATTCTTATAGACCTTGATTTTCACGTAACCCCAGAGAAAATAGTCCAACGGTGTCAGATCACACGATCTTGGTGGCCAATTAACATCACCGTTTCCGGAGATTACAATATATACAATAATTCTCAATTTGAACGCGTTGTTATCTTGTATACGACTCCATTTTTATAAATGCCATACATTACACTTCTCAAATGTTATAAAACCCAGGCAAGTTCGCAACGCCGCCTGTGTTTCATCCAAGAATTAAAAAACCGCTCAATTTGAAAGACCCTATATATCATAGATATATTATAATATATCTATGATATATAATATATCTATAATTTATAAATTGAGGTATAAAGTGCTGTTAGAGTGACGATATACTAAATTATATTGAATTAATCTTATTTTTTATTCAAATACATTTTCATTTAAACTTCTTTCTTAGTAATATTTTAACATATATTTTGTATGCAAAATAATGTCCATCTTTCAAAACTAACTTTTTTCGTTATGTTTTGCACGATAATAAAATGAAGTCGGTTAAGTGTTTTTTTTTTTAATTTTGCCCATTTAAAAATATCTATTACATACAGTCTTATGCTATTTGATTGAACGTTTCATCAAATATACCTAAACCAGCAGAACGCGTGTAGGATATTTTTTATATCAACGTACATAATCGTTACTTCGTCTTACCGAAATACTTTGTACGAGCACATTCAAAACAGATATCCATTCAAAAGTCATATATTTTAGTCACAAAATAAAAATCTAAACGTGAAATCGTAAAAAGTACACTTCATCTAACATTGTAATGACATTGGTAGTAAAATAACGACATTTCGACAGTGAAAATATTACACCACTCGAGTAGGTGATTTTCTGCAGCGCCCTTTGTAATGTGTCGGGTGTCTATAAATTCAGTATTATCCCGACACTAGCTATAAACCGTTTTTATATTCAATGTCTCCTATTCAAAGTTTATAAAATATGTCTTCTGAATCTTATCTTTAGATTCCGCTGTCATGAAATTTGTTGTCAAAAATGCATTCACTGATCAAAATAGTAAAGAAAACTCCAGTTGATTAGGACAACCCTTACAGAAGGATATTACTGGTAATGAATTTGAGTATTGTTAAGCATGACCAAGAGTATCATTGGAGAAGAAAAACCAGGTGATTGAAAGGTTAAGTTCAACACCAGTTTTCCGTTAATCATCTATGTTGTTTCTATTGTTCACATTTTCGGCCATTTTTCACAAAATTCAGTTGTCTATCCTAAAACTGATAATGATTTTGGGGGTGGAAGACCAATTTGTTAAGAATATTTAAAATGTTTTTTTCCATTTTTTATGTCTTTTTCAGTGGAAATAAGAACTTTTTATTGTGTTTTTGTTTAGCTTTTATTTAAAAAATACGAGATCATATTATCAAAGTTAAAATATATTTTCATAGACTCTTTTGTACCTTGGAAATATTTTACTTTTATATTGGTGCCACTATATGACGGTTATGATTCGTGCTAAGTAAGTGAGAGACGCTCAATTAATTACCGATTGATTACCTTCTCTTAGTCTTACAATTAGAGCACATTTCGTCTAAAGTTTTATTTTTCTGTATTATATTTCTTATTTTTCCCAAATTCCTTTATGTTATATTAAGAAAACAAAATAAGCATGCTAAACAAAATAACATATCAAATTGAAGCTACTCATAGGCTAAAAAATAATTTTCTCGTCTTCAAAGTTGTAGATTTTAATAATCAAGAAAGTTTTTAACTAAACATCAACAGATTGCACGCAATGGATCAACACACGCAGAGACAGTTTCTATCAACAAGATAATTTACACGAAAAAAAAAAATTATTGTGATTAACGCATTCATTTCACTTACATTTTTTTATACAACTTAACACGTTTTATATGTATATGATTGACAGTAAATTAAACATAAATTACAAAATAAATGTTACAAAATCAATCGAACAAAGTGAAAGACTTTATTCACACCATTGAGTTTTCTGCCAAGAAATTGGCAACCCACGGGCAACGGGTCAAAACCTAATTATGTGACCTTTTGTTTAGCTTTCGGATATTCAAAACCTTTCAGTTTGATTTGAGTAAATTCAAACACGTAGCCGATAACAAAGAAATAGAAAGAAAAAAAAATATTTCACAAGTTATATACTATACATATACCATATACCTATATCTATTATATGTACTTTCATTATATGTACTAATATTGAGGTGTTAACATTTCTATTGTTAATGGTTTTGCGTTTTCATTTTTAATCTTTATTGCCACACTGGAAATAGCATATCTAGTGACTTATTTTCCATTACGATAAAACTTGTGTTATCAGAGAGAGAGAAAAAATTATTTATGTGGAAATATTATATAATTTGCTTTCATATTTTATATGTTAAAGTGCACGAATATATTTAAAATATATATTTAAATAACCGTTTCATAAAAAAATATAAAACACTGATTAAATGATTGGACACACTCAACGTGTTTAGCATTTCATTCCAAAAAAATATGTTTTTCAATTTTACCCTGGTGCTCTTCCTCCATCAGATATACACAATAACAACATTTACATTTTTTTGAAAATCTGCCACAGCGAAACGTCTTATAACCACGGGAAGCAACCATTATATCATATTTGATCAATAAAAGTGATTTCGTATATTTATCAATAAATGCTTAATAAATTTAATCACAGCTATTAATAATCATCTATCGCGTAACCTACATTTAGAAAATCAAACCTCTCCCATGACTAGTCAATTCTATAATAACAATAGTTAGATATAACAAGTACCTATGTAATCATAACAACAAGAACGCAATGCCTCAAAATGGCATGGCAAAACCAAGCACTAGTGATTTAAAATACTTACAAATTCGAAACAATGACACATTAAAAATGTTTTTTAGTCTTAAACAGAAGTTTACAATATTTAAATCATCGTTTTATGTATCGAAACTTCACATTTAAATATCAAAACTTACTATTGAAAAAAACAAAACTTCATTTTTATTTATTTTAAAACCATACTCACGTCTCACTGTTTGAGAAACGCCTTTTTTGAGATTAAAGACATTATTTAAATCAAAATGGGATTTAAGCAAATAGCTCTATATAAAAAAATATATAACATCATCATTTGACAGCTATTCTTCTACCGGTTAATAAATCCCCCTTTTTGTCTGTTCTGTTTATTTTGCATAGTATCAGAATTGTTTCGTGAGTCGCCAGATGAAGACGTATGTAAGGGATGGCCATAAATCTGTTACCTATTTAATATGTCCGCGCTATAAAGCTCTCGCTGGTATGCAAAGACCATTAAACTCGTGATGTCTTGAGAAGTTTAAGCGTTAAATTACCTAAATTATCAAACATTTATTATCATACTGTCTTTTTAAAGGAAATGAAATACTTAACAGTAATTAAAACGTAATGAATTAATTTTGCTCTCCATGCTAAAGAAGAGGGAATGTTTTCCTTTTTGTATTGCTTTATAAATAAAACGGAATTGGATTTCATTTATTTGTTCCTTTTTCTTTAAAAGTATTTTTTCGGCTATGTTGCATACATTATATTATTTTAGATAATTGTTATATTCAGTTCAAAAGTTTGAACATATTTTTTTTCTTAATATTTATTGAGCTACAAAATAGTATTTTTAATGAAACACTGCTATTTTATGAAGAAACTTATTTAAGTAGGAAATTTGAGTAATTGCTCACTCACTAATTATATAAACAAATTTGTCTAAAATAGACCGAGGAAATAGTTAAACAACATAACCATAGTTGGAGAAATTTAAACTGAGAAAAAGTTAAGAAGTATGATAAACAGTAGCTCATGTATGACGAGATGTATAGATATTGACGAAGCGAAAGCTATGTATGAGTACAAAGACTTAAATATCTGTCTTCTCTACTTAATCAAAAGGGACAAAGCGTGTTGGTAGGTACTCGTATATATGCCTGTATCTGTGCGATTAGAAAAAACGTAGTGCATTTTGAAATATTTGTGACCTTAACATTTAGAAACACTTAAGTTCAGCATAATGTTGAAATGCTCCGATACGAGTATATTTTATTCAAGTTATAGTGTCAACATGTTTGCTAAGACATGCAACCTTATTTTAATTTTAGACAAAATCCGAAACGTTTTCATTTACTGATATTTTTGAGTTCTTAGTTTTACTGTTCTTGATATGATAAATTGCAGTACACAAACTCAAAGATTCACATAGAAGGGTAAATTTGGTGTTTTTTAAATATTTAACTATTTGTTATATGCATGAGTTTGTTATATACTTATGAGTTTCCTTTGAAGAGGAAACTCACTAACTTAGAAACCAGTAGACTCGTTATTGATAAATTTTAATGAAATATGAATGCATAATTATCGTATTGCAATAAATACATTACTATGGCCACAAAGTAAAGCTTTATTTTTTAAGTACTAAACCAACAGATTTTACAGCCATATCAATACAGACAAACTACTTCACTCCATTTCATCATGAAGCAGTCCTCCAAATATGTAATGAGTGATAGAGAAGAGCATTATAATTAAAAGCGATAGACACAGCTTCCAGCTTTGTTAAGCACTATTGAAAAAAAAGGACATAGCCTATATGGAAGATAAATGTTTGTCTCGTTCCATTGTGGATATAATCACGCTTCGTGATGGATTTTAAAGAAGCATGGTATATTTGTTTTTTGTGTTTGCTGCAGATTGAAGATGTCCAAATTTATTTGGCGTTGAAACACCTCACTGATGGAAACATAGATTTCTTATGTTTAAACTATGGGTTTGCTTAGATATAACAGAACGTACATTATTAACTGACGTAAACATATGATATCTATTTCATTTACTAATAATCTTACGTGTTATTTAATGATCAATAAGAATATTGTAAAAGGTATAGTGATAATAATAATAAAATAATAGTTTAGAGAGCAGACGCTTTCAAGGACACTCTTACTAGGAAATCGAACCCACTGTTATTAAAAATATTAGAATACAAAACATAAACTATTAGATTAAATATTTTTACGCATTTGTTTATGTTTAGAATAATGTATTTGGTAAGAAAACCACAGAAAATTTGCAAATGGAAGTCAAACTCTAAAGATTTTTTGTAGATCTAAAGATATGTGAAAGCAATAATTAAACTTCAGGTAAGCTGTATATTTTGTTGTGTTATATATACCTATACATTTTGATAAGCTCTTCTAAAATAGGAAGTTTTTCAAGTGCTTCTTAAAGCTGCACATGCCACTCATATTTTGAACACTTATAGGTAGAACATTCCAGCCACGGAACAGAAAATCACTGTTATTTGATGGCTTGGACCTATTGAATCGTATTAAAATGATTTTTTTTTCGATGATGACAAGATCCACCTCCAAGCTCTGCTCTTTTCTTATCAGTCACAAATTCGGAAGATAATATAGTGACATCCCATTAAATTACTCGAATACAAAGATATAAATGTCTTAAACCACGTTTTTTCATAAACACAAAATCAATATGTTCTCATGGGGATGAAAAGTCGATGTTTGATCACAAGTTAAACGAAATTTTTAATAACCATCAAAGTTTTGCTTTACTACTCGTTTAAAAAATATTTTTGTCGCAAAATCAACGAAAGATCGATCCCATTATTGCGCAACATTTCGCAATTATGTTTTATAAAAGGTATTTTCTTAAAAAATATGCTATAATGTTCATTGTAAGAAACTACCCTAAATACGCGTAGATTGTAAAATCTGTTTTCATGGGGATGAAAAGTCGATGTTTGATCACAAGTTAAACGAAATGTTTAATAACCATCTAAGTTTTGCCTTACTTTAATAAATATTTTTGTATCAAAATCAACTGAAGATCGATTCCATTATTGCATAACTTTGACTACCTCAAATTAAAAATATTGCTCTTACAAATTTAGTAATTAATTAATTTATTTTTATTTATTTACTTAACACTTCAATGTAAAAAGAATCTGGCGGGCTTATTGCCAGGTGGCGTTCTATTCCAACCAACCATAAAAAAATTAGAGGATAGTCCATCGTCGCAAAAAATATTGAAATGATTTTTCATAGTAGTAGCGTTTTCTACATAACATTTTAGGATAGCAAAGGCCTTAAGTCACTTTATAAGAACAAAATTACTGCGCTGCGAATTATTTTCCTTCTCCTGTGATGTTGGGACCTTACGTCTGTCTTCGTTACTATTCTTTATTCACTCAGGTGAGTCACCGCCGGAGAAGAAGTCCCTTAGGGTTTCTTCGTCGATTAGTGATGTCGTGCTCATTAAAAACATTAAGAAAATTTCGATCTTACAGTGTAGATCGTAGGAAGTATGAGGAAACCATACTCCTTATTCTATTCGAAAATCATTTGAAGATCCGCATTTAGATCGTTCAAGGCTGTATGAAAGCAATTTGGATCAAAATGAACATACATGTTTACTTTTACGTTTACATTCATCAACGAATAAACCCTACTTTTACCTAGTCTAAGATAATTGAAGTTTGGTTGTGTATATCTTCAGATCATCCGCATACAGGTGATAAGAATACTTAAGAGATGGTGTTATTGGGTTGATGAATGTAGAAAATAATAGTTGAAAGAGAATTTCCTATTGGGGAAGGCTTGCAGAGAGATCAGTTCAGTCAGACACGCTTCTGGTATTTGCAGCATTGTAGTTTTCTTTTTAAATAACTTAAAAACCGTACAATGGCTGATTTAGATAATTGTTATGAACGCATTCTTGTCAAAAGCAGATATATGTCTATAGTATTAAATGCATTGCTAAAATTCAATAGACAACAATATCAGCTGTTAAAATTCATTACATGTCTCACATCATCGGTGATCTTGGCAAGTGCGGCTGTAGTGATATGTCCCGGACAAAATCCTGACTACAACGGGTTAAACAATTCAAATTGATTTACGCTGGAGTCAATTTGTTTATGAACTATTTTTCGATCCTTTTTTTTATAACGTAGGTAGAATATACGAGTATATGGACCTAAAGTATTAATATGATGTAGATGAGCAAATTTTTTGAATAAAAATAGTAAGAGCCTCTTTCCACACACTAGGAAAGTTGCTAGTTGACAAACAAATATTAAATTTTATAATCTTAAGAACACCGTTGAAAAATAATTTCATAATCTTAAGAAAATCACTGGAAAACCTCATTAAATTTCTTATTTCTAAAAAGGATTAAATAGTTGAATCAACAATATTAGAGTCGATAATTTGTATAACACTTTCATTTGATGGATGGTGCTCGAGAGCTCGAGAGCTCCCAACACCGTCCGCGCTGTCAAAAACAAAGGACTTAAGGAAATTAAAAATAATTACAATAGGATTCTTTTCGGTTCCCTTGGGTCAAAGGGCCGCGAGAGCGAACAGGGGAGGGCGGATGAAAGTAGAGGAAATGGAATGATTGATGTTATAAGTAATTAGACTACGTCATTGTTCAATTTCTTATATAATATCTAATTTAGGTAAATAATTCTAAAAAAAAAATCATAACTCAAAGAATTACTTAAGACTCATTTTTCAGATACAACCGTTTTTTTTTTCACATTTAAAAAATTACCATTGACTACTATTATAATCAAGAATTTGAGAGAAGATTTTCACATGGTAAACACTTTCAAGTCTAAAACAATAAACGAACTCAAAAAAGGAAACATCTTAATGAATTATCTATCCTAAAACTCACAAAAAATCTAGTAATCCTTCTAAAACTCATAAAATTTCTAGTAACGTAGTTAACTAGTAAAAATAATATTTAAGCATTTTACGAAAAAAATTACGTATTGTAGGCTGAATAAGTAAAATACTTGCTTTCCAGCCCAAAGTTTGTAAGCTCGTTGGTATCCAATTAATTATAGTAAAGAAGGGTTGAGTTTTTATTTAAGGTATTTTTAACATTGTTTTGCTGGTTGGAAGACAATTATTACATACGTGAAATTATACTAAATACAAACGTATGTCAGTAAATATAGTAAAATAATACAAGAAAAGAAAGCATTTAATCTTTCACCAAGTGTTATCTACTAACTTCTTGCATTTATCAATATAAAAAAAAATATTAGTTCACTCCCTGGCATATAAAAAATATTAACCAATTATTTGAGTGGACAATGACGTGAACACAAGAATGAAATTACTTGACTAGAAAACAAGACGTCATTCCATTTTGTAACAACATTTTTTTAAATACTTGTGTAAATAGAACCGCAGTTGCATGTCTTTTGCGATAAACTGTTACTGTATAATAATACAGCGTGAAATCTTGAATCAATTTGCCACAGGGCGAGGGATATAGTTTTTTAAAAAGAAATAATAATGAAAGCCCCGGCAAAGCCACAATTGGGGCGATATTTCATGTGAAATTGATCCGTTATCGTATAAGAATGTCCGCAATGGAATAACGTCGGCAAACATTGAATCCCGTTGTGATGTTTATTTATGCCGCTTTATCAGCCATCGGTAGGCAAACACACCCTGTAAATAATACCCGCCTAATAGAATGGCGGTTTATTGGAAAAGTCGAAACGTAAATGTCGTTGTTTCATAAATGTTTTTCAGCGCCAGACATTTTCTATTATGATTTTATTGCATTGTAAAGGATTACTAAAGAATGGATAGTTGTTAATTGAGATGCAAGTATTCAAAGACGAATGTGTTTTTTTTTATGTTTATTATTTTAAGCTTTTTTACTTTACCACTATCTACACTGAAACACAACAGTAATCCAATCATTTTCTTCATATAATGAATGCAAATCTTTTTATACTAATAAGATAATAATATGAAAATTTAAGTGTGTCCTTATAATGGAATAATGATATAATGTAAAAATTAATAGTGAAAAATATTAAATTGTCAAAAAATTGTAAATGTAAAAAATATTGTAATTGGGTACTTGTCAGGAATCGATAGTGTAAGAGGTATTGTGTTTCATCTTCACCAAAGACATCTGCTCAATAATTTTATCAGCAATTCTTAATTTATTAAATATAACATACGTTTGATGAACATAATATGGAGAAAATCGTAAAGGAGGCTAGTATTTTTTTAAATTTGATACAGAATGCTTAGAGCTGACTCATTCATTTAATATATACTCATAACTAGGTCTTACAACTTATCAAATTAATGAGAAATATATACGAAATAATTTAATTATAATAAACAATCGGGGAAAAATCAATTCCACAAATATGTTTATGTTCATATGTATGTCTGTAGTAAGATATATTAACTATTATTTCCTAGGGTCACAAATGACCGGTAACAATCCCAGATCAATACGATTTGAGACTTTAAATTAGATTGTTTTTGCTATGTAAATAAAGTAATAAAAAATACTGAAAATATCCCCACTCACCTACATATCGTATTTGATTTAATTAATTTTCGTAGAACAAAAAAAAAATGCTTTGGAAAATTGGTTTAATAGGAAGAATCAAATTTCAAATCCGAGTCAATGAAAAAAATCTTAGGTTCACTGTTTATCTTTTTTTCAACGAATAATCTTGCCTTTTTATTTTCATAACAATATCTGGTAGGTGGTTAAACCATAAAACGAATAATTGGTATTTTCAGATAACGGTCTTTTAACAAAAATGAAAAAAAATTAGACAAGAAAGATAAAGAATACTGATTTAATCGTTTTGAAAAAAAAATTGGTATGAATAAATCCATAGATCAAAAAACGTTTTAAAATTGATCATCTGTACAAGCATAAATTACACAAATATTGAAAATAAAACTTTAAATAGGGAAGTTCGCATTCTATATTTAAAAAAATATTCTAGTAATTTTTTTTTATTTTTTCAAGCTAAAATATTTCATATTTTTTTTAGATTTATTCAAAGTAAATTTAAATTAAAGGCGTGTTTTGAAAAATTCTTTTTTTTTCCTACATGTTCACAAAAAATGTGCCTTACTTAAATGAAAATCTTCACACTGAAATACATTTTTTGGCACAATATCTTCACCGGTAATCAAAATAAATAAAAATATTGACTATTTATACCTTCACCAGATATCAACGCACTAGAACAAAAACAAATAAATAAATAAACATTATATATTGTACATATCTGAGATAATAGACATTATCAACTAAATTCTTTCCATGATCATAACAGTGATCTCATGAATAATGCAAATATTAAAACTACTCTTTTCGAATAATTGGATTATTAATAATTAAGGAACATACCTAACGCTGAATAAATAAAAAAAAATGTCAGAGGTCAATTAAAGGGCATCACTATGCAAACAATATTTGCAATCTAAAGATGTATAAACATCGTATTCCAAAGAAGTGTGAACATTAAAATGTTTAAAAATACCTTACTCTCTCTAGTACCATTTGAAAAATTCATCCCTCCGTCGTTATACCGCAGGTGGTCGAACACCCTAACCGTTAAAATATCTGAATAAAAATTCAGAGGGCTAAAAGTTGGCTTTCCAAATTAAGCTTTTATTTTATGCGATATAAGTTATTATTACGTGGCAAAATCAAGAGGTGGAATTATTCCACAATGGACTTTACTTTTCCTCGTAGATATAAAAGTATTAAATTGTACATTATAACTGCTGCAAAAGTAGAAAAAACTTTTTCTTAATTGAATTTTCATATGAATGTTTCACATTGAAATGCAATATTACAAATATAATTTATTTATTTTAAATGAAATTTTATCACGCAAATAAACGATCTGATATCACGCAAATAATCATTTAATTGTTTCTTCTAGCTTCTTAAGGAATGCGTCAGAGTCACCTCCCAGTACTACATTCCAAATGCATCAATTTTCTGTTTAGCGCACGCGAGAATCAAGGTATTCCCACCGTAGAATAAAATGAAGGAAACGATGGTTTGAATTGGGTCAGCTGTGAGACACACAGAAAGTCACCGTAGCGAAGG
>OX463839.1:21356494-21661037 GCA_949825065.1 Odontocerum albicorne | reverse complement strand
GGAATCAGAATTTCAGAATATCCTATTCAATAAGATATCGTTTTGAAACTCTAAGTGAAATCAAATAAGAGTTCTGTGGTGGAAAAACCACATTATCTTATGGATTAGAGATTTATTTCATTTGAGTAGAAAATATTATTCAAAGAAATTTATTATTTTTAGAACATTTGTATATTTTATTCTTCACATTATAATCAGAGTTTATTCATTTCGGAAAAAAATAATTTAAATACCAATATTTTATACCGTGTCAGTTCAATTTGTTGTTTTAGTGTTTAATTGTGGGAAATAATCTAATCTAATTAATCTGATTCATGATGTCTAATTTAAGAGTTTGTCTGGTAACAATATTCAAAGTTTGAAGTGAGGTTTTTCTGTCACTTCTCTTCTTGCGAAAGTGTTTTTTACACAAACGACGGCGTACTGTAGGTTACGTGTCTACGCCAGGTTTTTATTTTTTTTATTTTATTATTTAAAAGAACACGTACAGAAAATTCATCATGGTTTTCACAAAAATATTTTTCCATTTCTCTCATGGTCATCTTAAACACAGATTTTTTTCTGTCAGCAGGTCAGGGAAAATATTATAAATTTTAGTCAATGCGTGGAAAGAAAAAAAAACGATCGTTCCTCTATCAATTCAGCCCCCATTCTCCTAAACTCTGACAATGTTTAACTAAATACATCTACATTAGACCACATTCGTCATCCCAAGGCTTGATAATTGAGATTGACGACAAAAATGCCTCCCAGTCACGCTCTTTAACGTGTTTGCATTATTAATCTAGAAATTTTAATGGTTCCATACGAACGAATGGAATTATTGTATTAAACAAATGGAGTTATTTATTTAAAAAGCACACTAGAAAAAACTTCTCCTGTATAAAAAAGTCTAGGCTGATCAACTTTTTGCTTATGATCATAGTTTGACTTATGATTCTTGAGGGTCTTATGATCATAGTTTGACTGTCATGAATGGAATGAGGACCTTTTTATTCCAGTTGTTATGGTGACAGTGTTCCAGACTGAGAGTTACAGATTCAATGCCCGTTGGAATTCAGTCTATTTTAATAATGGTTCCAGTCTTATTTTCAAGTAAATCCTCTTAAATATATTTCCGGTTGGTTGGAACGAATTGCTACATGGCAATAAAACCTGCGATGCTTTACCATATATGACGGAAATATAATATTATATATTGATGAGGAAAACATCTTATGAAATTTCCAATATAAAAAAGACAACTTATTTGGTCTTAGAAAAAATAACACTTGTTATCCACCTGGTAAAATAAATTTCCTATAATGACTTCATTCAATTAAAAAGCTTTCATAAAATTAAGGTATTTTTGGTTAGTTGCAAAAAATACTTCCTTATTTTATCATTAACAACAAATATAAAAACAAAGCAATATAATTTTGATAACAGCTAGATACTTTCAAAGATTTTTACAACTTTTTTTCTCTAGTTGTTTCGAACTTTTAAAAAATACACGTGAAAGTTTGGCTGACGTTTTGAAGACATTGTAGCCTACATCCTCGGGGAGGGGGTGGGGTAATTTTTAAAAAGCTTAATAATCAGCATGTAGCCTTGAATTAGTTTAATTCAAATGAAATTGCCATCATTTACTATCGAAAAAAAGATTTACCAAAGATCCATTACAAAAAAGCACTTTTTCAAGGATATACTCGTATTTATTTAACTTGACCTCCAACGCAAACGCAGTCTAACGAAAATATATCTGTAAATAATGCGTTTTTTATTATTTTCTAAAAATTATGCATGTAGGGTTCGAAAATTTAATTTAACAAAACTCTTTGACGGCGTACATATCAAGGTGTGAAAAGTGCTTTCCTGTGTACCTCATGCACTTTTCTTGTCATCTAAATCTTTCAGCAGTTTCATGTCCTTACAAAGTGGCAGCGATAAAGATATGCATCGCCCCCGCAGGCAATATGGAAATACTCGGAATGCACTCCCAGGGGGAGGCTCTATGCTTGAAAATACTTAAGGTTTGAAAGAGTGAAAGGTTTTGAATAAAATTCTAAAAATACGATCATTTTCGTCACTATAATAAAGTAACTACGTAAAGTAACTAATTTTCCCTAATCATGACGCTTTAAAGAACTGGAAGCGTTACTTGTTTTGTCATGTCCACTCTCAAAGAAAATATTTAGTAAGTACATTAGTGAAATTATAATGTTTCATGAATCTTCGAAAAGACTATAGTTTCACTTTGTGGTGCCATTTTTTCATAAAAGGAAAAAATAAGTAAAATAAAAAACTTATTTTATATTTTTGTGTTCACCACAGGTTGCACAACCTGTGGTGAACACAAAAATATAAAATAAGTTTTTTATTTTACTTATTTTTTCCTTTTATGAAATTATAATGTATTGGATTGCATTGTATTGTACTGTATTGTATTATATAATACTGTTGTATTACACTGTACAGAACTGCACTGTTGCATATTGAATAGTAAAATACTGTGCTATACTCTACTATACTTTACTGCATCGGTTATTGTAATGTATTGTAATGTATTGCATTGTATTGTACTGTATTGTATTGTATAATTATGTTGTATTGCACTGTACAGCACTGCACTGCTACTATACCGTATTGCATCGTTTATCTCTGGTCTCCCCCAAAAGGGGCATTTAACATATTGATTAAAAATACATATTTCCGTCATTTCATGTGTTGAGAATAGAAAATAAATTATTTGAATCGTACAAATTGAAAAGAACATTTCTTTGAATACAAAACATAACCTTGAAATAATTTACGTGTTCACAAAAGTTACAACATTCTCTTTGAGATCAAACGTACCATGTGATATTGTCAACCAGGTCATAGAAAACTTCTTTCAAACATTGCGTTAGCGTCGGTAAGATACTAAAATTGGTTTCCCAGAGGGGTAAGAAACGCGGCATAGAATCCAAAGCTACAGTCATGCGCTCCTAAGTAAGGTCGGGACTTTCAATGGCATAAGAAAATAGGATCTCAGGAGGCGAAGACACGCGCTAAGTATTATAGATACCGCAAGGCTTTTTTTATATTTTAAAATATGTTGTGGGAGGGAAATTATAACATGAAGATTAAATATAATTTTTTTTAGTTAATTTTAATCATAATATCTATTTTATTTAGTTATTGAACAGCACGATAATTAGAAAGTAGACATATGAATGTGAATTGTTTTTCTTGCTTTGTATTTAAATTACCTTAGTAACTTAGTTTTTGATTCACCAGATGTGCAGCAGTGACCAAATTAAGGGTTTGAAGGATGGTACTTTTATGCGGTCTTACAGAAGATATCCAGGAGTGGAGTTACTTGGCCTCCAGAAATGGAGCTTCAATTATCATCCTTATTTATTAAATACTTAATAGTACAATGTGGAGGGTTAATTGCCAAGTTGAAATCTTTTCCAACCAACCATACGATTGTCTTACAAAGTTTCACATTTTCCACTATAGAAAAATACATATGCAATACCCAAATAATAAAAAGAAAAAAAATCAAACATCACATAAAAAAATTCAAAAATATCGTCAAAGGGTAATGGAAAACCAGAAAAAACACAGTTACAAAAAGGACATGTAATGTTGGGGAGTTGTTTAACTTTTTTGACGAGATATAAGGGAGCGGTGGAATAGTTAAGGATTTTAATTGAAGGGATAATATGTGAGCATCATGATATATGATGAAGGGTCATATGTTCGAATTTTCTTAGGTTGTATATGAGACGTACACAAATATTATTTATTCGTTGAAGTTTGCTCAGATGTTCCTCCATAATATCCAGATATGGTATAAAATAGAAAAGCAAGCATGAAACACTATTAATATACCTAACATCAGTCACAAATTTAGTCATAGAGAATTAACCTATTGTAATATGATGTTTATCATGTTAAATCACCCTACTAAAATGCTTCATTAAAATATGAGTGATTTTTATGCCACAAATAACGTAATACAAGAAACAATCATCACATATCCCTTTTGGGTTAGGCAGAGATATCTTATCTCCACTCCATTTTATCCTTACACATTATTTTGCTTTTGCCACGCCCATACATCTCATAATATATGATCTTCTATTATAAAGAATTTTCACTCTCCCTCTTTCAGAATTGGGTTTATTTGGTTGCGCTATATTTTTCTTAGTATTTCCAAACTTCTCATTTATTCATTACAACTCATATATAAGGTGGCGCTACAAAAAACTAAAATTTTAAATCAATGTAAAAAACAAGTTTTTTTAATGTTTATGTTTATTGGTGGAAAACCATATTGGCCAAATGGCTACCTCAGCTCCTGTTAGAGATAACGACTCTTTGAGCAAAATTTTCAATAACGTATTCAAAGAAATGGATACGTACATATTATATCTGCAATGACACGAGTGATGTTGGAATAAGATCATCGAATGTTTTTGGATTCTTGGCATACACTTGAGATTTAACATAACCCCAGAGAAAAAAAATCTAATCACACGATCGTGACTTCCAATTTATATTTCCACGACGAGAAATTATACGGTCGGAGAATTTTTCCTGTAATAAAGCCATTGTTTCATCAGCAGTATGACAAATTTGATATTCTGCTAGAAGCACATATTTTCAAATCTAAATCGTTCAATTGATGTCAAAAAAGGTTGAATCATGTTACGATATCGATTTCCATTGATCGAAGGTATTATTTCATAGGCTGGCGCAACAATAACAGCAATTTTAAATATGCCGCTATTTTTTAGCTATCAAACGTATAATATTTATAATGAACATACGTCGTTTACATAACCCATAAATTAATCATGCAGCGGTACACTATTGTATAACTTAATTTAAATTTAAAATTGCAGTTGTTGCTGCGCAATCCTATATAAAAGATTATTTTTTTAAATCTTTCATCAATAATTCTTTCTACGTGACCGAATCATCTTATACTCCATTTGATCCCCATTATTTCTAATATCCTAAATCCTTATTCTGTCAAAGATTGTTTTCCACATAAGTTACGCAACACTCTAATTTCTACTGCATTTATCTTACTTTCATAACTATTTTACCACTTTCAAGTGTGCATATCCTAATTTGGGACCAAGATTCTCATATAAGCAATCGTCTTTGTATCTTTTAAAATGCTCCGATCGGGAAACACATTGTATAACCCTCCATTCACTTTATTACTTGCTAATTCTTCATTTGGTCGTGCCACATTTTCTAAGTCTTCCCAAACATTTAATACCTTTTAGACTAGTTCATTATTTTCATTAACATATAAAATGGAAGGAATCGAAAAAACAATGAAAAATCTATCTAAAACAATTTGAACCAAATGAATGGTTAAAAGTAAACCGCAACGATGTTAATAAATTGATAAAAATAAATGATAAGTAAAAAATGTTAATTATAAATATATCTCATGGTTCATTCAAAATGTATTCAACTGTTCAAAATGATCATAACGAAGACACTTGATTAATTCGTTAGCATATTTCTGTGTAGTTCATTTAACAACAAGCTCCAGAAAGCGTATTATTACTTAGGTCGGTATGATTATAACGATATTCGAATTCAACGTAGCTGAGCTCTGTTGTATTGTTAAAGCCTTTGTTGAGTGAACTACCTTTGCAAACACAGTATTACATCTTTTGTTACCGCTATTTCACTTCTACATATTTTACTCTTTTTCTCTCAACTTTTTTTTTCGCTGTAATAATGCGGTATATCATCGAATTACAAAGCAGAAATGTGTTGACAAAGTCGATGTATCATTTTCCGTATTTGATGTGGTTATTCGTACGAAAATATGATGTTCATTCAATTTGTTGTTTAACCAAGCCTGCTGTCTTTCCTTTTTTGATGAGAAAACGAAAAGGTTGAGTCGTGGAATATGAATGCTGATATTTGTTTACTTTCTGTTATATGCCGAGTCTTTTTGTCGTTAGAAACATAAAAAATACATTAATATTAAAACACAACATGTTGTTTGTTTAAGCACAAATATTTTATTCACACATACATCTCAAAATTAAATACATTTTCCCTTTTGAAAAAAGGGCATAAACACAATTTCGTTCCACTTTCTTGATTCACATTAGATTTTGCATCATATTAACCTTTTTCCTCTCTTTGTCTCTTTTTGTTGCCCTTATACCAACTTTTTTTAGTACAACTGATTTTTTACGTTGTAATCTCTAGCCCTAGTAGTTTGCGTTATTCTGTTATAAATACAAACATCGAGTTTTGTAAAAAAATATTGCCTTAAGCAATAAAACCCTTTTGAGAAAATTATTGAAATTATAATAACTACTAGGAAAATTCTAGTAATGTTTTAATCCAATTGCAATCCATTAATCAGAAAGTTAGTGCAATGCTACCAAAATGTATGTACTTAATTCTAACAAGAGATCCGCATAGCTTCCATTCAAACAGACTATTCAGTACTTTGGCTTTCTCTTGCGTTACACTACATACTAAATTCCTGTTGTCTAACCATTTATGTCTTAACCTATTAGCCAGTATATTAACCTAATCCAATACAAAGTTCTTCCAGCTCATCACCGTGAGTCTTACTGTGTCTAATGTACGATAAAAGCGTCCCATGCCGAAACTTACTACAATACGTTGAGGGTATTCTGCTTCAACTATTTTCCATCTGCTTTTTTGGTTGACATCGAAACATCATGCACAAGTCTACCTACAGTTTTTGAAATTGTTATAATTTAATAAGAGCATCTATAATACACTATTGAGTAGCGATTTTTACAATAGCGATCACATTACTTACTCTGATTAACCAATAATTAACATTCTGCTGTTAATTATTAGACTGTCTTTTAAAGAGTGACCTTAACCAATAGTTTGTTTTAATCCAGCAATGATAGTTCATAATGTGTTAAATAAACGTTCCTTAAAAGTCTTATTTCAAAATTTCAGTTGTTTTCTCTCTCCAATTCAAAGTACAGTGCTTATTTGGCCTCAATCTATTCTCATTAAAATTATAATAATTTTTGTAGTTAATTCAGACTTCATAATATCTTCAATATTATTTTCCCAACCGACAAACCTTTTTTTATTTTATTAGGTTATGTTATTCTTTTACATTTTTGCTATCCAACACATTAATTAAGTTATGTTATTTCTTTACATGTCTGCTATCCAACGTAGTATGTTATGTTATTCCTTTACATTTCTGCTATCCAACATAAAATAAAACTGTTTCATAATGTAACAAAAAGTGACCATTTTATTCAATTCGATTATATTTGCATTCATAAGAAACTATTCGTTTGTCATCAAATTTCATGTTGTTGTTTTATATTGTACAATATATTTTATCGTCTCTACCAACAATAAATAAACGTAATTCTATGTTCATTTCTTTTTTATGGCCTTCACTTACATACACTAACAAAAAATGAATAAACTTTAAAATCTTGAAATTACAAAGATAAATACAAAACTGGTATACAGTTTGAACAAGGGGGGGAAGTTAGTTGTTAAAATAACATATTGTTTGGAAAGACACGAAGCCTACCAAATGAAACCGTGTTTTCCGGCTCCAACTTAAAATTCAAACAATATTTCTTATAACTAGCATTCTAGGAATACGGAAATTCTAAATTAAATTAAAGCAGACATATAGATAAAATTAAAACATTATAAATACTATCCAAATGAACAGATCATGATTTCAACTTTTTTTAAATTGAACCTAAAATGTATACACATTAAAAGAAATTAAAAAGTGAAAAAAAAACAAAACTGATTATTCCAACACTTGATGTGTACACGTATATTTGCAAAAAAAACACATGCGTCTTCATATCTTTTTTTTTATATTCTCAAGAATTTTTTTTTTTTTACAAAAGTTGGGGTTACCCTGGAACATTTATTTTTATCGTGTTTGTATGCTTTTTTATACTAGTGATAGTTGCTGACTCAATTTTTAAAAACATTTCTTCGTTATTTTTTAAATATAAAGATATAATTTATTTATACTCAAATGACTATACTCGTATATGAGTACCTTAGAATATTTTTACATACAAAAAGACCGTGCCATTAAGTTACGCATCACAAATACGATCTTGCAATTTCCCTATCAAGGTAGGCAGAGACAACTGAATGATTGACATTCTTATCGCAACACATATTTGTCTCCTTTACATACATACATCTTCTCATTTAGCTTGTTCGATTGGTCCGATGTTTTACAACTCCTTCTTTGAAAATCTCGTTTTCAAGATTCAACTATAATTTCCTTGGTCTGCCTCAATCACACCTTCCACTCATACTTACACTGTATATTTGTTTTGTTAGTATTTCTTCCTTAATTTGTTGTATTTGCCAAAATCATCTCAGAGTGTCAATCTTCACCCTTATTCATTGATCCCTTATTCGTTTAATTTCGTTTTCGGTCATACATTGTTGCCCCACGTATTTTACTCAGTATAGGTATTTATTCGGTTCATTTCAGTTTTTCTTCAAGTCTGTGTTTCATTCCCATATAAAGTTATTATCAAATTTGATATTTAAATACTGTTGTGGACTCTCATTTTATACTTCTTTGGTTTTCTCGAACATTGATTTTATTTTTAAAACCATTTTAGTTAGCTGTTAAAATAAAGAATGACCAGGATAAAAAATACGGCAAAAACTTATTTTGTTACAGTACTAAAAAGAATTTTACTCTCAGTTATTTGACAAAGGAATTTAAGATACCAAGACATAAAAAATAAAATTTCACCCATCATTCCCTCAATCGGCATTCGAGTTTATACAACATTGTAAATTCTGTACATTTTTGTTTTTTTTTATCAAATATTCTTTTATTTTAAAATAAATTCTGTATTTCGAACACGTTTCATGAAAATAATTTTCTAAATAAAAAATTATTCATTGATAGGTCCAATAATCATATTATTGATAACATATCTTCCTCTCCTTAGTTCCTAAATCAAACAACGCTTTGATTATTGTATAATATTATATTTTCATTGTTAACAGTACAACCTGAACGGCGTATTGCTATTTAGTATTGTTATTGCTATTTATTTTTTTGCGGCGTATTGCTATTTTTATCAACCAACCAGATAGTTATTCTCATAGGTCTTAAGTAAAAAAAAATTTAAGACTGGGTTACAACAGGAAAAGGGCAAATAAAGTAAGGAAAACAACTAGGGCAATAAGAGGTGTCCGATTTCTTCATCACTAACAACTCTTTGCCCATAATTCTCCGCCGATGACTCTTCGCAGTCACAATTATTCTCGGTCGCAATTCTCACCTCGTAATTCCTCGCCGCATATATTGAAAAAATATATTTTTGATAAATGTGTACATTTATTATAATTATTAGTTCTATTTCGAAAGAGGGCTGCCCAACAGTATGCTTTATGAAAGGACACATATATTAATCAAACAAAGTTCACATGAATTTATTCACAAAAAGTTTTACACGTTGGAAATTAATCGAGTAATATTTTAAATTTAGAACAAAATTGTAAAGGAGATAATATCAAACATTTATTATTTTAACAAAATAAAATTAATAAACACGCTGTCAAAACTTTGGCCACGCATCGGCGAACTGTAACCACACAGTCCGATGCGTGAAGTGCCTGATGGCGCATGCCACTACCGACTGCCCCAAGAAAGAGCGGGACACCCCTGCGGCCTGCTGTAACTGCGAGGGTGCTCATCCGGCCAACTATGGTGGTTGCCCCCGCCGCCAACAATACATATCCAGCCTACATAAGAGACGCAGCGTACCGGCTCCCCGGATGGACCATCGCTCGTGGAGCCAGGTAGCCAGCGGTACTCCAGCCTCACCACCTCACCTACCAGCCTCTCCTATAGCCCCCCTTTCTACTCAAACACTCCACCCTCCTCGTACTCAGCCCCTGACCCGGCCCCGATTAACACGTTCACAAACGGAGAGAGCGAGTTACTCGCCATCATGCGCCTTGTCATTGGAGCCCGGAGCAGGCTCGCTTCTTGCACCACTAAGCTCGAGAAGACTATGATCTACCTCGAGATAATTGAGCAGCTCGTAAGATAAGCGTGATGACGAGTTTCTCTGGAATGAAAGTGCTCTGCTGGAATGCTTACAGCATGCAGCAGAAGATCGAGGAGCTGATGCTGTTGGTGAACAATTCAGGTATAGATATTGTGCTTGTTACGGAAACTTGGTTAAAACCTGTATCTAGTATGAGAGGCACCGGTGGCTTCACCGTCTATAGATCGGATCGCGTTTCCGGTAGAGGTGGAGGCACCGCGATCCTCATCCGAGACACTATCCATCATACCCAACTCCTCACGCCCGCCCTGACAAACTTGGAGGCTACTGCCATCAGCCTCAAGGTTGACAGGGAGACAGTCACAATTGTGGCAGCATATTGTACCGGCTACCGTTCACTTCTGGAAAAGGACATCGAGGCAGTGCTGGCCTTGGGGCCCAAGGTCATCATGGCCGGGGACTTCAATGCCAAACACCGTTACTGGAACTGCTTGAGAGCTAACCCGAACGGAACGACGCTGTACAATTATATGGAAAACCACAACTGTCAAATACTATATCCAAATCAACATACCTGTTTCACCAACCCCCGTAGCCCTTCTACACTGGACATTGCCGTAGTCAAAAACTACCCTAACATCTCTGGCTTGACTGCTCTAGAAGCTCTCTCGTCAGACCACCTCCCAGTCTACTTCACATTGGGAGTGAGGCCGATTGCTAGCCTCAGGGAGCAGTACGACTACACCAATGCTGACTGGAAGGGTTACAAAGCTTACCTCCACAACCAGCTCTGCCTATCACCAGAAACTCTGGTGAGCCCACAGGACATCGATACCGCGATAGACACCATCTCCACCTTCATCCATAATGCCCGTGATGAAAATGTTCCCCTCAAAATTGTCACTCCATATAAAATAAATCTTACTCCTCATATCAAACTCCTTATATCTCTAAAAAACAAACAAAGACAGACCTACAGACGTACACTAGACAAACGTGACAAAACACTTCTAAACGTCCTCCAAGATGAAATCAAAAAAGAAATCCGCCTACTTAAAAACCAGCTATGGCAGAGAAAATTGGCAGCTCTAGAACCGGGTAACGGTACTCTCTGGCGAGTCGTCAAGGGTATCAAGTGCTCGTCTCAAAGCATACCACCTCTGCGCACAGCCTCAGGGTTGGCTGTTTCTGGCATTGTCAAGGCTTATGCCTTGGCGGACGCTTATGAGAATACGTACTCAATCACTTCCGATCTTGGAAATGTTGATGTCAACAAAGCTGTCGAGGAGACTTTCACCAGCTTTGCTTACTCCCCGACCAACCAAAACGAGGTGCAACTTTGCACTTCGTCCGAAATTGGTCGTATCCTTGACAGACTTAAAACACGAAAAGCACCCGGTCCCGACAATATACACAATAGTCTTCTTAAACAGTTACCACTCAAAGCGAGGATTTTTCTTACTAAAATAATAAATGCTTCACTCCTTAATGGCTATTTTCCGAGTATTTGGAAAGTAGCCAATATTGTTCCTATTCACAAGCCAAATAAACCTACCGAAAATCCAACTAGCTACAGGCCCATCAGCCTTCTTCCAGGTCTTGGCAAGATCCTTGAGAGGGTGGTTGCCTCAAGGCTAGTGTTCCATCACGAATCCAATAATACATTCCCTCATGAGCAATTTGGATTAAGAACAAGACACAACACCGTCCAGCAACTTACCCGTGTCGTGGAAGACGTGTCGATGGGCTTCAATAGGAACAGAAGTACTGGCATGGTACTGTTGGACCTCGAGAAGGCTTTTGATACTGTCTGGCACGATGGCCTTCTTCACAAACTTCTCCTCACTGGCACTCCACTCTATCTCGTGAAACTACTTCAATCCTACCTTTCCAATAGAAGTTTCACAGTCACCACTCATCATTCTACGTCATCCGCCAGGCCCATCCCTATGGGTGTCCCCCAAGGCAGTATACTTGGACCATGTCTATTTAATATTTACACACACGACATTCCTACTCCCCCAAACTGTAAACTCGCACTATTTGCTGACGATGCGGCATGCTACACATCGTCACTTAAGGTGGATCGAGCTGGTCGCCGTCTTCAGACTGCTCTTGAGATCCTTGAGAAATACTACCAGGACTGGAGGCTCAAAATCAATGACGCCAAAACTGAGGCCATCATGTTCTCCCGAAAAATCAAGGAAAGAGTGCCGTCGATACCCTTATTCATCGGTGGTTGTCTGGTTGAGTGGCAGGACGTGGTTAAATACCTCGGCCTGCACCTTGACCGGCGACTGATGTGGAAAACCCATTTGAATACCATCAGACAGAAGGGTCACAAGGGCATAGGGGCTATCAGTTCGATATTTCATCGACGCAGCTTCCTTTCACCCAAAAATAAGCTCCTCCTCTATAAAACCCTTATTCGTCCTATCTTGACCTATGCTGCACCCGTTTGGGGTAGTGTGAGCAATACGGATCACCTGAAACTCCAGAGAGTGCAGAACAAGGCATTCAAGATATCTTTTAACACCCATCCCAGAACAAATCTTACCCGACTTCACGCTGAACAGCGAGAAGAAACCCTACAACACCACATCCTCGCTTGGACCGTGAAGTTCTATAAAAGCCAACAAAATCACAGAAATCCCTTAGTCGCTGCCCTGGGGGCTTACGAGAGAAAATCCGACCTACCCTTCCGTTATAAGCACAAGCTCCCGAAGCATTATCTGTTGCCTGACTAGTCCACCTACAGTATTAGCTGGGACGGCCAAGGTCTGAGTGAATGTGATGGAATACAAGTAGCCTGAACGAGTGGACTTGTTTTTGCTGAATAATTAGTGTAAGAATTGTTATCTAGTTATAAGTAGTATGTAGGTGTTAATTATTTCTAAGATCTCATATATTAAGATTGAATAAATAAAATAAAATGATATGTAGGAAAATAAGATTAAATAAGTTCATAAATTATAACATATAATTAAGATTAGTTAAGTAATAAATTTGTATATAGGTATAGCCTTGACAAATGTTTGTATAGTAATTTACTTGTTTCATAAAAAAAAATATAAAAAAAACATTAAAAAGCATAAAGAATAAATAACTTATTTACATTTAATATAATTTAGGGTTTTCATGTACACAGTGGATTAATTTACAAAATAGCAATTAATATATATATATATATATTTTTTTAAAGAATAGATATGATCGAAGTCATATGTATCCTTAATACCCTCGAACACTAGGCGGAAAAAGTGCCTGTGCCATTCGAGCGAAGTAGCACAGCGCGGGGTTGGAACCGACAACCTTCCGCACAGAAGTCCAGCGTGTTACCGCACGGCCATGTACCGCATAAATAAGGCTTTAATATAGATATTTAGTACTTATCACATTAAAAAGGAAACGATTTTAATAACCAATATTTTGAGAATTTTTCGCATACAATCTTTGTCGTAAGAATCATAGCTATTGATTAATCCTAGCACAGTTGATATTTTTTCTTAGATTTATGGAGTTCATATTCACAAATATATTATTCAATGCCCACTTTATTGAGACTTTGTTCTCGTTTTATATTATTCGTATATTTCAACATATTTGAATAATACGGTGTCACTTGTTATTCGACTCTTACATGTCATTCTTATACATAATTGTTGGTTTTAGGCAATCCTTGCAAAACCAATCGTTATACACCAAATCTACATTCTCTATGTAAATTGTGACTGTTGCCGACAGTTCCTAATGGTATTTTTTCTATTTCAATATATACACAAATCATTTAACTTTTAGCTTTTTAAGATAAGATACACATTGAAACATGATTAAGCATTTCAAAACACGCTATTTACAGCTAAGAACAAATATAAAATAAGGCGTAAAATGAGACAATATATTTAAAAGGTCATATTTATCAATAACATATATAATTTGTTTATATGCGGTGTGTAGTTTTTCAGGCAAATAATTGTTGGCGAAGAATTGTGTTCGAAGAATTGTAGGCGAATTATTGCGGGTGAAGTATTGTGGGCGAAGAATCGTGGGCGAAGAATAATCCTTGACCCGTCAAGGAGTACGTCATAATTATTTCAAAAATTAGAATTCAAATTTGTTATTCATTTAATTATTTCAATTCTTTTTTTATATTATTTCCTACCGCAGGCTAGAGATAATCATAACAATTTTTGCTTTGGAAAGCAGCTCTTAAAATGGTTATCGTGCTTTTTCAATTCTCAAATGATGTGCTCTCACGAATCGGTGTTATATCAATTTATTATTATTTTGCACTTGACAGTTTTTCCAGATTATCTATGGTTATCTTCTAATAAATGTTATAAGTATACAAGTGCTATGAATTATTTAAATAAACGTCCCCACTTTCAATATTATACACTTAAAATAAATATACATTTTTTTTAAATCACTTTAAATACCTACTTTTGCTCAGATTTTCAATATAAATATATTTTTGTTAAAATAAAATATATAAATGACGAGTTTATTGAGTCAAGGCAATCAATCATCAATGAGATAATAGTTACGCAAATTTGTGCCAAATGTTGGGTGAGAGGTTAAGAATTCATTTTGATAAATGAAAAACGAAAAATAAAAGTAATACTTACAAAATAGTCTAAATACTCTTAAAATACAAAATAATAATAATAATAACGAATTTATGAAAAAATACACATAAAATAATTTTTAATGAAAAATCACCAAATATTGAATCAATTGATGATGGGAGAAGAAAAAATATTCAGGACATAGAGAAACGCATGTTACATATTGAAGAGAGAAATAAGATTCTTAAGTCACTGTTAGAATGAACCTACAATGTTAAAAGTATAATGGCATCTGGTAACTGGTTCCAGAGTCTGACTAGATGGAAAGTGAACGACCACGTAAAAAAATAACAACGACGAAATTGAAATACCACAAAGTAATATCTGCTCGAGCGTAACCCAACTTTTGGATCGAATAGACCCTAAATATTTTTGGTGAGATGTTGAGTATCAAGAATGACAACATTTGTTTTTCTAATATTTGAATACAGTTTGAAACCAGAACAAAAACTCTCAGTAAATCCAGAGGACAATGTGAAGAAGAAGAGACAATGTATTGTATTGCACTTTCGTTATAAATGGTACAACCTAACTGGCTTATTGCGATCTCTAGCAACCTCTTCCAATCAACCAAAAAGTTGCTAAAGAGGCCTTATGGAAAAAACATTCTGAAATCTTTTAAAAAAAACGGAGATAAACGATGAACAGTAAATTGAAGCTCTGCGCAAGTCTGTTATTCTCTATTTTAATCCTCATTTGATTATCATTTGGAATATGTGAAGCATGTGTTTGTTTACCAAACTTAATTTTACTTTATACCTTATACTGATTTAACCCAATTACATGAAACCAAATGCATAACACAGAAAAAAAAACAGACCAAACTCTAAAACTATGAACAATTTCTACTCATGATACCATATGAGGAAGCTACTAAGTATATCAATAAGTTCAATCCAATATCTAATCACCGAGATATGAACAATATTAGTATTAGAGCTTTTGCCCAAGAAGAATACATGGGGTGACAATATATGACAGAATACGGAATTAAGTGATCAGAGATGGATATGAACGTAAGGACGATGTTTGAAGTTCGATCAAGAAGAGCACTCTAAGATGGTTTGGACATGTAGAACGTAATTATTGAAGAAATACTAACAAAACAAATATACAATGTGAATATTAGTGGAAAACGAGGCAAAAAAGAGCAAAGAAATATAGTTAAATCCAGTGAATTATATTTTGAAAGGTGGAAGTGTATAACATCGGACTAGTTTTGGTTGAATGAGAAGGTGTGTAAATCTTGAAGAGAAGGGAAACGGCGTGATGGCATATTTGTATGTCGTACAAAATAGTAATTTCGTGTACAAGTGGTGGCGTTTTGAATTTGACGCTGATAACTACCTTAATTTACGATGACGTATATAATTGTAAGGTGCATTGTAAAAAGTTGGTTAATGAACAATGGTTTGCTATTTTTCATAGTAAAGATTAACGTGTATAAACAGATGCGTTAATCTGTTCTAAGACTTAAAGAGTAATAATAGTCAAGCGTACCCGTTAAAAATGTGGAATATAATCCATATTCCCTGGAATAGAGATATCGCAGAAATCGGTTTTGGACTCGCTCAACTATTACGGAGTTCTGGGTTCCTCCTGGTTCCATATTTTTGAACCGCACTCCAGTCTATTACGAATCAGTGAATTATAAAGAAATATCATAACAGCGCTGCCATTTAATGGTCTCGTTACTAAAAAGGGGAGTTTCCTTAAACAAAAAAGACACCAAGAATCTACCATGAAGAGAATAACTATTTCAGACCACATTTAGATTGAAGTTTTAATTTTATAAACAAAAAAAAAAACTTTGAACAATAAGATAATGTCTTCCGTTATATGCACTTGTAGATTTGAATTGTTATCAAACTTGTGGGTAGTAACAAACACGATCACGTCAGGCGTCAATTTTACTGCACTGATTCAGTGTGCACGATGCTTTATGATCGAGTTGCAAACTGTATCCGCAGACGTATTAACCGCTCAGGTATGTTTGATCATTCCAATTTTACTACTGCGTCGTATATCTTTTATATCTGCACTTGGTAATGGAAGACGTTGCCGCCATCTTGCGAGTCTCTGTTGGGAGACAAGGGCTGAAAACAGATTTTTCATGAAAAACTGGTTTTCTAGTGAATGAATATTGTTAAGTTTAACATAAACTTGACTCATATTTACTTAGCACAGTATTTAGGTTTCTGAACTATTTTCCAAGGTCATTCAAATGGGGTTGAAAGTTGGTTGAAATACTTAAAGTATATTACAATACAAATTAATTTTATTTGAATATTCTGTCGTCACACCTTTTTTTCAGCAACAAAGGCATACAATCACATTAAAAAACAAAAATTTTAAATTTGAACAATCTCATTAACCATTGCGATACATTAACGAAAATCAATGAGTCTAAGAATGTTACGAGTATGAAGTGAATGAATTTTATCAAACGTTCTTAGTTCAATTTCTGGTACATATGCAATTTATAGTTTAAAAAACTGAAGAAATTGATGCTGCACTCCCTACAATCCATTTATAGTGACACCGTAGAAGATGACTAAACAGTGAAGCTGCAGTCCATCATTGTTTTAAACAATGATATGTAGAAAGCCCTTAGTGAATTTTATATAATTATTTACTTATACTCCATGCACACGCCCTGGAACAATATGCATGTTAGGATTCTATTTCAGCACCCTATACTTACCCCCTGAGCACCTATATCATATATTAAGATTATATAAAAAATAAGAACAAAATAACATATAGGAAAAAAAGATTGAGTAAGTTCATAAATTATAATATATAAATAATTTTAGTTAAGTAATAAATGTGTATATAGGTATAGCCTTGACAAATATTTGTACCATGCACCATATTACTTGAATAAAAATCAATAAATAAAAGGTTTTCCAATATTTTCAATGATTTTTTGGACTGATTGTACATGAAGGTTTTTATAAATCTGGATTTATTATTATCTTGGAGCCAAGAAGTTGCTTTTAATTAATTCTTAACACACGCTTGAGTAATCGGAGCTATTAAATGGCGCGTTATATGTTTCTTGTCATTTTTTGCATTAAAAAATATTTTGCTAAAAATATATTAGAATAACTGAAACATTAAAGCACCTTTGAGGAAATTTTACTTTCTGAAGGTCTATTTAAAAATTGTACTTTTATTATTACAATTATTTGGTGCAAAATTTTAATCATTGAAAATAAGACTTCATGATTTTTACAAAATATAAATCTTTAATTTTTTTCTCCTTTCAAAGAAAATCCGGAATTTAAAACAATTAAATCCATCAGTATTAAATGAAACCAAACTTAAATCAAATAAAAAATAAGGTAGTTTGGGATATTCTGGAGAATATTATAGAACGTTGCTTGTTATTTTACTGAGGAATAATGAAACAAGAATTTTGGCTTGTATATTTTAGTTTTTTAAATCTGCCACGATTTTATGATTCCAAATAAACTCTATACTTTAATATAATATACAATATAATGTATGAGTTTTCTATAATAAGTATTAATTCATAATTTAATTAAAACTTTCCATATCCCAGTTAGTTATAATATATAATATATGTTAATATACATTCCATTCTAAAAAATAGAAATATTATGTCATTTATAGATCATTTAAAGCGTTTAATTTGTCAGCATCTATACTTTGATTGTTTTAAACTATACGAAAACTACAAATTATATTACCACGATAAAGTTTCATATAATTTGTACTTTTAAATTACTTTTTTACCACGTTACCAAAAGAAAAGCATCACGAAATATTAGAGATATTGCCAGTAACGCATCGACAAGGTGAAAGAAGAACCAAAGGACCATGATGTAAGGAAACGAGATAGAGAAAACATTTTTGCTCGACAACAAAGTGAATTTCTGTGTAGCGGAAGTTTTACGTGTAGTAAAAAAGTAGAAAAAAAGTAATCCGAAGAGTTGCGCAACCACAGTGACTGAAACACAAGGCTGGATTAAAATTGTGTGTGGATTTGGTGGGTAGGGGAGTAGCCACAAAGCTCTTGTGTGTGGAAACGTTTCTAATGTGTATTTCATAGCCTGCTGTGCTGAAAACCAGAGGTTTTTGGATCAAGATAATATTGGACTTTCGCCAGGACGATTCGGAAAATTATTACGTATGTTAAAATACGCTTTTTCAACTAAGAGAAGCACATTTAACGAGAAAAAGTAAATTAAATAATTATTTCACTGTGATATATTTTTTTATGTGTTCAATGAACATTTTAATTCTTGTGACAAAAGGAAAAAATAAATGAGTAACGTTCAAAATCTAATAAAACATAATTCATTGTGTACCTTGACAAAATGCACCAGTCACAAATTCATTCGAAATATGTTCTTTAAATTCTAAAAAATATATAGATTACCTCTGTGACCACGTTAATAAGAAAACTGTATGTATTCCAATTCCGGCTCGCGGATTTGATTCCTTTTCATACCCAAAGTTTATTTTTAAATGTTTTGATTATTTTCTTGTAAGTCTTCTGGTTTGTTTTTAAAATACTAATGATAATAATAATAATAATAAATACAGGTTTATTGATAGCAACATAGTATGTACATAATACATTTAGACACATTTCAAGAACACATTAAAAGAAGAATACATTAAAAAACAGAAGCTATCAAAAGGTCTGGGCTCATCTAATAACACCCCCCGGCCAAGATACACCCCACAAATATAGGGCGAGCCCAGCCACGGGGACACCAGATGTTTTTCAGTCCACACCCTTGAACACGTAGAACAAGAAGATAAAAAAAACACAGAAAATAAATAGATGACAAAAAAATACATTCAAGAGAGAAGACATTAAAAGGTCCAGGCTCATCCCACAAACATTCCCCCAGCCGAAATACACCCCACCAATGTAGGGCGAGCCCGACCGCAAGCGCATCGGGGGGGCTTCCATCCCACACCCCCGCATATCTAGATTAAAGAATAAATAAAAACATAAAAAAACAAAAACGTGTGGCAGAAAACAAAATAATACGTTGCAATACACCCGGCAGGATGAACAGTTACTTATGAAAGTGTAGTTAAAAATAATAATATTGTATCTTGAGGGCAACTTTTGAAAATATACCACTTTAAACAACATCAGCCATTGAGGTTTATGAGATTTTTTTAATATGAGCTTTATTGACCATGTTCATCAATTTATGAGATTATAAATATTGAAAGGCTGAGGACGAGGCCTTTAATAAGTTTATCAAGCAGTCACATTTTGAGATATTGTAAAATGAAAAGACTTGCCCTAGCTGTCACTTAAGTCACTAGATTGAATATAACTTAGCGGTATTAAAAAAATACACCAATATCATCAATATCGCCGTTTAAGCACAAGACAATAAATCACGAGATACAAATCCACATCTTTATATAATATGAATTTATTATGAAGTATTGTCCAAATACTATGCGTATCCAGAAAGTAGGTGTACTGAGGCTCTCACGACCGGATGGATTTTATTTTCGACATGTTGGCTACACTTCCGTGTAGCCTGACCCTTCCCCTCCGCAACGAGACCGGTTCGAGGTCAGTACGTTGAGAAGTGTCGACGCGACAACACGTTTCGTGAAAAATGTCAATCCAATCTCCCGCCAAGTGCGAAATACGCGGCGTCATCCGTTATCTCGTTTGGAAGGGAAAACCTCCGGTTGAGGTTTATAATGAGGTGAAAATTGCATATGGTGATAAAGCTATAAATTGTACGAGTGTGTACAAGTGGTGTCGCGAGTTTAAAAACGGTCATGTCACACCTCTTCACCTTCAGCCAAAAAGTTCAAAACCACAATTTCAGCCAAAAAAATCATGGCATCCGTGTTTTGGGACTGTCAAGGCATAATTTTAATTGAATATATGCCTCAAGGGGAGACCATCAACTCTGCAAGATACTGTGAGACCCTAAAAAAATTGCGGAGGGCGATTCAGAACAAGAGGAGAGGCATGCTGACAAAGGGAGTCTGTCTGCTGCACGACAATTCCAGACCACACACGGCCAACTCCACGAAGGAACTGCTCGCCTCGTTTAAATGGGATGTCCTGAACCATCCCGCGCATTCCCCTGACCTAGCACCTTCAGATTACTATCTCTTTACCTCCCTGAAGCTGCACATGGGTGGAAAAAGGTTTTCAACCGACTAGGAGGTAAAGGAGGAGGTGGAGAAGTGGACGAAGGGGTTGGCGGGAAACTACTTCGAGGAAGGCATCAAAAAGTTGATACCCCGCTTCACCACCTGCATTGAGAGGAATGGCGACTATGTCGAAAAATAGCTTACATATTATGTACTACGGTAACCACGTAATTTTTTTGTTTAAATAAAAAAAATTGTAACCTACAAAAATTCAGTACACACTTACTTTCTGGATATGCCTCGTACATATTTTTTGCTTTTTGCTTATAGTGTTTAAATACCCCACTAATTAAGTAAACATAACGCCTAATTTTTAATCATGTTTTTTTTAATTGATGCAATATAAAGTCCACAAAAAATGTTAACGACAGTCGCACGTTGTAATTTATCCATCGTGGGAATACAATTGGTAACTTCATATTCCGCTAGATAGATATATTTTTTTTATGAAGATGTTGTTAAGTTCAGGAGAATTATTATCTAGTATTTCCACAGTCTAAGTCCTCATCTTAAGTAAGTATTTGTGTACATCTGTAAGCAATTTTTTTTATTTGTTCTATGATTTCTTATTTTCGTTGCCCATGAGGGAGATTTTATTTTTCTTAATCAAGTCTTGTAGTGTTAAATAAATTTAATTGATTTTATTTGATTATTTTCTGTACTCTCCATGTTGTATAATACATTGATATTTTCATGCATCATATTTTCAAATCTATATGTGTATGTATCCTGCATTGTTATTTCTTTTTCAAGTTATGTTCGTACGTTATCTTTTGTTTCATGTCAAGGACACTTATTTGTTGTTTATTTTATCACTAAATAAATATATATAAAATAGAGAAAGACATCATTTCAGTATAAGTCAACAAATCCATAAATCACATAAATGGTTCATTTATAATATTTTTTAAAGCTCCGCATTTCATTAAGACTGAGGTTTTTTTTTGTTACAAAAAGTAAAGAAGTAGCAAAATTTTTATACGATTTTTCGAAAATGAATATTTTTAGATCGTTTCCGTCTCATTCATTGATTCTTTGAAAAGTTAAAAGCATGTCTTACATGTAACTCCTAATAATTTCCATTTTATTTCATGCTAAATATAAATCACTGTTTTCTATTTTCAAAGGGAAAATATAAAAATAATTGATATACCAATTTATTAACGATTGTGTAAAGGTATAAAATAAGTTTTTATAACATCTACTTAGGACGTGCTTTGTTACATTATTTTTCATAAACAAGTCAATGTTCTCGTATCAGAGAAAACGTTTGAAATAACCATTTACATCATAAAAGGACCCGGGAGAGATATAAACAACTTTTGTATGGCAACTTTGTCACTTGTGCCGAAGGAAATTTCGTTTTTTTTTTCTTTCTTTTCGTATTATTTGCCTCTGTAAAGATTTTAAAAGCTTCAAATAAAAAAAAACAAGCCCACGTTGAAAAGGTAATTTGAGTGACATTACTATAGAGAAAACATTAAAAAAATGAAAGAGCAATAAATACCCTATTTACAGAAATTTTCCAAAAATCCAATTTTATTTTTCACAATTTTTTCTTTCCGACTTAAGATTTATCATTTGTCAGAGTTCAAAGGATTTTTTATCTATTAAATTTTACATGATTTTCAAATTGAGAACAGTAACACCAAAATCAAAGGCCTAAACGCCTCAAAGACTGTTTAAATATATTGTAAAATAAACTTTACAGAGATAAACATCTACTCGTACTTCAAAATATTTCTTATTTAATGCACTTGATTTGACCTGTTCACTTTGAATCTGATACTTGTATCGATGATTTAATGATAGAACCTCATTCGTTCGTACTGCAAAAATCAGTATCAACAAAGGATATTTGGAATTGAACGAGAACATCGTGTACTTTGATACAATTTTTCCAGTCCATTTCCAAATGTATTTTTAAGAGTTGCCATTTTAAAAACCATTTTAATTTCTCGTAATTTTCATTAAAAAAACATAAACGAAAAAAAATACTGAAAAAAAAAACAGAAACAGGAAACCTCATTTCAACCTACTGTGACATTATAAAATATATTCTCGGAATATAATATAAGGAGAAATTATTTCAACTGAAAGAAAATGGTTTTAATTTTTTTTAAATTTCATTTAAGAGTACTTTTAATCAATTTTTTACAGTTAATTTCAAAAGCATTTTACGTTTGACTTAATATCACGGCAACATATTGAAGATAAAAAAGGTTATTATTTATAAGTTTACTTCAATAAATTTGAATGACTGTGTAAAGTGACTTCCATATCTTTTTTTCACGAAAAACTTGAGATTGTGTTTTGTAAACAATATTTCTCTTTTTGTTGCTAGAATAATTTTATTATTGTAGATAAACCTAGTCCATAGAAAAATATTTATATTTATTTCTAACAATGCATGAATTTTTGAAATAACACTAAATAATTCATTATTTTAAATTTATACCTTAAACGAGGATTATTTTTTTATACCTTTTTGTTCAAAGCCTTAGTTTACTGCTATGAGAATCCCAAAAATAATCTTAGTTTTTTATGCAAAAACACCATTTACATTCATCCAAAATACTCGGTTTAAGGTAGAAAGTATTTGAATTGCGTTTTTAAATCTACCAGATTAATTTAGATTTTCTAATCCAATCATAATTTTTATTTAATGCATGAATATTTTTTTCAAAATTTTACTGAAAATCCCATAGTAGATTTTTCCTTATTTCGGTCCCTTTTAGGTCTGAAAAAAATGTATTATATGCTTGCTATTCCTCAATCAGATAGTGCTAAGATGGAAATTTTCCTAGATGTCTTTCATTTTTGTTATCAATAGAAATTTGGGTGGAAAATTTGATTATATTTGAATGATTTGAAATGAAAAAAGTTAATAAATATTATACGTTGAAATATGTCTTATAAGCATAAAAAGATAATTTAAAAGAATATATTTAAAAAAAAAACAGGGCAAACTCAAACGGTAATTTAAAATTAAATTCCATGAATATAACGGTATTTCAAAATGACATTTTGTCCTTCGAATTGACTTGAAGAACGTATTAAAATTGAATTACTTCACCAACAATCAACTTGTACTCAATCAGGCCAGGTAATCTACGCTCGAATCACCTTGATTGTATCTTGAGCAACCGTTTGATTGATGCCACGTCCTGTTTTTGAGTGCGCGTAATGAAGGGGTGGGTATAACCCCTCCTATTAATAAATGTTTCCCATCACCTTCGTGATCACTATCATCTAATACATTCTACCACTGGACAGTTGACCTCAACTCGGATACGTTTCATTCTACGAACTTATAGGAGTTTGTCTTGGAGGGATACCAGCCTTTGAATTTCGATAGATTAGGACGTTGATTAAATTTTAATTAAAATTTATTTAATTGAAAAGTTGGTTATCTCCCAACAATTGTGAATAACTTTATAATTTTTAAGCTTATTTTGATATCTTAGTAAATAGTAGAGAAATTAAAAACAAATTACTATTTTGTTGTAATTGTAACAATCACAAAATATCAGATGACACAGGATAAGTATGGTTTCGGTAGATATTCTAGTGTGGGCATAATTATGCAGTGATGTGTTATAAAAGTGGACAAGAAAAGTAATTTAAATAAAACAAAGATAACAAATATCGTAATTTGTTTAATCAAACACCGTTGATTCCACTTTATACAACGGTATAACCCTACCAGTTTCAAAGTTTTCCCCTAATCATTAGGGAAGCACAAACAAGACTTGTTTGTGCTTTTGTGATGATGTGGTAAAAACCTTGAAACGGGTAGGGTTGTACTGTTATTAAAGTGGAATAAACAGTGTTTGACGAAATAAATAATGTCTTTGAACTTCCACAGTATTAATGCCGTAACTATAAATAATATATAAAGGTAATAATGTATGGGAAATTACGTTCAGAAAATGTATTTATTAGGTCTATATAATAATGCCTTCCATTTGGTTAGACGTTTATCGTTCACCCTTGGATTTCGGGTTTGATTTCCTCTGGTATCCGAGATTGGCTTAACAAAACTTAGCATTTCGACAAGCGGCACAGTAACCGAAACTTACAACACTATAGAGCAAGTTACATATGTTACATTCTACAGTGGTTCTATATAATATCTCAATTCCGAAAACAATATTAGCTCTAAATGTTCACACGCTCCTCAACACTTCATAGTATTGAAGAATATCGTATAATTGAATAAAAAAAATGTTTCAATGCAAAAATAACTAAAACAAAAGAAAACCATCTAAAAAAATAAACATATTCAAAAAGCAAATTGTAAAACTTCTTACTCTCGAATAATAAACGTGAATAAAAGAAAAATTTTATGATTCATTTGAAAAACCACACGTTGTAAATTGTACAAGGAGATGATTAAACCCCATGGAAAATCCAGATATGATCAGGGCCAACTTAACCATTGGACTAATGGGGCTGCAGTCCTAGAACGCTACGCGCCGGAGGGTGCAGGTCCCCACCACATCACAAGAATCTTTTATATTTTACTGATTAAAGTGTCTTTGATTGTACTTTTTTTAATGAATGTAACATATGCAAATCAACTATTATTCCGAAGATAAATTTATACCAAAATTAGAGCGTAGTTTAAAAAACTCATAAATAATTGTAGTGTTGAAGCTACATTCCTAAAAGTAGCCACTGCATTAAGAGTTTTTATTATTTTTGCCCACACTAATTGTTCAGCAGAAAAGTTTTTTTTATATGTTGTAGATGATAGAAAAAACGTTCTTCATGAAGGCAGTGTGAACTAAATAAACTTCATATGATTAAATCAGATATATTGGAATGTATTGTGTACCACTATCAAAACGACATCATTTAAAAATTATAAAATGTAAATGTCGACAAACATTTAATTCGTTCGTTGATTGAGTAAATATTATATTTAAAATTACATTTAATTGTACATATATGTTTTCGACTTAATTTTCTTTAAAATTAAAAAAAAATTTTACAAAATATACTGTTAAACAAAGAACGTATTATAAATAAAAAAAATTATAAGCACCAGTCCGTTAATAATGTTAATGTGAGTTTTCTGATGTTAAAATTAAATAACATTTATTTCTAATCATGATAAAGGGCGCCTGGTATCGTTAACTAAGGGCGCTTAAATGTATTACGAAGGCCCTGGATATGGTCGAGCATATAGTAAATAGGAAAAAAAAACGAGTCACGACTACAAATACATATGTTATGTTATAAAAAAATATTATTTGTTTTATTTAATTATATTGACCTAGAAATAAAGTATTTCATAGAAAAGCTCACGTTTTCATTATATTTATTTGATAATACATCCTTAAGGCATAATATACAAGATAATGTAATAAACAATGGATATATCAATGATTATCGAAATATTGCGAGTACTGTAAACTTGTGATACATCACGGTTGAGTGTAAATTTATTTTCAGTATTTATTTTTTTTAGCCAATTTTCAAATACGCATTTACGTGAATATAATATATTACTGTATATATTATTTTTAACCTTTTGTTTTCAGCAATTGTTTTGAAATTTCCTTCGTGTTCCATGTTGAGCCTCCCTGACATTGAAAAACATTTTTGAGAAAATATTTGTATCGTTAATAATATGGACAACTTCTCAACAGCCTGAACTCATCAACCCGCTAATGTCATGTCACCAAGACTAGTGCATTCTACCAATTCCGTGTAGACCCTTGATTTTATTAATTAATATTGATAATAGAAAATTATATTTTTCTCTTCTCAGTAGATACTCCAAATAGGTAATTTTTTGGCAATTTATGATATTTGCAAGTTTCCGTTCTAATACTGCTTGGCGTAGTACTTTGGCGTTTGAGATACGATGATACAATGAGTTTTTTTCAAATGGTATTTCCAACACTTCGAGATTACTAAGTATTCTGGTATTTATGGTTCATGTCTCAACACCCTTAAGAAGTAAAACCCCTATACAGTGCTTAGTCATGCTTTGGCGTAGTTTAAAATTCAAGTTATCATTGCAGCAAACTAATCTCTTCTTGAAAAGTCCAGCACTTGTTTATTTAATTCGATATTTAACTTCACTATCTAGGCTAAAGTCATGAGGTAACTTAGATTTTTAAAATATATCATTAACCTTTAACTTTTAAACAAATTACCTATTATATGGTACATTTTAAGTCAAGTTCTATAAACTTTTCTTATTTGTTACAGATTTGATAACGTTTTAGATATAAAAAAATGTTAGCTAGAATTGAATACGAAATATGTATTCTTATGACCTTATAAATTAAAAAATCGACCTTTATTCAACTGATAAAATCTCCGACAAAACAAGTTTGATTTTTCTCCCCTTGTTTCATGACCCTCGATTCGATCCAAAGGTTGAATTCAGGTTGAGTGGAAATGATCATTTGTAGCTTGTCCAAATATTTCGTGATGAATTCCAAATGTTTCTTAGAACTAATTTTGTAAATTAACAAATCAAAGTGATTTATTTTTTTGATTTCATGCTTATCCTTAAAAAAATATTACATTTGATTATATTTTGTGAAATTATAATAATTTTAATATATCCACGACAATTTAATATGTTTTTCCTCAACATAAAAAAAATAGATGGCGAGGACAGTTTGAAAACCGTCTATCACAATGATAGTGAAATTTTAATTGTCTCACGTGTAGTTTTTTAGAAAAAAAACGAAGATCTGCGTATTACACCAACATACGTATGCGTAATGAGTACTTTAACGCCAATGACGATGTAGATAAATTAGATAAGCGCGGTTGAAATAGAATATGCTTGTGAAAGTACATAATGTGTACTTTCACAATATGTATACTCGTATTATATTGTTATAACATAGAGAGAAAGATTGACACTAAGATACAAGAATACTATCTATCCAATAACAACTTTTCAGCATTATGCTCAACTATCTTAACAATATAAACATTCTGATGAGCACTTTTCCACATGTAAAAATCTAATAAGTACTTTTCTTATTAATTCGTAGTATTTTCTAAAAATAATTATACAGATAATAACATTTCATATTTCAACTAGGTGTCGGCAATTTTACTTGACTAGCAATAAGCCGCGATGAAAGATCTGATGGACTTGTATATAAAATTCAGAGTTAATTTAAGACAGCCGCTATTCCAGCATATGTTTAAAATATAAGTTTCAAGGTTAAAAAGAAGAAAGGAAAAATTTCCGTGGTCTAGTTGATACGACGCCCGTTCTTTTATTCCAGGGTAGTGGGTTTGATTCCTGTTGGTGCCCATTATTTTAAAAAACAAAGCTCCAATCTTGTTTTTACTAAAGGAATATTTCTGGTTGATAAAAATAGATTTCTGCATAAAAATAAACCCGTCAGGTGGTATACCTATATTTAACGAAAATGTAATACATAACAAGTTAGAAACTCAATCCTTGAAAACTATAGACGACTGATAGAAATTTTCTTAAATAACCGAAGAGCTAAAAGTCTGTTAACATTTAATATATAAATAAACAAAAATTGCTACACAAATATCTTTGTATACAATGATAATGTATCTAATTGAACTGATCAAAATGGACCTCAAAAACCAGGATGCTGAAGGAAGATTGCGTTTACGTTGGAGAGAGTCTCCTGGGATAAAACCGCAGTTCATAGCAATGCCTTGAAGGAACAAAGCCAAGATACAGATGCCTGAATGAAAGTTGTGAGATCGACCGTAGATCTTCTAGGTCCTTAACCTCTGCTGAGTTAACTATTAAGAATATTTTATTTTATTAAAAAGAATGATATGTACACATTACAACGTGGTGCGTTAATCAATTTCAATAAATTAACTAGAGAAAGTTTTAAAGATTTTTTTTGCAAATATAATGAAAAAACTGCACAAGACGGCAAACCTTTTTTTGTGTTATTAAAAAAAATTTTTTTTAATATATTGACTAGTTACATTTAAACTCTCAGTTAAAATACACTGTATTTATCCCGTATGGAAAAGTAATCTAATTGAGCGTTGATATTTTGTGGTAGTATAAATGCGCTTCCCATTCAATTTTATTTTGTGAATTCTACATTCACTTTATACTCATATTATTTATTTATTTAACACTTTTATTAATATAAGTCTAGATAAATTATAACTTGAAAGCAATTGGTTTCCAATCAAACAGCTGGTGTTTCCAATCTAATTGGTGTCCATTACCGTGTTTTAACGTATTTGAAAACAAAAAATTAAAAGAAATTAAAATAAAAAATAAATCTTGAGAATTATAGAGATAAGAATAGGAATTGTATGGAAATTAGGGGGGAAGAATATTTTGAGACAAAAAATGCTTTTTTAGTTAGTTCTTAAATATCGATTAGAATGTAGCACATCAAATTTAGCCAGGAAGAACGTTTATAGTCAAGCCGAGTGAGTTGCAAAATATGATGTGTGATGTCTTGATATATAAAGGATTCTACCTTCACCAGATCAGAGGGACAGTCCATGCTCAAAAAGAAAATTGAATTTTTTCACGCAGGACAGCGTGGATTATCAAACACGCCAAAGAAGGTTGTCAGAACGCGGAGATTTATTCGCTGTCTTAACATATATTAAACCATTGGAGTCTGTATGACATATTAAGATATGTTATAATATTTTTCAGAATAAAAATATATCAAATATAAACATTTATATATAGCTCAGTTCGATCCAACCACAAACCACGATATTAAGAGGGACACAATAAATATCCATTCAGCGCGATCTACACTAGAAGATCGAAACCTTCTTTATTTTTTTATAAGCGTAACGGAAAAAAGACTGCTCAAAGAAACTCTTCCGGCGGTGACACATCTGAATGTAAAAAAAACTGTAGCGACGACGGACTTAAGATTCAATATCATGGGAGATAGAAAATGACTCGCAATGCAGTAAACATAATTATAAAGCGGCTTAAGGTCTGAAGTTCAAACATCTTAAACTAGTTGCGAGTACTTTTTCAGAAAATTTACAAATGCAACAAAACTATCATTTGACGACACTAGATCAGAGAAACCAATCGGTCCTTAAATGAACAGACGTAACACTGAGTGAAAATTCCTTCAGAAATTGTTGACTCGAATATCATCGCTGTACCACAGAATGTGATCAGCAGATTGATTCAGATACCGCAAAAAATACAACAGGGCGAAGGGACAAGATTTAAGCAAAAGAGCTTTCCATTAAAGCTCTCATGGCTAGAGAGAAATTGGGTAATGCAATAGCTTAGGTGCATCCACGAGGAGCCGAGATGCGTTGATGCAAGAAAAATAATTAAATGTCTGTCTTCCCACGAGGGATGACGATCATCGGAGTTGCCAATTGACAACTGGATCTCTAGCTCTAGGCATGTTTTAATAAAGACGTGATGGGTCATCCGTGACAAATCCTATCCCATCGTCATCCCTGGCATTTAAATATAAAAGGTAAGTAATTTTTTTTTATTGTATGAGTAAATGCATTTTTCTAATTGTATTACACTATTTTGTAAACAAATAAACCTTGCAAACTTATTAGCATGAGATAATTTTTTCCAACAAATCGGAAAAAAATTCAAACATGTTTTTAAATTGTCACCTTTTCCGTTAAAACCTAAAATAAAAGCGGTTATGAAAACTAGATTAAGCTTGTACAATGTTTTCTCAATGTCCACAGTTAATACGTTTTGAACTCTTAACGAGTCCGATTGTTCTAGTTCGAGAAAGCGATAACATCATTAAATTAATCTATGTTTGAACTTCAAAGGAAACTACCATACGAGTATACCGATATTTCAATGCTTTTAAGTTTACCCGAAGTTACAACTTTGCTCGAGGTCACGTACTCAAAAAACGTTGTCGAAGCTAACTTGCGTAAAGAATAAAACACGTGGGAAATTCCTAAAAAATAAATAAACCTAAAACAAAAATCTCTTATCTCGGGTTAAATTTGATTTGATAAAATAAATGTATAAAAACTTTTTTATATACAATTATTTATACTTTTTTGTACCAAAAACAACACATGTTTTAAAATAGAGAATTTATTTAGAAACTTAAAATAATTGGCCGCATACCAAAGAAAACGATTAAGATGACAAAGGAGCATTAAAATTGATCGGCCAAGTTAAACAAATATATAATGAAATATTTACAAAAACATCTATACGAGTTTGGGAAGACATAGTAAAATCGTGACATGGTCAAATTAATCAAATTGTGTTGAATTAGTGGAAAACCTTAACAATAGAAGAATATGTATGACGAGGTATATGAGTTGTGTGCCACAATGAAATGAAGTTGAGATCGGTTCTCCCTGCCCTCCCAAATAGATATATGGCATGATAGTGATGATAATGATAAAGCGTTATTTTTACTCGATGTCTTTACCACTTACATTTGGAAATTTACGTTGACTAACGCCTCCTGTTGATCATATTAGTTCTTTTATAGCTTTCAAATATAATATCTTTCATTTACAGTGGGTAGATTAAACTATGATAAATTTGTATTTTTGACGCCATTCACATTAATTCATTAAATAATAGATGTCCATTAATTCATTATATCATGTATTTTTGTGTTAACAATTTTACACACAATATTTTTTCGAGTTTATTTCGATATTTATACCAGAACTATGATTTCATCAAAAATACTATGTTCATCCAGAGATCTCTATTTCTTCTCAAAAGATACTCGATAATTCATCTCATTAAAGAATTTAAGCATCTTATCTTATAATGTGAACTTGTGATCTAATGTCTGCTGAAATTTTAGAGTATAGTTTCTTGACCGAAGGACAACTAAAATATTTAGTTATGCAAATAAATATTGCTACATTACATGCATACGACATTTGTTATTCCCCTCCACTGATCCGAAGATCCTCCGAAATACTTAATTTATGAACTCCTACACACATCATTCCTGCTTTTGCATATGATATGTGCCGAGTATCTACAAGCTTAAACACATGGTTAAATATTTTGAATTAATTATCCCTAGTAATCTATTTCGTGCTTTCAAAAGATATATGTGTATGAAGCATTATGGAAGCATCGAAAAGTTTTCGGTATCAGTAGAAATGGGAGTGGTATTAAGGGTATTGAACTATTGCCGCATGGATTATTAATAAACAAAACTTTTGAAGACATTCTACAGTAACAACATTTTTAGCATAAAACCTCGTAAATGTGTCAGAAATTTGAAATAAAGAGGAGCGTGACAGTGTAACAATATTTATATCAAACTCTATATTTTTACTTAAAAGGATGTCTCTCGATTATTAAATTAAATTATTGAGGGAAGAGCAAGCCGATAACTGAAACATGTGGAAAAATATATTTAAAGCTTGTTCACGACCAAGCTTGAATAGTCAACCTGCTTAGGAAGCAACTACAAAGAAAGCAAGGACCCGAAGAATTCTGCCCATGTTATCAGCGGATGTGGGGGAAGATGCAGGTCTAGGATTGAACTAGACTATTATCTAGTAGACAGAAGGAGACAATAATTATATCCACAGTTGTAATAAAAAAGACTACTAACGGCGAAGCAGAGACGGTAATCATCATCGTATAAATTTGATATAAGTTATAAAAAAGTAAACTTAGAATTCTTAGTTTATCACTAAGTGAATATATCGCTCAATATGAATAAAGTTAAATTTAAAAAAAATGATATTTATAACAACTTATGTTAGATGAAACACAGTGTATCCAGATTTTTGCAATGAATTGTACTATTTTTTGTCCTTCCTGTTTATTTCCAAGTATGGTGGTTACGACGTTTCGCTGAAAAAGTTAAAATATAAATTGAACATAAGTTTATAATTTGAAATTAGCTTTACAAAAATATATTTTTCAGAAATGTACATTGTATATTAAACCATTTCGAAACGGAGACTTCGCTAACATTTGGCATTTAAGATCGTTCGCAAATTACTTTAACTTCAAGCGCAAAACAATCGCTTTGAAAACATTTTTAAAAATGAGTAAGCAAAACTCTTTAATCCCCGTCCGTCCCCTGTGTCCCTAATGACCGCCAGGATAAAGGATTGGTGATCGCCAGGACCGGATCTGGGCTAGGGTGGGGCCGAGGAACGCATTCCTTGGGTGATTAATCTACAAGAGTCCTTATCACTGGCCACCATGTTTTGCTGTGACCAAATATCACGATCTAAAATTGTTACCTCTTGAATGTATTAATTTGTCTCTAATACAAGACAAGAGAAAACTTTCTTTTTCCCTTTACTCAAAATTATGCTTTAAAATAACAAAATTGTGAAGAAAAAATATTTTAAAATATGGACGAAAGAATAAACGAGTTCTGTGGCTTTGTTGGTAAGCCGTCTGAATTCCAGTTTGGGAGTTGCGAGTTCAACTCCATTGGTACATATATTAAAAAAAAAGAGTTCAAGCCTGATTTTCCTTTAAGTCTTGTTTAACATCTTAATATTTAGTTAGAAGAGATTGCCACATGACAATATTACCACTGTATGTAACGAGAGTTTTTTATAACATTAGACAAGAAACATACAATTCCACTTGTACCTACTATAAAAAATTAATTTCGACTACATATTTAGAAAATATAAACAGAATACTATTCAACTTATCGAATTCACAGAAATAATAATAAGAATGTTTATTTAACAGGGATCTAACCCATCAAGCATATTTTTTTACTGTTTTGTATTTAAAGAAAGCAAAGATCTATTTTCTATATCATATGTTAACGTATCAAGCCGGTATGTTCCATACAAGTCCATACAAAGAGAAATGCCATAATACAGCCATGCCATGATATCCTCGAAATAAGTAAAACATAGGTTTGATCCTTTTGCATAAATACGTAAAAATTTTCTTAGAAATTATGTTAACAAACAAAAAATGTTTTCCAAAAAAATGCTTTTAAACGAAAATTTTGAAAAATTTTCTAGTTATTTAATTTCCCAGAAAGTGTAAAATCATTTTTTGAAAACAGAATAATTCTTTTTTTTTTTATTTTATTTTTTACCACATATACAATACAACCCACCTTTTATCCTTCTTTTGTAAGATAATCTTCTCTTTCTCAATGCATAATATTTATAAAAGAAACAAACCAATCTATGTTATAGAATATTGTACAGTTTGAAAAAACAAGGGTGAGAAAAAAATAAGGGGAAAATAATATATAGTAATAGAAATTGATCAAATGGTGTGAGAAGAGGATAACGGAGTATGTTCAACAATGGTCTCTAATTTATATCTTATGGAGAGTTAATTATACGTTATATTATTATTTACACTAACATATTTTTATTACTATTTCAATCACCACCCCCCCCCCCAACCCCCCACCCCCCCCCCGCCAGAAAACCCCAAAACGCCTCGAATCACTAACTCGCTTACCAAAGAATTTAGCATGTCTAGATAATATTAGGTCCTTACATATGAAATTGGCGTTTTGCCGTACTGGCAACTTTGATCTCAAATATCTTCTCTTTGGTTAGGAATTCCAAATTAAAATTTATACAGCTATTTACTCAAGTATTTGTGTTTCGAAAATTATAATTCATTTGTTTTTTCCTCAATTGTTTTTTTTTCTTTGCGTCACTCAGTTTACAAAATGGAAAACTTGAAATATCGCGTTATTTACGAGTACGAGTTCCACCGTGGCACCAGTGCTGCAGAAACGGCTCGAAGGATTAATGATGTGTATGGCGACGGTGCCGCAAAAGAAAACACAGTGCGTTTTTGGTTCCAACGTTTTCGTTCTGGAAATTTCGACCTGCAGAACAAGCCCCGTGGAGAAAGTTGATAATGAAGAATTGAAGGCTATTGTGGAAGCGGATCCATCGCAAACCACGTCCGAGTTAGCTGCAGGCTGCGGTGTTAGTGATAAAACTGTTTTAATCCACTTGAAGCAAATTGGGAAGGTGAAAAAGCTTGAAAGGTGGGTACCTCACGAATTGAGTGAAGCAAATCAACAAACGCGCGTTGACTGCTGCGTTGCATTACTCAACCGGCACAATAATGAAGGGATTTTGAATCGAATCATTACCTGTGATGAAAAGTGGATCCTGTATGATAATCGGAAGCGCTCATCGCAATGGCTGAACCCTGCCGAACCAGCCGAACCATGCCCCAAGCGAAAATTGACTCCAAAAAAGTTACTTGTGAGCGTTTGGTGGACTAGTGCTGGTGTCGTTCACTACAGCTTTCTTAAATCTGGCCAGACGATTACGGCAGATGTCTATTGTCAGCAACTGCAAACCATGATGGAAAAGCTAGCTGCTAAACAACCGAGGCTGGTTAATCGCTCTAGGCCACTGCTGCTTCATGATAACGCTAGACCACACACTGCACAACAGACGGCTACCAAATTAGAAGAGCTTCAATTGGAATGTCTAAGACATCCACCGTACTCTCCGGACCTTGCCCCAACAGATTACTATTTTTTTCGAAATTTGGATAACTTCTTGCAAGGGAAAAAATTCAACTCCGATGGGGCAGTCCAAACCGACTTCAAAGATTTTATTGATTCCCGTCCGAATGGTTTTTTTAGTAAAGGGATCGATGAACTACCTATGAGATGGCAAAAGTGCATAGATATCAATGGTACATACTTTGATTAAATAAATATATTATATTAAAAAAAAAACCAACTTTATGTCCCTCCCAAACAAAACGCCAATTTCATATGTAAGGACCTAATATTTCAACCTTCTTTTTCATTCAAGTTCCTCTCCTCTTCGGAGATTGGTAACCATCCTTTAAGACAGCAGCGCTGAACCAATATATGAAACCACTCCCGTGAATTCTTCAATCTGGAGAATCTCGCATCTTCTTCCTGCACGTCTGCCCTGAATTTTGTTCTACGATATAAGTTGACATACATACTACCATCACGCCGTCTCACTGTCAGAGTAGGCAGACATTTAACTTTGCCCTCTTTTACATCCATATACTTTTTCTTACAGCTTCTATGATTTCTATACATTTTTATTTTCATTCTTTCAAAATATCATGCATTTGAATCAACCATATTTTTCTTGGCCTTTCTCTACCGTGACATCCCCTATTAATTCAATGTATATTTAGTTTGCCAATATTTCTTAATTCATTGGCTCCACCACCCCAAACCATCTCAGAGTGTCTTCTTAACCTCGCTTAACACTTGACGGATCTCATATTATTCTCCTCGCAATATATGTCCAAAGAACTCTCTTTTTCTCATTTTATGGTGAATAATGCTGATCTCTATTTATTCTTCCTTTTCAATATATCATAATTATGAACTTAGTCAACCCATAAGACTCAGCATTTTTTTGATATATAATATTTAATATTCATATGACATAACAGTCCTACGAAACCACGAGAACGGCTAAAAATTTACGTGAGATACTGGAATAATCAATTTCAAAATATCCTTTGTCCTCGCATGAAAGGTCACCCCACAATACACTTGTATTGTAACCACTAGGACTTGCATCCCTCAACCTCAGGAATGGGCGGTTTCCTCAATTCTGAATGCTACATTATTCACGGGACAAAATGATGTGGGCGCCTATCTACCGGTACCGGCTGAATTATTCATTTTTGCTACCGATAACAATGATATACCTACTCAATTGATTTAATACGAAATAATCATTTTAACTAGAAATTACAAATATTACATTGTAGGTATTATAAATTTAAAAATTAATCATTATTCTTTATATTTGAACTTCATGAAAAATATAAAAATTCAATTTAAAAAAAAATTTACAGAAACATTTTCGACAAAATAAAATCACAGCGCCATTTAGTAAGTCGACCAACCTTAATGGTAATTCAATCAAACTTAGTCTCTACTTGAGTGAGAATCAAACACAAAATAAAATAAAAATGAATAAAAAACCTAACAAATGAACTTCCTTTGCCTAGTTGATAAGACGCTGTCTTTCAATCCGAAGGTAATGAGGTAGTCATTTTTTTTAACTGTTTCATACTGGTTTTCATATGCGGCCTATTTAACATCTTTCTGGTTGGCTGGAAAAGATTGTCACGTGGCATTTATCTAACGAGGTGGTTCAGTTCAATACAAATTACGCTTTTCTTATGAAAAAACAATTTAAAAATAAATTCAATGTGATATCGGCTTTTGTTTTTATTTAGGAATTTTATAAACCCGTCAATCAACAAACGTTAATTTTAATTATACAAACTATCATCTCTAGTCTAGTGGTATAACACTTCTGCACCTGGAAGTATCGGATTCGATTCATCACAAGTTTATTTGAAATGAAATCATAATTTCTTATAGAAATTTGATTGTAATAAATTGAACTGCAGTTAAATATATATTGTATTCTTGCTTCGCAATGCTGATAGCAAAAACCGTTATTTGATATCAAACAGGATTATAAATCCTCAATCCAGAAACTTCCGCAATTTTTCTAGTTTTCTTATATAATATCCTTCGGAATTGACAAAAAGGTTTTAAAAACTTGTTATAAGAGACATCTATATCAAAGAACTTCATTGTGATTTTGTTATCTAGGGTGGTTTTTTTTAATGTTTGATCCAGTGCAATAATTCAGTGCAACTAACTACAAATCAATTTGGCGAGTCACCTATTCTTCTTAATTATCTGTGAGGAGATATGTTCTAAACACCTAAATATGTTCAGTTCCAAATCTGAAGAATATTTTAGTTATTCAAGTAAGTATATACCATAATACAAAAATCAATAACTACGCCATCCAATAATACTAAATATAAGTGTAGACTATTCAACTAATCAAGGATTTATTGATGAGTAATTTACTAATAATTCATGAGTAGATCTACTCCCCTCACAAGAAATCTTGTGGCAGTATTTAATATGAATTCAAAATTTATCAAATATTATTTATTGGCGCTTAACTATACAAGATACAATCTATGAACTTTCAACCTAAGAAAAAATATTAGTTTTGTTGAACACGTTACTTTAAAGAGCCCTTAAAATATCTCTTAACGCGCTATACACATATAAATTGTCCTATTTTTACTATTATTGCTTGCGTCGAGGTCATAAAGTTATTCGAACATACAAAGATAGCAAACAAAAAACTATATGGAAACAAAGTAAAAAACAAAACATTTTAAGATGTTATCAATGACTTAAAAAGAGAATCGGGAATTAGAAAATAAGAATGGAATGGGGAATAAGAAAAAGCATGACAATTTTTATTACACTGTTCGAAGCAAATAAATTAAAACAGGCCTCTGATGGCTGGTTTCACAGTCTGATGGCACGGTCAGTTAATTAATTTTAGAAGAATCCATAAACTAGAAATACCAAAAAGGTAAAATCGGATTGAACATAGTACCAGCTATTATCATGAAGACGTTAAACATTTTCAGCAACATATGAGTATGTAGGGTCAGCGAAACTTGTAGGTACTATACGAGTACAAAGTGACAATATGTACATGCATTTGTTAACGGTAACTTATATTTAGTGTTTCCGATGTGATTTGATATTATGTAATACTCGTACTAGTATTGTGAATATATTTTTTAAAATACGTTTTTCACTTATTAATACGATATCGTCTGCAAATAGTAGGATCTATTGGAGACTGTTCATTAACTGGTTAGTTAAATAGTCCATGACTAAGATGAACTGTAGCGGACTGAGTACCAATCCTTGATGTACCCACACTTTTACAGGAAATTCTGGTGAAGTTCCCGAAGTGCACCTCACTTGCGTTTTCACGTTATCATACATGTCCTGGATGGCAAGTACATACTTTTCTGGCACACTATGTGCTCTAAGTGCTGCCCAAATTAGGCTTCTAGGGACCCTGTCAAATGCCTTTTTAAGATCGATGAAGACCATATGAATGTCTTTTTTGGCATCACGGTGTTTTTCGGCAAGGAGTCTAACGGTTTGAATGTCGTCTACTGTTGATTTTCCCGATACGAAGCCACACTGGTTGTCATGTATTTCCACCAAATTGTATCGGAAGATATGTGTATTGTTTCTATATACAACGAAAGTGTAATACATTACAAAGCATACGCACAGTAAGACCCGGAAACAACAAATGTAATCTGATTTTTCTCAGTCAGAAACTGCTCTTTAAATAAAATTGAACACTTCAATCGATTTCTGTCAGAAATTGGTCTTGAAATAAAGATGTACACTATAATTGCCATCGATGAGTTTTGGATTGTGATATACCTATAACTGGGGTAAATAAGGGTTCTAAATACAAATATATATTTTTGAAATAATGGTTTATAACAATAAATAATACTCGAACAATAATAAAAATAAACAAGACGAAAAGAATTTAAAGGAATATCGCAGAAAATTCCAGTGGTCTTGATCGTAAATTTACATCACAAATGTTTACGTGACAGATTTAATTTACCTAATGCCATATCTTTACTATGTCCCATTTCCATATGTCCAATGAATGTAATGTTTTTTTATATTATATAAATAATTTTCCACGTATAGATTAACTGTAATTTCTTTAAAACTTTATCAGGTAAAGCTTTACATTGTCTAAATATTAATGTTTTCTTTAAATTACCTTTGAAATATATGGCGTTAAGTAGCAGTCACCGTGTATATACTCGTATTATACATATTTTATCAGTTTGTGTATCAGTACAAATAATATGGCCCCAGTTTCTCATAGGAAGAAGTTGAGGCAGCCCCAGCTCAGTTAGGTGGCGTGTGACAGTAGCAGAATCCTAACTTCCTCGGACTCATTCGATAAACTTCAAACAGCTTCTTGTTAACGAGCTTGCAACGGAAACTGAGCCAACTTCCAACATAGATTATTTTTCACTTAACTCTATAGTTTGCGTAACTTCGTGTAATTTAGATTCCTGAGTTGATGTTTGCTTGTTTATCATTCAGGGTCCTTTTAATTTTCCTCCTTGTTAATGTCAAATTTATCACATCTCACGCAACTTTAATTGCCAGGACCCGAAAAGTTTGAAATTGTCCTTCGTACTTTATTTTCTCATACTTAAAAGCCGTTTAAATATTCTTAAGTCCCACATATTGTATTATATTACACTTCGTTGTATAAAGTACAACATGACGGGGTTGTTGGAATATGGCAACATCTTCTTACTAACCTGAAACATTTCTAAAAGGCCTCAACTAAAAAAAAACTGGATACCTAAGGGAATCGAACTCACAATCTCCGGGTTAAATGACAGATTACTTAATAACTAAGCCATGGATGTCGTCATTTTCTTGACGTGATTCCTATATAAAAAGCTACTCTCAACCAGAGATCGCCTTCCGGCTATTCATTTCACTTTTTATCATTCTTCATGCCATCCTGTAAGGTTCATGCCGTTGGGCTCTGAAATCAGCTACCGACTAACTTTAGACTCAAACCATCGTTTATGAACTTTAAACAGCGACTTGAAAAACATTTGATTTTTCTTGAGTTAAAATTATGTTTTTCCTGGGTGATAGTTTTATTTTTTCTAATAATCTATGCATAAATATTTGATATATATATTTTTACCATAATTCTGTATTTTCTTTCGTTTTTTTTTTGTTTTGTATCTAAGCTTTTTATACTAATACTGCATTTTATACTGATTTGTTTTAACATTCAAAGTCAATTTGAATGATTATTTGGGAAAAAGTTATTCGGCAATGAACCCGCCAAAATTTACACTGTATAATAAATTGTACAACAAATTATTTAACTAAAATAGAAAATTATAAGAAAGACATTTAATTTCTTTGAATTGATACAAAGTTGGCACACGAAGTACGCTCATAGCTAGATCTCATAACTTATCAAACTTATGAGAATTTTTGAGGAAGGAATTAAATTATTATCAACAATCGGTAAAAAGTATCAACCAATTCTTCATGTTTATGTGCCTCCAGAAATGTACAGACAAGAGCTTTGTTTACTGAAGGCACGAAAAATTGTATTTCTTAATTAAATAACACTTTTTATTGTATACATTACAACCTGGCGGGAATTCTTAATATTATTTTAAATCTGGGCATCAACGGAAATCGAAACTGCAACTCTCACGTTGAAAAACCGGCGTCTTATCTACTAAAACACGAAAGTAGTTGACAAAATGACAGGCAAAAAACCCAGATACATATAAGTTGATTATTCACTTAAAATTATATGGTTTTTGCATTTCTTGTTTTGACTCACATTTTGTACATTTGCCTTATCAATAAATTTAATAAATAATATAATTATAGCGGTTTATCAAGATTTTAGTTCCAAATTTCAAAAAATTATAAATTATATAATTATAGCGGTTTATTGGGATTTTAGTTCAAAATTTAATAAATAATACAATTATAGTGCTTTATCAGGATTTTTGTTCAAAATATAATAATCTGATAAATAATTTAATTATAGCGGTTTATAAGGATTTTAGTTCAAAATTTAAAATTCATTGTTAATGACTAAAAAAAAACCTGGGAAACAAAATTGAAAACATGACGAAGCTACATAATGCAAACATAGCTATACGCCTTTACGAGTATAGATAGTCAGAAACAACAAACGGTTGCGTGTTTTCCAGAAATACTTTATACGCTAAATATCCGGAGTTTTCACGGTAACAAATGAAACGAGAGCAAACATAACACTTTTAGCTGTACAGCTCACTGAAAGGGATGAATTTAGAGGCAACTACAGTACATAATTAGTGATAATCTAGCGCTCAAAGAAACGAGGTAGCCTTATTAGATTTTCGAGTGACTGGATACATCCACTTGTTTCATTTGGTCTTATAAATTTAAAATTTGTATTTTGTGGCTCGTTTTTTTTAATACATCATTGACAATTTAAGAATAAATTGTTTAAGTCAAATTTGCTGACGAATGTTATTCGAATCAATTTTGACAACGATTTTTATTGTAATTTCTTTTCGTTGGATAGTATTTTTTTCATGAATTACGATGCTTTCATTTCGGTTTATATTAACCAACACAAATTTTATGAAAATGCAATGGGTGTTTGACACTGTGAAACTGGGAGTAGGATATTCAGTCACTAAATAGGCAAAAGTCCTAGAAGGAGAGCAATAGAGGAATCTGTGTCGATCCCTCATTGTTCTCCAGAAATAATAATAAGGGAGGACGAGAGCGACAGGAGGTTGGGATACGAAGTGTACTAATTTATTTATAGAAGTACGAAACGGGGATTTCTTGTACTGTACATTACTTTACATTCTGTTTCCTGATGACCTCTGTGGTCTTGTTAGTAAAACACTAGACATCGGATTCGGTTTCCAATAGCACCTGCATGAATTAAAAATAACTATTTATAATATTATTATTTAATTTCCAATTTCAATCGTATCGACATCACCAGATCTACATCGTATCAGCCGAGAAAGATGCAACTGTGATGGCATCGGGTCTTTCTTTCTGCATGCCTTTTTCCGAACAGCTAAAGGGGCATAGTGGCCAAACCATCTGGTACGACATTGTTTAAATGTCACCATACATGCACAGTGGGAGATCCTCTCCACAAATTCTCAATCTAAAGAGATTTTTTGTATCTATCCATCTGGGTGCGTAGACGATTAAGAGATCTCCATACGGCTCATGGAAGGGGATGTTCCACCGGCAGGCACTTTGACGGCTGCGTCCATAAAAATAGGTTTTCAGTTCCAGCTTTCCAAGAATCAACACGATCACACCATCTCAAAGTGTTCTTTATGTTACTCATCACATTCATCCCTTATCACTTCATTCCGTATTTTGTCATACACTGTCACCCAATGTATTCTTCTATTTAATTTATTCGGCTCTTTTCCGCCTTTTTCCATGTTCACGTTTTACTTTCATTGTTCAAAATTGGTTGAATAATGTTTTTGTTAAATAATATCTTAACAAATTTTAATACTGTCGGGTTCAAGTTTTGAAATTGAACGAATTGTAACAAGGATATTTCTAGTATCTAATTTTGGGTACATAATCGATACAATATGTGAGAGCATGTATATATGTACTTAATCTTAATAAACTGAATATTAAAACATGTAATACAAAATTATCCCGTGATGCGTAGCTATTCAAAACATGTTTAGGAGCTTTGCCAACAAAAGGTACGTAATAGGTTGATGTGAATGATCGATAATCTGCTGCTTACTTACATTGAATTAATGTATTCAGATTATTGAACTTAGAGAATTCACTCTGTAGAATATTTCACAATGAAATCCTGTCCGTAGACAATTAAAATAACGTATTACAGTTTCATTATAAAATCAAAATAACATAATTTATAATTTTTTTTTATTATTCGTTTTTTTAACATGGTAAGGAAAAATATTAGAATAAACTTAAAAAAAGTAACAGGTCAAAAATATATATTTCGATACGATAGGCTATTGTTCCTTGTAATCAAGAATGATTGATAGATATCTTGATTATGAGATAAGCCTGTGCTTGTTTTAGTTAATTATGTGCAAGCTGTTGTTCACGGTCTGTCCAATGGGAATGGTGACTGATTTTACTTTCGTGTAACAACCAGCGCTATCTGTGGATGAATAAATTAATTAACTAGCGACACATTTCGACTATCTTCCGTAAAAGTTTCAAAGCCCTAGCATCACTGGTTTATTCGTAATAACGTTACAATTGAAATTACCTTCTGAGTCTCGGTCGGGAAATGAACAATGGAGCACCGTGCCAGCTGTTTTTTTTTAATTGGGTAAAAGTGCCACAGAAACTTTTGAAATGATTCAAACTGTTTATGGTAGTGAAGTAATGAATCATACGAACGTATTTAAGTGGTCTGCAATATTTCGTGATGGTAGAGAGAGCTGATCTACGGCCTGGACCATAATTGGCAGTTCGAATACAAGAAAATGTTCAAAAAGTGGATGAAAATCTTCGAAAAGATCGTTGTGCGTTTACTAAATTCATCGAAGAGCTCACTGGAATTCCTAAATCTACAGTCCATATAATTTTAACGGAAAATTTGGGCAAACAATAGGCCACACACTGACTAGCGATCAAAAAGCTTGCAGAGTAGAGCACTACAGAGATATGAAAAGAGTGGCAGATATGGATCCAGGTGGCTGGTACGAATCCAGGCAATTCTGAAAAATGAGTTTCAAGAGTGCTTCCGAAAATTTTAGAACCGCTTCCAGTATTGTATTGACTACAAGGAGTGTATTTTGAATAAAAAGTAATGTAAACTAAAAATAAACAATGTCTTGTATTTCATTTCCCGTCAGTTACCTTTCGCATTAGACAGATAGTGTATGTAAAAAAAGTGATTTGAATATTATTTTATTCTTAATATTTTCAACTTTAGGGCATTTAATAATTATTTGAAATAAAAATATTTTTCTTTTTGTTCGGTATAATTTGTTGTTGAAATTTATTTTTGTCAAATACACGAAAAATTTATCATATTTTGTATTTTAGCATATTTGGAACCTGAAAAACAGCTTTACAAACATTAACCTTTATACAGAAAGATTTCTAAAAAAACATGTTCAATATTAAATTTTAACAAAAAATATTGAATTTATGAAAAAAAACTAATTTTATAATTATACCTTTAGAAAAATGTTTCTAGAACACATGAAATCTAATTCAATATACGTTAGGTTAAAAAGTTCCTTGAAGACAAAAAAAAAGGTGACGGTAAATTTCATCTCTCAGGGTTGAGGGTAAAAATGAATCAGAACAAAATAAAACAAAACTACACAAGGTTAATTTAAACAAAACTTACCGAAGTTATTTCCAGTGTTGGCCAAAGCCAAGAGGCAGCAGAAGATAATTATTTGCGCCAGTGTCATGTTGATTTTCTCATAAAAGTAGCACCCGGGATTTCATTTGGAAGCTGCAAAAAGGGAAAATATTCCATTATAATATATAACATTATACTGTTTTGCTTTACGTTCAAGAAAAAAATGTCAGCTCTAAAATAACTCGCGAAGCGGAGATATTTCGAGTAAAAATAATAATATAATTATCTTTTATAACTGAATCACGCATTTTCGAAGGATTTTTAAAATTTAAATTGTAATAAATATTTTGTCAGTAATGTAACTTATTTCTTTCCCGATTTCCCGACTACCCCTTCCTTTTTCCATCGATTGATGATATTTCAGTTTCATTGTTATTTATCCATCGACCGATTATATCCTAGTTTTATTGTTGTTATTTATCCATTGGCCGATAATACCACAGTTTTATTTTTGTTATTTATCCATCGACCAACAATATTGCAGTTTAATTGGTGTTATTTATCCATAGATCGGTTAAATCCCAGTTTCATTAAAGTTGGTATAATTGTTCATGTTTTTTTAATTGTTATTTAATTTAAGTCAGTAATGTAACGTGTTTCGTTTCTGATTTTTCTTATCTCTACAGCCTATATTATCCCTTCTTTCTTCCATCGATTGAAGACATCGGAGTTTTATTCTTATTTGTTCATTGGTCGATTATATCCCAGTTTTTTTTTTGTTATTTATCCATTGGCCGATTATATTACAGTTTTATTTTTGTTATTAATCCATCGAACGATGATATCCCAGATGTATTGATTTTATTTATCCTTCGAACGATGATATCCCAGTTTAATTGGTGTTACTTATCCATAGATCGATGAAATCCCAGTTTCAATTAAATTATTAACATTGTTCATGAATTTTGTGCACATGTACAATATAATTAGTTTTGTAACCATGCAATTTTCTTTATTTACTTTTGTCCGATTAGTTGAAAAACTTTCCACGGGGCTATAAAGCTGTCACATTGTTATGAAGCTAAAGAAGTATTAGTCAATAAAAAAATCTATGTAAGATTATTTTTTGATGTAATTACAATATTAAGTACAACATTTTTGCATATTTGGCCCAAAAGAAAACCTTAAAACAAAAATAGATAATTGAACTCGTTATATTCAAGTCCAATTTTAAACAAAAAATAAGAGTATTCATTATTCATGCTGCTATAATCTAATAAAAAAATATTTGGTTGGTTTTCATAAGATAAAAAATATGTTACGAAAGTTTTTTATTTCAAAATGTATAGTATATAAAGCCTATTATACTTTATTATATTGAGGCTTGAACTATGAAGACCAAATGCTAAATAAGATAAAAGCTTTTGAATTTTGAATTCATCGGAAAATGCTCAGAATTAATTTGTACCATCGTATAATATTTCAAACATCAAGATACTACGCCCAGCATGTGTAGAACGAGATTTTGCAAATTTCCGAATTATTGTGTAAAGAGAGTGATATTTTTTTCAAGAGTAATCACCAACGTCATCAAGATTGGGCACGGCAAATAAATAAGAACAATCTCAAAAGTTGGCCTAGTACCTTGTGCCTAGTCCTAATAAAAGTTGGCCTAGTACCTTGTGCCTAATCCTAATAAAAACACTTAATATTTTTGTGTAAAGTTGATATTATTATACCTTATCAGTATACGAGTATTTTATCACGTCTGCATGTTGTAATCGAATTATATTTAAATTGCAAAAACACTGTCGTTCGGATATGGGAACTTCAAGCTGTTGTTAACCTTTTTTTTATTTCATAATTTATGCAAAAATATATTCATCATAATCTTTAGCTTTCTCTTTTATAGGGTCCCCATTGCACAAAGTCCAACTTAATCACTGTGTTTCGGGGAAGGCCTAACCTATCATCTGGCAGATTTGTTCTGCCTAAGTTCAAATCAACCTACACGATGTCTTCCTTCCAAAAGTATTTGCTTGGCTAACCGATCCTCTGACATTCGAAATTCGTGTCCAAGCCAACTGATCTGTAATCTCTCGTGGAATAATTTTAACGGTTTGACATTTCAATGAACGCAAATCTGGATGCTTATAATGGAATATTGGTTCAAATATTAGTAAGTAATAAAGTAAGATAAACGCGGTAAAAATGAATGAGTTAAATAAAATGTTTCTGAAAAGAACACATGAAAAAAAATTAAATAAGAACATTTGAAAAAATGCGGATTAAAAGAAGATGCACTGCTTTATATGAAAAAAGGAGCAATGACATGGTTCGACCATTTAGAAAGAATGAATGTCGAAAATGGTATCTTTATAATTGGATAATATGCATGACTTTGGCTGCTCATAATAGAATACTGGTTCCAATATCAGAATACGCAAGTGAAACTAAGACGTGACTAAAGAACGATGGAAGCTAGATAGATGCTATAGAAATGAGACGGTTGTATAATATATGCATGTATGTAACATATGTATGTGGAAAAATAATATGTGACAGAATGCGGTTTGAAAGAAGATACAGTGCTTAAGAGGAAAAAAAAGAACATTAGATTATTCGGCCGTGCAGAAAAAATAAATGATAAAGATTAACAAAACGTATCTAAACGGTTCAAAATCTACAAGAAATTCAGGAAGATGTATAAAAACGTAGCACGACCAAATTAATCTAATTATGAAAGAGGGGAGAGTAAAAAGTCCTAATAATTAGAGAGTATGCATGCCGAGGTGTATGGGCGTGGCAAAATCGAAAGATGTGTACTAGGGTAGAATGAAGTGGATATCTATTATCTCTGCCTGCCCCAACAAGGACATGGCGTGATAGTGATGATGATGATGGGTGGTTCTTCACCGAGCTACTTGTCTTGCTTCTATAATATTGTAGTATATATGAAATAATATTTTGTAAGATTTTTTTTGAGTTTCGTTCTTATTCAATAAAACGTAGAGCATTGTTTTTTTTTGATACGGTGTTTTATTTGACAAAAGTCTAATTAAAATTCAATTATCACTACTTGTTGATCTATTCATAATAATTAATTGTTATTTTAAACTGATTTTGCAGCCGATAGCCATTTGCGCTCAAAATTTTAAATTATATCATATAAATTATTCCAATTGAATAAATTAATTAACGCTAATTTCTGGATAATATACAAAACTAATTTTATTAGAGGACATTTGACCAAATAATTCAATTTCATTCGAATAATATCACTTAAAATCGATCAAAATCTGTTCGACTGGTGTAACGTTAAATATAACGTACGATTATGTTTCTATTTAGATGTATCTATTCTCCGATATGATATTTTTTATTTATCTCAATGTATTTATTCATCAAAATTATATGTTTTATTTATCTCCGTTGCCCAACTTGGTAAAACGCTTTACTTCCACCTGGGGGCTTAGATTCTCGATGTAACTAAAAAAAATGGTTACCAGTCTGGTAAAAAAAATCTTTTGAATACAATACTCATAAGAGCTTAACATGCGCTCAAGTCGTTGCCCCTTCAGTACTGCAAAGACGAAATATAACGAACCGCGAGTTACGTGTTTATTATAGTGGTTCTTAGCCCAAAAGCTCGATTAATGAGACCGAATACGGTGTTGTCTCCCGGCCACGCTATTTAATATGTCCGGTTCACCAATACGGCTGCGTTGAAGGGTATCATACGAACAAACATAACAATAAAGAATCAACATTACAAAATAATCAAAATTTATATTAATGTGCTTAAATCGACAGAAAAACCACCTTCAAAAGCACACTTTGTATTGTTTTAGGTTTAAATTAGGATACTTCCAAAATTCATTATTAAAAGAAAAATAATAAAATTTTGCAAAGTACAAAAAATTTACAAATACAAAAAGAATATAATATATTATGATGCGTTAATCAATGTGTTCATTTTTTTAATCTGAAACAGTAAAAAATATTGTAATGAAAATAATAATTCTGTAAACAAAATTCAAAAGACAAAAAAAATAAATTGAAATTAAATATTTGCTATAAAGAATTTCTTTAAAAAATCTTATGTATCATTTTTAAGGATACATAAGATTAAGGCATTTCCAACCAAATTCCTGTTCGTATTATTTAATTGGACTTCAAAGCAATCAAAGTGATAAAATAAAGTCCATCCATTTAAGTTTCTCTTTATCTTTCTGTTCAATATAATAAGGATTAACTTTGGGATTTAACCCGTAATTCAATAAAGTAATATCAAAGTTTACTAGAAATACCCGCAATATATCCAGGGGCCAAAATACTTGGGTATTACCTAGTTCATGTAACCGTGGTCCCTCGTCAATACATCAGTAGACCTAACCTAGGATTTGTAATGCTGCAGGCGAGACAAAAATCCTTTGAAAGACACCGTACGTTTTTGAAGTTAGATCTTAATTATGTGCTTCACAGAATTTGAGAGCTTGTTTTTAAAACAAGTTTTCCAATTTGGAACTGAACTACATTTGAAATATAATTCATCAAGTTTTTTAACTAAAACCCACAGATTATAAGGTACGAGTATTATACACAAATGTTTCTATTTCTATTTAATTGAAATGGTAAAGAAAATAAGTTATTTTTTCATTATGGAAAAAAGTACGATTGTAAAATTAAATTATTATATGTGCGCTTATATATTTTTGGATTATCCCTATTTTCTATAAGTTATACCGCTTCATAAAGAGAACAGCATTTCTTGAATCAAGTGCCTAAAAAGTTGATTAAAATGCGCTGCACAGATAATATAAAAAATAAACTGTGGGTTTGGAGATATACTTATATGTATACAGCAAGCTTACAAGATCTGACTGCTCAAGAATAGTGTATCAGTTTATCAATATATATCTCTTTAGTCATAATCTCCACGGTTGAGGGTCGTGATTTTCATTGTGAGGCCTGCGCAATATTTCTTCAGCCACTACTGTCACTGACAAGATGTGAAGCCTCGCACAGATTGGACTCGGTCGGTCCAATGCCCGGGGTTGTGGCATCTTACCAAAAACATTGCTCAGGATAATAGTCTTTTCGAGATTCATGTTATCTCGTCTCGCTACGTGTCCGAAGAAACGCAATACTATTTATTCACAGATTGGGATCATTGATGCTGAACCGTGGACCTAGTAATATACGTGCATAAAATAATGTTCTAATCCAAATAGGTTTCCTAAAATAAAACGGTTTTCAGTTTGTTTTTTTTGGATTGAGTTTATTATATTATAAATTAATTATATACAAAGAAAATACCACATGGCAATAAGTTTTGCCAGATTGAATTATGGAATACTATAGAATTCAAAACAAAACCTTTTTTGATGTGATACATGGTAATACAAAGTTAGTGTATCTTAGTCGAGAATTAGTTGACATTATGCAAGTAACCTACGAGTACATTTAAAATAATTAAAAAAATGTTTTCTCCCTAGCGTTAAGATAACAGTTTTCTGTCAACACTATTTTTTACAAATTACAGAAACCGCTTCTAAATAAATCGAACAAATCGAGGTATTTCGGTGCGTCTTATCCATTAAGCTCGATTTGTCTATCATCATAAAACGAAAACATTCATTGAAACTTGTCGATAATCTGGATTTAGTATTTACCCAGCCTCAGTCTCGGATCCGAGGCAGTTTAAGAGGCGGTCCAACGTGTCAGCAGGAGGGATCCTCTCCTCGTGTCTCCTTTTGATGGATTCTATTACCCACCGGCTAAGACATTATCGGTTGGCTCGCACTTCTATATAATCGTACCTATTGAAAAGGAGGCAGCTGATTTACATTAAGTCATGGCTCATTTGAATTTTCTGTCCCATTAAACTTATTAGATTTTTCATTTTTGTTTTTTTATTTCGAAATGTTTATCTTAATCGAAAACTTTAGTAAGCGATTCGTTTCTTGTCAGTTATTCCTGAATAAGATGAAAATAATATTTAAACTGGTAAACCCATACTTAATACTTTTTGTTGAAAAACAAAGCACTCAAAGCAGAAACTGAAGGAATAATAAATAAAAAATCTTGATATCCTGAACGTTTATTTTTTTTAGCCAAACAGGAAATATATCAATTTCAAAAGTAAATTGACAATATTTTTTCTTATTTACTTTGTAATGTTTCAACGTAAACAAAATTCTCCCCATTAAAGTATATGACAAAATTTTCTTTTATATATACCAAAAAGAAAGTAAATAATAGAACTTTTAAGTTGATTTTTTCTTAAAATAAATAATTTTACTATTCCACCATGAAACAATGACTAAATATCTTAAACAGAATTGAACTATTTTGAAACAATGACGATTTTAACATAAATACCCTGACATTGCACAAAACAGTATTCGATATTAAATCCTTGTACGTATTCCGAACACCATATTTCTTGGAACTGTATTATTCTTCAAGATCTCTATTTACAGTCGAACCGAAATCCTATTAGTGTTGTATTCTATATTACTTTTCTCGCCTACTGCCCAGAAAGAAGGGAATGTACGCCAGAGCTGGAGCTGGGGCTTTGTTACAGCCCCCAGAACACTATTCGTTGAGACAGCTGCTTTTGGCGCAAAGCCACCTTGTGCTCTAGAATTGATACACCTTTTTATTCGTATCGCTGTGGCTGCTATATGATTCCTCTGTACCAGACTTTTTTAAACTTCGGCACGCGTCTTATTTAGGGATTTTATGTACCATATCGTCGTGAAATGTTATTTTAGTAATCGCTGTTATCGAGTATATATTACACAAAAGTCATTTTATTTTACATCAAAACTTAAAAACGCTCTTCTGTTAAACAGCGTTGTCCTTTACTTTACCTTCCCACTTATTAGCACTATATAAATGAAGCTTTTGCTCGAAACCTTCAACTTGACAGCATATAAACAGACTTCAGCAAAGCCTCCAATAAAGTTTCACATATATTGCTTCTTCGCAAGCTACGTGGTTATGACTTCCAAGGCAATATCATTCAATGGTTTCAGAGCTACAATTTTGATGCTACAAGCGGTTTATCACAAGGGAGATATTTTATACCTGTTATATTCTTACTTTTCATTAACGATATTAAATCCTCCCTTAAAGACGTCGAGGTACTACTTTTTGCAGACAATCTTATTATTTATAAATCTCGCACATGCACCGATAACTTTTCAATCTTGCAAACGAATCTGAACCAATTCCCTGATTATCGTAATAAAAATAACTTATGTGTATTTGTTACTAAATGTCAAACGATAAGTTTCTGTCGTAATGAAAATCCAATCGATTTTCCATACGCCATTAACAACACCACTCTAGAAAAAAAATGTCTGAAATAAAAGATCTTGGAGTTCTTTTTTACTCTTAACATTCATTGAACACATAAATACAATTACTAATAAAAACATGCAGTCTGGGGTTTCCCTAAGAACTGTTATATTTTGACTCTTGGTGCCATAAAATTTTTATATTTGGCTTTGGTCCGTAGTCAACTAGAGTACAATTCTGTAATATGGTCCCCACACTACAAGCAACACATAAAAAACAGAAATAATACCTCACAAATATTTGAGTAACACAAATTTCAAATTCCAGATTCCCATAGATTTAATTGAGAGTAATTTCTTCAAAGACTTTTTAAATATACACATTAGAAAATAGACGAAAAATGTCACATCTCATTGCCTCATTTAAATTTTACAATCAGTTTTTGATAGCTGTAAACTTTTTTCGGTGGAAAAGTTTTCACTCAATAGATCGCAACAATTGTTCCACTTGTGTTCGATCTAAAACGAATTACTACTGAAACTTTCTAATAATGCGAATGCATAAACTTGGAAACCAATACACAGACAATAGATGTTTTACAATATTTTTATGTCATATTTTAAACGTGGACTATTTGATGCATTATCTAACCTCAATACGATTGATATTTTTACAAAACAACTGGTTAGCTATTTAACGATTTCATATTATCTTTTTTTGATCTGTTTTCATTGTTTGTCTTTTCTTGTAATTAAATTTTCAATGTTTTATATTTAAATTTTTTCAGAATAGCTTTTTTTTCATTTCATACTTGTACTGTAAATTGTTTTCTCTCTTGGTCTCGTATTTCTTTACTTGTGTAATATTTTATTTATTTTAATGCACGTTGTAATAAATATGTTTCGATAATATTTTTAAGATCCTTTTGGGCGTATATGTGTACCAATGAAAACACTTAGATTACAATTCACTTGCCTTATTAGATCAGGTACTGAACTTATCATTTGTAACGAAAAAATAAATTGAAAAATATTACATATTGTACTGAAAAAAATAAACTTAAACAGATCACTCTTATATGTTATGTTATTCGTTGCTTACGTAAAAAATATTTTTATATCATGGTTAGCTACACATAACAAATAGGCTAACACAACAAATAGGATTTTTACAATGGTTATATACGTTTTTTTTTATTCTTCTTTTCAATATTCTATTTTTTATATAATTCTAGATAAACTTTTGGAAGCAAACTAAGTTTATTATTTTTTTGAAGTTTTGTTTGTATTTTTTTATGCTTAAGATTAATAAAAAGATACGTAATTCTTCAAGACATTGTACACTGTGACAATACTAATGAAATTGATCAGATGCGATTTATTTTTAAATGTTTGAGAAACATTGCTTTATAATAACGAGCTGAAGAGAAGAAAAGGCAACTGAAGAAGTTTTCTATTCATTTACATGTTTTCTTTTTTTATATTATTTAGATATATGAATAGTTGAATTAAAATAGGCACTAAGTACCAAAAAAAAAAACAAAAAAAAACTAAGTATGCAGTTTCATTATATATGACATATAGAATGAAACTGCATACTTAGTTTTTTTTTGGTACTTAGTGCCTATTTTAATTCAACCATTCATATATACATACATAACGCCACCTTTAAAAAAACGATAAGGCACACATCGCTCTAGCGTTCCTCATAGTTCCATTATCATCAAAGTGTACCTTCCAGTAACTTTTTGATGGATAAGTGATCCATCTTGTTTGCTTATTGTATTTTCTACTAGCTGTACCCGGCCACGCGTTGCTGTGGCTCAGTCTGGTTAAATGGAAAAGAAAGAAAAGAGAAAGCACACGTTTCTTATATGTTTAATTTCCCAATGTTTGTGGGTATACAATATTTTTTATGTCTTTCAGCAACTCTCAGCCTGTTGCGTTCATTCTGTTGAGAACGAAGCAGATCTGAATCTGCAGAACGTGATCGCCGTGTTCGCAACCGTCCATCCTCAAGTCTGGCTGCAAGTCACTCTGCTGCTTCCCCGGCATTTTGAAAAACTAAAGCAGATCGATTGCACTGAAAAAGAAGAAACTAAGTTAGAACAAAAACATATAAAATTGCGAAACATTCTAATCGTTCTGCTGCTTCCTCGACATTTTGATGAACTAAAGCAGATCGATTGCACCGAAAAAGAATAAAGAAAGTTAGAACAAAAACATATAAAATTGCGAAAAATTATAATTGATTTGGTTATTGGAAACATTATAATCGTTCTGCTGCTTCCTCGACATTTTGATGAACTAAAGCAGATCGATTGCACTGAAAAATAAGAAACTAAGTTAGAACAAAAACATATAAAATTGCGAAACATTACAATAGATTTGAATATTGGAAACATTATAATCGTTCTGCTGCTTCCTCGACATTTTGATGAACTAAAGCAGATCGATTGCACCGAAAAAGAAGAAAGAAAGTTATATCAAAAACATATAAAATTGTGAAACATTAAAAAAGGTAAATAATATTGTTAAGTTCGTAGACGTCTTTGTTCTTTGCGGCAAGAATAGCTCGTTCAGTCAGCCAATCGTGATTCTTATAATTGATTTGAATATTGCGAAATACTTATTCAACTAATTCTTCTTTTGACGTCACTAAATTGCACAAGTTATGAGCAAATTAAATTCGTCCTGAGGTCATATCAACCGGCACCTTTCCGTTCCCAATTTCCAACAATTGATGTGAGAATATCTCAGCTGATCGATCGTTTTGCAGCTGGGCACGCATTTGTCAAATAGGAGTATTGTTAAGGAAATACAGAGATAATTGAAACTAATTAAATGTTAAGCAAAGAGAGAGATTATTGGAATAAACTAAACGTCAAGGAGAGACATTGCAAACTACGCACGAATTTAATTTGGATGTGACATGTTGCACGCGTTATTAATGAACAATAAATATCGATTCTAATAAATAGCAAGTTATTTAGGTAAATACATTGACATTTGTCAAAAGTTAGTTGTATGAAACACGTGAAACTTTTAATAATTCAAATGTATAAAACATACCATGAATTCAAATTAAAATCAATCGATACAGTTTAAATTCACTGCTAATTGTACTGAAAAATTATAAAAAACAGTTTTAAAACACAGGATCAACATTATTACCACGCGACGCCACGATATGGCAGATAAAAATTTAGTATATTTTTACGTGGTAGCACGCTAATGGCGCTGATGGCGCTATTTTTCAATAAATGTATTTGAAAATTTAATATTTATTATTTAAATATTTAATATTTATTATTAAATTTTTAATTATTTAATATTTAATTATTTAATATTTAATATTCAATCAACATGGAACTGTCAAAATTTCAAAGCAATGTGAATAACTTTCGGAGATTGGAGATTTTTAATTAACGAACATTTACATTTTTATTTTTATAAATATTTAATATTTATTATTTAATATTTAATTATTTAATATTAATTCCGAAACGTCGAAAATGCAATGTGCCATAACTGTCAAGTTTAGTTCGCCTGTGTCGCTGCAGGAGGCGCAAACGTTTTTTTTTTCTGATTTATAAACTTTTTTATATACAATTGTGTATAAATAAAAAAATATAAACATTTTCGTATACGAATGCAACCTTTTGTCAAAATTTCAAAGCGGTCGGTGAAGAACTTTTGGAGATTAGAGATTTTTAATATACGAACATTTACATTTTTATTTATTGTATATACAATTGATAAAGATAATTAATTATAATATAATTAATAAATAATATAATTAAATAATATTTAGAGTAATATATTATTAATAATATAATTAAAATAATAAAGTAATAAATAATTAAATAATTAATTTAATAATTAATAATAATATAAAAATATTAATACATTTAATATTAAAAAATATAAATTTAATTTTACTAAGTGCATTATATTATTATTAAAATTCATGTTTATTTTTAAAAATAAAAAATAATTTTTTTTTTATTGAATTAAGAGAGACTTTCATGAATTAAATTCCACAGAACCATTTCCTTATCCTAAAAAAAATCAATAAAAATCGTTAACAAATGGAAAAAAAGCAATGCATAAAATCAACTTTTCCTAGGAGCTAAGAAGTTTAACTTCTACCGCGCGAGAGTCTCACGCATCTGTTTTTTTAATACATCTAATTTATATTTATTTTAGCGATCCTCCTGATATTTCATTATAACCCACAGTTCGTGAAACGATACTCGAAATATTTCAAAACAGATAAAATGTTAGTTGGATATTTTTTACAAATTTAATATTAGTTCTGCCAAATATATTTCCTGCGCTTGCGCTATAAAGTCTAGATTCAGCCATATTAAAAAAAAATCTAGCTGCTATGACACAATGGAACTTATCTTTATTAACAAATGTCATTTTGATGCATCTCGATTCTAACCTATTTTTCGTCTGTAATAAATATATCGTAGAATTATTGTTTAACACTTGCCGTACGGTGATGGATAGCGAGTGATCATGACTTATATTTTATTTAATTTCTCGAAATATACTGCTTGCAGGGTCTTCATACTTTATGTATTCCTCATCGAAACCTCTATGATTTGAATGATGTCATTAGGAAACAAAACATTCATAGTTAATTCAACAGAAATTAATGATTTTAAATCGCGAATTGACGAAATGTCAAACACTCATTCTTTTTTGACAGTTCGTACGTATAGCGCCCGTTCCAGGGGTCGTCACCAGTTTTATAATCCTGATTGTTATTTTTTATTTTTATCTGGTATGTTTTTTCTATTATCATTTTTTATCTGGTATGTTATATTGTACCATTACTCTTTTTATAATAAATGTACATTTTATTTATTATTTCATTTTCAAAAATATAATAATTGAGATGGCGGGAAATATCGACGGCGATGATAGCGATTTGGAATTTAAGGCGACAGGCAATATATCAGAATCAGAAGATTTTGTCGAGGTACAGGATGAAGTATATTTTGATTTGGAGACAAGTGAAGAAGACGAAGAAATATTATTTACATCAAAACATGGATTCGAATGGAGTTCATTACGAGTACCACCTCAATCTTCGAGGCATCGGTCGGGTATCAAATATTCTCATCGAAGATTCTGGACTGAGAAATTCAAGTATAAATGTACATTCCATAAAAGATATGTGTTGTCTGTTTGTAAATGAAGAGGTGGTAAAAGTGATGTTTAAGAAACAAATCGTAATTTAAATCGAATTCATTCAGAAAAGAACCAACCAATATCAAAAGACGAGTTATATGAATTCATTGGAATATTGCTCGCACCTGGCAGAAATCGAACACGAAAGCTATCTTTGAGTGAATTGTGGATAAGTGAAAGTCCCTTTTGCCAGTCATTTTTCACAACAGCTCTGTCTCGAGATAGATTCATCTAAATTTACAGTCATATTCGTTTTGATGATAAAGAAACCCGAGAAGAGAGATATCAGGGTTTTTTCAGATAAATTAGAACCAATTAAGTGGATTTCAAAAATGTTTATGGATATGTGCAAAAGCAATTATTCTCCATCTTCGAATATAACTGTAGATGAACGTTTGCCAAACTTTAGAGAGAATTGTTCATTTCGCGTGTACATGAAGTCTAAACTTGGTAAATATGGCATCAAAATCTGGGTTGCTGCCGACTGCGGCGGCATATGACGCATAACAAATTTACAGGCTTATTCTGGTATGATAAATAATCGTAGAGAGAGATAAATCAAGGTAACTGAGTAGTTATAGAAATGGTTCAACCGCAGTATGGCACGAACAGGAGGATAACCACAGGTATTTTTATTACCTCCATCAAATTAGCCGATAATCTTTTATTAAAAGGTTTAACTCTAACTGGCACGCTTCGAAAAAATAAAAGAGTAATCTCACTTGAATTTATACCGTCTAGAGAGAAAACAATCCATAGTAGCTGAAAATAAAATACTTGTTTCGTGTGTACCACAAAAAATAAAGCGGTATTATTATTATCCACTCAATTCAATGATGCAGAAATTGATTATTCAGAAAAACAAAAGCCACTATAGTAATTATACATCATTATAATAATACGAAAATTGGAGTAGATACGGCAGACTAAATTACTTGAGAGTACTCTTGCTCAAGGTCAACGAGAAGATGGCCTTTCCGTCTTTTTATGGAAATTATAGATGTGGCTGCATTGAATGCATACCTCTTATGGATAGACAAATATCCAGAGTGGAATCAAAATAATTAATACCACCGAAAACATTTCACAAGAGAGTTAAGTTTGGAATTGGCAATGCCCAATATCTTAAAAAGGAAAAATAGCAACAACAAGATGCTTTTAATACAGTTTTAACATATTGTGGCGAGTCAATATCCGAAACATTAGTAAATAATACCCTTTTGGCACCCCGTGAGATCCTCAAAAGAGGAAGTTGTGGGTTTTATTAAAAACATTCGAGAAAAAAAACCAGGCTATTCTGCAATATTTGTCAAACACCTGCGTGTTTAGTACGTAGAATATAGTAAAAAAAAAGTGGTTTCATGCCCCAATTGCGATAACTTTCTCCACAGGATTAAACTTTGATTATATGATATGTTTGTCCTATTTTCAAATTTTCTGTAGTGTTTATATTTTCCAAATTGCATATATTTTATTGATTTGAATTTCGTGTTTGTTTATATATAATTTTGAATTTCGTGTTTGTTTATACTATATAAATTTCTCGCCCTAAAACCTTGATTTTTGAATTTATATATTCATTTTATATTTTGTTTATATGTTATTTATTGTCTTTATTCGAATTATGGTTTTATTGCCAAAAAAATACACGCTACATTTTATTGTATAATTTTATGAAAAAAAATTAAAAGGCTGGAAATCTCTTATCACGCATGCGCATTCTGAATGTTGCGCAGACCGAACGACGCAGCGTAAAAATAATATTCTTATAGAAATGCTTTTCTGTTTTAGCTCTTATTTTATCATTTCTTACCTTTTTTTTATATTATTCGACATTTTATTACATAATAAAATGATGTTTATAGCTAATAACAAAAAATAACCTATCAGATTTTGCATAATTTTAATTTGAAACATACATGTTTAGTGTACCCTCAGTGTCCAACGCCGTTACTGGCGTAATTTTTTAGCACAGTAAGGGAAGTGTTAAAAGGTTGGAGACCTCTTTTCAGTCATGCGCATTCTGAACGTTGCGCAGACCGAACGACGCAGTGGGAAAATTATATTCGTATAGAAATGTCACTTCTCTGTTTCAACTATTATTTTATCATTTCTTACACTTATTTTATATTATTCGACATTTTATTACACAATAAAATGATGTTTATAGCTAATTAAAAAAAAAACTAATAGATTTTGCATAATTTTAATTTAAAACATACATTTTTAGTGTACCCTCAGTATCCAACACCGTAACTGGCGTAATTTTTTAGCACAGTAAGGGAAGTGTTAAAAGAAAATATTTAATATTCAAAATCAAAATGGAACTGTAATATTTAATATCAAATCCGAAACGTCGAAAATGCAATGTGACATAACTGTCAAGTTTAGTTTGTCTGTGTCGCTGCAGGAGGCGCAAACGTTATTTTTTCTGATTTATAAACTTTTTTATATACACCGGTATATAAATAAAAATATATACACATTTTTGTATACGAATGCCAACTTTTGTCAAAATTTCAAAGCGATCGGTAGATAACTTTCGGAGATTAGAGATGTTTAATTTACGAACATTTACATTTTTATTTATATAGATAGAAGATAGATAGATAGATTATTGGATAGGTAAAGACTTGGTGGAGAATAGATGATAAGTATAGTTGTAGACTCTTTAAAAGTTGTTTTAATATTGTTGAACACGATCCATCGTCGCTAAAAACATATTTTACATGAAAAGTTCATAGTTGAAAAATTAATATGAATCTTCAAAAAATTGTTTTCTTTATCATAGTTTCAATCAAAAATAAATAGTAACAAAAAACGTTTGTTGCAAGTATAAATTATTAAAAAAGGTTCGTAGGTATTTGTATTTTAATATTGCGAACCTTTTATTTTTAGATATATCCTTCACAAACATGAAAGCCTTTTGTAGTTAACTGAAAAATTGATTTAAGCTTTAAGAGAACGAGCATTTATATACAATATGAGTCACAGTGACTATAAGAAGAATTTTAAGAAGACGTTTGTATCTGGCTATCGTTCAGAAAGGCGTACTACGCGAAAGCGATACAAAATTGTTGTTTCGCTTCCACGCCGTTTTCGTTTTGCTTCTGTGTGTGCTGGAGGCGTAAGATAGTGATGATGTTTCATAAATTAAAACTTATCTTTTGTGCTGTCATCGCATTTCATGAATTATTCAATTTTATTGATCGATAATTTAGGAATGCTTCAAATATAAATTTAATCAAACCTGTTCGCCGACTAATAATTATATTTTAATTAACCCACCGGGAACACTTTTCACAGTGCCATATTAGGAGAATTAACAATTTAATAATGAGAAGGAAGGGAAGATTGTCATTTTACGTGATTGAAATGATTACAGTGGCATATTTAATAACCCATCTTACGGAGGGAATAAAATAATACATAATGTCACATTAACCCTTGAGTTTTCTAGGAAAATTAATTGAGTGTACATTTTTTAGGGGTATTAACTATTTTTATGTTTTTTTTAAAAAGCACATTTTATAAAAAAATAATTATATGCACGGTACAAACAAAATCAACAACTTTTGTATTTCACTATTTTTAAGGAGATAACGGATGTACTAGTACTATGTTTCATATTTTATGCTTTCCTATTCTTCGTAAAACAAGAGTTATATGCTGCAACCCTTTTATAATTGTTTATAAAAACAAAATTTAATATGAAAGAAAACTGCATGTGTAGTTTATAAAGAAAACCTTGCAATCTATTAAACCAACTCTATTTGGGGAGCGTGTACTTGTGTTGTACATTTGTCATTGGATCAGTGAAAAAAAATGCGACCATCATCCGAGTAATACATAATATAGTAATAATAATAGAGGGTCTATACCCACACATGTGACACACGATTCACTATAATTCTAGAATCTTAAGTAATATGGTTAATATGAAGGTGACGAGATTCCAAAATATGATATCATTCCAAATACAACATCAGCAAAAGAACAATTCAGTCGCATTGTAAAAGAGTGATTAGTGATTTATAGGAAAACGTTACCACTACCTCCGTGACAAAGTTGGTAAGACATCTATCTACTTTATTGTCTGGATGTTGTGAGTTTGAGTCCCATTGGTACACACATTTTTTTAAATGGTTCCATTCTTATGGTCACGTAACACCTTGTTAATACATTTCTCATTGGTAGGAAGAGGTTACTATATACAACAAAACCACTAGGTTGTACTGTACCCAGCAGTACAGTGCTAATAGAAACGAGCAATCAATTGTCTTTATTTACCTTGCTCGAACAAGAATCTAGTGAATTAATATATATTGTATGAATGATGAATTTAAAATCGGTTATTGAAATTTATGAATATTTTCGTCGTTTTATGATTTAATCATTAAATACCAAAGATATGAATTTAAACAAAATATATTTTTACTAGTATAAAGATAAACACAATCAAAAAGCATTTAAAATAATTGGAATTTATGAAAATGATGATAAACTGATTTTAATAACATATTTTCTTATGCTGAAAATTTTAAAAGTACATCTTATTTCATGATTAAGTATTAAGACTGAACAAGAATTGTAATGAAATCACATTTTCAATAAATATTTAAAAATACACCATTTTTCTTGTAGCTTAAATAGGTCTTAAATTCAATAATGATAATTGATTATAAATAGTTAAAGAAGATAACGTTTTTCTTGTAGCTTGAATTGATCTTGTCAATAATGATAATTGGTGTTTGATTTTTATAAAACTTAGTTTTCTAAAATGGGTTATAAAGAATTTGAAGCAAAAGAAATCAAGCTTCAACATTACAATTAAATCAAATAAGAAGCAAAACCAAATGAACACTCCATCCCCATTATTAGTATATGAATAGTTGGACTTGCAAGAAGTTTACGGTAAAAGGGCGATGGCTTTTACAGTATTGGCTGATGTTAGTCATAAAAATCGAGATTAATTGGGACAGTGTTTCCCCTCCCTCGATCTATAACTCTTCTAGCGCGGTCGTGTCGTATAATATATTATATTAATCGTAAAACTAAGGATTTTGTATTCCATTTTATGTGATTCATTTGCATTTTTTATATGAAATATTAAATAATATTTAAGCTTTTGATGTATTTTTATGACATATTTATACGAACCGTAAGAGAATAACTAAACCTTTACTGTGTCATGTGTTGTGTTGTTGTATGCAGCATAACCAAGTTAGCTTATTGCCATATAGGAATCTCTTCCAACTAACTATTAACGTGTTGTTAATCAAGCCTCAGGAGAAAACCAGATTGGAAATTTTTTTATTTTTTCCTCATATCTAATGACGGAAGAATCCTTTGTATATCAAAGCATTAAACATCATCTTTTTCGGTTCACTCAACTCAACTTTAGAGCGATCTTCCTAGTTCAATCAGATTTGCTTCATACATTCATTATACCACTACGCCGTGTCCCTGTTGAGGAAGGCAGAGAGAAAGGAGTGTCAGGCTTTGAAATTGTGACACAAACATCTTTCGTCTCTTTTACATATATACACTAGTTCACACGGCTTACTTTGAATTCTTTCAAAATATCATTCAATTGATCCATTCTTACTTTCCTTGGTCTTCCTCTATCATCCTTATTTTGTTTTGTTACTCTTCATGCATTCGTTTCACTTCTCCAAACCATATTAAAGTGCTCTTCTTCATCTTACTCAATAAATCAGCCTTTAGTTCATATATATTCTTAATCACTTTATTCTGTTATACATTGTCACCCCACGTAGTCTTTTAAGTGCACGTATTTTTACAGTATTTATTCGGCTCTTTTCAGTCTTGTTTCACATCCACATTTTACTCCCATATATCAAAGATTGTACTAAAATATTGTTGTGGAATATCATCTTGTCAGATTTTGATACTGTCCGGTTCGAGTATACTCGTATACGTTTGCTACATCCTTGTCAATATTTTAGAATAAACTAATGAAGCATTATTTATCTTAAAATATTACTCTTCCTTAACTCTCGTGAAATTCTCGTCCTAGTCCTTATTTTCTTAATGATTTTTCTTTGATTTTTTGTTAGTTTTTTTTTCAAATATTGATTTCATTAAAATACCGCTTATGGATATCAATACCAATTATGAAACAAAGGTGGTTTGATCGGAATAAGTTGCATTGAATTGGTTATTTTTTTTAGGTTTACTTGTTTGAAAGTGTTAAATAAATAATTTAAAAAATCTGGTTTATCAACGGAAACCGAACTCACAACCCCTGGGCTGGAAAACAAGCCTCTTACTCTCAATTTAATTTCCCTTCAAGTTGAATAATTATGTTCTATAGAAGTTGATAAAATATCAATAAATGTGTATAATATAAAGGCGTCTCCATTAACTCCACAAAAAATTTAAAAAATATACAAAATGGAAATCACAATGTGTACTATTACCAACAGCATTTTTTATCGACCCATTCAAGAACAAAGAAGAAATTTCTAGGTACAAATTTTATTTTATAAAACTACCCAAATATTATAAACTATACCCGAGGTACCCGTTCAGGGTAGGATGATGTATGTTGGACGTGGCAGGGTTAATAAACCCCCTCCCCCATATGAGCATTCCTAATAAGTGTTTAAATTCTTAATCCGGCAGGGGTGTACCCGCATAGGGATTATTTAGATCTCTTTTACACGAGGCGCGATTTTGAGCGTTAACTGAACATTGCTCACCTGAGCTCGGGGCTGTGAGAGAAATATTTCACATTCATTTAAAAATAAAGTAGTGCTCATTGTCAAAACGTTCGGTATAAGTTAATTTTTAAAAATTTAAATGTATACAAGATAAAGTAACGCACACATTTCACAATTTACACCGCTAAATTAGATGAGTCTTCACACAACACTCATTTGTTTCATTAAAATAATATTCTTTACCATTTGTAAGACAAATTTGTAAAAGAGCGTGTCTTGGAAACAATGATAAGAGAATTTGCAGTGTTCCACCCTGTCAATTGAACATTTTAGTTTTGAACTACTGGAATAAACATGTACCTCGCTGTTTGCTGTTGTAAGTATTAGTAATCTTACCAAACGCTCAAAGGTAACAATAATCTCGTAAACGAACATTTCACAGGCTCAATCAAAAATCGAATTCAAAACTCTTCAAGGAAAAACATGCGTCTTACCATCTAGGATACGACAACCTCCGCGGCTTAGTTGATATGACACATAACTTCCCCCTCTGATTTCGATTTCGATTCCCGATGGTTATAGAATAAAATAAAAGTGCACCAATCCTGTAAAAAGCAATTTATTTTGGAAACAATACTCGCATACTAGACGTGTGCTAGTGTGGTTGCCACTTAACGTTAAAGAAATTGTGTCTACTCTAATGGTTTTTTTAAACCCGAAGGCTCGATGTCTCGATTAGTGATAATGATGTCTCCCAGCCACGTGCTTCCGTATATTCACTCGTAGTAGAAGTAATTAATCTATGGCATATAGTAACTACCACATCACATTACAACACTTGAGACTATTAAAGAAGGTACAAAATAATGCCAATTCACAAGCCCATACATATTCAATCCTTTACTTTCCATTTATTTTTTATTTCAGCTTTATTTATTTTTCGATTCTTGCACAATTTACTTTCAATTTTTTATTCCTCTTTTATTCTACTCTATTTTATTTTGTCTTCCATGACCAAGTAGTACAAATATAATTAAATAAGGTGTGGACACGGATTTAGTACTATTATCATATACTCGTAGATGGGGTTGACACATTCTCAACTTTGTTTTAATAGAAAGATGCAAGAAAGATACATTTTCTAGCATTGGACAAAATTTGATCATTTGGATAACATCAGATATAAAACAGAGGCTAGAAAAACTATCTATGAAAATATGAAACTTTAGACTTCGACTACTTGAGAAGGCACGGAACATGCGGTTTGGAATCCCAATCGTTGACAATACTGAACAGCATGTCAACAGGTAATAACACTAGCATTCGTAGACGTTCTCTTACAACCCTATCAATTCATCCAAGGTTATACACTTCCTTCTTTCAAAATATTAATTCAAAATATTAACCCAACTTAATCCAAAAAAACTTTCTTTGGTCTTCCTCTTCCACGCTTTCCACTCATATTTGCACTATATAGTTGTTTTGTTAGTCTTTATTCATTAATTTGTTCTACAAACTCAAACCATCTCAGAAAGCTCTTCTCCATCTTAGTCAACATATCAGCCTTCACTATCAGTTGCAAACATTTTATTCCGTACTTTGTCGTATATGGTCTTCCTACGTATTTTTATACATGTGTGTGTTTTATTTTATTTGATAGTTCATTTAATTAAAGCTTATTAGTTTCACACGATCTCAAATAGGTTAAACGCGATAATGTACAATTTTTCAATATTAAAAAAACATGAACAATTATTTTTCTTATCTCCAAAACAAACTCATTCTACTAGGCACAAAACTCTCGTATGGCAATAAACCATCAAATTTGTAATGTACAACACAATACAATGAAACTTAAATAAAACTATTTAAAAATGATGTAATATACTCGTATAATGTTACTATCTACAGACTTATCGCCAATAGCTACGGTGCTAGAAATTACTATGGATTATACACTTATGTAGACCCATACATTATATGTGTAATTTATAAGCAGCATGGCTTCAGAAGAGACAGGTCTACTGAATTAAATCTGATAGTCTTCAACGACAATGTCTCAAGGGTTGAAGATACCAGCAAACAATTACAATGTTTGTATCACGATTTTACCAATGCGTTTGATTGCGTCAATTATAAAAAAAAATGAACGAACTTAAGAGCCCAGGGAACAACATATTAAAACTGCTAGCAAATTATCTTACGGAAGTAAAGCAATTTATTTCACACGAAAACTTCCACTCAGATTATTTCACTGCTTGTTCAGGCGTTCTCCAGGAGCATTGTCTCGGACCTACATTATTTCTCGTATTTTTATAAATCATATGGTTATAGTTATGAAAACTCCCATATTTATTCTCTTTGCTGATGGTCAGAAGACTCTTAAACAGATTTGTACATATGCTGAATGCTCACTACAGTAGGATTTAAAAAATGTTTGGGAATTGAAACGCAATAACAAATCATATTTCAACGCATCAAAGGGCAAATTAATATCATATTATCACTTAAATGTGTTGAAATATCATAAAATCGATGGGCCTATATCCCACACAGACAACATGAAAAATCTGGGCATCTTGTTCTATCTTGAATTTGGTTCACATTTAAAACTTAATGTGCTATTCGGCTTACAAAACTTTAAGATATGTATTAAGATTTTCTCAGTCATTCGAAAACCAAACGGAGGTAAAAACGCTACTTAATTTGGTTCTTAGTCAACTAGAAAGCAATGCTTGTATTTAGTCCGCGTGGGATAAAGAACTCATCGATGGTGAAGAAGGTACGATAAAAAAAATCTCCAATATCTCTGTATGAGTGAATGTCATCTATCCATAGCTTTATCTCACTCAGTTCCTACTAGGCATGCTTGAATATAATTCCTTGAGCGTTCTAAGAAATCTTTGGCAAAATTACGTTGAATGTTTCTAATTTTTCTAACAATTACTAGTACATTAGATTGCGCCGGCAGGAACTGTTCTCAATCACACAAGCAAGAACAAGTCTTGTAGCTGCTATGCCTGTTGGAAGGGTCCTAACTCAACTAAAGAGAACTGCTTCGGATACTGACATATTTCATTTCACATTGTCAAAAGTAAAAGATTTTTTTTTCCTTAGACTATGGACGTTAAAAAGCACTGATCAACATAGTAAAGTGACTTATGAATATATTATTTCTTTAAATAAGTAAAAAAACTAATTAATTAATCTAAGTCTGTACTGTAAATAAAAATAAATATATAAATACTAGTTTACTTTTAAAAAGTAAGAAAAATTCAACTATGATAAGTTTTCTGTTTCGGAAATCGAAATGAACCGTTTGAAGTTAGCTCAAGTTTTTAAAACAGATATTCAAATACTCTCAACTACCAAGAAAATAAATAAAATTTGAAAAAATATTAAGGAAGTATGACATGATAATTTTGATCAGTTTTTCTTGATACCAGCTAAAAAACCCACATTTTTTCCGTGTTACGTTTTTCTTCATCATTAAATGGTGTATTCGGTATTTTTCTGCATAATTTACAGTATTTAAATTGATACCTACAAATAGAATACTTAGAAAGTATAAGAAAAACATATTTAAATTTAAAGCATTTTTATATTTTTATTTTAAGTCGGTGGTCGTGGCCAAACAGCATTCACGCTAATCAAACGGAAGTCCCGGGTTTATTCCTAGCGCATTCACTTCTGGACTGGTTTTACACTTAGATAATTTCACATCTGAATTTATGTTTTTCTGTAGCGTACGTGCTGCTTATCATTTTTTGTAGCATTATATAATCTGCCTTACGAAAGACTGCAGTCCATCAAACCTATCGATCGTCTCAGAATTTCAGTCTCCTTGCCATCGAAACTTTGGGTTTGATATATTTAGACTGTGCTTTGAATAGTGAAGTGCAAATTACTTGCACAAGGTAAAGTAATACACACACAGGGGACCTACATTTGCAGGATGACTGATACTCATACAGGATCATGATCATTTGGTTAAAACTTTAAAAAAAAAACCTTACTTTAAAATAAGAAATAACGTTTCATGAATTATAATTCTAATGGCGCTTGTAACATTTTCATTTACAGCGACAAGGCCCGATGTTCGTGCGGAATTAATTAAAGGGTGGCATGTTATCCGTAACACCCGGTAGGCATCCTCTGTGTGCGTTACACAGGGGTACCACAATTTCTAAATGCGCCTTTTTGTTATGTCAATCTTATTGGTTTGGAAATTATGGAAGAATATTGGGAACTGGTTTTTATCATCGAGTAATCGTATATTATTCCTTTATCAAACATTCGCGACCTCCACGGCTTATTTGATAGAACGCTTGGACTCGAAGGTTTTTGGTTCAATTTTTAATGTTATCATTCATTCATTGGTATTGTAATCTTCCAAAATATCCAAGTTGGTAATTCTGACATATTGGAGAGTCATCGCATGTATTTGATTTTCTACTCCACACGTGAAGAGACAACAACACTCACACACGTCTAGGTTCCAGGGTAGTCTAGTGCCTCTGTGCATTATTACCATGCAAACTCATACAATACTCACACCCTTTTAATTTTTTTTAAACCCAAACCCCCCGAGTGGAAGTCATACGTCTTACCAACTAGGTCATTATGATTCTAAAGGCCAAGTAGGTCGTCATGATTCTAAAAAAATATTATTTTCAGATGTAGATATTTTAGTACATATCTGGTTGTTTGGAAGAAATAACCATATCAGATTTAACGAAAGTGTAATATTATACAAACCGTTTTATTTAAATAACTCAGGCGTCACTTTGTAGAACTCCATAGTTAATATAGCACTATAAAATCCTCCCTTTTATTTGATTCCACTTTATCTCAAGTGAAATAAAACAAAGGGACGGTGTTTTAATTTTATATTAAAACAATTTATATTTAGTTGATTTTCTAACACAAACGTTTTTTTAAATATATGCAGTATATTTAACTGCATATTCGGATAGCCGCAGCCGCAGCCACCACGTTATTATCCTTTCATTCAACTTATATATTTATTTTATTATGATATATTTTTAATATGTTTATAATTTGAATCGTGAAATAGGCGCCCTTGCGGAGTCTGCTTTCATAACGGCGCTACATAAATTGTCCTTTAATTATTATTATTATTAATATAACATTTTATTAAAAATTAAACTGGTTTTATTAAAGCAATAATAAAACAAAATCTTATTTTTTTGTACAATTTGATCAATACACTTTATTATCTGATTTATTGGTTCTTTTTCTTAATTTATTATTTTCAAGACCTTCAAATATCAACATTGTTCTAGAGATAGAAAAATAAATCGTTTTAAAACTATTTACGTAACTTTTTTGTACAGTGTACAATGTGCCCGAGTAATTGTCAAATGGTTATCACTTCTAAACAAACATACAATTTTTTTACAAAGTGAGGGATTTGTATAGTTGAAGTAGGAAAAAATTTAATTAAATTTAAAAAAAAGTGACTGATGTAAAAAGAAATACAATTTGAACAAGTTGGCCAGGAAAAAAGGGAGATAAGAGAAGGATGATTGAAAACCTGAAAAAAACGCCTTATAACCAAAGGGAAATGTAATGTTTAATTTGGAAGGACATCAACAATGATACGAGTAATATAATTACTTAGTATAATACCGTAATAATTTAGATATCTACATAAATATCAGAGGCAACTTTAAACGTTCCAATCAACTGACGAATAGTAACATTATTATTAATTCATAGTCATTATTTTTCTTCTTCAAGTGACGTATCCGAAAATATATCTGTTTTCGGCGGCAAAAAAACGGCTCCTCAACTGTCAGGATAGCTTGTCCATTCACTTATATAACGTAACCAGACTTCTGCCGATTTCAAGTTGACTTTCAATTTAGCCCATCAATAATAATTTTAGGAAGTGGTATTTTTCTACTTACAATATGACCCAGATGAAGCCACTTTTCGTTATTTTATTATATTTAAGAACTCTCAGCACTTCGTTGTTTAAGATACAATGAAATCATTCTCAACATTCTACGATGAATCCACATTTCAAATGCTTCATTCATAATCATGCATTGCAGAAGTTGAAGATTCAAGTAAACATCTACTCCATTTAAGAAATCATTCTTCTTTAATTAGTGGCGCTCATAAGCAGTTTTAATAAATTCAAATACAAAACGTTAGAATATGTTTTATTACTTTAAAGCCTTATACATATTATCAACTAAGTGTTATTCAATCAAATTGTGTAAAGCCGGCATGTACAATACGAGTATTAACAAAAATGAAACGTGAAAGTGTGTTCTCCAGGTGACACAGTAAGGAGAGTGTGTCCACTTAGGCAAATGTGCCACTATGACATATAATAAACAGAAGACTTAGTCAGTTTGTGAATTCCTTAGTAGTTTCATGAAGGAGACATTTTGTAATAGAAATCTGCAAGGTTCAAACTTCCCGAGGAAGGATATTAGCGTCGCATTTAGGCACTGAGGCGAGGAAAGTGGGTATATTAGCGGACAAACACTAAACCAACAAACCCCCCAGTTTAGCGAGTATCTGGATTTAAGCACACTTCATAACTGTTGAGAAAATTCAACCATCTTAAGAAAGGATACGAGAAATGTGCATAAATGATGCACTTATACAGTTTAAGAATGGTGTCTTGCGGTAATCTTTAAACAATACATATAATATAATATGTCACAACTCCAAAATTCAAATTAAAATTCGGTACAATCGAAATAATATCGATTATGACTTAAACTGTGATTAAATATATTGATGACAGACATTGTACTAATGTTATTTTAGGGAACACATGCTTGAGTCACATTTTTAAATATTGTATTATCTATACATTAATATTAAAATTAAAACTAAAAATAAAAACAAAAGATTTTTTTAGTTTTATTCAAAAATATTTTTTGATTAAAATTATCACTGATGAATTTCGCTAGTATTTCTCTTTGTTAAAGATACAAGATAAATACTAATAAAAACTGGAATAGATTGATTTAGACATCTGATGAAGAGGACAGCCGGGAAACTCGGAGATGAGGGAGGCTGGCACTTAAGAGAGGCAGCTGCGGTGGAGAGCTATTGATAATCAGGCATAAACTCATGATGGGTTGTAATGCCATGGATATATGCAAATTAGTCCCCCAATTCTGTTAGAACCGTTAAAGTATCAACTTAAAATAGAGTATAAAATAAAATATCAAATTAAAATAATGAAACCATTTCAAACTTATATAACCCAAACAAGTTTTCAATCAAAATTTGGTAACCATAAAAATAAATCGGGAAGTAACTTTTACGTAGATTGAATATTTTATTTTTTTCTCGTTGCGTTATAAAAAATGCACATTAAGGTTTTCGCTGCGGAACTAAAATCATAACCTATAAGGTGCCTTGGTAATAAATAATTGCAATGTTAAAGATTCATTTTGTAACATTACTTGAATTGTACACGCACATTTTTTACACAAAATATATAAAAACGCATATATACATACACCTCTTAGTAAGGTATTAACAGAATCGTTTATTTTCACAATCAATATTTAAATGAACATAGCGTATGGTAAACTTTATATTTTACAAGCTGAAGCCAAAATTATCTTAAATTGGTTCAGCTATTTGCCTTTGTCATATTAATAATCGTGTATAGCGAATATTCAACATACACAGCACGTTCTATAACCATATCGCTAATGTGTTTATTGAATTTCTCTTGTTTTGTGTCTGAATACAACAATACAGAGAAACCACGTTTTTCATTGACGTTGCTACGTATATTATATTATTACTAATAAGGTTATTACCGTTCTTAATTATTCATTAATATAAATATTCTATAGTTAAGCTAAATTTGATATCCTTGAACAGATTTTTTTTAGTTTTGAATGCCGAATATAGAGAATTATTAAAATATCAATACTCTGATCTCTTTGTAAATACCATTTAGATCTTTAAATTTTCATTTAAATCGTAATAACACATTGTGAATACTATAATAAAAGACGTTTCAAATTGAGACAAACTTTCAAATTAATATATCCAACAAAAAACAAGGAATGCGTCGAGAATAAATCCTACAAAATCCAATATTATCTCTTCACCATAGGCATTCTTAGAAGCAGGCTAGAAATGCACCAACCGATTTGTGACGTATCTCAAAAATAAAATATACTTTCTTTAATAAAACTGAGAAAATAACAAAAAAATGGTAGGTATAAAAATCAAGTAAAATTAGGAAAGGTCTTAGAGTATCGTTCATTATTTCTTGGCAAACTGTTGTAAAATAAATCAGGGTCCAAGCGATGGGTACCCTTAATATTTGAAGGCGGCACTAAAAAAGGAAAAAAATTGAAAAATGTTTCATATGGATATAAGATTACTTTCAAAGATTCAGTTCATAAACATTGTAAAAATAACACTAAAACGCTATTACTACACACTATTAAATACTCGTATATGTCAAACATAATCACACGTAGTTGAAATGATTTTTATTGTTTACAAAATGTTAAAATACTCGTACTTGTGAAACTATCTATATAACTGGAAAAAAGGATCAAAAATGTATCTTCACAGCTTGTCTAGCCAGCCACTTTTACTCCTCACTAGCTCGTCACTTTAATCTTCTCATAAACACTCTTGCCTCTTACGACGAAAATGGATTATATTCACCGTATCCCACGCGGGTTCCTTTGGGACACTTTGTTGCCAAAATATGTGAAGTTTTTTTATGTAATAAATTATATGATAGCAACCTACCCTCTTAACTTGTATGAAAGAAATATGAGTGCTTTGAAAACTTAACTTTCTTTTGAAACTGCTGTAAAAGTGGAAGAATACAACCTTACTGCAAATATTGACTTGAAATAAATAAGCAGCGGTATTAAAGGATTGAAACTTTCATTGTTTCATTTCAGAACGTGATCAACATAATAAAATTAACATTAACATTTCGTATTGTATTATACTTCCGTTGTAAACAGTCCTATTTGGGCTTATTGATTATTGACATGTGTCAGTTTATCTTCAAACCAACAAGAAAAATTTGTATAGGCCTTGATGAGACTAGGATCGTGCTTCTGGTTTCATGGAAACCTCCGGGTTAGATGTAAAGCATTAATTCTATCAACTGGGCCACGGAGTATATATCATATATATTCAAATAAGAATTTTACTTCAATTTATGTCGTTCTGTAAAGATAAAACTAATTGAAACGATAACAACATTCTTTATTAATAATTGACATTCGAAATGGCTCGATTAAGCAGCCCCGAAAACCCTTGTTTTCCTGCTACATTCTTCCATATTTCCAACGCCAGCCATGGTGTGTAATTTCATGTTTATGTATTGTATATGAATTTTTCATTTTCTTAAAATATTCAAAAAAGTTTTACACTAAAAAAATATGTAGCATCCGTCATAAAATATAAATATTTATTATTTTATATTATCAGTTAATTTTCTAAGCATTTTGAAAGTGTAAATGTACATAATAACAAATAATGTTCTTTATGTATTTAAATGTGTGAAATTAAAAATGTAGTTTGTTTAAAAGTTAAAATGTGTGATTTAATTTGAAAGAGGGTATTCATTTATCATTAATATAATAGTTTACTTTTTAAAAATCCAGTTCAAATATTGAGAATATACCCCCAGCTTTCCTAGTACGGGTATTATACATAGTTCAATATTTGGATATTTAAGGTACTTTTATGTGACAAATCAACCCTAGAAGTATATTATGTCTCTGGACCAATTTGGTCACATTTAAGAGCTATATAGATAACACCTGCTCAATGGGTTGCTTCGAAGATCTTAAAGATAACATCAAGGCTCTTAAATTTTTCTGTCATGTTAAGGAAGAGTATTTGTTATCGCAACACTATTCGAAGAATTTTAGGTCTTCACTGTATTCGGCCGGATCAAGTATATTGCATATATAAGAAATATGAACATTAAATAATGTGAAATTAAAACATATTTTGTATAAAAAGAAAATAAGACGGAAAAAAATAATGTTATGTGGTCTGCGTTCATTTTTCATAATGGTGGTGACTGGAGAAAAATAAAAATAACATATTTTTTTTTACAAATTTTCCGAGAGCCAGACTATCATTTTTTCCATTTTATTGTTAACATGGATTAACAATAAAATGGGAAAAATGTGCTTTAAAAATTTTACCCCATATTTAACGAAAGCTTTGGTTTTTATGTATTGTTTTAACTTCAAATGGTAAAGGACATCAAATATGGGGATTCATATAATCAATGAATCCACTTTATTAAGATTTATTTTACGTTTTTAAAAATCGTGGTAACAATTTTTTTTATTAAATATTATTTTGTTCATTGAATTATTAAAATAAGCCCTCTTATACAGTGATTTATTGTTGTACTACGATAAAATGAAATATAAATTTCAATTAAATAGTCCGAAAACACTCTACATAGTTAGTTCATTTATATGGTTGAATACTAATGGTTTCTATATATTCTAACTAATCAAATAGTAAAGTGTAGTCTGCTTTAACAACAAGTAATATTAACAAGGCGCGTGCCATGCGTGTAGTCTATTCAAGAAGTGTGATGATAAACCGAGTCAATGCGTAGCTACTTGCCGCTGCCTTCACGATTATCCTGAAAATGATCCTTAAGGCCAGAAGTATAAACAGGGACTGTTTAGGCGCAATTTAAGAGAGGACTTAGACTTTGAGCGTCGAAATAGAAACACGATTTATTTTTACGGTTATTTTTTATTCATAACAATTTGTTTTGATTTAAGCGATTCCAGATATGACAATTATTTTGAAATTTGTAATTTTTATAATTTAATAAAGTAAGAAAGATAAAAAGGTTAATATATGCGGTAAAATAAATTTAACAATTTAAGAAATGAGATAAACCCAAAATAATTTAAGGAATACCCGAACATTTTGAGCAGCACAACATCATTGAATATTGAAAGTTACAATAAATGAAGAATATTATACTTGATAACTGCCTAATTTTGAGCATCATAAAAATTTTCATTCACACTTCAATCTTTTTTAGACACGTTTTTTTCTACAACATAGAAATAACTGAAGGAGCTCCTCTACTGATGCCACACCTAAGTGAGAAAAAAATGAAGACCACGACGCTGATAGATCTTTTTTCACTGGGAGACGAAAATTGGTTTTGAAGTTTGGTAACAATTTAGTTGTAACCTTACTACGAGTATTATATGAAATACCTTTATTGTGAACTGCTTAAAAACCAGCTAAAACCTAAACGTTATCAAGTCCTTATAGCTAATTGAATATTGTCCAATTAAACACTGCGAAGCTCTTTTCTAAAATAAAATGTGGTTAGTGGATTGATCTGGGTTGCCAAAAAACTGTGAAAGGGACAATATCAAAGCTAATTAATTAATTTGGTATTTAAACTTCTATGGAAATTTTTAATTCCTCACTTCAAGTGTAAAATGAAATTAATCATTTTGTATATATAATATATACGAGTTTGATATAACATAAACGTAGATGAAGAAGTTTTCAATTTTCTGGGCGCAAATTTGTAGTGTAACGCTACTGTCCATAGCTGATATGCAGGATGATATCGCCCCCTTTATGTAAAGGAGTCATATCACCTGGGTGTTGGTGGATTTTGACGATATTGTATTTGGGCAATGGGTTGTACCGAAACTTACCCTTTTGATTCGCGGGGTCGAAAGTGCGCAACGTCTTGGGGGTTGAATAGAATATTCAAGAGGTTCGGTTTGAAGGAAACACCATATCGACATTATCTAAAATGTAGTATGTGTACGCTCTTAACAGAAATGTACTGTTGTACCCAGTCATGTTTCAAGAATTTAACTATAACAGTATTTGAGCTGATGAATAGGTTAGGTTTATTCCATTATTAAAATTATAGTCCTCGGTTCGAAATATACTAGTACAGCTATTAATAATTCTTTTAGGATAAATATAATCTGATGTTACTTGTACCAAATTCAATCGAGATATGATTTGTGTGACATCCTTTTTGGTTCAGTAGATAATACGCCTGTCTACTCACCTGTAGGTTGTAGAATCAATTCCCGTTGAGAATTCAGATTTACTATGGTTTAAAAGTAAAACCAGTTCGGATGTGAATCAACCAGGGATCGATCTTGTTGCATTAGCTTGCTTAGCGTGAATGTTTGCCATTAGACATCGGTCGTCGATTTACTACCATCTTAAATCGTATTAATTTAATTGATAGGTCAACGAAGCGATCATGACAAATTGTTGATCAAAATCATCATTGCTTTTTTAATTTGCTTTCGAGATAAAAAAACCACTTAAGTAAGCATTTAACTAGCTATCCGTCATCGTACACGTTGATAGTAGATTCCCAATATTGTTTCTTCTTGTTTGTCTCTCAAATGTCTCTCCGAAATGTCCGCATCATCAATGTTGAAAGAATGAATGAAAATTAATGTTTATAATTAATGACCAAGTTCCTCTAGGCATTCTAAGATATAGATGAGAAAAATGAAAACTGGTAAAGGATCCTGCATAAGAGTTCCCTGGGTTCTTTGGTGTGGCGCATATTGAATGAGTTGAGCCGTTACGTGTAACACACAGCCTACCACCTTCATCGTGAAGGACTTGCGAACTCACCCATGTGAGCGATGAAGTATATCAGTATATATGACTCAACACATAGAAGTAGATAATATTAAAGAAAAATAATATTCTCTTAGCTGCTCACTTGGTATATTTGAATAAATATAAAACCAAATTTTTGACAAACTATATTGTATTACACATCGAACAAACATCAGAAAAAATATGATCTCATTTTATAAATGTTGAGTTTTATTGGATTGAAACGCACAAACACTCATTTGGAATATTGTATCATCATATTATATTAAATTTTCATTTTATATGGTACAACCTGGCTGGTTTTTTGCTATATGGTAATCTCTTCTAGCCAACTGGAAACATGTTTATTGATTTATCAACGTTACAATGTACCTTCCAACAATATTACTTTACAGCAAAAAAAGACATTAAAAAAAGAGTAATATTAAAAATTGAATGTTAAAAATAATCATACAAAAAAATAAACAACGTAATAATATGCAAGTACACATGTTAAACAAGCCTTTAATAAAAATCAGACTAGAGCAATAATTTTAATAAAATCGGGTATCAATAGAAATCGAACCCGTATCCTCTGGGTTAAAAAACAGGCGTAGCAACAACGATGTGACGGAGGTCGTCATCAATATGATACTAAAAGTAAATTTCTAAGCTTTTATATTTTTCATATTTTTTTTTGTTCAGCAAATAACTGGAGAAACGGCCTTATTTAAAATCAATTTAACAAAGTATATATTTCGTCCAATTCTAGGAAAATTCAATAAAATATTCCATCCTGGAATTCTCGATAAATTCTTTTCTTCACCTTGACAAAAATTCTTCAATCGACTCAAAATTAAGATTTATTTTTAGGGCAATAATCGATATCTATAAACATGTAAATGGTGACAATTTATTTTATTTATCTTTCTCTCGGTGATTTTTATTTCATAAAAGGTCAAGTTTTGGAAAAATCGAAGTGATACCGTGTGGAGTTTCGAACAACGGGGAAATAACGGAGAAAGAACGGGGACGGCTTCTATCACCTGGTTGATAAAACGCTTTAAAAATCTCCTAACTTGGAGTCGCGAGGTCGATTCTTATGGGTACTGATTTTTTTAAAAAGGGTTTCGTATTAGATTTGACTTCCTAATCATCTTCCTAGTTTAGCAAAAAAAACCGTAATGTGTGTCTCTGAAGACCCTGTTTACACAAAACAACCTGTTTGGAACATTCAGAGATATATTTGAGGTGAGTTCTTCACAGAACATTTGATTGTTCAGGAATTTCCGTAGAAAAATCTCTCGGTTCAAATAAAGGAGCAATAGTGAAGAGAAGATATGATCCTGCAATGGAAAAACACAAGTTGTAAATTTTGATGGGTATGATAAATACAGTAGGGTTTTATGTTGTCCACTATAATAGCAGGTGGTAGAAGGATCGACTCAAATTGAATGCATATTTATCCAAAAAAGTTAAGTTGGTGTGGAAATAAGTCTGATGGTGTTGTTAATTGGCGATTCCAATGAAAATATCATTAAAAATTACCAATGTTACGTATGACAAAATAATGACAATCTAAGTTACCTTAAAGAGGATTAGGAATCAAAATGATTTAAAATGAAATATCTCATTTTGCGAACAAAGTTAATGCAAAATCAGTAAAATAATTATAATCTAGCCTCTAACAAAAAGGAGGGATATCAAAAGAAATCTAAACATGTTCTTTAAGTCTTACATTCCTGCGTTATTATTTTATCATATTTTTCTTGATATATGACTAATCATTGATAGTAGTTTAGCGTATGTCCTTGAAGGACGCGCTGATGATTTTGATTGTTTGGTATTTAAATAAAATACGTCAATTAGCAATGCGGAGAGTGAGAGTGAATACGTCAATGAATACAAACAATAATTAATGATGCTTTATTTATCGGTAAGTAGGTATTTATACATTTCAGAACGGGCGCGGGAGTGCGCCCGCAATATATTTTTATCTCGCTTCTGCGCGGGCAGAGATGGTCGATTGCAGTATTGCAGACATTGCAAACAATACTGTGGGTAACAATTTGTTTGCGGAAACGGCGAGACAGCGTGATGCGTTCTCTTTCTACTGTGGAATGCATCGTAAATAGTATTTGTGGGTAAACGATTTGTTTACGGGACTGGCGCGATGTCCGGCTGCGTCAATGTTTTGGTATGCGACCTTTGGACATATCCAAAGGTCGTTTCCTCGGTCGTTGACCGTGTATGTTGACAATATTTCAGCGACGACAGTAGTTCCTACAGTAGTATAATAGTTATGCATAATTGATTTTAATAATATCTTTGTAATTATTACTAGGTATTTCAATTAACTAGTTTCTCCATCATGTAAATGTACAAGATGGAATCAGATGGATAAAAAAGAAAGAAAATCGTAAACATCGTTCTTTATTTGTTAATTAATTTTAAAATATGAATGACACTTAGGGTAGAGTGCTCCAAGAGTGCGCAATTAAAGTTTAACTTAAGATATCAATGAAACAAATATTTTTACAAAAATTAACTTTCTTTATTCATATTAAACCGTCTCTTATTAACATAACTGCATACAAAAACAAAATAAAATTTAAGCACTTAACGACTAAAATCATTAAATCTAAAGATAGTCATTTGCGCACTCTTACATATACAGGTAGTTAAGAGTCCGCACTTGAAAACCTAAGAGTGCGCAATGTGTGCATGGGACACCTTGGCACAGAGATCAAATTTTTACGGACCAACTCCGAAATAAGCGGTACATTTTTCATGCCACCACTGAGTGCACATTATACACTCTATCCAATCTTCGGAAATTGGTTCCTTATAGACTTCCTTGCATCCTGGGCAGCTCCAAATTTTTTTCTTTGATGTCGATTTTCTGACATAGTTTCTGACCTTCGCCTTTCTGTTAATTTTGTTCAGGCTATACTCTAGCTTTCTTTTTCGGTTTGCTTCTTCGAGAAGTTGTTGCTTATAGGGTGAGCTTGTAAGTATTTCTGATTTTTTGCTTTTCCGGTTTGATCTGGGCGCAACTGATTTTGGTGGCGGTGAAATGTCCGTGAAGGTTATAGATGTTCCGGGAGTTGGATTAGCTGTCTCTGAGTGCAAATTAGTTAATGTCGATCCTGAGGTTGCAGCTCGAGTTTCCAGGATTACCGTGCTCAATTTGGGGTTTGCGGTAGTCGCAGTTGACGATCCTGATGTTGTAACTGGTTCTAGAGTGCCTTCTGTCACAGCAGGTATTTCAGGGATGGTAGCAGTAGTGGATGCCCCTGTTCTTGGATTGACGTCGCGTGAAAATTTGCTATTGCAGGCTCTTCTCTTTCAGTGATATAACTGGCCAAAAAATCTGCCTCATCAAATATGTCTTTATTGAAGGGACATCTCTCTGTGACTTTGAAACCCTCAACAGCGTTTGCCACAGTAGCTGCCTTGAAGTAAGCTGGGGTGAATATTGATGCCATTTGGTAAACTGTTATTGCTCGGCCAGGATAGTTTGTCAGCCACTTTTCACACTCATTAGAGAAGTATTTTTTCAAAGGAGAGCAAAAACTTCTGTCCAGAGGTTGCATTCGATGACTGCTGTGAGGTGGAAGTGTTAGTGCTACGATATTATTTAGTCTAAATAATTTAACAGCGCTAATGGAGCAGTGTGAACTGTGGTTGTCCATTATTAACAGGATCGGTTGTTCTTTTGTGGGCTTCGTGTGATCTTTGAAGTGAGATATATAATCAAGAAACAGTTCCTGATTGATAGAGCTACTATCAGACACCATTCTTACTGAAGAGGGTGGAGATCCATCGAATAGTTCACTCTTCATCCTTTTCCTAGGGTATATGAATGCAAGAGGAACAAAATGCCCATTCGCACTCATGGCGCATACGACAGTTATGTTTGTACCTCTCTCTGCACTGGATATCGTGTCAACAAATTTTTTGCCTTTCATGGAAAGTACTTTAGGAGCTTTGTTCGGAACTGTTGAGATGCCGGATTCGTCCATATTATATATGGCGTGTGGTGGAAACTTATACTTTGTGAGTAAGTTGTGCAAGTTGTCGTAGAATCGGGCACATTGTGTTTGATTAAAGCCGATTGCTCTGGCAAGGCTGGTGGCAGTTGGTTGTCTTAAAGAAATAAATTTATTTCTCTTCAAGAAACCACGCAGCCAACCTTTGCCAGTCATCCGTGATGTCGTATCAAATCGATGGGGAATACTATTTTTATCCACAAATTCAAAAGCCAAAGCTCTTATGGATTTTGTTGTCAGGCCATAGAACATGTTGTCTAGAGTTTCTATATGGTTACAGAGTTCGGCCTCTATCTCCTTGGATAAAGTTAGGTCATATCTGCCAAGCTTTGTGGATATGGTACCTCCCTTAAGGTGTTTTTTTAACATGCTCTCTGCCATTCCAAGAGAAAGTGTGACTTTTCTCTGACTTTCGCCCTCGCTGATCCTCTTTTTGGCTTCATCCAAGACTGCTTGCGAACACAGCTTACGTGTTGACTTTCTTTCTCGTGAAGACATTCTAAAAATAATAATACGTATCTGTTACGTTTAGTTAAAACTAACATCCCCAAGTAAAATCAGATTTGGAGATCGGTCTGCGGTTAGATGATTGTAAGAGTGCGCGCGCAGTCTTACAAATCTAGTACGCGCGCACTCTTACAGACCACCGGCATTATTCACATTTGATACAAGTACAAATATCTCTGTTAGAATTGGGGAATTACCGTGCCGGTGAACGCTTGCTACATTGATTTACACTATCGATTTTGAAAAAATAGCCCATATCATCATAAACGAACACATCGTGAAGATTACAAGATGTAAAAATAATTTATCAAAACACAGAATATTGTGAAAACTTACCTGACATCCGTTTTTTCGGTTTATTTAGGATGCACGGCACAGTCGAGTGTTCTCTCGTCACAAATGACAGCTAGGAAATGAAGTTAGACACAAATGACATCTAGCGCGCGTTTTATGAATGGTGCGCACTCTTATCGACCTCGCGCTCTTAGAACACTCTACTCTAAGTGTCATTAATAATCACACAAACAATAAAAAAAATGTGTCAACATCCTTCAATAACACTAAAAATTCAGGATATCTTTCAAAATATGATGTATAAAAATACCAATGTCTAGTAGATCAAGAAAATTAAGAAAAAATAATCAAACACAATAAGTTAAATGCAGTCAACGATATAAGCCTTGGGTAGAAAAAAAATCTCTCAAGGGCAACAAGAATAAGAAACTATACTAATACAAAAAAACACCTCAGGTAATATACAATAACCCAGCCATTTTCCCAGCCAATACCTTAGATTGAGGAAACGATAGAAGGATCCTTACTGATCTCAACAACATCTTCATTCTAAATATATACCAAAACAGACATAGAGTTATCCAATATTAATATTTCTTCATTTTGAATATAGAGGTTACATCAACTTCCATTTTCACTAATATTCAAGATTCATCTCAGTTTTTAAATATTCAGTCACTTAATTTGTAGCTATAGTCGTAACACTGGCATGGTAATAAGCTTTAAGGTCTGTGTGCAAAACGTTCAGATAATAAATAGTCTTTCGTCCTACTCTAACTGAAATTCTTGTATTCATAAAGTAGAAAGAGAGGCTTTAACTTCGTTTTACTAAAACGCCTTGTGGGTGTTAAATCTTTCCTTTTATAACAAGGCCTACGTGCTCTAATTTTGAACATTGCAATTAAATTTCAGTTTACATGATCCATGCTCTCTCACGCCTAGATGGTAATTTTGCTGAAAAAGGGGCTGAAAAGTTTATTTTCAGACAATTGCCGACTTGAAAAATTCTCAAAATCAAACTTTTAAAAATAGTTTTCTTAAGTGTTACTTTTTCATTATATTATTTAAAATTGTCTACTTACGCACCTGTTTTCGATTTATTGTATTCAATTAAAGGGCTATTTTTATCAATGTTATTACAGTTTAAATAACTTATATTTTAATTGTGACGAAATATGAAGGTAGGTTATATTTCTTAATATAATTTAAACACTCATGTTAACTTGCATAAACGATATGCAATAATAAAATAAACACACGAATTAAATTTTAAAACAAAAAAAATAATAGTAAAGGTATACTATCCTACTAACTGACATAGTAATTTCGTAAAAATATTGCAATGAAGAAAAACATTATTTAAAACTATTTTTCATAAATAGAAAGTTTAAAAGGATCTTTATATTTTAAATGTTAATTTACTAATCTGACAAGTTTAAATATTGATGAAATGTTATAATAGTCAGTTGTTTGGCAAGCGTTATTGAATAGTTGATGTCAACATATAGACCTGCAGGGAGTATGTGAACGGACACATACGGACGACAAACTGTGTATGTCGCTCGTCCACTTATGGTGAAGTGGACTACAAATAAGCTATGAATATGTGATTTGCAACATTTTTGAACTGTCGGCATCATTACCCCAAACCCTGCGCTATAACATTCAGAAAGACCATATTCTAGTGTGAACAAATTAGTTGAACAGTCGCAGGATATTGAAAACGCTGCATTCCCTTCACTCTACAATACACAAATAAACTTTGTAGTAGGACGATCACAAAGTTGAATTGCTATAATATTTATGGATCTTGTTAGTGGTATATAAAGTGGCTTCAATAAATTTGTACTAATGAAATCTATACATAATTCTAAAACAAATCCAAATATGCATATAACCCTCGTATTTATGCGTCTTACACGCGGATCAAACGATGATTTCTTATTAAATGCCACACATCATTTAAGCATCACCCAAATACCAAACAAAAGAACTTTATATATGTGGCATATATTAAAAAAAAATGTAAAACGTTTTGTATAAAATATTTTAGATCTTCCATACAGGATAACTTGAGAATTTTGCCAATAAGTTTTGTAAATTCAAGTTTTAAATACCTTTGATCAGGTTTATTGATACTTCGATCTTCCATACAGGATACTTCTCTAAATGGGCTAAGGTAAAAATTAAAAAAACCGATTAATTTGATTAACAAAAACTATTATTACTAATATAAGATGATTATAATAAATATATAAGGCCAAAAGATGTGCATGGAATGAAATATATCAAGATCTATCTTTTTTCGTTTCCCATATGAAAATTGGTATGATGGTGTAGTACTAAAAAACGGGATATTTCACCGCAAAATTAAAAAAAATAAGTCCACCCCATGAATGCATAGTTACAACAGAACTTGACTCTCATATTTAATACAAATAAATAATGTGTCTGTGCATCCTACAGTCGATCATTTTCCACAACTCACCATCAATGTACAATAAAGAGAGTAGTAGTATTTGATGTTGCACTTATATACATTCGTTAACCATGTCTCGCATTTACTATTAGACTGGAGCAAACTACTCGGTTTTATAATTAGAATATCTAGGGATTTAACAGGGCCAATATTCAGCAAAACTTGTACAACTATCCAATTTGAATATACTCCAGTAGTTAAGGTTCTTACAATTAAATATAAGAATAATACAGAATATATACAAAAGAAAATCCCCAAATATCTATGGTACCGAACAAAATGTGATTACCCAAAATACTACCCCAAATATCTATGGTACCGAACAAAAAGTGATTACCCAAAATATAGTATGGACACCATGTCAAACTTCTCACGGTGTGCAACTATAGAAGCCTCGAAACAAAAAGATAAGAATCCATTGCGATATACCTACTGAAAGTTTTTCAACGTAGTTTTAACTATCCCGCGATACTAGAAGCACAAACTTTGTATGGCTCCGATAAATATAGCCGTGCAAGGAATCAATTACCCTCTGTTCTAGATACCTACTTACTGAACTAATATTATGGCTAAACACTCTGCCACGCGAAATATAAATGTAATAAACCGACTGAGAGACATTGTGGATATATTCTCGGCACCACCTAGAACTATGAGAAGAATCCTGGCTGATATTCTTCCTTATTAATAAGCTGCAATAACTAGTAGCAGACCCTCTTTGCGTAACAGGAGAAATCCATGCCAAATGGTAAAAAATGTAGAGGTGAATGCTAAATTATTTGTGTTTATTATTGTTGGCTGATTTCTTTCTACATTCGATTTAAAAATTTTGAGTGCACTCGAATACAAAAAAATAAAATGGTATATAGATTTCAATTTTTAAACATTAAAGTAAAAAAAATGCCGCTATAAATACTCCTGCACACAATAGGCAAGAGTGACATTTAGTATCATTATGCCTTGACATTTAGTATCATTTTGCTTCATAATCTGCACACAAAGCTGTGATATATATTTAAATGAAATATTTTTCTTTTATTTAAATTTAAAATAATTTATATCGCCCGTTTTTTAATCACATGACATATATATCATTGTAATTTATATAAACTTTCCTAAAATAAATTTAAATAATTTTATGTTCATTTTAAAAATGTAACAATCTTTCCTAATCCTAATTTAAAACCACAATTATTTGAGTGATTTTTAAATTCAACAAATAAAAATATAAGTAAGATCAAAAAATTAAAAAAAAAACATTATTGAGTAGATTAATAACCGTGAGCTTTTAATTAACATTTAAAATATGAACTTACCTCAACCCTTATTCTTGTGATGATTTCTCAGTAATCCGTTAAAGAATGTTTTTTTAACTAAAGTGTATTATTTGAAAACAATATACTCGTATAATCCTTATATAAAAGACACGTGCCTGAAAAAAGTCATAGATTATCCAATACGTTCAAGTTTTTGGATAATTTAATTTTGATTTGAAAAAAGTATGTGACACCGTCTTGGTTTTTTAAAATACCTGTACATGCAATATATAAATTTAGTAAAACAATTCTAAGATGTAGAGATATCTCGTATATGTCTACCCTGCAAGGGATATGGTGTGATGATATAAATGTTGAATATGTAACAAAATAATAGAAATAATTAAACGATGTGGTAAATTTTTGACATTTCTACCATATGTATGAAAATATAATGCTATAAGAATAACTTCGCGAAAGCTAGAAAAAGAAACTCTCTAAAGGTAGGTTTTGAAACCGAAATCAACTGTTTTTTTGGAAAGCTACTTTTTCGATTGCATAATTGCGCAACTCGATTGTCTCTTGATAGTTGGATGATTTCTTAGTTGAGCCGTTCTTTTAAACAAAGATATATAACATATCTCCGTTTTACCTCTGACTGTGTATTTTGAACATGTTTTGATTATGAATGAATATATAGGTACTATATTTCTGAATAAGCATGAATATAAATAACATTTGTCAAGTTAGCTTAAAGTGTTTATGTACTGAAGTTTTACTTTTAAAAAATATTACTTAAGATCAAAGTTTTTGGGTGTGAATATATAGATAAGCCCTTGAAATTTCTTGGACATATTGTCTTTTAATTATTGAAGTACTTCCATGTTTCAACATAGAGCGAGACTAGATTAAAACTGTAAATTGAGATGTCAACATTTTAGTGACAAATTATAACAGACTGGTCATCCTTAGAAAAATAAATGGCAAACAGAATAAACCAATAAACAACAACTTTTCGTTCAAGGACTTAAGTAAATGGTTTGAATACAGTGTTGTTATGAGCTGTAGTCAATCAAGCAATCACACCCTTAATATTGGCCAGCACCCTATTAGAGACGAACTCTCAGGAAGCTGTCTCTTTTAACTTCAACATTCATGATAAACGCTATTAAAATGCATTATTACGAAAAAAATAAAGGATATAATTTTTTTATAATTATGCTTTGTCTTCACCTAAATCGGTTAAATTAAATTCCTTCATCTAACCATGCCATCCTTTTTGTTCAACATCAGTTGAGCACGCTCAGTTTTAATTGGTTTGTGTCTTATTTGATTACATTTACTTTATGAATCTAATATTTTTATACCAACTTCTGCCAATAAATTTAATTCATTTTCCAGTAGAACAATAGTATATAGTCATTACATCAAAATATATTTTCACATTAAACAATAATTTCTAGAATATCCATTTTATAAAGAAAAGAAAAGAGTGATAACAGTGCCGTTTAAATTAACAAAAAATAATTTGATTTATTTCTAATTAAAAAATCTTTTGTTGAAAATTGTTCGAACGAAACACTTTTACAAGTCTTTTATTCATCCAATTTAAATTCCTTTTGATACATAAAAGATAAGTCGTGAATTCAAATGAATACATTCAAAGCATCAAATCTTGTTAAGGCGATATTACGCAAGTCGTTTTATAAATCATAATACAAGTACGTCTTGAAAAAAAAAGTTTTTATGAGTTTAAAAATCATTTACGACGTGACATCTCTTATCGCCGGGCCGAATGGAAAAAATGGGGAGGTTTTTAAATTATCTCCTCGACACAAATTATCCCCTAACCGGTTCTTTTGCTTCGAATTAATCTTGTTAATCCCAAAGGATCCGCCGGGAAGCGACTCTCGCCGAACTTGGTTTATTCGAAAAATCTTCAAAGTGAAACTTAAAAGCTTCTCAATCTTAAGATTTCATTCTACATTAAAGTGAAGCAAAAAAAATCGTATATTGTTTCGTTTTATTTTTATAAAAGCTGTTGAAAGATTTTTTGGAATGTTTGATCGAATTTGAAACTGAACATAAATAATTGAGTTGGTAGATGATCCAATTCCCATACTCCTGAGTAAATATTTGCAGTTAAAATTACCTAATTAATGAAAAATGTGCACATGTTCAGAAATTCGCTGCAGCATCGGTATGCCTGATGAGAAAATTCATGAACTGAACATGAAAACTTATAAAACAGGTGTACTGTCGATAATGACATATGATATCAAAATCAACAAAAAATATTTTCGAAATTCATCTCAGATCATTGTAGACGAAGACCATGCGATGTCATGTCTCAGAAAACAACTGCTGAAAGAATTTATTTTACTCAAAAAAAAGTGTAACATCTTAAGATGGAATAAAAAGAGATGGAAAAAAATACAAAGACATAATTCATTGGAATTATTCCTCTGGTAGCCGAACTTCAGGCTGATCGGCCAAAATATGCAAAGACATCTACATCTAGCAATGCACACTTCAGTCATAACATAATATTGTATAACAGATCTTTTAGGAGAATATCTAAAAGGAGTGTTAAATAAACAGAATTCGACATAGGTGATCCAAATAATGTTACGTGTCTCAAAACTCATAATACTTTGTAGCCGTTTTCCATGAACTTTATTTTTTATATTATACCAAGACTTAATCGAGAACAAATGATTGAATTAAATAAAAAAATTGAATACTTTACAATATTAAAAAAAAAAATCCAAATATTTTCGATATGAATTTATAGTACAATATGAAATAATTTGAATGAATGATATTTTATTATTTTTCAAGAATTTCATAGCTTAGTATAAATCATATAGTAGATATAAATTTAGAATTTCATAGCTTAGTATAAATCACACAGTAGATATAAATTAAGGATTTCATAGCTTAGTATAAATCATATAGTAAATATAAATTTAGAATTTCATAGCTTAGTATAAATCATACAGTAGATATAAATTAAGAATTTCATAGCTTAGTATAAATCACATAGTAGACATAAATTTAGAATTTCATAGTATAAATTATATAGAACATATGAATTCAGAATTTCATAGCTTAGTATAAATACTATAGAAGTTATAAATTAAGAATTATCGTGAATCAATAAATTCGAATTATTTCATGTGGCCGAATTCCTAGAACAGAACTAGAACTTATTTTCAAAAAACCCGTGTTCGATAACTCGATTTTTTGTATTTTTTGTCTCTTAACCTACGAGTTTTCATAATATCAAAAATAACTTGAGTCCGATATGAAAACATTTTCCGAACAAACAAACTTTTTATTCTTATACGAGTATGTAATGTGTCCAAAAGAATGATATTCTTTTTATGCTGAATCAATCAAAATATTTTCAAATTTAGAGCTGAGAATGAAAAAAAAGCGAATCGAAGAAATAAACTATGCTTTTTATTCTCATTTTGTGTTGTTTCGGCCACAAATTGGTAAGAAACATTTTACTGTTTGTGAAATATTTCAAATTAAAAGTTGAAACTCAATACAATCATAACCTAGGCCCTTGCATGTTTTTTTTTTCAAATGTATGAAAATAGTATTTCCAGTTTCAATATCAATTCCAAATTTTTACCAAATTTACAAATTAACCATATGATGATAATTATGTTAGGAGTACCAAAAAATCTAATTGTTTCAAATTTTTGAACTCACCAATTTATGTTGGAAACCCGACGATGTCAAATAAAAAATCTGTTGAACGAAACATAGTAGAACATTAAACATACTCTTTTTCATTGGACGTGTTATTTCTCTTGGCAGATTTTAAAATAATTTGTTTATTCAACTATTAGTCTTTTGATTATAAAAATTGGAAATTTGCGTAAGTTTTTCAAGACAAAAAAAATACATGAGATAACAAAAAGTAAAAATAAATGTATCTTAAGTCGTGAATATTAACCACACATCAAAACGTGAATATTAACCACACATCAAAACGAAACTAAAAAAGAATTGTTCTTGTAAAGAGAAAACCGCGCAGTTAACTCTGCAAGTATGTCCAGCACGTCGAACGCACGACCACACTTTAAATAATTAATTTCTTCATTATTTATTAGTGTATTTTGTTTGAATGGGTTAAAAATAGTACTCAACTTAAATCATGCATATTTCCCAAACTCCGCTTTCAAACTGCATCAAAAACTCTTTCATAGTATAAAATATATTATAATATGTTTTTATCAAACACTACTTATTTCACTTTTTATAATGGTGTAGCCCTACCGGTTTCAAGGTTTTCACCTCATCATCAAGGGAGCACAAACAATACCTATTAGTTTGTGCTCCCTGATGATGAGGTGAAAGCTTTGAAACCGGTAGGGTTATACCGTTATAAAAAGTGGAATAAACAGTGTTTTATAAAAACAAATTACAATGTATTGTATATAAACCTCCACAATGTTAACGCCTTAACTATAAATAATATAATAGGATAAAATGTAGTTTCATTTTAAATTAGGAAGTCGAACAAATTTGTTTTTGATGTAAAATAAAATTTCACATTTCAGATTACAGAGGATGATGTAGAAAAATATTTCTACTTTATAAATACACAACCACCCAAGCTGATATCTCGCTGTTCTCATCCAGCGCGATCTGCACTTGAAAATCGAAATCTTTATTTGTTATGAACATGATTTTTCTTATCGAGGTAAAAGTACTATATTCCGGTTGCGACACGCCCGAGTGTGAAGAAATAGTAGCGACGACGAACTTAAGAGCCGTCGTCACGTTAGAAGGAAAATGACTTCCAGCTTAATACTTAAAATGTTCAAACAGTCTAACATGTTGCCAGTAGATTCGCAGAAAACATTATTTGACGTCACTAGATAGGATTAAGTAATTGGAAATACCCTTGGCAACTCTTGCTATTAGATTACGAAAACCGATTACAATAAATAAATAACATGATATTATGTCAATATGTAGTTCTAGATAAAGGTTTAAATTTTATAACGATCCATCTATAACAGAAAATCTTTTTTTCATCCATTAATATAACCATTAAGAATATTATATAGTTGTCAACTCAACATTTCGTAAACATAGTCATAAATTTATTTATAAATTATCCAATATCTTTGATGTAAACACAAAATGATTCAAATTTTTGTGAATAAAAACACAAATTGCTAAATTATTCAAATATTCTTACCCTTCAATACGTACCGTTTTCTTATAAAAATATTTAAAAATATAATTTCCATGAAACAAAGTATTTCACGGTACATTTAACTCAGACAAATTTATAGCAAACGCCAATAGGTAGACGCCATTTTAACTGATTTATTCCTCAAAAGTCAGAACAAATACATCAAAAAAATTTACACCATAATTACCATTCTCTTAGTCTTATTGCAATTACTGTTTCAATCGTAGACATTTTAGTGGTCATTTAAAATACACCACTGACCATACTGTGAGAATATCGAAATGGTCTGGATGTGCGAGATGAAATTACCTATGCTGAATCCCTATAATAAGTTATAATATGCTTATTGCAATTACTGTTTCAATCGTAGATATTTTAGTGGTCATTTAAAATACACCACTGACCATACTGTGAGAATATCGAAATGGTCTGGATGTGCGAGATGAAATTACCTATGCTGAATCCCTATAATAAGTTATAATATGCTTATTGCAATTACTGTTTCAATCGTAGATATTTTAGTGGTCATTTAAAATACACCACTGACCATACTGTGAGAATATCGAAATGGTCTGGATGTGCGAGATGAAATTACCTATGCTGAATCCCTATAATAAGTTATAATATGCTTATTGCAATTACTGTTTCAATCGTAGATATTTTAGTGGTCATTTAAAATACACCACTGACCATACTGTGAGAATATCGAAATGGTCTGGATGTGCGAGATGAAATTACCTATGCTGAATCCCTATAATAAGTTATAATATGCTTATTGCAATTACTGTTTCAATCGTAGATATTTTAGGGGTCATTTAAAATACACCACTGACCATACTGTGAGAATATCGAAATGGTCTGGATGTGCGAGATGAAATTACCTATGCTGAATCCCTATAAGTTATAATATGCTAATTTAAAGTGTTTTTTTAGAATTGTTACCGTGTTGAGTTTAAGTTGACTAAAATTTTGGTCAGCATTTCGAAGGCTGTAACGTCTTCATCCTCAGGCCGATATATCAAAATATAACCAAATACTGCTCAACAAGTCACAATTCCGAAAAAAACATTTCAATCAAGTGGCAAAAAGTTGTGTAGAATATAATGTACTTCAATTGAGGTTCAAAATGAGGCATTATACTTGTAGTTCAAGTATAATGCCTCATTTTGAATCAATAGCATTATATTTTTTTTACTTGTGATACTAAGACAAATTATATTGGACGGGGTGTTTCTATTTGATCACTCTTCAAGTTGTTTGAATAAAGTAATTTTTTCTTGTTTCCAAAATGGTATTTTCTGTATATAGTATGCTTATTTTGCTGACGGGGGAAACATTATTCCATAAAATGCAATTAATTCAAAAAACATTTTACTAATTACTATTTCATGTTTCTTAGCAAAAAGTCTAGAAATCTTTCTCTGATAATAGAACTAAACTTAAGGAAAATAAAAACAACACCTCATATAAGGCTTGCTTCATGTAAAGCTCGGTAAAGGTGTTCGAAACACGAGTCGCGATAAAAAATTCTAATAGATGAATTTACAATATTAATTTTATCATAATTAACATTATGGAGTTACACACCGTGAAAACTAAAATATCTGACTTAACAAAGTTATAATGAAAGCTCAGAGATACGATATATTTACGCCCATGCTCTCCAATCAAACATTGATCAAATCGAATTAGCCAACATAAGTATTGGCTTTGAAAAAATAAACAAAAAACGTTTTTCCGGGTTATTTCAAATGAGTCTTATTTGAATATTTTACAAAAGCCGTTTGAGAAAGTAGGAAAAAATACGTTTGAGAAAGTAGAAAATTAAAATTAAAATGGAAATCAATCCTTAAAATGGAACAAATCTCCAATCATCAATTGAAGTACAGCTAATTGATCATCTCGAATTAGCCAACATTAGCATCGGCTCCATGGAGCAAACATGGCCATGCCGGGTTATTTCCAAGTGCTGTCTCGGCAAAAAGTGGTCTAAATTACCCCCAGACCTTATCTTATCAGTTGGTACGTCACTAAGGAGTTTAATGGCTCTTTTCACTAACATTCGTTAAACTTAAATTCCCTCATGTACAAGCTTAACCTGTTTATTTGCCAGAAATGTACGTTTAAGTGTATGCAATTTAATTTAATTTGCAATTAAATAACCCGCGGTTCGCACTACACACAGACATGACGTTATCTACGAATGGGATTCCTGCCCCTTCATAATTAGGATCGTACCGTAAGATGGTCTAATTAAATGTATTTTCATATCGCGATGGTCACAAATGGGGAAATTGTGTTTCTGTAACCTTACTCTAAAGAATTCGTATGTTTAGTTTCAACCATTTTATTAAAAGCGACGATTCCCAAACTTTAGTTGCGCAATTTCAGTTTTCGTCCATTGCTTACTGGATAGCATGTTTATTTAGTTTCCAGACATAACGGATTCGATTCCTGATGGTTAATAAATAGGTTTTTGCATTGAGGCTTTTTTTTCATAAGGTTTTCTAGCACCTGGTATGTATGTGTTACCTAGCACTTAGCAGCTACCTATCGTGATTACTTTCTGCTCTTTTGGGATATTTTTTTTTCCTATAGGTATTATAGACCCATGGCCTAGTTGGTAAAATGCCTGTATATCAAACCGGGGGTTACGCTACCGATTTCTATTGCAACTTAATTTATTTTAAACAGGGTTCCAGGTTTTTCCTTAAGGTTGTACTGTATACAGTGAATGTAATACAAATATACAAAAAAACCTATTCTGATTGCCAAATGTGTTCTTTCAGGAAAGACCAACAAGCAATACAAAAAAAATATTCCATATGTCTGTAGCTCAAAGTTTAAGATTATCTAGCGCCACATAACATAAGTAAATTATGAACATACCCGCTAAAACAGTGTTACTCAAATGGTGGTCCGCAGATCGAAGACCGTAACCTTAGTATGATCTCAGTATTTACATATTGTATTTCTTTGAATTCATTTAAACTATATTTATAAAACCTTTTCCAATGTCCACCTTATCTTTAAAAAAATGGCCGGTCTTTTTATGATACTGAAAGATATAATATAAATCAGTCCACTCCACGAGAAAGTTTGAGAAGCTCTATCCCAAAAAACGTAGTACATCAGCGGTCGAAGTCATCATCAGTTAAAAAAATTAGAGTTTTTTTCTTTCCTATATTTTAAAAAAGAATGTGTGTAAGACCTACTTCTTTAAGGATTTTTATCACGTGTATTTAAATTTTAAATGTGTCCAAGATAAATATTTCCCAATTATTTTCTTTATATATCCCAAGAATCAAAACTTTTTAAATATATAAATTTAGTACAATTTCGTTATATTGACAACTTTTGTGTTAGCTTATTAGTAAAACGATTTCCATCTCGGGGGATTCGGGATTGATTCCCGATGGAATCTAAAAAGGTCCATATCTGGTTTTATAAGTGAGGTTCTACATCGTTAAGTAGGGACAAATTGACACATTTAAATTAATCTGCCAAACTGTACCGTATATAACTAAAATGTCACAAAATGCAGATGCATTAGGGTTGAAAGTGAAATCAGTCCGCGTCTGGACCTGAGTCATCCCAAAATATTATTCTATAAATTGAAATGTTGTGGAAAACTATGCTTTATCTGTATTAGTTACTTGAACATTGGGTTTCTCTTTCGGGATCCCGGGATCCCGGGATTTTGGTTTGTTTTAAAAAAATATATTTTTCGAGGAAAATTTATTGTCTCGGGAAATCCCGGGATGTATACAAAATGCTATTTACCTTTTATTTTGTGTAAATTCTAAAAAATCTTATAATCATGAGTTATCAGAATACATTCTAATTGTTAGTTAAGAGCTTGCTTATTTTCATCTTTTTCAATTGAACTTATCACTAAAAGATGTGTTACTTTTTGTTACGCCACTACCATTTTATTTATACCACTATTGGAGCAAAAATATTATATGAATTGGAGTTGCATTTTTAATAATTAACTACCCCTTTGTTTATCCTAAAGTATTTTTTTTTAAATATCCTTCTCAAATTCCGGGAGGAAGGTTGATTTTATTCCAGAATTCCGAAATGAGAAAAAGAAAAAAAACCTTACTTTTACATCTATATTGCAGAGTGAAACTTATAGAAAGTCCCGTATAGAGAACAACGTAAGGGTTAACAATCGTGGCACTTAAGCGGGAAAGGTTATTCTTAGTCGAGTAGTGTTGGACCGTTAGTTATTTCTAATGACATCATTCAGGGCAAAATAATGCGAAAGAAAAGGTTCTACCGGTTATCGACTCCTTTTTAATGTGTCGAATAAGATGTTTTTTTATACTGCAATATTGTAAAATAATCTTTTTGATTTATGGTAGGATTTTTTCTATATTAATTTATCAAGACTGCGAAACAGTTATGCAATAGAATGAAACGACTTTCATGGTTCAGTTGGCCAAATGCTTGTCATCCACTCAGTAGTTTCAAGTTTGATACCCGATAGAACCCAAGAAAATAAAAATATATAATAAAAGGTTACTTGTCTGATATGAAATTTTATCTGGTAACAATACAGGTACGCTCTAGACGTATGCGATTTTTTTTTGTGACTGCAGGGATAAGTGACGTTTGTTTATTCACTATTTGAAACACGTCAAAGATGGTGCGAGTCTTAGATTAGCTGGTTTTACAATTTTACAGCATGGAGAGTAAAAAATGACGTGAAAATGAAGATCGTGCAACTGGAAAAGTCATAAGCCAGTCTCTGTTGGAGCGTAGCGCGATACCATGATCGGAGTGTCGTTGAAATTTTTCGACAAGAGCACAGCGCGATAGTTAAGAACGTTACATAGAAGTTACAATACGTGCATATTTTGACCGTTTCTTATATTTAATCATTTGAAGTATGTATGAAAATGTGTAATAATGTTGCATTTTTTTGGTTGAATTTGAAACGCACAAAAGCATTCTGTTTTCCTTGAAGTTTCTCGGCTTTTTTCTCCATAACATTCAGATAACACACACACACTACTGCCGTTTAATCTCTGCCATACATTAATTCTAGGAGCATTTTTTTAAGTAGTAGATGTAAAAAAACATTACATAAGACTTCAGCGTTTTTTTTTTCACAAAAAAATAGTTCTAAAGATGGTCAATTAATTATCTTCAAAGCTGGTAAACGTGTTTATAAACTTCATTTATTGAAAAAATAGTTCCAAGTATTTCTTGATGCAGGTCTGCAATGCTTTTGTGCTTCATCACTGCATTTCGGGAAATCTTAAAGGACTCCATTAGGACTAAATCTCGATCCGCTGAACAATCGACGTAATCTTTTATTTAAAACGACTCGTAAATCCAAGATGTCCGCTATGTGTCAACAAAGTCAGCCAAAAGACAATTCGTCTTAATTTGAATGGACCATCTTCCCCGAGAGAACTGGAAAAATTGAAGTTTTTTTTGCTTACCCTCACAGAAGAAAATGTAAAGCTGAAAAGTCTCGTTGACAGTCGCTGATTCCAACAATCAGTCACCGAAAACACCTCCCCTTCCTTCTTTTTATTTCTTTTGATTTTAACTCTCATTGTGGCTACACATTTTGACAGGTTGAAAAAAATTGGTGACAAAAAAAAGGAATTTTTTCGTCACCAAAAAATAATAATTACTTCTTCGACCCCATAATCTCCCGGGGGAAAACTCAAAAAAATGTTTTAAATTTTTCCTATTGAAATGTTTTACTAATGAGATCGACTCGTCAATTAAATAATATTGACAAAATTATATTTATTGTACAATATTTAGGCAAAAAAAATCGTGTAATTTCTTAAATTAATATTGAATATAATTTATCCTACTTTCATATGGTAACCTTTAACATTACTTAATTGCAAATCCAAACATATTGAAGAGAGACTGGGAGACAATATTGTCTTCGGCCTCAGTAGTCGAGCCTTCGGGTTAAGATCTACTGGAGCCTTCGGTTTCAGTCCACTGAACTCGCGATTCGTCACTGCACGTTTTGACAACACAACCACACATGAAGAGGAAACAGCACTTATGCAAGCACTTAAGTGAGCGAGCGTAACTGTTGTTAGTACCAAACGTTTTACGTATTAGTGCGCGTTTTACCAAACTCTTACTCTATTTTATTTTATTTTTTGGTTACCATGCGGAATCGAGCCCGAAACCTCCGGGTGAAAGTCAAGCACCTTATCGATTAGACCATGGAAGTTGTCATTAAATGTCAGTTTAAATAAGGGGTTTAGTATTCCGTTCTCTTGGATTCGGGTTTTTAAATCAAATTTATGAATTATTTTATTAATATTTTCAAATAGTTAATAATTTATCATTTATAAAAAAAAACCGATTGCGTAACATCCATATATAAAAATGTATGTAATTTCCATAAATATAGTGAAATCCATTGCAATTTACAATCTAAAAATTAATAAAGCATCTTATTGTGTTAATTTATGATCTTTTAAATTAGAGTTATAACACAACATAAATATATATTGTAGTTTAGTAATATGTAACTGAGTTCGCTGAAAAAAGATATGTACTCGTACATACATCGAAACTACACTTAGGAAGCATATTACTATTATTATTCACTTAAAAAAACTCAAACCTTCAGTTCCCCGACCTTCGTAACCTCATTTTACGAGTAAGTCACCTGTTTCTCAATGCAGGGGCAACGTGCACGATAACTTTTTTTTTAATAATTACACTGTGGTATTTACTTAAGACTTAATTAACACATCTCTGGTTGGTTGGAAAAGATAACCACTTTGCAATAAACCTACCAAGTTGTACTGTGTACAACGAAACACAAAACAATACAATAGTAGTAGATCAAAAGGTGCACTCTTCACTTTGACGAATATCTTATTTGGCAAAAGTTCATAAAGATAAATTAAAAACCCAATATTGACCACTAATACTGTTGAAAAACTTCAGCTGATTTCCAATTGAAATAATCTTGTTCAAAATTACGCAGGAGTCAGTAAATGATCAATAATTAAAAGTATATAATTAAATACATGCAGCACTAACCTAATATAATTTGGTGTAAGGTCTCGGAGACACCTGTTTCCCATTCAAAACAACAAGCGACTAACAATAATAGTATTAATGTTAAGCAAGATACAAGTAGTAAATGGAACTCGGAGATGACCCCGACTAACTAAATTTACCCGAATGGCGATTGTTACCCCAACAATATGTCACCCCTAGACAATTAATTTTACCCTGAAAGACCCGCTGTAATTTTGCTTGCTTTTTGAAAAAAAAATGACAATCCTAAATGTCTGAAAGCTCCATTATACGAAGAAAAAAGTGGAATGATTGCCTGTTTAAAAAATAAACATTTTTTTCGTGTTTGTTTGCGTAAATAAACAGTACAGTGCTTTTTGTTATTAGAGCAAGGCCGATGTGCCACTTTGAATATGATTATCTACGGGAAAAGTTTTGTTTTTCTCAAATAAAAGAATTTTTATTTATATAGAATATAAAAAAAACTTCCCAAGCGATGTGAGGTGTTCTTACCCCGTTCGAATAAATAAATATCCATATTTTTTGACCTTTTATTTTTATTTCTCACTTTCTGGCGTGTTTTCGAGAATCGCACAAAACAAATGATTTATGTCGAGTTTGTATTACGTGTGGGATAATATTTTGAATTCATTAAGACATATAGGGAGCAAATGTATTTATTGTCTTTAAATTTTTGAAAGGAAATGTTAATAGATCTATCGTACATAAATCACGACAAATATTTTTAATAAAATATTTTTTTAACATAGAAAAATTATGGTACAATATATTTTTAAAATAACTTCTGTTAAATATACCAGTATTTATTTACTAAACAATATTTTTTCTAATGAAATAGAATAGTTTATAAAAATTGTAGACAACCTTAGTGAGACCCTGATAAAATATGAGAATTTATTTATAGGTACACTCGCATTAAGGTAATTTATAATCGTAATTTATTAATACTCGTGTTGATCATTATTAATAAATAGTTTACGTTTAATAAAGAAGTCATAATATAAAGAATACTTAAGAAGTTTTTTTTAATAAATCAGTTTTGTATTAAATTATTTGGTGAAATTTGTCTTATGGTGCATTATACACCAATAAATAAAAAAAAAATTGGTGATGACATGACTTTTTCCTGTAATATTTTTATCTATCTTGATAGTCTTATTTAACTAATCAGTCAATTTATTTAAAAAAAAATACAATAGAAAGTCAATGGATTTCTAAGCCTTACAACATCTAAACAAGAAATAATTGCTTGTGTGTAGAAAATAGAAGTTCAGCTTGGAATATGAATTCGAATCAAAATATATGTTGAACATAAATTTTTACATTTCCAATAAACTTGATACGTATTATTTTCAATGTTTTTAAACTCAATATGCTAAACTGTGTTAAACACATGTGTTAAACACATGTTTAACTGTGTTAAACACATGGGAGTATAACAATTTTTACATTGTTTAAAATAAGGAAAAGGCTGCCTCGAATTATTAATATGATATTTTATTTTTATATTTCATGATATTTATTGAGACATTTGAAATGAAAGATTATTTAACATTTAACAATATTCAGAGTGATAACATTATTTTATTACTTCTCATTCCTTTAATAAATATTCATCCCGTGCTTTGGCATAAAATATCAAATAATAAAAGCCCACGACACATTGTCAACACAGAGCCCCATACTTCAACCACTCGTTTCTGGATACTGCTCGTACAGAAGATTCCTTAAATTACTTTCGCTTTTCAGAACGTTTCAAAGTATTTTTCGCCCATATATATTCTAGTTCCTCTTCTATTATCATCATGATTATAAGGCGTAGGTATCTTGTCAGAACAATACATACGTGTACATCATTACATTTTTCCTTATTATTGTAGGATTTTTGGAGCAACGGAGATGCTACTTCCATTTGAAATCCATCTCAGAGTGCCGCCATAATTGAGAGAAGTAAATAATCGTAACGGAAAAAGATTCAAACTAAGATAGTATTTCTCTTACCCTGTGAAGCATCTCACCGGCAACGATCAAGCTATTATTTTACTAACTGTTTGATTTGAAGGATATTTTGATATTTTAATAGAGGCAAGTGTTTTCAAAATGTTAGTTGCAATGTTTATCCATCGAAAATGAAAAGTATTTTTTGGGACAATTCAATTGTTGTTTAATTATCTAAACTTTTCTCTGTATTTTTAAAATAAATAGCATACAGAGAAGCTAAAAATATGTTTTTGTCTGTATTTCTGAAATTAATGGTACACAAACAAGCTGTCTTGGTAACGCAACATTCTCGAATGGAGTATCCATACAGTCGAGGAGCTGTTATGTTCTCAAGAGTTATTCCCAATGTTAGAAAGACTAGACACGGTACGAGTCGGTCGTACATGGAGAACAAGAATATACATTTTGTTTTTCGTTTCATTGCAAAGCGCAAAAATGTAAGCACTCAGCTGACCCAGGCAGTCCAACTCTTCCTTAATCGCCTCAATCGAGTTTACGTATTTTATACACAAAAATAATATATGTTGTATCATCTAAATTTATTTAGTACATGTTATTCGATCTGAATTATTGTAGAATAAAAAAAAGTATATGTTATTTTATATGAAATTGATTTAAAAATAGGATATGGTATTTGATCTGAAATTATCACATAAATTTAAATATTTCTACAAAAACAACTGGCTTATTGGTCGCCCCAATTTATTAGCCGCCTACGTGCCCCACCAATATTATACAAAAACATAGAGGCTCTGACCTCAGCCGCTGGAGTATTGTGAAAAAGCCCTCAGGGTTTGCTCAGCTAAGGAACTATTACCTTTTCCTTTCTCCGTGTCTTGTCTAAGTCGGGAGAAGGACAAATGGATTGTGTGGATGAGAAACGGTGTGTACAAGATTGATTCGATATCCTCGGGTTTCTTTTAAGGGAGGCAGAGAAAGCGCAAATGTTAAACGATACTCTTCTCCACTTGCTCTTAACTTTTATAACATAACATTTTCGCATGCAAGTTTAGTTTTGGACCGTTTTATTTTAATTAACATGTTTAATGTATCGTATTACACTTTCGTTGTGCACAATACAACTTAGCAGAAAAATTGCCATGTGACGATCTCTTCCAATCAACCAGACAAACGTTAAAGCGACGGCGGGAATTAAACCGGCAACCTCCGGGCTAGAAGACAGATGTCTACAAACTAGGCCATGGAGGTTATCGTTGTTATTGTTTATTTTAATGTTTCACCGATATGTGGTGTTTAACAGTTGTCAATTGTGTACTATATAAAATCGAGATGATATTAAAATTTTAATCTTAAATTTAAAAACTAATCCAATATTTTTTTAATGTGTACGTATGTACAAATGTGACTTGTTAATGTCAAAATAACAAACTAAAAAAATACACCTGAAGGGGAAATAGCCTGAACTCTGTTTTTATCATGGAATCGCCCAAAATCGATTTGTAAGTATTCTTATTTGATACAACAAATTTCAATACACGAGTATGTGGCTTTTTTATTTCATTTAAGTTGAAAATTATATTTTTTGTTTGAGAAAAGATCTCCCTGTAAATTGAATACTTATCACCATATGTTTTTCAATCAACCTTAAATGACAAAATAACTAAACTTCCAAATATTAACATACTCGCACATAAGGATTTTATAATCATCCATATAACAGATCAACAAAAAAAATCTGATTGAGTAATTATCAAAAATCGACCAAATATCATATACACATACGAGTATATACATTCTTCCAAAGCTTTGGCCAATAGCCGTTAGATTTTTGAAAAATGTTAAATCATTCCGCATTTTTGTTACATAATATATATAATGATTTTTCAACCCCAATATCCACTATAAAAACATTCCAAAATTTAATCATTTTCTAAAACTCTTTTCCTTTGGTATTTTTAATAAATAACTAAAAAGATTTAATAGTTGAAATAAGATCTATTTCATTTCAAATACCAGGGTAAATTTTTCCCTTTGTGTCATCACTTCACCCAAATTAAACAAATATACCAGATTATTGACAATTTCACATCTTTAATCCTATAGAAGCAGCAACAAAACGATTTGACAACTCGTTAAACAAAGAACTTACATCCGAAATAATGCTACAATTGAATAAGATGCTATGACAAGTCAATCACTCCATTTGCCAAGTTGTATAGACGAATTCGTGAAATAATCAAGAACCATCCAACATTGCAAGTGTACGTGATATTTATGGAAGACCCAGATTCAAGGAACAGGTGGCATAATCCTCTTACTTCATGAACAAGTAAAAATAACATGTAATTATTACAAATTACTTTGTTATATTGTTCACTATCCTGAAACGATGAGTGATGACCAGTGATGTAATCGAATTATATACATTTCGAATGTTTTAATTTTTATTCCTTTTTTGTATGTTGTATATTATATTATATATCTGCTCGAAAGGCGTATACAAGTAGTGTTATTACACTTATTCAATTTTTTAGTTCATAACATAAGATACTTCAGTTTATTACCCAAAAAAAGAAAGTGGCTAGCTTTATAGAGAATCTCTCACATCTTTTATCAGTGGATATATAATTACCAGCCTTAAAGAAAGCCCGATTTTTGTAAGAAAATAATATATGAGGCCACTCGAGAGGCTATTGTCGAAGGGAACAAAAAGCACTAGAGAAAATGTGAATGTGACCAAATATGGTTAATAAAAAGAAACTTTGTTTGGTTAGGTTTTATTAACATTTTATACAATGCTTTATTTTTATTATTACTGTATGTCTCGACATACTCCTTAATCATTATTAAGTTTCAGTTCTACTTGTCGGTATATATTTTTAAAGAAATATATGAAAAAAATATTTTCTTTACAAGGTTTTTTTTCAATTTAACAGCTTAAGAGTTATGGAGTTATTTTAGAAATCAATTTTAGTTGGTTAAAAATTCTTAAAATTTGTATACTTTCCAAAATTTTATACATAAGTATTTTTATGCAAAATGTCATCATTTTTCAGTAAAATAAATCACGGAATGTTTTTGTTGTCTTTACGTATAATAGTTGTGCGATTGACGATAATTGACGATCTTCGTAGCCATGTAAGTAAAATCCTTATCTTCCAAGTCAATGTAAGTAAAATCCTTATCTTCCAAGTCAATGTAAGTAAAATCCTTATCTTCCAAGTCAATGTAAGTAAAATCCTTATTTTCTAAGACAATGCGGGATCGACTATTATTGGTACCCATTTTTTTTAAATAACGGTGTCAATTTGGTTTTCACTTGAGGTCACTTCAATATCTTTATGGTGGGTTGTGAAAAATTGTCACATATCAATAAACCCACCAAGTTGTACTGTATACAACGAAAACGGAATACGATAATCCTTTTCAACACAAACTATTTCAGAGTAAAATTACAAATGAATAATTTAAAAACATATAAAGAGTAACATTTTATAGCATGATTGTTATACGAACTCATTCGAACGAAACTTTTTGTTTTATCAAACACAGTTATAAATAAGACTTAGCTCCATTTATAGGTATGGTCTCATTTATTAATAATTTAAAAACATATAAAGAGTAACATTTTATAGCATGATTGTTATACGAACTCATTCGAACGAAACTTTTTGTTTTATCAAACACTGTTATAATTAAGACTTAGCTCCATTTATAGGTATGGTCTCATTTATTAATAATTTAAAAACATATAAAGAGTAACATTTTATAGCATGATTGTTATACGAACTCATTCGAACGAAACTTTTTGTTTTATCAAACACAGTTATAAATAAGACTTAGCTCCATTTATAGGTATGGTCTCATTTATTAATAATTTAAAAACATATAAAGAGTAACATTTTATAGCATGATTGTTATACGAACTCATTCGAACGAAACTTTTTGTTTTATCAAACACTGTTATAAATAAGACTTAGCTCCATTTATAGGTATGGTCTCATTTATTAATAATTTAAAAACATATAAAGAGTAACATTTTATAGCATGATTGTTATACGAACTCATTCGAACGAAACTTTTTGTTTTATCAAACACAGTTATAAATAAGACTTAGCTCCATTTATAGGTATGGTCTCATTTATTAATAATTTAAAAACATATAAAGAGTAACATTTTATAGCATGATTGTTATACGAACTCATTCGAACGAAACTTTTTGTTTTATCAAACACAGTTATAAATAAGACTTAGCTCCATTTATAGGTATGGTCTCATTTATTAATAATTTAAAAACATATAAAGAGTAACATTTTATAGCATGATTGTTATACGAACTCATTCGAACGAAACTTTTTGTTTTATCAAACACTGTTATAATTAAGACTTAGCTCCATTTATAGGTATGGTCTCATTTATTAATAATTTAAAAACATATAAAGAGTAACATTTTATAGCATGATTGTTATACGAACTCATTCGAACGAAACTTTTTGTTTGATCAAACACAGTTATAAATAAGACTTAGCTCCATTTATAGGTATGGTCTCATTTATTAATAATTTAAAAACATATAAAGAGTAACATTTTATAGCATGATTGTTATACGAACTCATTCGAACGAAACTTTTTGTTTTATCAAACACTGTTATAAATAAGACTTAGCTCCATTTATAGGTATGGTCTCATTTATTAATAATTTAAAAACATATAAAGAGTAACATTTTATAGCATGATTGTTATACGAACTCATTCGAACGAAACTTTTTGTTTTATCAAACACAGTTATAAATAAGACTTAGCTCCATTTATAGGTATGGTCTCATTTATTAATAATTTAAAAACATATAAAGAGTAACATTTTATAGCATGATTGTTATACGAACTCATTCGAACGAAACTTTTTGTTTTATCAAACACTGTTATAAATAAGACTTAGCTCCATTTATAGGTATGGTCTCATTTATTAATAATTTAAAAACATATAAAGAGTAACATTTTATAGCATGATTGTTATACGAACTCATTCGAACGAAACTTTTTGTTTTATCAAACACAGTTATAAATAAGACTTAGCTCCATTTATAGGTATGGTCTCATTTATTAATAATTTAAAAACATATAAAGAGTAACATTTTATAGCATGATTGTTATACGAACTCATTCGAACGAAACTTTTTGTTTTATCAAACACTGTTATAAATAAGACTTAGCTCCATTTATAGGTATGGTCTCATTTATTCTGAAATGGCCTATCATTGTCACCGTGAAAACCATACATTTTCTATCGATGATGCTAAATTTTTACATATCAGTAGTAACGGAAATAAATTTGACAGATTAGAGGTCTTAGAAATTTCTAAGTCAGTGCATCGGGGTGAACATCTGACAAACACATACATTCCTAGAATCTCACCACTGCTCGCTGAGGCTGTCTCCTCTCCTCCGCCACCCACAGTCATCAAACCGAATGTTTACCCTTAGAAGTGTGTATGTCGGTACCAATTCGAACAGAATTCAGTCTTGTTCGTGCTTTCCTGATGATGAGGGGAAAGCCTTGAAACCGGTAGGATTATACCGTTACAAAAAGTGAAATAAACAGTATTTGATAAAAACAAATTACAACGTCTTTAAACCTTCACAATGTTAATGGCTTAACTATAAATAATATACCATAAAAATAATTTAAAAAGGGTAGCTAAGTGTTTTTCTTCAAAAACTTGATCATTTTTAACTTGGAATAGCTAATTGAAACAAATATATAAGTTTTTGTATAGTAGATTGAAAACATGACTCTACCCAAAGATTTAAGAAAGCATTTACATTATAATTATTTCGAATTTCTGATTTTTTCTTATTATTTAAACAATATATTTATTAAAAAATAAATTGACCAATCTTCTTAAGTTATGATCCTACAGATTTACATTTCCAACATTAGAAAAAACATTTAAATAATTTACTTTTGGCTAAAAGATTATCTAGAAATTAATTACATTGAATATTTATGTTCAGGATTGTTTGTATCATGTTTTTCTCAATATTTTTATCCACTAAAATTTGTTATTTTGCATTAATACGTTATTTTGTATTAATACGTTATTTTGCATTAACGAAAAGCGCAATGAACAATGATTATACTCGTACACCAAACTTAAAGACGTTAAAAATAATTAACCGAAAACTTAGGCACATTATGAATTTACCTGTACAATTTATGTCTTGGAGATGTTCCACCTCTAAGATCCTGAATAACTAGACCCTGATGACTTTCGTGACCAGATCATACAATCTAGGGGTTTGAGAGTTGATGTCCCTTCGTACATATATTTTTTATATGGGCTTTAGTCTCGTTTTTACGTTATGCCTTTTTTAACAGCTCTCTGGAAGGTTAGAAAAGTTTGCCACGTGGCAATTAGTCCGTTTATTGTTGTTGTATATTAACAAATCCCAAAACTTGGTTGATAAGAGGTTTCTATTTTTACCTGATTTATTAAAAAAGGATTCCAGTGTGGTTTTCACTTACGGCCATTTATCTAGTTGATCAGAAGCGATTGCATCGTGGCAAAATTCCTGCCAGTTTGTGTTGTATACAATGAAAGTATAATAAATCAAAAGTTTAATATTTTCTTTTCTTTTTATCTGTTTAATTTAATAAAAATAATGATTATTTTTTCTTAGAAAATGATTTTTTTAATAATTAAATAACGTTGTGGTTTTTCACTTACGGCCTCTAGAACATTTTTCTAGTTGATCAGAAGAGATTGCATCGTGGCAAAATTCCTACAAGTTTGTGTTGTATAAAATGAAAGTATAATGAAACAAAAGTTTCATAATTTTTTTTCCTTTTTATCTGTTTGATTTAATAAAAATAATGATTATTTTTCTTTTTTTTAGAAAAGGATTTTTTAATAATCAAATAACGTTGTAAGTTGTGGTTCTGTGAAATTTTCAAACAGACTGAGGATATGATTTTTGTTGTGATCTCGACGTCTAGAGGTCTGTAAATATTTAAAATCTCTCGCAGGGAATCATGGGGTACTAAATTTTTACGACGTCATGAAATGCGCAAATCCCCCTCACAATATGCACTGGCAACATCGTGAGCGCAAATCGAAATGGGTCTCTTTTTTAGAAGAAACCAACTTATTTAATGTATTGATTTTGCATATACAACATTTAATGGGTTTTAAAATGTCTTTTTTGGACTGTATATCAGATCAATTTTTGTCGTTAAATGGAATGCTTTAAAAAGGCTGAATCAGAAATCACATTAAATTGATATTAATATTATTTAATGAAAACACTTTATGGTTACATCAGTATACTATGTAGCTTAGTATAGTTCCTGTATTTGACTTAGAAGTTAAAACACAAACAAACTTTCCTCTGTTTTTTTTTCTGGATGATGCACCACTGCGTTTGCTTCTTGGTAGATATTTTGTATTATTCTTATATAAAACGGTTGTATTCCTTGTTTTCTGAGTACTTCTTCCAATATGTATTCGTGTTTTACTGAGTCAAAGACTTTTTCAAAGTCTATGAAGCACATGCTTAGGGGTCTTTGATATTCTTTCGAAGTTGCTATTACTTGCCTCATTCTGTGTATGGGATCCATCGTCCTATATATCCACTTCTTAATCCAGCTTGTTCTTTCGGTTGCACATCGTCTAGTTGTTTTTGTATTCTGGTTGTTAGTATTTTGGTTAATACTTTGTATATGATTGGCATGAGACTGATTGGTATATAGTTCTTTAAATCGTTTTTATCACCTTTCTTATGAAGGGGAATCACTTTGGCCGTGTTCCATTTTGTGGGAATTTTCCCGTTGTTAATGCAGTGTGTCATTATTTTTGTTGTAATGCGATATATTTCTTCTCCTGCTGCCTTAAGAATATCTGTTGTTATGCCGTCATCTCCTGCCGACTTTCCGTTTTTCATACCATTTATGTTTTTTTTTCTATTTCTGTTATATAAATTTAGGGGACTTGTTCATTTGTTTGGTTGTTCGATCTATCTCTCGTGGTTTCGATGTCTTGAAAGAGTTCTGAGTAGAATTCGTGGACTCGCTTTATGATTTCTTCCCGATTCTTGGATTTGATGTTATCCTTTTTGAGCAGGGCCGTTGTTTGTTTGTTTCCGTCGCTTAGCATTTGGGAAGCTTTTTGGTAGCTTTGGTTTTGTTCTAGGGTCTTTTGTATTATGTTTGAGTTGTATTTTCTTCTGTCGTTGGGACTTGAAAATGAATTACTTTGGCATGATTTCCAATTGCATACTGTATCTTAATCTACAACGCAAAGATACGTCAATAAGAGTGTACCAGAAATTATACGCTATCAATACACATGGGTATTTCTTATCCTCTGCTAACACGTCGACTTCGATCGTTTTAGATCCCGATGACCTTTCTGTAACGAGGGACAATGATTAGCTGAGATCGAAAATGTCCACCTGGTGAGTGATGCTAATGTGTTTATTCAATGATTTGTGACCTGCTACGAAGGTTGCGGTGAACCTTGAATTATCTTAGATGTAGTCATGGTTGCAGTACACATACATCTTGCATAGATAAAATTTCAATGATTCCCCGCTGTGTACATGTGGAATAGTCCAGACAGTCGGTCACAAGGAGTGTGCAATATATTCATTTCCGGGACGAGTGGTGGAGATCCATCTGGCTATTCTATGAATGGATCTATGAATATGAGAACTGAATATCTAACATTTAGATTAATACCATATGAGAGAAGAATAGAAATTGTTCATAGCAGTATCTATGATTGCATTAACGCAACTGAAAACAGAAATATCTATTTAGATTTGCTGAAACTCATTTTTTTAGGTATTTTTATTTCATAAAGTTTTCCATCCGACGCAATCGTTTGTATATTTTGTGTTAATAAATATATTTTTAGAAATGCTTATAACACAAAATTTCGAATCAATCCAATAAATACGTAATTTATATTTCCGCATTTATCCTTTTGTCAATAGCTTCTAATTATTTTCTATTCAGTTTTAATTGGATACTCCCAAATAGATGCAGAAGGAGACTAAGTAGACCCTGTATGAGAAAGTGGAGAAGGATATGACGAAACTCGGACTATCCACGAGTGAGTGGAGGAAGATGGTCCAGGCAGCCGAAACTCGGACTATCCACGAGTGAGTGTAGGAAGAAGGTCCAGGCAGCCGAAACTCGGACTATCCACGAGTGAGTGGAGGAAGAAGGTCCAGGCAGCCGAAACTCGGACTATCCACGAGTGAGTGGAGGAAGAAGGTCCAGGCAGCCGAAACTCGGACTATCCACGAGTGAGTGGAGGAAGAAGGTCCAGGCAGCCGATCCCAAATGGTTGGGTTTTCTTTGCTGACTCCAAGCCACTAAATACTGGGTCCCAATAATATAATCTTTTGAATGCTCAAAAATCAGAGAAATCATTGCTTTCAGTTTTATGGAAAGGGACTTGGAACCAAAATTACATTTAATGTTGCACTGTAATTAAAAAATCGTTATTAAATATTTTACGAAAAATATCACTCATTGAAGGAAAGTTCGTTTCAAATTCATTTTACAATTCGTCCGAAACTTACCGCCGCCATGTCATCAAATAAATTTTGTCGCGTTTTGCGCATGTCCACGTGTTTTTAGAAAGTAATTTGTACTTAAAGTTTGGAATAGGCTTAAAGCTGATAAGCTTCCGCCTGTGAACGACAAATATATAAAAGGTGGTAGGAAAGTTTTTCTTTGACTTGAGAATCCCCCCGCAAAGCCCCGGCCATTACCGTTAATTCTCATCCGGGATAGTAAAGCCGTCCTCTTACGTGTCACCGTTAAAGACTCTTTTACTTTTCCCCCGCTGCTAAAAATTCCGCCGATACAGCTCGAGCTAAATCACTGGAAATTAAAACAGCGTGAGTTGAACCGATACTTCATTATATCAATATATTCTAAATTTGACTGATACACCCCCGCAGGAAAAACTTTTTTTTAAATGTCGATGCTATAAGCTTTACCCAAAATTTTATCTTGGTTATATTATGCGTTAATTTATAATTTTCTTGGTCCTTAATCTGTTTTGTAAAGTTTCTTTTTTAATTATGGATTGTTACACTTATTTTTTATTGTATTGAACTGTTATTAATATTATCGATTATGTATAAATATTGACCATCTCTATGATCTAGTTGGAAACCAAATTATTTAAAAGAAGGTTCCAATTTGGTTTTCATGTAAAGCTTCTTTAACCTCTTTTAAGTTAACATTCGCTTTTTTGTATTTATGTGTAATGAATTTATGTTTCTTTTGTTCATATGCTGTCAATCATTATTTCTTATAGCGCTGTAAAATAACGCAAAGATTGCGCTATGTAAAAAAACTGCATAGCGAATGGCTGCAGTGGATTAACCTTGTCGATTGTCATTGACCTTCGGGTTTGATATGTTTAGACTGTGTGTATGCTGAAATGTCTACCATGATTGGCTGATAACCATACTCGATCACAAGAGATTATTTATTATAATGCCATGGTTGATTGAAAGAGACTGCCACATGTCAATAAAATTGCTAGGTTGTACTTTATACAACGATAGTGTAATGCAGTACGGTATATTATAGAATTCCATTTTAGTCCAAATGACTTTCACAAAAATGTGAATATGCTAAAAGTCGTTTGACGTTAATTTTATTACGTAAAACAGGACTGTCATTTTCAACACATATATTTTGTTTGTTGAAATCAGTAAAAGATAGGGGAAATTACTATCAATGACCGGAGCGCTTTATACGTTTAACAAAAAAATCCGATTAAACTGAAGAGAGCAATACACCAAACAATTTAATGACTAGCTTCTTCTCCATGGCTGGGAAAGCTGGACCATGTATGACTCTTACAAGAAGAGAGCAAATACTGTAGGAATGCGAATGCTTCGATAGCCTGTGAGAATCAGGTTCTGATATCAAAGAAGAATTACCCATATTTGTGAAGTTGTACCTGTCTGATACCGTCTTCTATACTGTGTTTTGAATTTGTATTTTGTTTTTGATTTGTTCTTGAATGATTTATCTATTAAGTTTGTATTTTTTGCGCGGTGCGAGCTGTGTGCCTGTGGACGGTCCATAATTGTGCTGGGAACATCTGATTTTACGATTTAATACTTATTCCATTCTTACTATTTTTGTACTAATTGTGTAAAATAATTTTTATTTTTCATGTATATTCTGCCAAATTTAATATGTTGAGCACTCACTACTGGCTCTTTTACTTCTTTGTTGTTTTTGTTATAAGTTACATCGTACCGTTTACTTATAAATAAATATTTGAGAGAGTCTCAGTGTAATTCCCATAGAAGAGTAAATAAAGAAAAGATAACTTCGATGGTATGGGTAGGTATATGATGTGGAAACCACATTGACAGGCAAACTATTTGACTGAAATTCTATAAGCCATCAAATTCACAAAATAATTATTAATTGTTGGCTTAGATTATTTTGGGCTTAAGGTGGTATTAAATACCTGTATAAGGCCGATTATAACTTAAAGTGTTGCTACCAGAACCGACACATCTAAAAAAAGAGCCTTCTTCGAACACACGAGATGAAAATTTTACCAACTATCGCCGGAAAATCTCTCAAAGATAGGGTCTGAAACTTTCATACCCGTCAGACCTGTAACACAGAGGGTAAAATCCAATGGAGTAGGAAGAGAAGGTGGTACTGGCGTCAGCATGCAGATATGATAGAATCCCATATATAGCGGTAGGCAAGAACCTCGCAGGACAGCGCATACCAGGAAGGCTGTCTAAAAAGTAGTGACTACTGGTGATATGTCTCCCAGGAATGATTTTCGCAACATATCAGATTCAAGATGTACATCAAGAAGAAGAAAAAAAATGTCTGTCATTTTCATCGAAACTCGGAACAACAAATCTGTAAGAGGGACGTTTTATGGTAGAAAAAGGGAGAAGATAATTTCAAAGTTGAATTAGGAATTTGAAGTTTAACAAAGGAATAATAAAAATATTCGACATAAGACTTCTATTTTAAAAATTTAAGGTAGATATCTACAAAACTATTTCTTCTAAAACAACCTAAGTTTGTATTATAATTGACATTAAAAATGACGTTTAAATCACTTCACCATAAAAGTATATTATACCCCACTTCAATGCATTTGACATGTCCCCTTTTTCGATCTCACTGATGCTCCCCATCTTTTGGGTTGATCCCCTTATTTTCTTTTCTCTCTGAAGGTTTACTTTCTATTATTTAAAAAAAATGAGATTTTTTCACACAGTTAAAAAAAATCTTTTTTGTTTATACGAGTAGTACGAGAATTTTTCAAATAAACTCGCAAAAATCTTATCGTGATTTTGCTGCAAGCAATATGCAATTACAGAAGAGTTATTATTATAGTAAAAATATTTGTAATTTTCGACTATATTGCTTTGTATTTATTTTCCATTACATCCCAGATAAATGATTTTTAATGTAATTTAATTTATGTGCAATTTGAAATGCGGTTTTTAAATATCGACTTGCTTCAATCAAATTGTTTATAGTCAAATGTTTTATTTTTATTCCAAGTTTTAAAAATATACTGTAAACTATGGAAACAGCACAACTATCTATGAACTTTTAGTTATATTATAAGATCGTTTTTCTGCAAATTGAGAGGCTAAAAAGATTACTCTGATTATAAGAAACTCTTTTTTATTTCAACATAGTTTATTATTGTTTAAATAAATCAATGGTTGAATACACGCATTCAGTACGTGCATTCAACCATTTAAACACATTTCAATTTCCTAATTTGAAATGAAAAAACCAGGTTGGTACTCGTATAATATAATAATTGAATTAGGAAATAAGCCCGAAAGCATGAATAAAAATCAAGATAGACAGACACATACGTGTACATTACAAACAATTATGTCTTAAATAAGTACAATAATTCACTCATAGTAGGAATGTACCATCACTATTAAAGCCAAATATGATATAGTAACTGAGACAATAAAATAAATAAAATATAAAAAAACTATTTTAGACTATTTAAAGCTCCAGCAGTTAAACATGAAAAAACTACTGTTAATCTACAGTTACTAAAATGGAGAATTTTAGGTAAAAGAATTTGGATCTTTATATTTTCAGGTTCATAGTAAATAGCTCATCCTATATTCTTTTAAACGGTTGTGGTCAATTTTTCGATCAAGTTACACGTTGTGATGTACTAAGTATTTACTGAAATCTATCCGCCTGTCATAACACGACATCGTCACGCTGTGTATCCATTTTGGAAGTGAAGTTTTTCGACCCTTTTATCTACTTCTATTTTCGTACCCCACTATTGACATGCCTGGATTGATGCTAACACTAATTTTTCAAATGCGAATTGTATAAGAAATTCACAAAAGATATAGTGGTATGGGAACCATAAATTGGCTTTCGTTGTTGTAATCGACCAATCTGATATATTCTCATTCATGATTGTGTCCTTATGACTGTATTTTCTACGGGCTGCCATTGAATTTTTGTACAATATTCAATGTATTTGATTAATAAATTTATATTCATTTGATGATTTATAACACTTTCAAACAATGTTTCGCTAAGATTTTCTTTGTTTCTTATTAATCGTTTCAGCTTATCAATTTCAAAATGTATTTTTTTTTGTTTTTTTTTCATTTTATTTTTGTCTTTCTATACCACGAAAGATTTATTTTATTAACTTTTATAAGCCTTTCCATATCACAAAAATTCATAAAGCGTTTGAAGATATAAGAGTCCTAGACCCTAAAAGGCCAAATATTTTTAAAACAAGGTAAAAACTGTTAGATTTTGTGCTGGCTCTTAGTAGAACTAGGTCACCGCAGATGATCGATATGGAAAAATAAAAAAACATAGATTCAATTATAAATCAGTCATATTATTAATAATATAACAATATTCCTTGATTCAACACAGCTTGGCTCGGATTCGTTGATTCAACACAGCTTGGCTCGGATTCCTTGATTCAACACAGCTTGGCTCGGATTCGACCAAGCGCAGAGAAAATAGGAACGAAAAATAAAGATGAAAAATCAGAGAGCGACAGTGAATCGCCAAAACGAGTTATTGGAATTTTGCCAGCTGTGAGTAAAAATTATCCCGCTATTATAAAAGGAAAACAATTTTCCCGCTCTGCTGCCGCTGTTTTTAAAGTGGAGAAGTTTTTAATATGGCCTAATTACGCGATTTAAAGAACCTTAATTATATTCTGGTGTTTCCTCGGTGTCTCTCCGTTCTTATTAAGAAATATTTTAAATTTTCCGCTATGCTCCTATCTGGAAGAAAGGAAAAATTTTAATTTAATGAAAAATATTTTACTGTTTTATTACCAGGGGACTTAATAAAATGGATTTATCGTCGATATTTTATATTCAATTGAATGGGAGGAGATAATTGTTCTCGTGATCCGCATAATGAATAAAGGGAACATTTTTTTTCATAAATAAGCATTGTTTTCGTTTCTTTTGAAGGTATACAATAAAAGGTTTGGATCAACGTGGCTATTATTATTTTACTTTTGGAAACTGTCGAGAATAATGAAAAAGCTTCTTTTTGTATTTTTGGGATCTTTGTACGAATATTTATTTTTTTCCAAATAAATGTCTTAAAATATTGTAAACCTTAATATTTAGTTCGTTTTTCACATTTCTTGGAACACTTTTGTTTTTTTAGTCGTGAATCGTAAAAAATTAAAACAAAATTGAAAAAAATATAAACCTATTTTAATAACGTTTTTCATTTTTATTAAGAAATCAAAGGTTGGAAATATTGTGAAATGCAAAGTTTTCATTCAATACTATTTTATTCAGATTTATAGATAAAAAGAAACTTAAAATGTTTAATTAACGTTCTTGTGTCTTATGAATATACTCGTAATCAGATCTCATATTTTTTATTCAGAATTTTATTCAGACATAGTTTTAAAAGAAAACATCTCTATTGAACTATCTCTGCCTATTTTTATAAATTATTTAACGCTCACTTTTTACTAACGACAAATTAATGTGAAAATGTGTAAAAAACATAATTAAAACTTAACTAAGAAAATGTTTCAATCTATTTTGTATCTTAATTGGGTTAATTGATTGAAAAAACAGCAGCAAACTCGGTCAATACTTCATTATTCTCTAAATTTTACCAACCATTCTTATTAGTCATGTGTTGCAATAGAGTGCGCGCTTTTGTACTTACCATTTCTAGATGTAAAGCTTTAGCGCTAACTGCATTAGAAAACAATAAAGCTCTCACATTTTTATTTCACCGAACGTGACCCATTAGCAGACTCCAGGGATTGGAAATAAAAGTTTTCCAGTTAACTTCATTCGGAAAGATACTAAACAATATCGAAAAATAATTAGAAAATTAGACAAAAATTCTCAAACACAATGTTTTTCGTTCAGTGTAATAATTTTATATTTTTTTAAGGTTTCTACATTTTCATAAATTGTATTTGTAGCTAAAAATTCAGATAAAAAATATTTTAAACAAAGGAGCTTTAAAGAGCGTACTATTTTTGTATTCGTTAAATGTAGCACATCAGGTATATCAAACAGTTCTTTTAAACATCGAGACATAAAAAAATGTGTGATTTTTAACCACGATGTTGGTGCATTCAATAGTCATCATAACTAATGGGTCAAATGCCTCTATGAAATTGTTATAGAAAAATGTTTTCAGAGAATATTATTTTGGACCAATTCACATTATTTAGCTTTAAATCAATCAACATTGCGGTTATGAATTATTGATTGTAGTATCGAACTGTGGACGCCTATTCAAACAACTTTTATTTCACTTATCGTGTTTTGACTATATGATATATTTATTTAAACCCTCGTACTTCAAATATTGTATTGTATTATACTTTTATTACAATGAATCTACCGGATTTCAAGCTATATGGTTATCTTTAATAAACATATGCTATATGTATCTTTAATTAAGACGAAAATTATCAAGCAAACAAGCTTTACCATGATTTAGTAAACAGTGAATCGTTAACATTTCTTTGCATAAAATTATATTTTTGACTCGAGATCACTACATTTTGACTTTTTTTCCCTATATACTTTTTAAAGCATGTCCCAAGGTTTAATACTTGGGAAATTTTATCAAAAAAAATATCACAAATAACGAAGATGTGAAAAACAAAAAAGGGTTATAGATTTAAGTCAAACATGCTCACTTGGAAATTCTATCGATGAAGTGTTAGAGCATAAAATATTAGGTCCTTACATATGAAATTGGCGTTTTGCCGTACTGGCAACTTTGATCTCAAATATCTTCTCTTTGGTTAGGAATTCCAAATTAAAATTTATACAGCTATTTACTCAAGTATTTGTGTTTCGAAAATTATAATTCATTTGTTTTTTCCTCAATTGTTTTTTTTCTTTGCGTCACTCAGTTTACAAAATGGAAAACTTGAAATATCGCGTTATTTACGAGTACGAGTTCCACCGTGGCACCAGTGCTGCAGAAACGGCTCGAAGGATTAACGATGTGTATGGCGACGGTGCCGCAAAAGAAAACACAGTGCGTTTTTGGTTCCAACGTTTTCGTTCTGGAAATTTCGGCCTGCAGAACAAGCCCCGTGGAGAAAGTTGATAATGAAGAATTGAAGGCTATTGTGGAAGCGGATCCATCGCAAACCACGTCCGAGTTAGCTGCAGGCTGCGGTGTTAGTGATAAAACTGTTTTAATCCACTTGAAGCAAATTGGGAAGGTGAAAAAGCTTGAAAGGTGGGTACCTCACGAATTGAGTGAAGCAAATCAACAAACGCGCGTTGACTGCTGCGTTGCATTACTCAACCGGCACAATAATGAAGGGATTTTGAATCGAATCATTACCTGTGATGAAAAGTGGATCCTGTATGATAATCGGAAGCGCTCATCGCAATGGCTGAACCCTGCCGAACCAGCCAAACCATGCCCCAAGCGAAAATTGACTCCAAAAAAGTTACTTGTGAGCGTTTGGTGGACTAGTGCTGGTGTCGTTCACTACAGCTTTCTTAAATCTGGCCAGACGATTACGGCAGATGTCTATTGTCAGCAACTGCAAACCATGATGGAAAAGCTAGCTGCTAAACAACCGAGGCTGGTTAATCGCTCTAGGCCACTGCTGCTTCATGATAACGCTAGACCACACACTGCACATCAAGTGATGGATAGCTTGTTCGGAGTTTCGGTCCGATGGTAGGACACCTTACTCCTTCATCGGATAAGTTCTGACTGTTAAGATATTTATTGGAAATTTTTGGATCTTTTTGGGAATCGGGAAAGGATAGGTTTGTGGTAATTGTTTTGATTTTATGAATGATTATGAGAAATTATAAACGATTAAATACATATATAAATATGATGATATGTACATAATATTAAATACAAATATACATAAATTTGTGTCGTCACACACTGTTTTATATTGAATGGGTGAAAAAAAAAAAAAAAAAAAAAAAAAAATATGAAAAAATGAATTGTGAATAAATTATAAGAATGAATATAGTATATGTAGATAAGTAAATGAGTGGGGAAATGTGTGTGACTTTTATAAATATATTAAGGTGTAGAAAATGTTTATTGAAGGTGAGAAATGCGGTTGCCTATGGGGGTAAACTGTCTGCCGGAGGAATTATCGATGATGGGGTGTTCAGAGTGACAATCGGGGGGTCATTTGGGGGGATGATTAGAGTTAAAGAGGGGGGGGTCGGGGGGATGTTTCGCAATATTGATTTCGGACGAGTGTGTCTGTAACTGGTGTTCGCGTTGTAGTTATCTAAGGCTTTTATGACTGGGTTGGGATGACGGGATATTGAGCTGTAGAACCTTTCGGCCAGAGCGCGCATATGTTCGGGGATAGTATGTAGTTTGGTATCTGCGTGGAGTCTTGAATTACGGACGATGTAGGGTGCTTTTTAAATTATGCGGAGGGCTTTGTTTTGAATGATCTGAATGTGATGTAGCGTTGTTTTCTTCGCGTGGCCCCAGACCGGAAGGGCGTATGTCAGTTGCGGTCTGACGATCGCTTTATATAGGTGGAGTTTAGTGCGCGTGCTAAGTTTGCTGTATTTACTGATCAAGGGAAATAATGATTTGAGTGTTCCGTGAGCTTTTGATTTGATATTGAGGGCGTGTTTATGCCACGAGAGTCTACTGTCTAATGTGAGGCCTAGGTATTTTACGTGTTTTGACCATGGGACGCTCTGGCCGAAGAGTTTAAGAGTTCTGATGGGTTTGATGTATCTGCGTGAGAAGCGGACTGCTGTGCTTTTGGTGGGATTTATTTTGATCTTCCATTTGGTGCACCAGTGCTCCAGAATGGGAATGAAGTCTTGCAGTCTGTTGTGGGATACGGACTCATATTTCGATGAAGAGAGAAAGGCTGTGTCGTCAGCGTATTGCGCGGTGATACAATGTGTACGTGAAAATTGGGGCATATCGCTCGTGTATATGTTATACAGGATAGGGGACAACAGTGCACCTTGGGGCACACCTGCCAGAATGGGGCGAGGGGATGAGTTTATACCGTCTATTTTGACGGAGAAGGAGCGATTTTCAAGGAATGATGCGATGATTTGCACTAGTCTGAGGGGAATACCTGACTTGTGCAGTTTGAATATGAGTCCGTTGAGCCAGACTGTGTCGAAGGCTTTCGCCACGTCTAGTGAAAGGAGGGTCGTGAGGCCTTTGGAGCTGAAGTATTTGATGATGTGTTCTACAACGCGAAGAAGCTGATGGTTGGTAGAGTGTAATGGCCTAAATCCGTGTTGCGAATCTGGGATGATGTTACGTGAGTAAGTTTCTAACGAGAGACGTTCTAGGATTAATTTCTCGAGCACTTTACCTAGAGTCGGGAGCAGACTGATCGGTCTGTAATTTTCAGGGATAACGTGGCTTTTACCCGGTTTAGGGAACATGATGACGTCGGCGTTTTTGAATGGGGTTGGAAAGAATTTATGTCGAAGGCAGGCATTGTAAATGGCGGTAAGGGCGTAAATGGCTTTTTTCGGAAGTTTTTTCAAGGTGAGATTATTGATTTTATCGGGGCCGGGGGCTTTTTTGTTGATGAGATTTTTTATGATAGATTGAATTTCTAACGGTGAGAAGAAGTCTGTGGTGGGGGGGGTTTGCTCATTTAATATGTCGGCAACTGCGTTGTCGACCATTATTGAGTGAGAGGGGTTAGAGAGGTCTGCATTTGGCGAGAAGATATTAGCTAGAGAGTCAGCAAAGGTCTCTGCGCGGTCGCGAGCAGAGAAAACGGGGCCATTTGGTCCTTGAAGAGAGCTGGGTCGGGAGGGCGTATTTCTAAGGCTACGCGTTAGTTTCCATTTGAGTCCATCATTGTATTCGAGAGACTCGACGAAGTCTGACCATTTGTCATTGCGGAGTTGCTGTAGGAGGTGTTTGATTTTTTTGACTAATCTGTTGTAGTCGGTTTTGTAAGAGGGGACAGCTGTGTTTTGCCACAACTTTCTGGTTTTGTTTTTTTCCATAATCAGTATTTTGATATGTGGAGGAAGGGGAAGTTCGGGTTTATCGGCTGGTCTCTCTTTTGAAGAGGATGTGAGAGCGGATTTGATGGTGGTTGTGAAGTCATTTATAGCGGCGTCTATGGAGTTCGTGTCGGGGAAGGTTGTCGGTATTTTGATGCTGCTGTCGACGTTAATAGCGAAATCGCTCCACGAGGTGATGTGTCGCGGAGGGGCTGAGGGCGAGAAGGGTGGTAAGCCATCCGTCAATTGAAGTAATACCGGGTAGTGATCGGATTGAAGCTGGTGAACAGTCGTGAGATCTGTTTGATAGAGAATGTCGTTATGGACAATGATGTCGATGACATCAGGGCGATGATTGTCTATTAGTGGATAGAGGGTGGGAGACGTGGGTCCTTCCACGAAGTATCTTTTCCGGGAGGAGATTTCGTCAAGTTTATTACCGTGAGTGTTGGAAGTGCGGCTGTGCCAGAAGGGGTGTTTAGCATTTAGATCTCCCGCCATGATGGTGGGGATATTATCTGCGAGGAATGAGTCCAATTCAGACTCGACAAGTGGGGAGGTAGGTGGAAGATAAGTCGCGCAAAGTTTAAGAGGGCCGTGATTGGCGGTGTTCACCACTACGCATGTGGATTCTATGTTGACGGTGGAAGGGTAGGGGATGTGGCAGTGGTCTATTGTGCTTTTGATGAGAGTTGCGGTGCCGCCTTTTCTGCCGATGAGGCGGTCGTCTCTGTAGCAGTAGTAGTTACGGATGCTGTAACGGTAGCTCGGTTTGAGATGCGTTTCCGTTATCAGCAACACGTCCAGGTTGTGCTCGAGAAGGAAATCCTCGACCTCTTGTTTATGTGTTCTGAGGGAACCGTTTGCATTCCAGAACGCGGCGGATATATGGGATGGTTTATAGGTGCGAGCCATGTTCTTGGATGTAGTTGAGGAGGTTCATGGCTTCGGTGATGGCTGATTTTAAGTTATTCAAAATGAGATCGCGATTTGGGGGGGGGGGCGGCGGGCAATATGTAGTTTTGGGGTGTAGATGTTGATAATAGGGGGCGATGAGTTGCGACGTTCGCGTATGACGCGTTGGAAGTGACTGGTTTCGATGCACTCTGGGGAGCGTTGGGGAATCGCCGTGTGGCGTTGTTTGCCGAGGGGGCGTTCGGTAAGGGGGCGTTGGTGGAGGGGCGTTGGTAGATGCTATCCATGAGGGGGCGTAAGGGCTGCGGGGTCTGGAAGTGGTGGTGGGGAGCGATTGAAGGGAGGTTGCTCTTGGGGAAGCGTGGGCAGCCTCTGAAGTTGGCCGTGTGTGGGCCTCCGCAGTTACAGCAGGTGGCGGGAGTGTCCGCGGGCTTCCTGCATTCAGATGTGTGATGCGTTCTACCGCATTTCACACAGTTGGCTGGGGCGTGGCAGTTGCCGGCGGAATGGGCAAACTGTTGGCATCGATGACACTGGCCCATGCCTTTGCGCTTGTTCAGCTCCTCCACTGTGACTCGAATATCGAGTACACCGTGGAGTTCGGTGAAGATGCGCTTTGCGGAAGAGTCCCTTGTCATCTTGACGATGACCATGGGGAGTTCCACTCGATTCCGGTTTTTCATGCGATACACATTTAAAACCGGATAATCGAGTGATTTGAGTTCATCTGAAATGTCCTCGACGCTGATAGGGGTCGGTAGGCCGCGGATGACGGCTAGCAGGGGCTTCTCGCTCTCCAAATGGAAAGAGTGGTATGGAATGGCGAGAGAATCGGTAATGTGGACTAGGGAGCGGTAGGCCTCTACGGTTTCAGTGGTGATTTTAAGATCACCATTGGGATGCACCTTCGAGGAGAAGTGAATGTTTTGAGACCTGAGTTTAGCTCTCAGGTCTCCATATTTGGCGGAATTGTGAAGTACGATGGGGGGGATGCGGTCTTTTTTGATCTGAAGTAGAGGTCGTGAGTCATTATTTAGAGGTGGGGCGGGGGCTGCGGGATGAGGAGGGCTGAGTGGGCCTCTCATTTTTTTGCTGGTTTGGGCCACGGTGGCACCAGCTGGCTTCGGGTCTGATTGGGCAGACGAGAGGGGGGCTTTCTTGGGATTGAAGAGCCCTTTTACGGTTTTTGGCAACAGATTGCCAGTCCATTTCTGGAATATCCGGAATGATAATTATTGGCGGGGAAAGTGGGGAGTCAAAAGTGGGGGTGGGGCGCGGCGGTGTTGTGATAGGGATAGGGACCACTGACAAGACAGTGGGTGAAATAGATGGAGGGTTTTTGGCCTCAATCGAGACCTCACCTTTATTGAAGAGTTCACGAAGAAGTTTTACCATCTTCATTGTCTCTTTTTTGGATGTAGTCTCCATCTTGAAGAGCTCGAAGGCTTCCTCGAAAGTGGAGATGGTCAGATCAGGGGATGTTGAGCGGTCCGGGGACTTAGCGAGGTCTGGTATAGGCGAGGTCACGGCGACGGATGCGGGCGTTTCGGTTGGTTCGGAACTAGTTTTTCTAGTAATGATGCGTGGAGTTTTAATGATGAAGTTCGGTTTGACGGATTTGACGGACTTCATGGCTGCTTAATAGGAGGAATTGAACAAATAGAAAGAATAATTGTGGACAGTAAAAAGTAGGATATAGCTGTGGAAAAAATAAATATAATTGTGTAATGAGTAGAAACACAAACAGTGATAAATAAAGAATTAAAGTTTTTAAAGTTTTGATGAGTAATGTGAAATATGAAATGAAGATAGGATGGGGAGAGCTGTCGACCTTTTCAGATCTTCAGCTCTGCCCTCGGAGTGTAAAAGGGTAAGAAGGATAGTAACAGCCAGTGGCTTACTTGATGAAGAAGAAGAAATTCTGGCATCGACCGGCACTCGGAACAAATTACGTCACCAAGAATTTTGTGGAGGCCGGCTCCTTATCACGAGTTAATATAAAAAATAAACCGATTTGATCTTAATAGCTGTCTGGGACGAGTGGAATGTCAATTTAATGTTTGTTGTTTGTGCACATGCGAAGCCGGGAACGACACTTGTTATCGCTGTTTTAGCGACGATGCGCGGAAAGTATGCGCACTGGCAAAAACGGCGACGGTGAACTTTAAGCGACACTATATGAAGAATCGTGTATTGTACTTGTTCCTTAGCAACGGATTGCAGTGAGATCGCGTTATGTTAGCAACAAGCGACTGCTCTGTAGCAGATCCGTGACTGAACTGCCACACTGCACAACAGACGGCTACCAAATTAGAAGAGCTTCAATTGGAATGTCTAAGACATCCACCGTACTCTCCGGACCTTGCCCCAACAGATTACTATTTTTTTCGAAATTTGGATAACTTCTTGCAAGGGAAAAAATTCAACTCCGATGGGGCAGTCCAAACCGACTTCAAAGATTTTATTGATTCCCGTCCCAATGGTTTTTTTAGTTAAGGGATCGATGAACTACCTATGAGATGGCAAAAGTGCATAGATAGCAATGGTACATACTTTGATTAAATAAATATATTATATTAAAAAAAATCAACTTTATGTTCCTCCCAAACAAAACGCCAATTTCATATGTAAGGACCTAATATTCTATTTAACAATATGTATGTACAAATGCGAACTATGAGTCAAATGTAAAACGGCAGGAGAACTCAGGGTGCATTATCTATATAAATAAAAATGTAAATGTTCGTTAATTATAGATGGCTAATCTCCGGAAGTTCTCTACCGATCGCTTTGAAATTTTGACTAAAGTTGATATTCGTCAACGGAAATGTTTTTTCATTTTTATTTATACATATAGATCGGTGTATATAAAAAAAAATTTAAATCAGAAAACATTACCTAGGCGAACCTGTCGGGGACAAGGATATCAAATATTGAATATCAACTGTCAAAACATTTTGACAGCTAGTAATAAATAAGAATCATATTGGTGACTCGCGTTACTACAGCGCATCAGCCATGTTCGCAGACAGCACGATGCATGAGTGTTTGACCTTGATGAGACATCTGACGGCGAGTATGAAATATAGGATAACATGTGCCACCAACGAAAGGTGATATGGGGTTTTTGCTCTCAAAAAAAAATTTAAAATAGTTTACTCTCCAAATTTGTCTAGTTTTTTTTATTTTTCGTACTACACATAATTTTTTATTTATTATCCATTCCCTTTATTTATATTTTCATTAGATCTTTCATTGTATATGTATATTATATATGGTATATAAACTTTATTTGTGTCATTGCTTTGCTTGTATTTATGTCTTATAATTCTGTGAGGATTTATAGGTCTACACTGTATAACCTTAAACTCTAAAATAGAAATACATCATTATCAAATCATATATAATTCGTTTGTTGATTTTTTTTATCTATGAGTAGACAATATTGTACAAAATAAAACAGAACGCTTATTTAATACTATTTCAGTTTCTTTTTGCTCATTTATCATCAGCGAGCATTCTCAAAATTATGAAGAGATAAATGTAAATGGTTTATTTTCATACGTGTTATATCATTATTAAAATGTTTATTGCATGAAATCGGTAAATGGGTTAAATAAATTTAGAACTTCAAATACACTTTGTTTATTTCAAGTTCAAAATTCTAAGTCCACCAAGAATGATGAGTGGAGAAGCTTTCAATATATTCTGAGTCAACCAAGAATGATGAGTGGAGAAACTTTCAATATATTCTAAGTCCACAAAGAATGATGAGTGGAGAAGCTTTCAATATATTCTAAGTCCACCAAGAATGATGAGTGGAGAAGCTTTCAATATATTCTAAGTCCACCAAGAATGATGAGTGGAGAAGCTTTCAATATATTCTAAGTCCACCAAGAATGATGAGTGGAGAAGCTTTCAATAATTGGACAGAATTAACCAAAGTGAAAATGCTACTTAAACTAGGACAAATATTTATTAATCAATCATCGTCTTTTTTAGATTTTTTGTTGAATTAAAGTATTTAAACATAATCTTATATTTCTATTGATTTAAACAAATATACTGAAGAAATGTGAAACCACTAAATATTGTTGAACATGCGTATTAATGATTAAAATCATGAAAGATTTACATAGTTTATAATTTTCTGGCATATTAATAAAAGATAACCATTCTGGAGAAGCTGCTTGTTGTTAGTGTACGAGTATATGAGGGTTTCAGATCGAGAGGACGAGCACCTATAAGAGGGAGCAATTTCATGGAGAGAACCCATACAAGACGCTTGCATGAAGGACATGAATCGCTCCTTTCAATGTGTAAACGAGAAAGGGAGAATTATTTTGTTTTTTTTTTAATAGGAATGATAACGTTGATGGTTTGAATCGAGTTATTCCAAGTCCTTTATTTTAATTTCTCTATCACCTTAACGAATATAACATTCGAGCTTTAAGCCCATAGCAAAGTGTTATGCTGAATGATCTAGCTACACACTAAGTGTAACGAAATCAGCTAAGTGTAACGAAATCACTTTTTCCTTAATTCTAAATTTGCAAACTGACCATCTTATAAAGTAATTAGTTGAAAACTTAGGTACTCAGAGATCAAGTATTTCATTTTAGGAGTTTGGGAAATAACAGAGATACGTTAAATAAACCGTGTGAGAGTTATTAACTTTAGAAACGAACTTATAAAGTGGCTCCAAATAATAATCTTATTTTAAAACATTATCTGAAACACAGATGATAAAACTTAAGATAAAATATTTTAAAAAACATATGAAGATAGATAGTTGGATTCGTGAACAAAAATCTCTGATCAAGAAATAAACACTAATTTTCATGACTTTATTTGAACAGTTTCTTGTTTTCTGAGTTACATGCCATATGTATGATATTTGAGAGTTTCATCGAACAACACGCGCCGCATAATTATAAGCCTCAATATTCAAAATACTTATTTTTTATCAGCCATAATTAGTGATGGATTGATAGAATTGAATTTTTAACAAAAATACTACGGCTGACCTGAAAAAATCTACAATTTTTAACAATCATAATTTTTAACAATCATAATTTGTTTTTATAATAATTTTGATAAAATTTTGAACCAAAGTAATTTCATACTTTTTTAATCAAAATACAAAAATCAAAGAAAATAGTATCGGAAGTTTTCAATATTTGTGAAATAATGCGGTTAACAATTATTTAGGAGGTATTCCATTCAATTTTGTCCCGACAAAATAAGTTTTTACGTATTTGACTTCTGTTAACTATAAACAAAAACAAGTTTCATCAGGCAAAATAATATCTATCTGGAATATGTTATATGATTTCAGTAATAAAAAAGTTTGACAATAATTTAATATCACCAAAAATGATAGAAAACTTTTAATATATGAAACATTTCCTTCCAGATTTATATTATAACTCAAATCTTCATTTATCGCTAATGGATGCGAGAAAATATCAAGAAATTATTTGGTATAAGGTAAATAAAAATACGTGACTCAGGATTTGACCGTAAGATTATGAAACTAGAATAATTTGTTCGTTTCCTTTCAATATAGCCGAGATATCCTTTATGAAATACAATGACAGTCACATTTATAGGAACTTACATCGGAAACCGATACGCTCGATGAGATGACTATCATACCAAGACGTACGTGGCCAGAATTTGAGACAGATCAATCCATGAAATTGTTCCACAAATGTTGGATCGTCTTAGTTATTTCTGTTTGTTTTACGTCTCGTGTCTCCTATTTCCTTTGTCATGATATAAAAGAAATACTTGGAAGTCTTTTAGAGTACAGCTATTATTGATTTATCACCATTTGTGTCGATAAACGTGGGTTAAGAAAAACTGGTTTACGTTATCTAGATTAAGTTATGTGCGAGACCTTTCGACATTTTTTTATAACTAGATTTCAGGTGAAAAAGAGTTTAAGATAAATATGTATATTAACTCATGTATTAGATATCAGTTTTTTTTGTCTTATAATATTACACTAAAATTCTAAGTAAAATTTTAACAACAAATATTTAAAAAAAACGCTCGTGTGTATAAATATTATTTGTAAAATAATGTATTTTTCTGTCATATATGAAGCAAATGTGATTTACTACATGACTTAAGTTTTTTGGTGATTTTCGATACTCCCATTTCATGCTTAAATAACATAAAAAATATTTCAATGTTTCTTTTTTTAAAAGTCAACAATCTTTCAGAATTGATATTGCATAATAAATTATTGAAATGTTTACTGATTTAAGACAAATTTTTTTTTCAATTGAAATAGTTAATTTTGCAAGATACAATTATTCATTCTTAAAATAACATTTAAAAGATTATGTGTGAGAAAAACTTAAAAATATACCTACTTAATAACTAGAAATACTTTTTAAAACATAAAATAAAAACAGTACATTGTTTAACTCAGAAACGAGGATTGTGTTAGCGATAACCGGAAAAAGTCTAATCTATAGAATAAGAAATAGAAATTCGTAAATAATAAGAAGTTATTAGGTAAAAAAAACAAAGAAAAATACACGGGTAAACATTCGTAGTAAAGTAGCTTGTGTAGATTTCAATAATTCTCCAAATTTAGCTTTATGTAAAACTCTCAGGCAACAATTTGGCGGGAATACCACCTTAAATATGGAAATGCACATGTAAGTCAGCATCTTATCAAAATGTACATTTCTAATAAGCAAACTATGGGTTTTTAATAAGAAGGAATGCTAAAAATATTTTTCGACTTGCCCATCTATTATATTTGATATGATATATATTTTTATTAGGTTTTTCATAATATAAATAGTCTCGATATACTGGCTTAAATAGGTTTTCACACTCTTATTAAAAATTCTAAAACTTTTTACAATTCAAATGCATTCATAGCAACGATAGTTGCACGTTGTTATTAATTCATTGTAAGAATAAGAAATTTGGGTAACTGCATTTCTGGATATTTTTTGAGTAAATGTTGGTGAGCTTAGGAAGGTTCTTCTTCACCATTTCTAAATCTTAGATTTTAATCGAAAGACTGGTAATTTTATTCATAATTGATGTGAAGGTTTTTTGTTACATGTGCTTTAATTATTGTATTATTTTTGCCCTTGAGAGAGTTTCGGGGTTTCCCTACTAAAGTCTTATATTTTCATTTTTTTCTAATACATTGCTTTCTTTTATGTTGTCTTATGGATTGGTATTTTCACGCATCATATCTTGAAATGTATATGTGTTCTTAAGTATGTTTTTTTTTAATATGTGGATATATTATATTGTTTAAAGTTAAGGCATTAACGTTGTAAATGTTTAACCTTTAACTTAGTGAGATATTTTAGTATGCGCGTGCCAGTTGGAGTGAGGTTTTTAAGGTTTATAAAAAATAAATAAAAGTGTTAGATTTAGTAGTGTTTAGTGGAATTTAGTAAAATAATGATGAATATATGAAAAAAAATATGAAAAACTTACAATTTTCCAAGGTTTTCCAATAAAATACATACGAGGTTTTCAGGTGTCACCAACCATTGGTACCAGTATAAAACGTTTGAACAAAATCACAACAAATAAAAGTTTCACATAATAAAAAATAATAAAACAAAGAAACAAGCCACAGCACATAAACAAATTCAACAATAAACAATCTAATAATATTTTTTTGAATGATAGTCAGTAAAACACGGATAAACACAAAGAGCAACATCGCATTCTTTACACATAAATTTAGTGTCTTTCCGACATTTTGGACGCTTTGTTGGGTGGCTGCAGACATGACACGTTCTTTGAGTTCTGCTTCCTTGTGCTTTTGTTTGAGGAACAGGGGAAGGGAAGTGTTTCTCTATTAGTCGTGTAGGGATATCTTCGACTCTTCTTCCCCTCGATGTGGAAGGTCTCGGTCTGTGGTATTTTTTGGTTATTTGAGCTATGAGACTCTCCCTAAAATCGCCAAATGATATTTTTTGTTTCGTTATCTGCTTAAATAAGAAAAAAGCGTTTAGTGTGCAGCAGTCCACTAATCTAAAAAATATTTTTTAAACCATTTGAATGATTTACGAGAGCAGTCAACAAAACCCAAGATTCGGTCTACTTTGTCAACTGCTCCCATATTTTTGGTATATTCCACGACAGCTTCAGGTTTTATTTTATTTTGTCCCGTACTGTAGTCTATTTTATTTGTTGTGATCATATTGTTTGTATGCCTTGTTGTCAACATAACTATCTCCCTCTTGTCGTTCCACTTCAATGCCATCGATATTTTCAAATACTTCCTCATCTTCACTTTCAACTAAAGCATCATAAATTTCTTTTTCATTCAAGTAATGCGACATAATGATGATATAAAAAAACTTTACTAAATTATTACCAAATCGAAGTAAAAAATAAATTGTCACTCTGAATCACAATTACGGTATAAAAAAGTCAGTTTTAATTATAACTATAATAAATTATTGTCACTATCAAATAATATAAAAACAAAGTACACAAAAGAACGTCAAAGAAAAAAGTCACTTCAAAAATTATAACTGTCACTTTCTAATAAAGAAAGGAAATTTCACTACACAATTTTGTACGAAATCGTCATAAAATTTACTAAATATTTCATATACAACACATAAATTTGTCACTAAATACCTCCTCACACAAAAAAATTATAAAAAAAAGTTCGAAATTGATAAACAAATGCACAAATTGAGATAAATTTCACAAAACCACAATTTGTTTGCGTTATTACCACGTGGAGAAATTGGCGCGCGCACGATTAGTTGACAACCTCACAAAATACAAGCGTAAGATGAATGTGACGTCATACAAATTTTGAAATCATTCCCGAAAGGTTGATAATATAGTAAACTGCAAATTTGCTTGTAAATCTTATAGATAATATTCCAAAGATGTCACCAGAATGTCCTTTTTTGGTGTTTACTTTCAAATTACATCGCTATATACCTAACCGTACGGGTACGGGCACACTCCGATTTGCAATGGTTTGCAGACCGTACCGGTACGGGCATACCGACTTAAAGGTTAAAGACATTGTCATTTGTTTTATCAAACACTATTTATTCCACTTTTTGTAACGGTATAACCCTACCGGTTTCAAGACTTTCCCCTCATCTTCAGGGGAGCACAAACAATCTTATTTGTGCTTCCCTGAAGATGAGGTGAAACCTTGAAACCGGTAGGGTTATACCGTTACAAAAAGTGGAATAAACAATGTTTGATAAAACAAATTACAATGTTGATATATTACTGTAATATGTAAAGGTACATACGATGTCATTTGATATATTTGTGAAATGTTATTTTAATAAGTCTCCATTAAATGTTATCAAAATAAAAATGTAGAATATCAGCAGGCTTTAAGTGAAAATGAAACATTGTGATTAGTCTCTGTACAGTGTGCGGTTACTAACGCTGAATGATTAATGAATTTTGAAAGTTTTTAATGGAAGGTCATTGCAGATGTTCAGGGTATGTCAGTTATTGATTGGATTCAGTCAGTTTGATTCGAATAGCCATTCCTGTATTAAGACTGACTTAGAACTCCATTTAACCGTGTTTCTACTTCATTTGTAACAAAACTTGATCAAACAATTAATCGCTTTTAACCTGAAAATACTTTTGTAAATTATATTTCATTAATCTTTTAGATACAATTATTGAACTTTATCTTTATTTTAATAAGGTATTTTGTGATAAATCATAAAACAATGTTACTTAAAAGTAAAACTATTCGTTTTAAAATATTATGTCCTTGTTTGTTTCTAAATTCGAATAAAAGAAAATTATGTTTTTTTTAATCTTCATTCAGTCACATGTCAATATAACAGCGTAATAAAAATACACTCACTGTTACTTTAATCTTCATTCAGTCACATGTCAATATAACAGCGTAATAAAAATACACTCACTGTTACTTTCCACCAGGACTATTATTTAATATAAAATTTCTTCATTATTAATCCAATAAAAATACTATCTAAATATTTTTAGAGAAATACATCAATTTATTATTCACTTTATTAAAGCACATGAACCCTCTAATCTTTTTTAATGTGTAGCGGGGCTGTTGCATTTTATACAATACAACCTGGTGGACTAATTACCATGTGGCAGTATCGTGCAACTAACCAGAAATATGTAAAAGAGGCATTTCAGTAAAACTAGATTAGAACATTTTTTTAAATAAATTGATTAATAACTCGAGTCGAATCAGTAACCTCCGGATTGGAAGGCAAATGTCTTACCAACTAGGATATGGAGTTCGTGATAGTTATTTTATGCAGCGTCAGATTATCTTAAACTTTGAACTACAGACAATAATAATAAAAGGATCGTTTACAATATATTGATTCGTTTAGAGACCAAATACACCTCAAGGACGCTCAAAGACGAATAGAAGATAAGTGAAACAGATTTTCCCTATTTCCCTATAATGGTATTTCATTAACTTCTTGCAACAGTGTAAAACACATCTGTTATTCAAAATGGGTTTATATGTAATTGAAAAAAATATAAAAATCAAACTGGAATTCAGTTAAAAAAAATCTGAGTACCAACGGGAATCCAACCCATAACACTTGAGCTGGAAGCCGTCTTATCAACTAGGCCACGGAGGTCATCATATTTGGTCCCGAACTATTGCCTATCGTAGAAATAAATGATACATTTTCACAAGTTACCTTTTCAAACTCTGAAAACCCTCAAAGGTGTGTATAGTAATAACTTACAGAAAAATATTTAAAAAAAAACTTAAGGTGACGAAAAAAATAGCAGCATAACAAATGACAAACAGTAGATAACAATGTATTAGAACCCAATATTCTGATGAACATTTAAACTCTTCTGATCAAAGTTTTCAAAGTAAAATATTTTCATTTATTATAATATTTTTAACTTTTTCACAAACGAAGTCTGTTTTTTTTAAGTGTTTATTTTTAATTAAACAGAGCTGGATTTAACACGAAAGATTAACAACAGCTTTCCAATAATACAAAAGAATTTATGAAATGTATTTGTGTATAGCTAACCTACGATTGTTTCCGCTTCAAGAACTCAAACTTTTAAAATGAATATTATTCTTACTTTGATGTGGGTTATATACTTTTTCAAGTAAAAATATCATATTTTCTTTTGCCAGTGTTTGCGAACCCTAGGATTTGATTATTAAGGCAGAAACAATGTTTCTCAATATGTTCGCATCATCAATTTTGATATGTTGAGAGTGAGCATACGAATTAATTGAGAACCACATTCTTATTTCAACATTTTTGATATGAAAAGCGCAAAGCGAATTACCCTGGCTTTCTCAAAATATTTCAACTGCGTTCACCAAAATTCACTTAAAATACTTTAATAGACATGAAAAGTGGTTGAACGAGTCAAGGAGAATACCTTGAGCTTCAGTGATGGTTACTTAGGCGTTCTACATTATGGGAGTATAAACGACAGTTGTAATCATGATGGGTATTGATATATTTTTATTCTTTTTTGTACATGGTTGTACAGTAAATTTCTTCCAATCAAGCATCTTATCCTCGAAACGTATAATTTTAACCTATGACAGATTTAACAAAAAAAAAGATTATTCAAATTCAAGAAAAAATACTTATCACCAAACAAATGTAACAGGAATTGAAGAAAGGAGTTCGTTCTAGTAAGAGCAAAATAATTTTGAAAAATAGCAGTAAATGGCAAAAGCATAAATTATTTTTTTGGTTAAACAATATTTCTGTTAATTTTGATACTTTTAGACGCAATAAAATCATTTAAAATAATATGTTTAGTGAAAAAGTCTAATGTTAGACCAGCCGGCCATTTGAATACCAATGGTTTATATTTTCTATAATATGTTTAAAAAAATCCTAAACATCGAATGTCGTCGTTTTTCATTTTCGGCGCTTAGCCATGACTGCAAAGAGAAATTGGACTTTGTGTCAAAATACGAAACTGTCTACTTCATTCACTCGTATGATAACTCATTAACATATCTGAAAAGGCGATTCGAACATATTGAAGAGCGTGACTATTGTATTCGACTCCATTAGTCGAGGCTCCGGGTTACGAACCACTGGAGCGGGCACAAAACTCGTGATTCGTCATCGCACTTGTTTGCTTGTTAATTTGTCTCTGAGTGTTTTACCAATTATGTATACTAGTATATTGCAAGAATTTCATTTCTGATGTTCTAAGAAGTACGAGTACCCTCGTTTGTGAAATATCAGCTCTAGTTTCAAATACATAACATATATAATATTGTACATTATAAGTCTAAATTATTTTTAAGATCTTCGGTATATTTTCTGTCACCACGTTTCCATGTACTATCTTAAATACTTTTCATATACCAGCAATACTACCCAACACGTGAAGAGGCAACAAATCTTGCATAAGTCGAGCGCGCCGAAATATTGTTATCAAAATAACTCTTTTACCATAATGTGTGCCTTTTGTTTTTTTCTACTTTCTGAAGACATTAACCTCATCGAATTCCATATTACCTACAGTATATTATACTATTTTTTTAATTCATCAATTTTTATCTTGCGATACATGCTTCGCACTTTTTTCTCGAGTTTTTTTCAACAAAAGTGTCTGGTTTTCGACCCAAAAGTTTTATTTTACATTTAAGGCAATTAAAATATTTGAAAAAGGTTAAAACTTTTCAAAGTAACTTATTATTAATGAACGAAAAACGTGTTGTATTAAGAAAAGTCAAATGCTTATATTGAGCCATATAGAAAAAACAGTAAAATAAAGTATGTGTATAATATGATATCAAGGTGTCGTCTTTTTTATAAAATTGCATTTTGAATTATATATAAACATCACAGCAATGTGATAATTTAGCTCGCTTTTTGAGATTATAGTTAATAACCACCCGTAAAAAATCCCTTTATTTTGTCTTTGCAAAACTTGATTTTAATGAACGTCAAAAGTTTCACACGATAAATATTTTTCAACTTTTATGCCAAAAAGACGTATACGTTTATTTGATATTCGTAAAATAAAATTGATAAAATCTTATTTTAAGCAAAAAAATCTTTATATTAAAAAACTCATATATTTTTCCATTGAAAGATTCTTCCAACATTTGAAACTTTTAATATTTAAGATCAATATTTTGTATATTATCCAAAGAAACCAATTTTTATGTTGACAAATTAGCTGTGCTGATTTTCTACGCCCATTTTAACTTATATTTTATGTAAATATCATACTTGTACATTCTATCATATGAAATATTTTGATGCATTTGTGTAATTTACCTACATATTTTTTCTACTCTTTACAAACAATTCTCAAAATTACACGAAACCCTTTTCTACAAAATGAAACAACAATTTAAATGACTAAGGAAGAGTTATTTTCGATCAAGTTCTTGTAAAGTTGGACAAACGAGTATGGAATAGAATATTCAACCCTCATTTCAAAGTTTCAATGAACTCCCAAAAGGAAAGAATTTTATCAAGACTTGACTGTATTATAATTGTTTTACTTGAACACATTGTGAATTCCGGTTTGGCTTTGTATTGTCTCTGTGGAGGGGTTGAGAGGATAAAAAGATTTTTCCTGAATAATAAAATGGGAGAGATGGCGATGGTATCCATCCAGAGGCTCATTGCTAAAACAACTCGTGTCCGCTTGTGGTAATAGTTAAGTCGAAAAATTAAAAAGCGGGTAAACGTCAGTTTACCGCAGTTGGTTAAATTGACGGTTTATCAAGTTACATGACTTTACAAAATATATTTTGTATACTTTACGTAAAAGTATTTTTTCACTATTTTTTTTTTTCAAATCAATTCAAGTATTAAAATCACATCTCATTGTTTTGTAATACTCCTATTATTTTTAATTTGAAATTTATTTATTTACCTATTTTAAAGAAGTAAATATCTTATTGTTTATTTCATAACAATAAATGCTGCGTAATTTTTATTTTCCGTTCACAAAGTTTCCTAATGAGACAACTTTTTAAGAGATGGCTTGCCAATAATTTCTTTGACACAAAATATTAGAAGAATTTTATCCCAATGTTTTTGTTATAAAAACAATGGCTTAAGTGTGCTGTTTTGTTACAAATTTGAAACCAACCCAGCATACAATCGTTAGTATTATTTCAATTTATTTGAAATAATAAATTAACATGAACTGAGCAGAAAAAGAACCGAAAACAGACCTCGGGCCTCCAAATTTTACATAAATTGCATCTAAAATTGGAAAAATCTAGCACCATTCATGCGCAAAATCCATTAAAAAAATTATCTAGCGAAAATCAACTTTAAAATATTTTTAAACATATCTTTATGTTTTCTATAAAAAATAAGACTAATTATGACAAAAAATATGTTTCTAACGGATTTATAATATTTCAGCAATTTTTAATAAAATTTAATTAGCTACTAAATTTTAAAACTTCGTGACAGAAAAGTTTAATCGCGAGAAAATTTAAACTCTGTCAGTGTAAATTTCTTGGTTCTATTCCCGGTGGTTTAATTAAAACCGCCAAAGTGTATTGGATTTCGAAATCTAAAACTCAAAATAGTTAATAAAGACAATCTGATAACTTTTTTGAAAAGTATTCTGTTATAAGTATTTTTGTTTGATTAGTTTCACTTTGAAAGTTATGATTTTGAACAAGCATTGATAATATATTATTTCATATTGACTAGCTCAGCTTTATGAAAATAAATATGGTTATTTAAGATACATGAAAAACGTTAAAAACAATGAAACGAAAACAATAAAAAATATGACATGTTACGATTAATCTTATCGATGCTAGACATGTCTAAAAGTTGCTTACCATTATCCAAATAACATCTTCATGTTTGCTGAGTACGCGCTAATATTTATTTATTATTCATTTCATCCACCATCAATGCTACCTCCAAATACCATGTTTTATTTTTTTGAGCAATCGACTGATTAAATTGAAGCTGTCAAATATATAAAGAGTTTTGAAAATACCCCAATCTCTAGCGGAAATAAACTTAAAAAATTATATTATATAACAATATAAAAAAAGGGCTGGAGAAGTTGTGTAAATAAAAACTTGGGGAAATGTAAAGGGAAAGATTTATTGCTAAGTTTTTCTTCAACGCCCTTATTCTTATGCATTTTCATAATATTTCACTCTATATTCGTAGATAAATGTAACACAATAATGAAATAAATAAATTATCACAATCAAATGAAAACAAAACAGTTTTATTAAGTAAACAATCATTAAGTGTTTTGATTTTAAATCTTTATTAAAATTCAATTTTCTGTTCATTACATTTTTAGGGAGTCACTTAGTAATTTGAAGTTTCATAAAATATAAATAACGATATAAAATTGAAACAGGAAACTCCTTGTACGAGTATTTTAAGAATAACCAAAGTATGTTAAAACGTTAGAGATGGTGTTTTTTATGATTCCACGCAAGCTGTATGCATACACCATTTTCATTTTTTTATTTGTCGTTTATCAAAGAGAACCCTGTATGGAATTTTTCAGTAATTCGGTAGCGTGATTCTAGTGTTCGATGAGGCAACACTAAATTTACATACAAAATATTTAGGAAAATTGTTGATTGTTAGTTTTTCTTATCATTGGTGAAAGTTGGCGACGCCAACGAATTTCTTTCAGGCGACCTACTCGTATTTCTGTTGAAAGTTTGTTTAGCTTTTATTATCTCGATAGTTTTCTAACATAAATTACAATTTATTTCATTGTTTTATGAGCGAGACTCATACACTTGCAAGTTCCTTTACCTATTTAAAAAAAATGGTAAATTAATCATATTAAATAATACATCATTATTTTTTTTTTACATCAAACATAATAATCACCAGAGGCAACGACTCCTAAATATTGGTTGTTGCATGATCTCATTATCCTGCATTATATTTAAGTGGAAATATTCTTACTTTCTGTCAAAATATCAACGACATTAATACCAAGTTCAATAATGGATAGAAGATTTGTATCCTCCCGGATTGCCTTGAATTTCGTGTTCTGTTGATCCTGTAGAAAAAGACCTGTTCTTTCAGCAGGCCATCCAAGGCGGAATGGTTACAGGTTAAGATCCAGACTAAAATAACCCACAAACCAAAGTCCTCAATGGTGGACTAGGTGTTTACTATACTATCAAGGACGGCTGAAAAGGCGAATATAGGCTGCAGTAAATTTAACCTGTCTGATCGTCTTAAAATTCTTTGTCATCAAACCCCCTGGCTTGATTTGTCAAGAATGTTTGTTGGCTAAAGTATATCAGCATACAAATACTAAATCAATACACGCAGAGGCGTCTTCTATCTCTTGTAAGACACTTCAAAATGTTGGAAAAGTTACAACAGAGATGCTAATGTCGTGTCTTTGATGTATGTACGTCGTCTTTGATGCAGGACAACGTATAAGTTTAAACGTTCTTGATGAAGCTTATATAACCAGTTTAAATGTAATAAAAATAAAGAGCGACTTCAATAAGCACGAACACAGTTAATGTTCTCTGAATTTAAGTTAGGGAAAAGAGAGCAGGGAGGGGGCAAACAAGAGGCACAAGAATGGCTTTGAGTCCAATCTCTAACTGCGAAGTGAAAATAGTTTAGTTGCAGCGGCACAAAAGCGCGATCAGTGGAGACGCACCGTGGCTGATGAGGTGATACCTTTTAAATGATTTTTTTTTTAATAAAATGAAAAGCGAATAAAGCAAATAAAATGTATAGCACCGAGTCGTCAAATGCCACCTGGAGGAGTGCGCTAACATCGTGTAATAATAAGGGCATACTCGTGGAAGGGTGAAAAACTCTGCCTATAAAGGACTACTGTAGATTAGATCTGCAGATCATTATGGAGGTTTGATATCCTTGCCATAGGATTTTTTTGTATGAACTGTCAAGACTGTGTGCTGGCTGAGATACGACACGTAAAAAAATAAAACAATACAAGCAAAGGCGTCTTGCATCACAAAATGGCTGACAATCATATACGATCGTGAGGGATAGTCTATCGTATGTATATTATTTTTTAAATGAATCTGTTTTGTACAGTGCAAAGCTCTATTTATTACGTATATCAGTATTTTCTCTTCATCATCAGTGAGATCTCAGTAAATCAATTAAATTGGTGTTGCATGTAAATGTATACACACTCTTAAGAAATAACACCTGTAAGTACCAAAGGTTTTGTATTTTTCAACACAGTAGCTAGCATTGAAGAAAGGCTTCAAAAGATACCAGCCCTACACTAGACCTGCTACTATATTATATACATGGAAAATCCTCAATTCATTGATTCATTCTCAAAAGATGGAGATCAATTAATTGTCATGAAAAGTTAATGAAGATTGTGATACAATGTGTGTATGTGAATAAGTGCAGGACCGTGGTTATGTCTTACTCTCATTTACAGACAAGCTGCAATCAGAAGGACTTAAAAGCTGCCAATGGCATGTCACTCTATATTGTTATGTACTGTAAGGGCAGAATTTGAAGTCTGACCACGACAAGTAAGGAAGGGAGTATTATGTGATCATCGTTGACTACATTAATACTTTTTTTTTTCCAATTTGTTAAAAACATTATCATATAACGTCGTTGCATTCTTTACAACAAAAGACAAGAAGAATTTATCCAAGTACCGAGTAAACCAGCTCTTCTTTTTCCACTTTCAAAGTGCGCTATTTTCCAACATTAAAATAACTAGAGTAAAACGATCACATATTTTACACGAGTTTCTTATAAATATTTAAAGAAATATTAATCATGACACTTTCCAAAAAAAAATCATAGTATTTTATTACAATCATTCCAAAATTGTATTTCCAAGGTTTATAACTATTTACATATTGTTATGAGGTAATTTGCATTGCTGGACATACAATAGCACTCAACTGGGGCTTTACAAAAGAAAAGGAAAACATAATAGACATTTTAATAACAAAACTTTGTTATGCAAAATAAATACCTTTGATCAAAATTTGTATGACATAATGAAATCACAGGCTTCTAATGCATAAAAAATGAGGAAAATATAATCATATGTGTAGCAGAGGAACTAAACAAACGCTCTTTCAACTCTGAAAAGGTTTAATAAAAAAAATAAGAAAATTACGAATTGAAAAATATGTGTCTTTTAAAACGCTTTTTAATAAATATATATAAATAAGATTTTATTTTTACTTTATTTTAGAAACAATATGGAAAAAAAAATTTGATTTCAGGATGTGACGTAATAAATCTTTCATTCAATATTGCAAGAGAGCGTAATATCTAGAAAATAACTTCATCGAGTTGACTTTTTGTTTCAAAAATAAATTTTCTGGGAAACAAGCAGTATTTTTTTAAGCATAACTTTTAGTTCAACGTTTCATAACTTTTTGAAGCTTAGATAATAACTTCTTGGAAAATATCATTCGAGTATTAAAATAAAATATAGAGTTTACATAATAATATTTTTTGAGACATCTGTAAAATATAACTACCTCAGTGTATAAAAAAACTTTATGTACAAATAAATATGTCAACAAAGAAATGTATAAACACGCATTAAAAAAATCGTCGCAAAGCGATACAACGACTTTTAACATTTTTTGCTGTTGTCACACAGCGAAAGGCATTTATGTTGAAGAGTCACTTAAGATCATCAAATTTTATTCTGAATCTATTTATACGCAACAAATTCAAAGAGTCAGTCAGATAACAAGTTCTTAGAAAAGAAGTATTTGTATTACAAGATAAAGGATCTCCTTAGATTATTCTAATCTTCCTGACAACTTTTCAAGTACTTTTTTGTGGGTTGAATACAATTTACCAGAATATTTTTACATAAATTACCTTTATTTTTACATTGTTTGAATAAATGTGCTTTAGATTCATTAAATCAATAAAACGAATAGTGTTTCTTAAATAATACATTTTTGAATATTCATTTAAAAAAACTTATTAAACAGAATAATATTTGTAATTTTTGTTTATATTATTTAAGGAATATGTATTGTACGCAATATGATTCGTTTTGCTAGAGATATTGCGAAAACACGTTTTAAGCTGCAGAACGGTTAAGAAACAATAAATTTGATTCATTCATGGTTCTTTCTACCAATATATCCAAATTGGTAATGTGGACATATTGGATAGCTTTACCTGGAGATAACATTGTTCCCTTCGGACCGAATTCGTAGATCGTCATTGCGCGAGTTGTTAATACTCCCACACGTTAAGAGGCACCAACCAAGTGGTTTTCTCAAACAAAATCTTACCAGAATGGAGTATTTGTTTAGGCACGATCAGTAATTGAACCCGAAATCGTAGTGTGAAAGTCGAGTCTTAGCAACTAGCCCACAAAGGTCACCAAAATATAAGATTTTTTTTTACTAGTATAAATTAGAATAAAACTCTTTAAAAAAAACTTTTATATATGCGTTGTGCTCAACATGGAATTGAAATACGATTAGAATCTAAAATAAAATTGTCTTAAATGAATAAATGTATTTTAAAAAAATATGTAAAATCTTATATCAAATTTTCTTCTCAGATAAGGTTCGACAATATTTGTTAACTCGAAAAATACACCGGAGGTTGCGCACTTAGAGCTGTCATCTCAACAACAAACAGTATCAGTGAATGCTGCTAAATATGTTCAATGAAATAGATGTTAAATAAAGCATCAACATCAGTAAGAAGTATTCATCTATTTTGTTCATATTCATATTCGAGTATACTCACCAAGACATACAAATGCCTAGTTTTCTAGGATCACGACAAAGATATGGAAAAAATCCAGATTTATATAATTTGTGTGTGTCCATTTGAAGTTACACAGTTTATCCTCTTCCTTTTTTAAACATATTATCTATACATATGTAATATATGTACCTAGCTGTCAATTTTAATAAAATTAAATAAATTAATTATAAGGTTTTTGAGAAAATGGGGCAAAAAAAAAATATCCCATTTAGATCATAAAAATCCTTTTGGAATAAATTTAGAGAATTTTACTAACCATGCTCACAAAAGCAGCATATAACTTATTTCTGAGTCAAAATGCATGACAAGTTGAAGCGAAATGTAATAAATGATTACCGAGTTGCAAAATATAATTATGTTCATTCAATTTGAAAGAAATGAACCTATGAAAAAAGTGTGGTGAAAGGTTCAAATGGCATCATTAACCCTTAATTTACTGACGGTATTAAAGTACCGGAGAAAAGTTTAGGTATTACACAGATGTTAAATAAATATATTTTTAACCATTGATTTTTTTATAATGTTTTAAATGGGCCTTCCGATATTCTATTGATTTTAAGCACAAGATATTTTAAAATATCACAATCACATTATTTTAAAACTGTATATGTTGAATGATTTCTGTTTAGAACTGTTTTGATAATTTAATATATATATATATAATTTTAAATCAATTTCATGGAGAAAATGGTTATTTTCAATATGAATTAAAGAAAATAATACGATTATACACGCTAATTGCAAAACATGCTCAACTTTAAAACGACAAATCTAAATTCGAAAAGTATTTGGCAGTAGTGTTTATGTGTTTCAAACTTTCTTTGATAAATCATCATCACATGTTCCTATTAGGACAGGCAGACATAGGTTTCCATTTAAGTCTATCCTAATATAAAATTTCCACTTCTACAACGCTTCTGTTTTCGTTTCTGCTTCTGCGAGTAGTGTGTTTTATCTACAAGGACACGGAGGTCATCAATCATATTAAAAAACGCAAAGCGCATTATCATCATTAGTGAAATGCTGTCACTACGAAAGTTCTTCAATAGCTGAATGGTTGTATGGCTATCAAGTAATTAGGTTAATAAAAAACCATAATATAAAAACTTTTATTGATTTCGTTTTGTGAAACACCTAAGTACTCGTACACTTCTAAAGAATTATCGTTTTGTGAAACACCTAAGTACTCGTACACTACTAAGGAATTATCGTTTTGTGAAACACCTAAGTACTCGTACACAAATAAGGAATTACTATTTTGTGAAACACCTGAGTACTCGCACACTACAAAGGAACTACCGTTTGGTAAAACATCTAAGTACTCGTATACCACTAATTGGATTATCAAGTGGAAACAGAGTTTTTAGTAATAAAAGTTTTTAACATAAACTTGTTTCTGCTAAAGAAAAATTAAAGAATAAACTCCATTACATTACACATTTTTTGTACACAGTACCAAGTATACAATACCATGGTATTTTTTGATATTCTGGAAGAGACAAAATGAGTTTTTCTTATGGTTTCAATCAGGGCTCGATGATGTTAGGTTAATCCTCTTACATCCTTAAAAGAAAGCATTATTATGTAATAGTTTTAAATCCCCTTAGAACTTTTTCGGTCATGACTTGGAAGATGTGAAGTGCCTTGCTGTAAGGCGTTCTGTCGATAGTTTTATGGTATCCCAGGGTTCCTGATGTCACCAACAAGAATCCAACTCGCAACAGGGTCGAAGACAGGCATCTCACCAACTATATCACACAGGAACTTAAAGGATGATAATTAATGTATTTATTGCAACCTGGTGACTTATTGTCATAAGACACTTTTTCCAACCTACCAAAAATATGTTCAAAGGTTGTTCGTGAAAAATTAAATTGATGCCCTTTTTAGGTTTATTTGACAATCGAAACCATAATCCCCTGCTCGGAAGTCAAACGTAACATACTCCTATATATGCAGTGTCTGGTATGCAGATTGTTTATGATTAAAAAATAATCAAATATTATACATACTTTGTATATTAATTAAACAATGTTATTATTTTTCTTTTTTTTCCTGTGTCGTTTTAAATTTAAAGATTAGTTTGGTATTAAATATTATTACGTTTATTTTCTTATAAAAGTAGATTCCTTACCGTATTTCTCTTCTCACATCTTCAATTACCAAGAACTCTTTTTAGTACGAGAGTCATCCAGAAACTAAGATTACAAGGGCTCCTGAGGCCGGGGGAATTTTTTTGTTTCAAAGTTGGCATACCTGGCGTGTAATGGGGATCCTAACAGTCAGTTTGTTTGGTCCCGCGTGTTTGTCGGCCATTTTGTTCAGTCACAGTAAATTCTTCCGATGGAGAGGTCCTCGCGGGCTCCTGCCACCTCTCGTCCGTGCGAGACCCGCGCGGTCTTCCGTTTTTTGACTTTGCAGAACAATACCGCCGCGAATATCCATCGGAAGCTCGTGGAAGTTTATGGTAGTGATGTGATGAGTCGACAACATGTCACAAAGTGGGTTAAGTTGTTCAGAAAAGGTCGTACTGATACTCACGACGAGGCAAGGCTGTGATTTCTGACGAATTTGTGCAAAAAATTAAAGAACAAGTGCGAAATGACCTCCGTGTGACGCTTGACGACCTTCACGAAGAATTTCCTGACATTTCTCGAAGTCTCCTTGGTAATATTGTGTCGGAAAAACTTGGTTACAAGAAGTTGTGTGTGAGATAGGTGCCCAGAATGCTCACACCGGAGCACCGTCAAAATCACGTGACTGCCGCGCGTGAATTTTTGGATCGTTTTGCACAGGAGGGAGAAGCTTTCCTGGACTCGATCGTGACGAGGGATGAGACATGGGTGTGTCACTACACCCCAACAATTTTCCAACGATCAGGAGGTCGAGGAAGCTGTGAAGAAGTGGCTGAAAGAGCTGGCGGCGGAGGTCTATGACACTGGCATACAAAAGCTGGTGCCCCGACTACATAAATGTCTTGATCTCGACGGTGATTACGTTGAAAAATAGCTTAATATATTTGTGAAGTTTCCTGTGAATTTCAATTAAATACAAGCATTTTTCGATCCTACATAAATGTTGTAACCTTACTTTCTGGATAACCCTCATATATTGGCTCGACATCCTTTACTATCATGCCGTCTTACTTTGGAATCAGATACCAGCTACCGCAAAACTCTCACCCTCGTTGGATTGCTTCAAACAGTGACTTAAAAAATATAACATCTCTCTTCAGTGAAGGAAAGCGTTTCTTATTAAATCATATTTCATGATCTTTTCTGTCTTCTTTTCCCAGACTTTGGTGACATTTGCAACTATTTTGCTTTGCTGCTTCTTTTTCATTTATTTTTAAATGATAAGTTTGAGTATTTTTAAAAATAACTTTTTATCTTTCAACCAGTAATTTACACAAATATGCGCAACTCTTGTCTGGATGGTTAGCAGGGATCGCTTTGTGCCAATTAGCTTACCATTTAAATTCATTGTAATAAAGTGTTTAAATAATTAAACTAATTCACCCACAATATTTTACTGCGACTGAATCGTACTTGCTCATTTTTTATAAAATAAGAACTGTTATTGTACAAAACCGAATAAGATGTGCGCTCAATGTACGATTTAATATTTGTATTAAATGAGACGTTTTGAAATTGCACAGGGATCATTAACAAACATACCACAAATTTTGATTGTAGATCAAATTTAAGACGAAACAACCGTCAGGACTAAGCATAAAATTTTGTTTCGACGCCTGCGCAGATGTCAAATATCTGACGTGCATCACTTTCACATTGCGGAAGAACAAATTTACATCAATGAATTAATCAAATTTACAGTGATATTCTTTGTTTTGAAAAATATATGTTTTTAAATTTAAAAAAAAAACTCAAAACCATTTTTAATTAAATTAATATTTTTGACAGGAGAATAATGAGGCAAAACAATGCCTCATCAGAGATGCCTAACTAAAACCAAACGTAGGCCTCGGGATTCGAATCTGCGTGCATCTCTGCCACTTGCTGGTTAGGTGTTTAATCGTCATTATACAACTCGAAATCGATTTTCCTCCCTTTTTAATGTTACCTTATTTTTCAATGACGCTAGTGACATTTTCTGATATCATAGATTTTACTGAGGCTCTTATGAGGCATTGTATTATATTTATGATGTCATGTTTTTTTCAGTCCATAAAAATATTCATTAAATGAAAATAAATGTAAACTAAAATGTTTATTATATTAACTTATTATGAACGTCTGATGATCGATGTGTTATACTATTTCGAATAAATATTGTAATCCCGTTTACTTTATCTCAGAATTTTTGTTGGGGAGATCAATTTTTAAAAAAGAAACAGCATGCCATATATAAGCCAAAATATTATAAAATCATGAAAAAATTTCTTGAAGACTTCCCAGTTATTGAAATGTCCCAAAATCTTAATCAATGCTTAGACGGTTTTTCTATTTTGAATTTTTAGTTTCCTGTAGTTAATTTTTTAGCATATTTTTTTCATTTTATTTGTATGTTTAAAAAATATTTTATACCATTATTACTAATTAAAGTCATGTTATAAAGAAAAACACTTAAAAAAAAAAGAACAACAATTTTGAAGGAAAGAAAATTGATAGCCTGAAAAGTAAAACTTGAAGAAGTTTAGCGGAAACCACGTAAGGGTGAAAAGAGGGGAATGAGTTTGGGTGAATGAATGAGTTTTCGAATGTACAGTGCGTTTCTTATGTCTGATACGGTACCAGACCTCATCAGGTTTATTATGCGTACAAGCCTCCACGTCATACTGCCCTTGTTTATTGTGCATTCACCGTATATATTAATGTGTGTGCTGATTGGTTTGAACAATTTGAAAACGCTATTATGACTCCCAAGGGACGAATAACCGTGAAAAGATTTTACACGTTATTTCCATTACACCTCTAAGGTGCAAAAAAAAACTCATTCTTAGAATAACTGAAGTATGATTCTGAGATAGATAAATCTAGATAAAGAATTTCAATATATCTATAAACAATAATTAATATTGAATATTCAAACTTGCATGTCAGCTTACATAATTTTTGGTTACACTTTAAATACAAGTATAACAGCTAATTTCCATTCTTTCATTTTCTAACTTACTAAGACAAAAAATAACTGAACTTCACTTAACTTCTCATTGCAGTTCAATATAAATTAATTAAATTTTGCATAAGTTTATAGCAGACACTAAAAATAGGTGAGTCTACGATTTGCTTAAAACTCAATTGTATTGTATTGGGTGTACAAATAAGTAACCGCCGTTTGACAAAAGTTGGCGCCACCAGTAAGTTATGGTTAAAATTGTCAGATGTAAAATGTCATTATCGTAAGGTTGGACATCTGTCAACAACATGACCTTGAAATATTAGTGAATTTTTATCAGTATAACATATTTTTTTGTGTTCGAAAATGTCAAGTTTTGAGCCGAATAAGCGTCATTTGCGGGAACTTTTGATTTACTTCTTCAATTTGAAGAAATCGGCAGCTGAGGCGCATCGATTGCTTGTAGAAGCATATGGTGAGGCTGCCTTAAGTGAGAGAAGTTGTCGTGAGTGGTTTCAAAAGTTTAAGAACGGTGAATTTGACATCGAAGACAAAGAACGTAGCGGAAGGCCGAAAGTGTACGAAGACGCGGAATTGGAAGTATTATTGGATCAAGATTCGTGCCAAACGCAAGAAGAACTTGCACTTACATTAGGAGTGACTCAACAAGCAATTTCACATAGGTTGAAATCATTGGGAATGATTCAAAAACAAGGAAATTGGGTTCCATATGAACTGACACCGAGAAACGTTGAACGCCGATTTTCCACATGTGAAATGCTGCTTGCCAGGCATAAACGAAAGGGTTTTCTGCACCGTATAGTCACTGGTGATGAAAAATGGATCCACTATGATAATCCAAAAAGGAAGAAATCATGGGGAACCCCTGGCCATGCTTCAACATCTACAGCTAAGCCAAATATTCATGGAAAAAAACTCTTGTTGTGTATTTGGTGGGATCAGCTTGGTGTCGTGTATTATGAGTTGCTCAAACCGAACGAAACCATTGCTGGGGCTGTCTACCGAGCACAATTGATGAGATTGAGTCGAGCACTCGAGGAAAAGCGCGCCCACTGCTACTCCAGACACGACAAAATTATTCTCCTGCATGATAATGCTCGTCCACATGTTGCGGCGCCGGTCAAAACCTTTTTGGAAACAATCAATTGGGAAGTTTTACCCCACCCGCTGTATTCACCAGACATTGCTCCTTCTGATTTTCACTTGTTTCGATCGATGACGCATGACCTGTCTGAGCAGCTCTTCACATCATATGAAGATACCAAAAATTGGGTCGATTCGTGGATAGCCTCAAAAGATGAAGCATTCTTCCGACGCTGTATCCGTATGCTGCCAGAAAGATGGGAAAAGGTAGTGGCAAGCGATGGGCAATACTTCGAATAAAACATGAGGTTCCGTTCTTTCACAATAAATGCCCAATTTTTGATAAAAAACGGCGGAAAAAACACATTTGTAGTTGGTCGAAAGATATTGTCACATGCCAATGAGCTCGCCAGAAATATACTGTATACAATGAAAGGGTAATAAAATACAAGTCTTGAAAATAGTAAATTTAACTCTTAACTAGTACTCCTCGGCGGCTGAGGATTAACGGCAAGCATTCACCTCTAAGCAAGGGGCACCCTAGGTTCAGTTCCAAGTGGATTGACTTTCGGACTGATTTTACTCTTAGATCTTATATCTGAATATACATTGTTCTGTAGCGCATAAGTTAGTAACCATAAATTAATATACCACTTATAAAGCAACATAAAAATAGCACTGTAAAAATCAGACAAATAAAACACAGCAATAAATTAAACCAACCGATATATTTGAAGATATTATATCCTTGCCATCGTTATATTGATGCTGGTATGTTAAGACTGTGTATTCCCTTAAGTATGACAGTATGTAGACAATTCATGTACAGGTGTTATCCATCTACGATCACATGGGAATGCCTATAATCATAACGTTTTTAAACCTTTATTAATAAACAGTCTGGAGAAGCTGGTGATCACCGCGACAGTTTAGGAAAAGCAAGCGAAGAGATGGTGTCTTATAAAATGAATGGACCAAGTAAAGAAATGAACAGAATCCTTTTCAAGCACTTCATTGATCATGGCTCAGGACCTGAAAGAATGGTGATGGTGGTGGTGCACCAAATTCCAGACATGGGAGTGAATTAAAACGCTCATTTAGAATTTGATGAAGAAAAATATTAACAAATAAAATAATAACTTGTTTTTTTGTTTATTGTTAAAATAATGTAAGCCGTTTAGATTCATTCATATATGTATATTAGTTTTGATAAGAAAAAAACTTAGTCCTTTTTTAAATTTTGTAGTTACCAATAAGAAATCAAATATTTTTTTGACCGCTTTAAAAAAATGTTTATCATTGTCAACGCAAAACTTTTACTTGATAAAGGCAAGTGATTTTTTCAATTCACCAAGAAAAAGGAATTGAAAATTTTAAATAGTAACTAAATGATAATTTGAAATTAAACAAATGTTTTAGTTTCGATTTCACAACCTAAAATATGCGTTAACAAAATTATTATTTAATGCAGGAGTATTGATCGAAAACACATTTAATAATTTTCAAGGAAGCTTCAAGATTTTTTGTTTAGGAAAATAAATAATATAAACAAATGTTCACTGTACTGATCAGAATAAAAGTAAATGTCAGATATTGACTTAAATATAAAGCTAGACATGTATATTGTTATTATACTTGTTCGATAAAATAACACTGTTTTTAGAAGTGCAAGCAAAAGCTTTAGAAAAAAAAACGACCTCGAATGCGTAAGAGATCAATGCCTTGTCTCATGTTTATAGTGTTATTGTTTTATAAAAACAACGAAGACCATGATCAAGGCACAATCATATTTAGGCGATAGCAGGAAGAGTATAGACACGCAAGGAGGCGGAGAATTTAAGTTGCAATATTAAGGGAGAGGCATATGTTTCGTATTCGACCGAGGGTTGCAAAGGACGATGCTGATGTTAATGAAATACGATTAAAGTTAATGGTATGCTCATATTCTCAGGAACAAGAAAAAATCGTCTTTTTTTCGGTAAAATCACCTCATTTTTATTCGTGTTTTTGTGGCAGAAAAAAACTTCTCGGATTTATCACCCCTCATCGCATTCACTTAACAGATAAGCGAGATTCACGTATATCTGAGTCGAAATAAGTTGTTCTTCTATAAGAACTTCGCCCAGATAGGTAAAAATTGTAAAATGCATAAAAATGTATTTTTTTGTATAGAACAAAATACACGCTTTAATTTGTAATCATTATTAATAATTTCCATTGAAGAAAATTTGTACCAAAAAAAAACAGAATTACGCCATATTTATTTGTTCATGGCAGGATTGTTTTATATAATTAACATGTTTCAAGTAGATTATTCAATACATTTTTCCTGTATTCGACTTTCGAGGCCTAATTGGTAAGGTTTCCTTTTGATCCAGGGGCTACGGGTTCGATTCTCGTTGGTAACTATTCTCTCAAGTAGGGTTTTAGCCCGGTTGTAAGTTTAGACCTTTTGTACATATTTCTGATTGGTTGGAAAATATTGACATATGGGAATAATACCATCAGTTTTTATTTTGACAATGAAAGAGTAAAGCAAAACAATATTTTATAAAATACAAAGTGATACCTAAAAAAATAAACGTGCAAGTGTCAAACAAGCAATAAAGTCTAATAGTGAAAAAAACTTTTTGTGAAACTAAAGAATAAATGGATTCTGAAATTTTATTAAAATATATAACTTGACAAGCCAATATTTTTTTATGTATTGTGCACATCGAAAATCTTTCCTATTTCAAATATGTTTTGCATATTGCAGGTGAAATAGGGAACAAAACAGAACTAAAAAATAAACTTAACCATATATGATAATTGTGGAAAATATGCATTTTATTTTAGGAAATTCACTTGCTTATTTACGAAATTGAGTTTTTAGTCACACAGAACATCTATAGAACAATATTAAATACTGTTCAATCGATGTTCAAATATGAAATGGTAAAATAAATGTAACAATTGTACAATATAAATAAGTCGTAAAACATATTTATTATTGTTCATTCAAATCATTGAAATATTCACCAATTTATGTCCAAAAGCTTAATCTGATCCAAAAACTTATTTTTCTCTAAATATTATCTTGTTCGTTAAAAATAAAAGTTTTCAGCTCTTTTAATTATTTACTTTTGGTTATTAAAATAGAATTTTTTAAAAGTATATAGAAAAGATTTTTTTATCAATTAAAATTTAAACATTTGATGTATTTTTCTAGCACCGTTCGAATTATTATTATTTTCTATTTTGTTTTAAAAATCCCTTATTTACAAATCAATCAACAAAATAATTCATTATAATTATTTTAAAAATCTTCATATATATTTTTTAAATTGATTGAGTATAACCTATGTTAAATACGAGTATCAATTAAAGAAGAAGAAAAACATTATTTGAGAAATAATATCCATGATTTTTCATTTTATTACATAAGTTTCCCGAAAAATGTTTTTGAAGTATACGAAATCATTCATTAATAATCATTGAACAATAAAAAACATATATTTAATATACATCGGAACTCCCCTATCATAAATACATTTTAATATTCATCACTGTTATATAAACATATTTTTCAATTTTTTTAAATTCAATAGACATAAATAAAAACATTCCACTTACACGTGTATGAAGGGGACTCCTTGAATGACACTGTGATTTGTAGATACATATACAAAATAGCAACCTTCTATCAAGTTATGAGTGAAACTTTGCAAAACTTTATCGCGTCGTCCGTAATAAATGTCATATCACTTCGAGCGTAACTCGGGGAAAGGAAAAAGTTTTTCCCAAACACGGCTCCTTTTAATAATTATTATTTTGATTTAATAAAGTTTTCTAGCGATAAACAAAACTAAACTTACGAATATATCTATTTTACTCTAGCTTTCAAGTCACTTCTGTTTATATTCTTTATGAGTTTTTTAGTTTACGTTGGCGTATTCTCGTTGTTTTCAGTTATGAAGCAACACACGTCGTAACGCGACATGCTCGTCCTTAGGCGGTCGAGCGAATACTGAAGCGCGGGCCCTTGTCGACCGTAGACGCAAACGTTTACAAGCCACAATATTTTAATCTTCTTAATGCTAACAAAATTAAAGCGTTAATTCGAAAAAAGCTTATTAAAGCAAGCTTTAAATATTAATTGCGAAACATTTTGAAACGAGGCATGAAATTATTATTTTATTTTCCGAAAATAAATGTGACTTAATGTTTTTCTTATTTGACTTAAATGATAAAAGCAATAAATAAAAGTGTATTAAAATGATTTATCAAAATATTTATACTCCTGTTTAAATGAAATTAATGAAATCAAATAAAACATATTTTTACTTCCAAATTTTATTATAAACGTATAACTCTCAGTAAAATATTTTTTACAGTTATAATCCTAAGCATAATTAAAGGCTTTCTAAAACATGAAATAAAAAATGTTTATCAAGACTTAAAAATACTTTTAAAAAGTATTTAAATATTTTGTCAAAATATATATTCGTTATGTAATGAAATGTCAAAAATTATTCATAATATTACAAAATGAATACATTTTATACATACACGCGAAATGTTAATTCTTAAGATGTAAATGAAATATTTTTCTTCAAAAGAAATATGTATTGTGTGTATGGACTCCATAACTGTAACTGTGAGAAATATTATAGTATACAATAATTCAAAAACATCTTCGGCTACAATAATTTGAAAGAATTTGCAAAAACGTTCCACTATCCTTGAGTGAGACTTTTAATTTGTCTTAAAAGTAATACATCTGTTCCATATTTTTTAAGAAATAGCTCTTACCTTTTTTTTAACCTGGCGAGTTTATTGCCATGTGGCAATAAACCAGAAAGATGATTTTATAGGCCCTAAGTGTTAACCAGACTGGAATCCTATTTAAAAAATCTGGGTTCCAGCGGGGATCGAACCCACAACCTCCGGATCGGCAGACAAGTGTATTATCACTAGGTCACGAAGGTCGTCTTTTATATCATAAAATAGCACAAATCATTAAAACTTTATTATTATTGGCAAAAAGAAATACAACTTTTTAAATACTTTCCTTGTCATACAAGTATTAGAATTTACAACTGAATAAGTTTCACAATAATGTCTTATAAATCGATACAATTATTTTGAGCAATGAAAACGTTTAAACTGCCTCATGTTTGAACCAAAATCAAGATTTAGTCATCAGATAATGAAGCATGATGATAAATCTACTCTGGCATCATTGTACTCGTATAAAGCTTTCCGAAGTTGTCGCCGTGTTGAGTTGAATGTTTGTTTGTGTTTCGACCATCCAACCAACATCAATTGAGATGATTTAATACAACTTTAACCTGCATGGCTTCCAGTTGTAGAAATATACAAACAATACTGTGAAGACTATATTTGATAAATTGCATAGTTCACGTCCCCGATATTAAATCCCTGACATATCATGTTTTATGTAACACGTGGTCTTGGTTACTAACTGAGATTTTAGTATATTTTTTAATACTGTCGGTAAGATTAGATCAATGAAAAAAAAACATATCTTGGGTGGTCGCTTCGGGCTGTAAAACTATATCCCGAATTGTAAGGAATTCCATGGTCATTGTTTGTTTAAGAAAAAGGGTCTATAATAAAATCTACTTTGTTTTGGTTGTATAAATGGAATATTGCACTGCCAGTGGTAACGGCTGAGACAATAAGATTTACGGTCCTTCTGGGAAGTCGCTAAATGGACCAAGGTCCTTGTTGTTGAAAACATAAAAGCAAGCTATCGTAAAAATCCATACGGCCCAAGATGGGGTAATAAAGACCGTCTAGACTACGACCCTTTCTTGCTGAATTGTATAGAAATACCGATGTCAATTGTCCTTCAAATAATCTCGGGTCTACCAGGCGGCTTTAGTATTTTTTTAAGTGAGAAGGAAAACATTTAGCTTCTCTTTCTCGCGATCTGGCTATAAAAGAGCAGAAATTTCACGGGCAGCTTCTTTTTGGGACCAGACTCGACGGTGTTAGGACGTCTCTCCAGAACGCTGTGTGCACGGAAGACTGTTCAGACTCGTTTCCTCTGCTATCACAGAACTTCAGAACGCCATCTTCAAATTATCGGTGAATAATATTCCTTGTATTTAATGCTGGATTTCGTCCGCACGTTTAACCATCGCTCAACTTAAATTCTAATTGTTATTGAAATCCCCTTTTGCTAATCGACAACACAATCTTCGTACCCTACGTAAAACTTTTTTTTTCTTGACATTTCGTTCAAGTTTTTTTTATTTTTTTTTCTTTTTTTATCCATAATATAATAAACTGTTTTGTTTTAAAATTATACTTTGTTTAATTGTGTCACCTTGTCCCGCTGAGAGTTAGTAAGAGTTACACAGAGTTAAAGGAATCCAACAAACCCCTGAGATCTAAAAAGTACTTGCCTCTTTAAGAAGCCGGCGGAGCTGAACGGGCGTGTCACACCTCGTATGATGGTAATGGGTTATAATTGATTTATGTATTGAAATGTGCACATCTTATTATTGTTTCTAATATAGGAAAAAGGTGTGACAATACATTTTGAGAAATTCGAAATTGTCGTGTAGGGGGCATGCGCGATGAACTCGGTGGATCATCCATTGATCGACACAAGCGAGTTCACGTTATAATCGTTAAAGCTGGTGATTGAGCATGGTAAACACGTGTTCATGTTGAGATTGTGAATGCGGATTGCATCTTGTGAATGTATTCTTATAGCCCTGATAATGAAGGTTACGATGAATTCGAAACGTCAGTCATAATTTTTAACAGACTCAACATGGTAACAACTCAGAAAACCCTTTTAAAATATGAGGGTTTATTTAGATCCCTGAGGAATTTTGAAATAGACCTTACCACATGTTAATGGCATAAAGTAAAACAATAAAAAAAACTCTGATATTAAAGAATCAGTATGTTAAAAAAAACTATTAACTGTATTTCAGTTCACACTGCCTAGAGAGTAGCAAGCTGAAGTTCGCAAGAATTGTGCTGTAACCATTGGTCTCCGGGAGGGTATTTACGATGATTACGCCGAGGCCTTACTAAAATGAGGGCCGATGCGGTCCCTGCGTCATTCAATAACGTTCTTGGACCGTTTGAATTCCCCCAGCTGCTTTAATTGTATCATTGCGAAAATATCCTAAAAATTACAATTGTTGTTTTGTTTTTATTTTCGAAGGAAAATTTTCCTGTGTAAAATTTGAACGTTTATTTTTTTTTGCAAATGATCGAAATTTAGAAATAAAGTAAATTGTGAGGCTACCATATTTACGATGTATATTTATTTAAGCAAAATATTAGTAAATAAGTATTTAATTAAAATGAAAGATCCTTTCACACAAATAAAAATGATGTTTTTTTAAAAAAAGGGACAATTGCAGGAATTTTCCGGTATTTTGACAAAAACAATTCATACAAAAAAAAATAATAAGAAAAATCTTCAAAATATTAAACGCGCAAAATATTGTCGATCAGTTAGGATAGACGAGTTTGCAATTTATTTAGTTCATAAAATCAACTTACTTGAAAAATGTACAGCCTGTGCTTGTTCATGCTCATTAATACTACTAAATTATTTCCGTTTTAATTAATGTACGAGTATGGCACGATTCTGTGATCGGTCACTGACCAAGAAGAGTTCCGACTCGTCATGTACGAGTATGGTACGATTCTGTGATCGGTCACTGACCAAGAAGAGTTCAGACTCGTCATGTACGAGTATGGCACGATTCTGTGATCGGTTACTGACCAAGAAGAGTTCCGACTCGTCATGTACGAGTATGGTACGATTCTGTGATCGGTCACTGACCAAGAAGAGTTCAGACTCGTCATGTACGAGTATGGCACGATTCTGTGATCGGTCACTGACCAAGAAGAGTTCCGACTCGTCATGTATGAGTATGGTACGATTCTGTGATCGGTCACTGACCAAGAAGAGTTGAGACTCGTCATGTACGAGTATGGCACGATTCTGTGATCGGTCACTGACCAAGAAGAGTTCCAACTCGTCATGTACGAGTATGGCACGATTCTGTGATCGGTCACTGACCAAGAAGAGTTCCGACTCGTCAATTTTAGAAAAAGAGATCGTATTTTTTATTCAATATTTTCAGCCTTAAATATAAATATTTAATCAGAACTCTCACGTGTTTTTATTGACACAAATTCAAAGTAAGCTTTACATCTAATTTATCTGATGAACATTTTATATCTACTTCCACAATGATGATGAAGAAGAACAAGAGAAGATAGTTTTCCAAAAAAAATCTAAATAATATGTAACAAAGGTAGTATAAAATAATGTATAACAAAGGTAGTATAAAATAGTGTATAACAAAGGTAGTATAACAAATAAAAGACGGAATATAACAGCTTAAAAACATTGCTCATATTATAATATTGTATATACATATTTAAAAAAAAGTTAAATAACTATTTTCTCCCTTTTGTGTCGAAAGCAGTAGTGTTTTACGTCAATGACTAAAAATTGGCGAGAAGACTCAATTAACATAGATACAGTTCCTAGTATAATAACATATTTGGATTCAATTATAATTACACATCGAATTTTTTGATTCACTGAAAGAAAATTATATTTCCCGTTTTATGGTACCCTGTAGTGAGTTACTTACGAAAAAATCACAGAGTTTATCGGAAACGAAGTCAGTAATAAATAAATGTACTGACAAACTTTTAACATATCGTAGTTTCGGAGTCTCCTGGTCCTGATCGAAGAAATTCATTGACATTTGGTGATATGAGACCGTCTGCAATAGATGTATCTATTGAAATCTGCCTATTATATAATAAAAAACTAACGCATTGCTTTTATTGATAGATTATACTCGTATATTTGACGAAGATAATTATTTCCTTGAATGAAGAACATTCTCGTATACCATACCATACGTGTAGACAAATTAAATTTCTCTTTATTTAGTTATTTAGCCAAGTGTATGATGTCTTTTGGCTTATTCACAATGATTAACTCGACAATGTAATCTGATATTATCAGTGACAGACCCCCGCTAAATACTGGTGCGCTTACACAGACTTATGTTCACGAGTGTTATCTTCGTTCACCCCTTTCCTGCTCCATTCGTCATCCCCCCTTTTTCATCGAGCAGTTCTTACAGTGCAAGACATACTGAAAAATGGCTCTGAATGCAGCGAAATACTTTTTTAGAGATGATATTACTTATTATACAAAGGTTTTACGTAGGTTTTTTTGGATTAAAATTTGAAAGTCTTAATGATAACGAAAAACATGGTGTGTTATATTTTTTGACAAAAGAAGTAATTACATACAAATATTTAACTTTTTTTAATTCCTAATATATTTACACTTTTTAGGGTTATTTATTTTTAAATCAATATTTTAACTAATATTCATACGATTAATTAACTCCCTGTTATCTTTTTCTGAAAATGAATTTTTATTTAGTAACAAATGCGTTTTTTTTAATATTCAGAACTTGCAAAGTTCATTGATATATAATAAACCAATTACAAAATGTTATTAAATTGATTGACATACGTTAATCTTTCTCGACGTTTAGTTCGAGGGAATATCGACAACATAATTAATTAGTAATCCTAAACTTAGATAATTTCTTTTTCTCATGTTTTTCAAATTAATTGCATCCTCCTTAACCAGATTATGTCGATTATCATCTGGTTAAACTCTTATTAGCTATCGAGAAACGTATGCAGTCAACAATATTTTTACTAAAACATCATAGTTTAGACTCACACGCCCTCATAGACGGACGAGTCAGTTAGGTCACATTTTTGCATGCTCTTAAATACAGTGTGATTCAGTCCACAGCTCCCTGTTTTTAAATAGTGTAATTTCTTTTGGGGTGGAAAGTATCCGGATTCCATTATCAAGTGGGTTTTTTTCGCTATCGTCCATATATATCACCCAACGCTGGGTTGCGTCAGGAAGCTCACATACAATAAACAGGAATAAAGCTCACATAAAAATAAATAATACGGAAGTTTATTAATTATTTTTATAAAAATTAATTATAAAAATAATTAATAAACTTCCTGCCCGGTATCCCACAGCTGAGCTTTTTAGGGAGTATCGGGTTCTAAACATAACCAATTTACATTTCAAATCCATTCTTTGACACTATCATCGAGGGGAGGGAAAGATGCAGACTCAGCAGAGACACAGATCAAATGTTCACCACCCCTAGAGTTAAAACATATTTTGTTCAAAGGCAATATGCCTATTTGGCTCCCATGTTATACAATGGGGTGCCGAATTCAATAAAGGTAAAAGGACGAAAACAATTTAGGCAGTCGATCGGAGCGTGGTTGTTATTGCGACAGGAATTTGAATACTTTGGCTGACAAGAGGAATGACTTGTAGCAAAGGTTTGTGTGAGCTCTTGAGTGAGATGTTTTTTGTGATTTTTTTTATGATTATGTGCGGTATATTGTGAGATGAACGTTTTGGTATGTCTTGAGTGATTAAGTGTGAGGGGTTTGATTCGCTTGATGTATACATATGTAATTGACTATCACTGTTTGTCAGGTTGATGAGAATGTGCAACGGGGTTTTATATAATCAAAAATGGTTAAGAAGTATCGATTTATTTTTTCATGCTGTATGTTCTCAGTGAGACACAGGCAAAATCCTAGTTTTCTAGGGACACAAAAAATACAAGGCAACAAACCCTGATCCATTAAAATTGTGTGTCCAAATTAAATTACCTGTTGTTTTTTCGCTAATTGTGTATATTTCTTGTCATGTGTAAAATAAATAAAAATAAAATAAAAAAGAAGACAAAGTGATACCCAAGCTCCTTTTTACCCACAAGCGTGAGCAGTTGATCGTTCAGAGATAGCCTTTACACCTTCATACAAAGAGCGCCAGTAAGTCGAATATTTTCCAGCATTAATACCAAAGGATAACAATTATTAAAATACCTACAATAATATGCATATGTTCGGATTGCGAAGCCATGAGTTTCACATATTTTTGTCCATATACGTCACCGAATAGCTTTCAAAGACAAAAGAAACAATCGCGCAGTGTTAAACCGTCAAAACTGAGACCCGTAGTGTTTCTGGTGGTTCCGATGAAGTTGTGAATTATGGTTATCTTGTTAAGGTAATATTATAATCATTACAAAGGTTTCGACGTCCATGAGTATTTTATATTATATTCACAAATAATATTCATACATATAAAAATGTACAAATTAAAGAGAAAAATCACCCAGGATATAATATGTTGTTCGGAAAGTAGTCTCACATTTCTCTAACAATATATCAATTGGTTTAAATGAGGTTGCTAATCTTAATATTATAAGAAGCATAAACTTATTAAGAATACGGTCCAAAGTAACACCTTAATCTCGCAAATATGACGGGTTAATTATGTGTTTATTAGCAAACTTGATTCGCACGTCGAGCGTTGTTATGTTGACGAGATGGAGCTTTTATTTTATATGCATTTATTTACTTTTACATGACAGTCTAACACATCTTGGTTACTGTTCATTTTTTTCTTTTATTTTACTTGAAAATATCAAAATATATTTGAATTTGAAGTAATCTGATGGATCTAGAGAGAAAACTAAAATATGTGCTAAATTCGGACTGAAAAGTTGGCGGCAACAAAAGGTTGAAATGGATTCTAATGTTTTCTTTGGAAATAAAATATATCTTCAAGAATTAATAAAAAGCACATTATGAGCGCCACTTGATAAATTTATGTGCAAGAGATGAGAAAGTATAGTCGAAGCCGAGATGCTAATAATAAATACAAATTATATTAGTTACCACACCACTAACACAGATAACGCAGCCTGCTATCTAGATTGGACAGATATCTAGATTATTACATAACAGTGACGAATAATGAAATATCCAATGGGGCTGATGAAGAACGTTTCGAGGAAACTTTTAAAGATAACAAAATCTGGTTAGCGGGCAAGTAATAGTTGCATCATGGCATCCACATTAAGTGTAAATCTCAAGATCTCAATTTATAAAAAAAATATTACAAAATGATTAAATTGTATAGAAATTGGATGAAGGATATTTTGAGATAAATAATGCTTTTTGAATTTGATAACGAGAAAGCATATCTAATTAAGGTTTCGTCAGTCATAAATAATTCGAATCCATGCGGGATTTGGAATCCAGAAATTATGGATAAAACTCTTAAATCACACACTTGTCAAATAATATGTGACATACTCGTATTATGTCTCTTGAAGTTTTTCTAATATGTTGATTTCATAATAATTTTAGAGTGTTGTGTTCGATACAAGTGTCGACAATAGCCAACAAATAAAATTCTTATTAAATAATTTAAAAAACCAAACCATTTATTTTAGTACTGTTTTATATATATTATAAAACTGTTCTTTACCCATACCTTATTATTAAATTTCTAATGAAAAATCACAGCTGTATATTACTTTATTTCAAGAATAACATATTTATACCGGTCTCATCTTTGAATATAAAATTGTGTTTTTGCTGTTTCCAAAGAAAGACTAACATTCATCGAAATTGATAGAAAAGAACACCTGATGTCATATTCTCTTATAGCCTCGGATACATGAGTATTTTTCAATTTATTTTTCAGTGATTTGTATTCAAAACAAAAGATTTTTACGTAAAAAATGCACCCTTTTCTGTATATATTATCAAAGTGTTGAACAATGTCGATACACATTTATCCAAGAAAAAAATTGTATTTCATTTTGGAAAACAATAACTTAAAAAACCTGCATATTTTGTTTAATATTTTGATAACTCTATATATTATCTTGAAAAAGTTTTTTCATATTTTGATGATTTTTTTTCATTTTGTTGTAATTGGAATAATGATGTTTCACTTGATTTTTGTGACGCCATTACGTGCAATTGAAAAATAAAATTTAACTGTTTTTGAGGTTATAATACGAAACAGCCCTCAAGCCTCGTAGAATATGAAGCAGAAAAAAGTTCCTCTTCTACTTTACTGTCTATGCTATTATATTATAGAACCAGCTATGCCTTATTAGTTTGATTCGAAAAGCTACTTAAAAGTTATTATTTCTCTCTTCAGTGACATAGCGAGTGTTTCCCTATTCCCAATTTTATTTCTCTTTCCCTAGCTCTTCCCCTCTTCATATCATGAATGACATTCTTTTTCTCTACTTTTGAACTCTAATTGTTTTTCTGAGTTTTTCAAAGTTTTTTTTTGTTTTTGTGTAAACTAAAAACAGTGAAACTTTTTAACTAGCAATCGGCATATGTGTAACACTAGTCTGATTGAAAGAGATTACCGTAGGGCAATTAACCAGTCGCTTATTTTCATATTAAGTGCAAAATAAATATAGAAAAAAAAAACAAAACTGTATAATATTACTTTAAGGTCTGCATTGGTGTATACATAAATATACGCATACAATTCGATCATGCCAATTGACCTTAACCAAAGCTTAAAAATTTAAAGAAAGTTTTACATATCTACGTTTGAAAATCTAATTTTTAATACATCCCAAAGTTATTATTGTTTACTTTTTCAATAGGTTTAATTGAAATGAAAAGTTTTTTTTTTACTATTTTGTTATTTTATGACAAGTAGTCCTCAAAACTGTCGTTAAATCTTTTAAGGCTCCTTCAAATTTTACAGCGAGACTGAAAGCTGAAAATAAATTAACATTTTATCGCTTCAAATCTAAATCTTCTAAGCATTAGAATCTTAAATTTGTTAACAGCATACGATGATAATAAACTAAATGAGCTTTAAAATTCAAACAAAGATTTTCAACAGAAACTTGATATACTCGTATATATTTCACCAAATAAAACCCAGAAAAGCGGTGTAGTTACTTAATACATATATTAGATCACTCCATTGCCCTGTCAGGGTAGGCAAAGAGAACAAAGTGTCAGATTTTCCTCTCTCGACACACCTTCTTCGCTTCTTCTACATATTAGGTGTTAATATAAGTTGTGTCCGTTTTTTTTCCAAATTTAAAAATGAGCACCAAAAGTAAAACAAAATGGTAAAAGTTATACATCATTCGAAAGAAAATTTTCTGTTCTATAAGATATTGTGTTTGTTTTTACGTTACACATATTATTTTATTTAATTACAAGCCTTCAAAATAGAATGTCGAGTAGACGAAAGTGAGCATTTTCGACACCTCCTTTTGTTCATGTTCAATCAAGGAAATAATGCTGCCAAAACTGCTCGCGATATTCACGAAGTGTTTCAAAGACGGTAATTTTGACCTGAAAGACATGGAGCGTTAAAACGCAAAAACCGTCAACGAGCTGTCCTTTAATTCATAGCATCTTCATCGTACACTTCGCAAATATCGCGAGCAGCTTTGGCAGCTGTATTTCCTCGATTGAACACAAACAGAAGGAGGATGCTATGAATGAAAGGACAGCTCGTCGATGGTTTGTGCGTTTCAAAGACGGCAATTTCGACCTGAAAGACGTGGAGCGCACTTTCGTCTACTTGACATTCAATTTTGAAGGCTTTTAATTAAATAAAATAATATGTGTAACGTAAAAGCAAACACAATATATTATAGCGCAGAAAATTTTCTTTCGAATGATGTATAATCTTTACCATTTTATTTTACTTGTGGTGCTCATTTTTAAATTTGAAAAAAAAAAACGGACACAACTTATGTTAACACCCAATACAAAACACCTTATTTTACAACTCCTACGATTTATCTGAATTTACATGTTTTCCTCATTCAAAACATCAATCACTCGATCTATTCATACTTTCCTTGATATTCCTCTACCACGTCTTTCACTCACATTTGCATTATATTTTTATTTTGTTAGTCTTTCTTCGCGTCTTCGTTCTACATGTCCATACTATCTCAGAGTGTTATTTATCATATACCTCACCAGTTAATTAATATGGCAAAAGCTATGTTATTGTATTGTAGTACACTTAAACACAAACACTGAACCTAACTTCACCTAGCCTAGCGGGTTTATTACTATGTGAAAATCTATTTCAACCAAGCAGAGAATTTGAATGAGGTATTAAATAAAAATCAAACTAAAAGAACGTTTTTTGAAAAAAGGGTAGCAACGGGAATCAAACCCGCAATCCCCGAGTTGGGAAATAGGTATCCTACTAACTGACCCGTGGAGGTCTTCAAAACTATTTCAGAATATTAAAAAAAAAACAATTGTTAATCAATTTGACATTTATTTGCAAAACTCTATCAAATGTTGAATAATGTTTTTAAGATAAATCGTTCTTTTTAATTAGTTAATTAGTTTTGATTTTAACTTTTGAAGAGTATTTTTGTTTTTATCAACACCGCCAATTTTTTTAACGTTCGACAAGCATTCTAATTACTATTATACCAAACTGTAATTAGAGAAATTTGGGTCTAGCCAACTGTGTTTTGAGGTATACAATTAAATTTTATGTTTAAAATACAATAAACTTAAAAAATCAACCATATTTTATAGTCGAAATTTCAACCACTCGAAAGAGAATACAAATAAATTAATTTCTGATTATCCAAGTACTGGGGTGATCCTGAAAGATATTTTGTGCAATATTCCATTTATAGATGTCGTTAAAATTTCATTGCCAACTTAATTCATAACGTGCTGAATGTATATTATAATGAAAGGTAATAGCTGAGGACTTTTTTCCCAACTTACTTGATAGACTTTTTAACGTCATTTTGAAGATGGAAAAAAGGTATTGATTTTTCGATGCTTCGTACATTTTAACTACCGCAAGGTTAAAATTCGATATATGATAAGCATAAAAATATATATCGCAGGGTGACAATGCAGAAAGCAATTTTGTGTATCAAGTGTGTTTGTGGTATCCACTCTGAAAGGCTTTTTACTACTGAGGACGACCAAATCAAGGCTTCAATCGAGAATAACCAGCATACTACAAACTGAAAATAATGAAAACTTCTGTCTACGAGCATTTGGAGAGACAGGATTACGTGAATCCCTATGATGCTTGAGTACTGCATGGTTTTAGCGAAAAAAACTTAATTGATCGGATTTCCATAAGCAATTCTCTGCAAAATTTCAACGAAAATGAATGGTGACAAGTGAAGAAAATTAAATCGTTTACAAGAAGAAAAGGTCGTGCGGGAAGCAAGATAAACCAATTTTAACCGCCCCGAAGACTGGTCTTCGCCGAAAAATGTCATGCTCTATATCTGTTGAGACTGAAAGAGAATGGTCAACTACAACTGAAAGAGAATGGTCAACTTCAGACAATCTTACGGGAGTAATATCGCTCTCAAATAAACCAATTAATAGCAGTAATCGACCGGAAGTGTCCATATTTAGCCTATAGAAAGGGTGTTATCTTTCACCGAGACAATCTCAGACCTCATGTATATTTACAGACCTGTCAAAAACGTGTACCGCTAGGATGTCTTGGTATACGTTTTTGCCAGGTCTGTAAATATACGTGACCTAAGACCTTCCGATTACAACTTTGTCCAGTCCGTACAGGAAGAAGAAACCTTCACATCCCTAGAGGTCTACAAAGTTCATCTACTGCAGTTCTTCGCTCAGAAAGATGCGATGTTCTGAGAGGATGTAATTTTCAAGTTACTCAATAGAAAACATAAGGTAGTGATACAAAACAATGCACACATTTATCATAAATATAAAAAAATATTTGAACTGGACATGAAAACAGAATTACTTTCCGGATCACCCAATAGATTTTTTAAAAACGTTAAAGGGAATTTAGCGAATAGGGGCATTGTTTAGTTGGTATAAAAAAGTTAATAATAGGTTTATTTATTAGTTTGTAAAAACATTTTACATCGCGTATTTACTTATTATAAAATAAATGTGTTATTCTCAACGAATAATCAAATCAATCCACCGAATTCGTATTTAAACGCGTTTTTAACAAACTTCAAATTTTTAGCCCAACTCTTTAGTCATTTCCTGTACGTAATCAGAATAGCAGGCCAATAGTCTAAAAAAGTGTTGGTATCTTAATGTTCTTAGGTCAGCAAGCTAGATTACAAATTTCAACAATGCGGATAGACTAAATAAAATATACGCGTTAGGCTCTAGTAACCAGAATAGCAGGTTAATAGTGTAAAAAATTTAGGTGTATTATTGTTTCAAAGTGCAGTAAGCTAGAATACAAATTTCAACAATGTAGAAAGACTTAATAAAAATATACGCGTTAGGCTCTTGTAACCAGAATAGCTAGTTAAAAATGTAAAAAAGTTTAGATGTCTTAATGTTTCAAAGTGCAGTAAACTAGAATACAAATTTCAACAATGCGGAAAGACTAAATAAAATATACGCATTAGGCTCTAGTAACCAGAATAGCAAGTTAATAGTGTAAAAAAGTTTAGGTGTCTTAATGTTTCAAAGTGTAGTAAGCTAGAATACAAATGAAAACAATGCGGCAAGACTAAATAAAATATAAGTGTTGGGCTCTAGTCTACTATGAATGCTTTAGTCTTAAGTTTTTAATAGTTTTTCAGTGAAGATCGTCTCCTTATCACGATCATATTGACTTAGAAGAAGAATCTATATTTTCTTACTCAGATATGTCGTCAGATTTCTGGTATAAATTAGTTAGTGCGAAAATTCTAAAGAGGAGATTTTTTGGTAGTTATCAGCAAATGACCAATGCGCATATCTACTAAAAAAATAAATTAATATTTTGACTGAAAATACTAATTCGTCACTGTCGTCATCTGGGCCTCGTAGTCGAGAATCCCCTCACCATTCCAACATCTATTTAGTTGGCAAGTGAAGCCGAGACGTAGAGTTTGTTTTTCATCCAAAAAATCATTATCATCATCCATACAGCATAGAATGAATGAATACTAATTCGGTTTTATTGCACTAGAAATTACGAAGAAAAAAATGTTAGATGAACAAAGTACTTTTAACATATATGACGAAAATTGTTATCATAAAAACTATTTTCTTTCATCCAATTTTGAAAAAAGTTTTTTGAATCAAAAATATATTTATTGTAATCGTCGTCGTGGCTGGACCTCGTAGTTGAGGGTCCAGTATTAATTGAGCTGGAAAACGAAGTGTTATCGTATAGCTTGTATTTATTTTAAGTGAGTGAGCCGTTGTACACCAGCAAACTCATCAGCCAAACCGCTGTACTGGATCTGATGGCACAACATAGTGAGACGATCGGAGCACGAAATCGTTGGTATCGTTATACTTCTGATTACTAGGCAGAAAAATACTCGGGTCATTCCAGAGGAGTAGCACAGCGCGGGGTTCGAACCGGCGACCTTCCGCACGGAAGTCCAGTGGCTTCCGTGTGAAAGTTCCGCGCGGGCATGCACTTCATGAAATATATTTACAAACAATATTAACATTGGAAATACTATTTACACACAATCGAAAAATATGTAAATATCGAAATGCAAATACATTAAAAAGAGTTTTAGCTTTTTATTTAAACGGATAAATATAGAAACAGTTAAATTTTAGTTACCAATATGCCAGAAACCCGACTATATGTGTATGCTCATATGATTTACTTGCAAATTAAAATACCTACAGTATATTAGGAATAATAAAGTTATCCTCCTATTTCAGCCTTTAAACACAATGTTAAAAGTATTTTTCCCCCAGATGCTTCTCAGCTTTCAATATTTACTGCATACTTTTTATACAGTCAAAAATTAAATTAATAAAAGTATACATACAACACGTGGTTAATTAAGGTCATTAAAAAACAATATAAACACCCCTAGTGGCCAACAGACCTACAAACTTCTCAGCTTCCCGAGCTGCAGCACTAAATGTATGTTTATTTAATTTGATATTTAAGCATTTGACGCAATGTGGGTGTACTTGGCAAAGTTAAGAACTCTTGGGAACGCTCCACAGCTCAATGGAGATAAGAGTAAACTAAGAGGCTCATTAGAAAGCGGTTAAGAGAAGAACAAACTTTCAGGGTTGTGTTGTTTTTTTTCCGGCGAAAAATTTATCAACGTTTAAGTGAAAATTTGAAATTACTTCATTCCGAAAAAAAAAAGATGGAACATCGGTGAAGTTTGGAAGTTGTACATAATATTGTTCCGGTAGAAAAATTCTCATTAGTAAATTCAATTGTGTAAAAATTAAATAGGTATTGTATCAGTTAGCCAATTTAAGATTTGATTTAACATATATTGCTCATGATTATTTTTCTTTGTCATTGATTATATCTTTCGTTTTGGTAGTTTTTTTTCTGACCATTCATTCATTCACACATTCTTTGATTTTGCTTTAACTTTATTGAGATATAGTGTACTCGAATGTCACCACTTTTATGAGTTACGAGCCCAGCTTATCTTTCAAGTTTAAATATATATTTGGTTTATTTTTATACCAGATTAACAAATTATTTCATCTTATTTTCAGTTACTTTTATCAATCGTTTCTCTAAAAAAAGATAAATAACAACCTCCGTTGTCTAGTTGATAAGAAACTTGTCTGATCCAGGGGTTGCAGTTCAATTCTCGTTGTTACCCAGATTTTTTTTAAATGTTTCCAGTTTGGTTTTCACTGAAGGCTACTTAAGTATTTTTCTGGTGGATCGGAATAAATTGTCACATGGTAATAAACCTGTCAGGTTTGACAGTATAAAACGAAAGTGTAATTCAACCACAATTTTTCGTTTTTTTCAATTAGTCTTCAGACGTTTCAAATATTTTTGGTAACTAGAGAGAAGTAAACGCGCTATTGGATAAAATATTCCTGACAATTTATTTATATTTTGATCATCCATGATATATGTTATTTGTATTAAAAAATGTGATCAACAGTATTTAAAAATCAGCATTAAATTTTAAAGAGAAATTAGTTAAAAACTCACTCCTAAGATAGTTATGTAACATATTATATATTAGGTGTACCGGAAAAGAATGTCATTTTTTTTGTTATCGCTTTTGAGTGGTCAGTTGTGCTTCGGCAGTCGAACTTTTACAACGTGTTCTGTGTTGTTTCTCTGACTACGTATACCTGGAGTGTATTAGGACTTTTAAACAAAAACATTTACCACCCTGTATACAATGGAGAGCTTTGTACCGAATGAGGAATTTATTCGAAATATTATGCTTTACCATTTAATGAAGAAAGAAAGTGCAACATGTGCTTTAAAAAATATTTGTGATTTACTGGGAGATATTTTGAATGTTCGTTAATGCCAGAGGTGGTTTAAACAATTTAAATCCGGCAATTTTGATCTAAAAAATAACCCTGGAAGTGGTCGACCTGTTAAAGTGGATAGCGATGTTTTAACTGAGCTGATTCAGCAAAATCCAACTTCAACTATTCAAGAACTCGCGGAGCAACTCGAATGTTCACGGTCAAGCGTGCAAGAGCATATAAAAAAATCGGCAAGACATGGAAACAAGGAAAATGGGTACCTCATGAATTAAGTGAAGAGAATCTCGGTGAGCGTATAAACGAGTGCACTGAGTAATTGGAATTAAATACCAAAACTCCATTTCTACAACATCTTGTAACTGGTGACGAAAAATGGGTGTTGTATTCAAACCAAAGACGCAAGAAAGAATGGCTTTCAAAGGGCCAGGTACCAAAACCCACCCTGAGCCCGGGCTCACTGCAAAAAAAGTTATTTTGTCTGTTGGGTGGGACTGCAAGAGAATAATTCATTTCGAAACATTAAAACCCGGACAGACAATTAACGCCCAAGTGTATTGTGATCAACAAGAGCATTTAGATGCAGAAATAATAAAAAAAAGACCTGCACTGGCTAATTGTGGACAAGTGTTTTTACAGCACGATAATGCACGACCGCATACCTCAAAAATTACGAAAGAAAAAATTAAAGCCCTAGGTTGGAAAATTGTACGTTACCCACCATATTCACCGGATCTTGCTCCATCGGATTACCATTTGTTCCGGTCAATGCAACACTTTTAAAACGGAAAATAATACAAAAATTATGATGATGTCAAAAAAGGCATATCTGAGTATTTTGCATCGAAACCAGCTGAATTTTACGAACGCGGTATTAAAAAATTGACTGAGAGGTGGAAGAAGGTTATATCAAACGATGGCAATTATATTTTGAACTAAGTTTTAATAAATAAATACATTAAATGCACCAAATTGTTTTATTGAAAAAACGACATTCTTTTCCGGTACACCTAATATAAAAAAAGTCGAATGAACACTTATTGATTGTAAAAGTTGTTTTTTCTCTGATCGACAAGTTTCGACGCATCCATCGGATGTCTTTCTCATTGTGATAGTGCTTCCGGAAGACTGATAGCCTCAAAAAATATTTATGACAGCTGTCACTAGTGCTTTGTATTACCATGTGATTTTGATGTAGAGCGTTCTCATTGTAATAATCACAGGAAGTACCTATTATGTCTGTCTCGTGTCAGGTTTGCCTGTTTATGGAAGAGATGTATTGTGGGTTGCCAGAGAGATGATAATTTATAACTGTCAACAAATTTACTGACATGGTAACACCAAGCGTTAGTAACAGTTGCCACATATATTTTTTGAGGGCACGAGTCTCGCGGAAATACTAGTTTTATGAAATGACGGCTCATTGAGACGTCGAAAAAAGTCGAGTCGAAAAGAAGATTAATACACAAGAAAATAAAACCGGATTTTTTATCAATATGACAAATACTCCCGAAAATTTCAAATTGAGACGTTTCTTAATATAGTCGTATATAATTTTAAAAAATTTGATATGATCCTGATAGTAACCAAATAAAAAAGCCCACTCAGGTTTTTCACAACAGCCCTTATGACACATGCCCTCTAAGTAGTAGAAATTATCAAAAAAATAATAAGCCCTTCATATTGCAATATAAACAATGGAAGTGTAATACAATATAACCTTTTGTTATCATCCGATGAGTGGTCATATGAGGAAGGCAGTCGGGTATTCATTTCAGGTGGTGCTACATATTGCAAGGGATTACTTTTACTGATAAGGGATGTTAAATTATCGTAGTGAATATGGTCCTCAGAATTGAAGGAACTAAATTGAACTTACTCCGTCCAAATAAATTTTTTCTATCTTTAAATAAACACTTTTGAAAAAAAAATGCACCGAAAACCCCTTTTTCCTAAGAATTCAATCATTTTTATTAACAATTTCTTCTGAACCAAAAAAGAAAGCAAAAAATAATACAGGAATATTCTCGTATGTTATTATTTGACAGTCGTAATCTTCTGGTCTATGTAAATCGTGATGGACAGCGTGCGAAGAAGTCACCCCGTCCATTACGTAAGGAAGGCAGGCACGGGGCGGGTAAATGATGATACCGCCGCGTCATATACTCCAGTGTGCTCCTAATAAGAAATCACGGGCCCCGGCTTACAAGCTTTATGCGGCCACAATATGTGACGAGGTATTGGGATGTCGCATGGCGCACTACATCGCGGTGTGTAACTCTTGCCAGTGGCATCTTGTGGAAAAATAATATCTTATATTTTAAATAAATTCAGAAAAAAGGTGAGAATTTGGAACGGAAAATATAATATTATTTGTTAAAAATATGGATATACTTCCATCGTATATATAGACTAGAAGGTAAAATTTTAACAAAAACAGTTTGAAAAAAAATATATTAATTTTATATTCTACTTAATTTATTTTTAATTTTCTAGGATAAAGTTTGACGCATGAAAGCTACCTGACACGATATGTTCCCATACAATGAAGTGACGTACTTATTTGCAATTATATCATTTCGAATTACGCTTCCGTAGCACAAAAACAACTCAGATTTTTTAATCGATTGAAGTCATAATACATAACTACTAAAATATATCTGAAATAACAGTCCTTGGCCAATAAATCTATAAAATTGTGGTTAAATAACAAAACAAAATGTTTACCAAACCAACATAATATATATCCAACCCTTTAATCATATTGAATCGACAGAGCGAGAAAGCTAACGAAAGAAAAATAAGTGTATAAAAGAGCTCCCCTAATTGTATTGAAGATTTAAGAATGACTGGAATATATATTTTATTGTCTTAATAGTTTAAGGATTGAAACGATTGAGTGGTAGTATTTTTGAAAATTCCGTACAGTAATTGTATGAAACTAAAGTGTGTTCTTCAACATAAACAATTCAAATTGACAAAATTACATGGTATTTTTTGATATCGACTGATCCAAAAATTACATGAATGTGCCCTAAAGATTAATGTAATGGGAAGGAATAGGACGGTATTAGAAAAGAGACTTAAAAATACACACCATTACGCTGAGGTCCTTTGTGGGAAGATCAGAGAACTAAACCCACACGATTCTTTCTTATTTAGTCTCTACGTCCACAATTTTTTGCTTTAAAATTCTTCTGAAACTCCTACTCTTTATTTTTATTTCCGAAATCTGGTATTTGAGTTATTGTCATACGTTGAAAATTCTCTTTTTCTCTCGTCTACGTATTTCGAATTTACAAATATTCTTTGAAGCGAAAATAAAAAATATTTTTTTACTTACAAATGATAACTGCCTTAGGTTTATCGTTTAACCAGCAAAATAATATTAGTCAGTTTCTAAATAAATTTGTTAAGTTTAAAATATTTTTGAAAAATTTCAACCACAAGCATTTTTTTCATAAACATTAATTCATACTATCGAGAACAGAGTGTCAGACTTTCCTATCTTTCAATTCTTTATATCTATACAACTTCAACGATTTCTCTGAGTTTCTACACTTTCTTCTTTCAGAATATCATTCACTTGATCCAAGCATACTTTCCTCGGTTTTTCTCTCACATGCATTCTACTCACATTAGTAGTTTATATCTCTTTAGTTAGTTTTTTTCATTCATTTGTTCCACATGCCCAAACCATCTCAGTGTGATCTTCGTCATGTTACTTAACAAATGAGCCTTAAATTCACCTTCATCTTGTATCACTTCACTCCGTTTTCTGTCATGCATTGTCACTACATGTTTTCTTTTCAATGCACGGATTTCAACGGCATTTATACTTCCACGTTTCACTTCAAAGTTGGTACCAAAATATACTTGTGGACTATCATCTTAGCAGATTATGACACTGCCCGGTTCGAGTTTGTATGTTTAAGTGCCCCATTGACTTTTTTCCTATCCGTTCGATATCTCACTTAACTATTCCATCATCTAAGAAAGTACTACCCAAACAGCAGAAATTTTTAACTTCTTCCAATATTCTATTATTCACCCATACTTGGCATATATCATAGTTTTCGTTTTATAGTTTTCTATAATCATTACTTTGGATTTATATTTATTTATAGAATTCAACCATTAAGACAAGTATTTATTTAATTTTAATACACGACCATTCAACGGTAGTCAAAACAAAATTCAAATGAAAACTGCAATCAAATCAAATTTATAAAAATCAACAACAAAATTTAGGAATCATCTAAAATTGAACATTTAATCAAAATGGTAAATATTTATGAAACAAACAGAAAAATATATGACAATAGTACTTGTATATTAGATATAAAGTGAAAAATATATGACAATAGTATATTAGATATAAAGTGAAAAATATTTGACAATAGTATATTAGATATAAAGTGAAAAATATATGACAATAGTATATTAGATATAAAATGGAAAAAAAATACAAAATTTAGGAATTAGAAATCTAAAATATTCCTTCTTTCGGATGTGTTTTAATGTATTATTTATATGGATTAGTCTTCCAATAAAATCATTTCCGTATATGCGTTGTTTTTTTTGCATTTGGATATTAATTAATTGACAAGTATTTCTTTAACAAAATATTTTATTTACTCTACAAAGTCAATAAAAAAGTTTTACATAACTTCTTTTTAATCAATTCTGTAATATTTGTAGCTTATGTAATATATTTTAAAAGGTCACTGAAAGATTTTGTGTAACTTATTTTACATATATTCGAGTATAAATTAATATGTGATATAATATACAAAGTTTCTGAATGAGGTTTTGAATAACTAATTTTCGATAAATTTTAGTTGAAATTATTGTTATAAAATATATGATACAACGTTCCTAAAAGAGTTCAATTCTAGTTTAATTTGCTTCATTCATTTAAAATTAACCCCTTCTAAAATATTTTTTTGAAAATATCTACATTGTACTCGTATATAAGTATACTTAAGACTGATGTGTTAAATAAAATGAATAAGAGCACGATGAGATGGTTTGAGTATGTGAAACGAGTAATTGAAGAAATATTTGGTTGGGAAGGTGTATGAATGTGGAAAAAACGAAGATGTGTGTTGATATAGGAAAGTGTGGCACTCTGTCCTCTTAGGGAATGGCGTGATGGTATTTACGTATGTATCTAGATTTTATTAAAGACGACTGTCGTAGCCTTGTCCCGATCCGAAAGGATAATTAGAAAACCGGGTCCCAGTATGGTAAAAAAAGTTCATGTGATAAAAATGCTTGCGAACGCTAAATGTGTACGAGTATTGTATCTTCATTGTCAAAACGTGTTGTGATGAATTGTGAGACTGGATGCATGCTTAATGAAGTTGAAGACAATTTTGTCTCCTGGCCACGTTATTCAGTATGTCCACAACCATGCGAAGGAATTAAAAATAAAGTGTCTACATTTTATATAATCGAAAACAGGAAATGAATATTTTGCTAACATAAAAAAATTACACAATACAGGTTTTTCGATAAAAATAAATTTTAACTTGAACTTAGAAAATATTAAACACACAGATTTTTGTTTTATTTGAAATTTCTATCATAATTTAGAAAAGATAAAAACTCTTGCTGGTTTGATGTTTACTTCATGGTTGAATTTTATGCCACGTATTATTTATTACCCCTTATTTATTCTTATGTATATTTTACTATAGTGTACAGTACAATAGTGTACAGTACGGTATATAGTGTACAATACTACTTTTCTCTTGAGTCTCTTGCCAAGTGGCAATCTCTTCAAACCAATTGATTTACAATTGATTTTCAAAGTTTCGAGTTAAAGGTGAGAGATTTACACGATTTTATATAAAGGTAGAGCCAACATGTTATACCAATATTATTAAAATAAACACAAATTGTAAAAATAAAACATGTCCAGAAAGATTATTGAAAACCAGGAAAAACATGTTTTTTCACAAAAGGGAGATCTAATATTTTCTAATTCACTTTTTAAAACACGTCAAAGATAGTACGAGTCTTGAATTGTATTAGCTGTTAGCTGGTAAATGTTACATTTAATTCTCAACACAAAATATATACGTTAGCTTCAATTTTGTTCTCATTTTATTACATCACAATATTGTATATTTTCGAGATTGGCTCAACTTGTTTGAAATCAAACTACCTAATGATATTTATCCAGAGTGACTAATGATATTTATCCACTGACTAATTTTAGCCCCCTCTTCAAGCCTTCGGCCTTAGAACCACTGGAGTAGGCATGGAACTCACTATTTGTTATTGCACATATGGTATAAGCGATACTACCGCACATAAAAATACAACACTATCAAACGTCTAGCCCGTGTGTGTTTTGTTACCATACAAACTTTTTTACCAGACTGAGACCTTTTTTTACGGGTTCCATCGGTATTGAACCCGGAACACCCCGGCGGTAGACAAGCATCTTACCACCTAGACTAACAAATAAGTTTTGTGAAAAGTTTACCAACAAATTTATAAAAATATGGATTGAGTTTTGAAGAAGTATTTTCAAATAATACAGTCATCATATCTCAATTTTTCGGTGATAAGTAATAAAAAGGAACATTGACTTATTTTTTTTTAAATATACCCAACATGACGAATAAACCAATGTAAGAGTTATAACATAATATCCATTATTAAGTTTTATGTCACAAACATTGTTAATAATAAAATAATCTTTATGGAAATAAACACTTCTGAAATCTGAATTTTATACAATATTTAAGCAAATATACCCTCAAACCAGGGAACGATAAAATTCATAATTAGTTTCTTCGGCGCAATCTCCCCCTTGAAAGTGACGCGAGATAGTAAAATATCAAAATCTCAATATCTCTGCTGGGGAGAAATCGACGCATAAAAATGTAAATACATAATTCTCATTTAAATGTTGCGTTAGATAAATACAAATGGTGTCGTCTCTAGTTTAACGGCCGCGATAGATGAAATGAACCGTAAAATTTACACATTAAACGAAATTAATGGCTATTGTTTGTACATACAACCGTATTACCATTTCTGTTTAAGAAAGAACGTTTAATATTGCTCAGATGTACAATACTTCTTGACTTAGTTAAATCTTGATTGAACATATTCCTTCCTTTATAAGACCAATGGAATTTTATTCGTTAAATTAAAGGCTATTTTATAGTTGGATGTTTAAACACCTAGAATAGAAAATAAATTGTCTTAAAATATTTGGAAAAAGTTGTACACTTTAATTACATATTTATCTTCCACAAATAAATTTCCTTATTGGTACTTAAATGTTTCTTCCAAACTACTGCAAAGTAGAGTTTCCAAATCAAGCCAGAACAAAGTAGATCAGTAGATTTCCTCAGAAAGAATTGCATGCAAAATGTGTAGTGGTTTTGTAAGGAGGGACTGGAAGTAGACTGTCTGAAAAACGAAGAGTTAACCAGATTTCTAAATAGTGGGAGTTCTGCGTTGACGAGACTATCTATTGTAGTCATCCGTCTAAGAGAGACGATAGTGATGTAATATTCCCCTAAAGTCTCAGGCAGTTGTGTTGAGCTACATTTATATGTCGCCATGCAGATCAATTCTCACTCTGCACAGCTGAGCACAGGCAACGCACCTCCAAGATTGTTAGGGAGCCTCGCTTAAGATTGATTTCTTGGACTATCTCCTCTTTTACAGCTTCCTTAACTAATTGATATCATGGAATACCTTTCGAGTCTGGATTATACATCACTACTTTTGACGATCTTGAGTACAAAACTTCAACCTAAAAGGAGAAGAAGGCAATTTTGATTATGATGAACCAAATGATTATAAAAATAGCCTTAAAGTAAAAAAAATACAAGTGAGCCATTTCATCATCATCTTGAATCGCATTCAAAAGCTCCAGACGCATGAAGAGGATTCTGGGTAGGAAAGGGTGTTTTTCTCTGTACGAGAATATTTATTACTATTGAATTGATTATATTTCGCTTATCCTCTCTCTTTTATTTATTGAAAAATAATTCAATTTTGATATGAAATTTAAGTGCTGCTTACAAATTCGTGTATTATTGTTTTGATGAGTAAAATATTTTTGAATATAAAATAAAGGTAAAAATATGTGTATTGAAGAAAAAAACTTTTAAATCTTCATCTTTCAGTTTGTTGAAAACCAGTTCATGTTTTCCCAAATCTCTGTACATAAACAGCCTTGCTTCTAAGCGTTCAGACTCTCGAAGATATTTAATCTTTGGTCATCCTTTCCATATACATGTATATGAACAATCAACGCTTGTCCGTTGAGTATTTTACCACTATCAAAATTTAAAAACTCAAGAATGGATTATTAGAATATAATATTGCTCATAGCATATTTCATTCATAAAGAACATTGATTCTTGTTCGTGGTTTAAAATTTTAAATTACCTTTGAGATCTTAACAAAAAATTACTGAGCAGTTTTTTTTCACATGTAGGCATTTCAACAATCTTCTGAGTCATTGAAAATTGCAATACATTACTCAAGTTTAATGAAAACTACCAAAATGTAAACAAAAAAAGCACTCATTTAATATTTTTTCTATGAATATATACAATAATCGTGGAAGATTTTTGAACGATTTTGTAATTTGAGTTAACCACCAACATAAGGAAGTTTTACTGAAAGAACATATTTGTTCTTTATTTTATAAAGCACACACAACTGTAAACTCTTCTTACTGTCAGTGTCAAATAGCATTGTGGAAATTGATTTTAAATAGCTTTGTGCTGTAATTTGGGACATTAAAACGGTATAAACAATGAGTTGTGTTTATCAGCAGAACTATTTGAGCCGTTTCGCGGTAACTGCTCTTCATTAGGGCGACAATCAGTCTTCTGCACCCCCTACAACTCTGCGCCTCTGCCCCCCCTCACTCAACCCCTGCTCACTCCATTCTCCATAAACTCCTACTATTGTATCGAATACTTGCGATGACATGATTGAACCGCATTTCACTATTTTAAAGAAATATATCATTGTCGACCTTCGTGGCCTAGTTGGTTAGACGCCTGAATTCCAACAATTACGGGTTCGGTTTCCAATTTTTAAACAGGATTCCAGTCTGGTTTTCACTAAAAGTCTCTTTAACATCTTTCTGATTGGTTGAAGAAATTGATATATGGTAATAAACCCGCCAGATTGTACTGTATTATACGAAAGTGTAATACAATATAATAAAGTTCATTGCACATTTGAATGAAAATAACTGCAGTACTGATTGCAATCTTAAATACTTAAAAAAAAATCAAGGTTTTCTTTCTTAGTTGCTTCAAATGTCTTAAATGCGGTTAAATGTTGCAATATTTTAAATACTCCTTGATACCAATAATGCACATTTAATACGTTGAGAAATGACGTAGTGTCTCCAACTTTGCCAGTGAAGGCTGACAGATTCGTCTTCGTAAAAGTGCAAGTAAGTGCAGGCGACTCAATTTAAACGTATAGGTGAGCCTACTCAGGAAGACTGCAAGAGACTTACAACTAAAGATCGTTTGTGGAAATACCTGGGGCATGATCTTTATAAAGAAGAATAGCTTCAACAATATTCTAAGTAATATAATGTTTTTCCTATAATATATAAAAATTAGTAGTAAGTACCGTTTACCTCCTTTCTTAGGGCATTGCTGAATCTGTGATAATGTTATTGCACATTGAGAAATAAATAATGGCGGAGATCTTATTATCTTATTGACCATGGGTTGTTACGTCAAAATGCAGAATTGTAAGTATTTTTATATCTTATACCAATTTGAGTGTGGTTATTGTTTGTGACACTTTACTAGTGTTGTGTAAATCTTACCTTTATCTAAATATTGTTATTTTTCATATATTATTTAATTGAATTTTTCATATATTATTTAATCGAAGTATGAGAAGCTGGTTGACATAAAACAGAAGTCCACAGTATTTGAGCACAGTTATTCAGCATGATAGGGAAGGGATATATTATTATTATAATTGTTATTATAAATGTTTGTATTTCAACTCTTTCTTGGTTATTATTGTATCTCTCCTTGTCAGGCATAATAAATAAATAAATTTATTAAATATTTAAAAAAAAGGTGATTAACCATTTAACATTTCTTGGAATTAATATGATTATTTAAAAACTTTTTTTTTCAACCCACTTAAAAAACTTTTGTCAATTTGAACTTTTGCAATATAATTTCAATTGATTAATGAAATATTATACATATTTCACAATAAATTACTTTGATATCCGACGAATTTTAATTTGATAGTCGGGATAAGAGGGGGAAACACGTATAGTGAGGATTAATGCGTTTAGCGCAATAACAAAATATTTTTTTGTTAAATATTCTTATATCGAGTTCAACAAAGTTGAAACTGAAACCTTTGATAAATAAATAAAATATTTAAAGCAAGGACCAATTATCTTGAAACAAATAAAAAAATTGTTTTTCATAAATCGCTTATTGAACATCTTATACACAAAATTAAAAAAACTCCTTGAAACTGACAATGTACTCGTATTTTAGCATTTTTAAAAAGATTATCCTCACACTGTAGAAATTATTCTTGTTGCATAATATGTTATAAGAACAACATTTAAAGTGATTATATCAGTAAATTTAACACGATTATTTTATAAAAATGCCTTAAATTTTTCAAAGGAATTTTTACATAAAAGGAGGTTTCGTTCAAACCATTTACCACTCTCCACCGCAAACAAATATTGAAATTTCATTGCATTGGTTTAAATTTTGTTGAATTTTTTGTTTCATAAGATTATTTTCAACCAAATTGTGTAAAAAATCTACATGATAAATCAGTCAAAAGTGACACGCCTGTTGTACTTTATTTTTTATATATTTTTTTGGTTTTATCAATCCAAAAGTTATTTTGTGTTTTCTACTGCGAGATACAGATGGAATTCCACAACCTTTGCTTTTTTATTAAAATGATATTTTAATTATCTTAATAAGTTTTCAATTATGTCCATTAATGCGTTTTGCTTTATGGACACCCACATCATTGTGACCAGTTTACTGACAAAACATGTTTGTGAACAATACCGTTCTTTAAATATTTATAGAACGAAATGAGTAAATTTCGTTCTATAAATATTTGCCTGGCCTGTTTCATGAAATGGTCATGAAAAAATAGCACTGAAAATATTTTCAAAAAAATGATTTTGAAATCTTACAAAAAAAGATAATATATATGGTATACTAGATACTATATTACTTGAAACATTCTGAACGATTCTCCAGCTAAGATTTAAATAAAAAGTCAAAAAGCATAAGAGGCAAATTTATGTAATGAACAAAATCATATAAAAGCTTACTATAGTCGCATCCTCGATTCTATCATAAAAATAAGTGCAATCCTACAAATATTTGGACATCTTTTCATTGAAGTAGTCTTCAGAAGTGCCCCAATGGCTCTCGACCTTTATTTCGAGTGCTGCCCTTAGCTTGTCAGGGTGACGTTTATCGCCCCAGTCAAGCTCGGCCCTAACGATCAAACTCGACTGTTGTATGTACCGCCCATTAGCCATTTGCGGTCACAAATAAAAAGCGTCGAATCGTTAATGTCCCAATGTCACTGCTGAGTTCAGAGGTCAAGCTGGGGAATTCAGGCTGTTTTACATTTAACGATGCTGGCAAACAATAATAATTATCATTTTTGCTCCGAGCGTAACATCATAGCCTATTATTGCTCAACTAACTAGGTCGGTTTGTTTGGTGATCTTATATGGAATGAAACGCGTTTATAAAGTTTTTCTTTTATTTTACGTTGCTTGACAATGAAATCATTTTATTTTTTATTTTTTCATGTTTCTTCTCATAACGAAATAGGGACTTACGAGTAGCTAAGCTTTCAGCTTGATGCATGACAACAATTATCAAAGTTTAAATATATCCAGCAATCCTTTTTTTTTGTTTGGTTGAAAAAAAAATGGGAATTTATTTATATTTGGCGCAAGTTGGGTTAAACCTTTCAATGAAGACGTCCAAAATAAATATTCCTTAAATCTGCAATTGTATAATACCTTAACTAAACCAGTTGCTACATATGGAGTAGAGTAAAGGACCATGACTGAAACAACAATTTTGATTGAAAGAAAACTGCAGATGATACTTGGATAGCGACCGGAACTTACAACGAATATTTTATTTATTTATTTATTTAACACTTTTATTGCAATACAATCTGGTGGGCTTATTGTCAGGTGGCAACCTCTTCCAACCAACCAGACAAAAGTAAATTAAGCAAGTTACGTGGTCGCATAAATCATTCAAATGACTATCCATCCCCACGAAATCCATAAACATATCTATAGACCGAGAAGCAATTAAGAGAATTATTACTTGATTTGATATTCTTAGATCACCAACAACATACGAGTATATAACATATAACCTTAGTTTGAATATGTTCACAGAGCAGGCATCCAGATAATGATAAATAATGTGTGAGACCCTGGCAAAGAGTATTGGATGATGTGCAGATGGACCTTAAGAGACTGGATATAAAAGGTTTTTCAGGGTATTTTCTCTAATCATTATATTTTTAACTTATCATGTATGATACTCGTATTACTTTGTTAATCATGCACCTACGTTATATTAAATAAAAAAAATATTAAACATACTTATTCTTTTGAAAACTAAATTTTTTTCCGCGGCACTGCTTTTAAAACTCTTTTACGCCTTGTCTCCCTAACTCAATCCGTCCGTAGTCCTCCGTAATGGGTGGCTCATATCCAGCCATCTGTTTAACTCGTTTCGTATTTCCAGCATATTATGAACGTAAACTTATATGCGCGTGTGTATGAAAATTATATGAGTATTTTGATAAAACTGAAATTTATGTTATTTTATTTTATTTTTAACCATTTTAATATCGTCCATCTCTTTTGACTACCACGCCATAATCATTTTAAAATATTCCATCTCTCTTGACTGCCATACCATAATCATTTTAATATCTTCCATATCTTTTGACTGCCATACCATAATCATTTTAATATCTTACATTTGTCTTGACTACCATGCCATAATCATTTTTGATTTTATTCGAGAAGAACCAGAATTAAATTATAAGAAAAGTGTTCAGTGCTGCATAATAACTTGTGTATTGCAAAGAGAAGAGTATATTATTAATTATTTTTAAATACATTTTAAAATATAATTGAAAAATTTAAAAACATGCCGATAAACATAAATCAAACAAATATCAAGAACGTGTGAAGCTTTTTAAGAATCAATTGCATTTTCATTCTTTCAAATGGTACTCTTCAACAACTCAAACTAAGCCGACATATCAAAGATCGTGACTGTGAGACTATATTATCTTCGGTTCCATTGATCGAGTCGTTGGCGTTAGGGTGCGTAAGTATTGTTACCAGACAATTTCTGAGTACCTAATATCGTGAATCTTACCCAAAACTTCTAAATGGAAGTCAAGCGTCTTACCAACTAAGTTATGGAGGTCACCTTAAGATTCATTAATATATCATACATTTAAATAAATGGTATGTTATTTAAGAATAAAAAATATATCGTATATTTGAAGCTTTATTATAATAACATGTAAGCAATAATGCAACGTAATTGCATAGCAGAGTAAATAAATATTATAACATCAAGTGACGACTGATGCAGATGTATTTATATAAGAATGTTAAACCCAAAATACATTTCTAATTTAAAATGCCACGTGAAGGATCACTTGTTAAAAAGGAATAACATAAATGATTCCTAAAATAAAAAAACTATTATCGCTTATTCCAAAGAATTTACAACTCCAATTTATAAGGATTAAAACATTATGTTTGATCGAAACGATATTTTTATCAGTCAAATCATCATTTCATTGGATGTTTCCATGAGTTGTCAACTTTAATTTGTATTAGTTTCTTTGGTAACTAAAGTAATATATTATGAGCATGTGCATCCACAATAATTAATATACAGCGATTGTTCATTTGTGACTGCATTCAATAAAGTTTTGTGACTGCATAGAATAAAGTTTTAAAATTAATTGTAAACATAAATTTTGCTCCTTTTGAAAACTGTTAGGAATTTATCAAGCAATACATACATTTGTTTTTTGCGTTGCGTACTATAAAATAACAAAGACTTTGAAAAGTCCTTAAAGTTTTGAGTCACACAGTATGTGTACGTATTTTATATGCCCGCATATAAGATATTATATATCTGGGTGACAGTAGAATGTACACAGAGTAACCTTCATACAAATGTTCTACATGTTAAAACAATGTCATTATTCTAAAGATAAAGAATTGGTATGAAAATTACTGACTTGAAACACAATATGCCAATTTACAGCAATATTTAATCTTAACATGCAAGTAATTTTCAATGCAATTAATTATTACCCTATTGCAAGTATTCTGTGTAATTTGACGGATTTATTGCCATATAACAATTTCATCTAATCAATCATAAAGGTATGAAGTAAGCCTTAAATAAAAACTGGACTGGAAGGTTTTTAAAAAAAATCGATAATAACGGGATCAAACTCGCCACTCCTGAATCCAGAGACAATCGTCTTATAAACTATAAGATGTCGACAAATTTCAGTTGCAAAGCGGATATTTGAAGACGAATTGAAATTGTGAAATATCACAAAATTCTTTTATTAAATAAAGTATCCGTTAAGATAAATGAAACTCCATTAAGAATTAATCAACTCTATAAAAATATTATCGTCTCATTGATATTTTTGCCCCAAAAGACAATTTTGAAAAAAAAAAATCCCCTCGGCTAAAGGTAATTCAATTTATTGGTTAGCTTGGTATTACGGTAAAAAAATCGCTGGTTCTTCGCCACGCGTGTACACCTTACTAATGGCCGTGTTAGAAAATCAATCTCGTCAAAGTAATAGTATGCTGACCCTCGCTTATAAGCTCTGGGAAAGTGACCTTGACTGAGAGCGAGTACTAAGTGCTACTTTAATAAAAAGAAACAAAATGTCACTCACTGGACCTTAGTATGCAAATTACCAAAAAAAGATAGTGAAAATCTCGGTAGCTAACTCAGCATTTTTATTTTAAAAATGGAAAATGAATTAAATTTATATATATGATAGTATGTTCGAAAATTTTCACGAATATTTTCCACACGTTTATATTTCAGTAATATTTTTAACGGACGATTTCAGTAATATTTTTAAACATCGCCCTGAAGATGAAGGCTGTTACGCTTTCTAAACATTGTCCATTATTAAATTCAAGTGAACATGGCAACGATTACGAATATCATTAAAATAGTATAATTTAGTTTATTTTATTGCTTTGAGACATTTTAGACAAAATCTTTTTTGCATTTTAAACATGTCATGAAATTAGGTATTTACTTTATATAAAGCAATGTTTAAATATACAATATTAAGCACACGTATATCTTCAACACGTTGACTTTCAATTGACTTATGGTACATTAGGTCAAAAAAACTCTGGCGTAAATCAAATATTACCTGTATCATATTGAGAATAAACAATAGTTAAACAACGTTCAATGAACATTATTTAAGTATCGTTTACTTTTAATACGGTATTGTTAATTTAGTATTGTTTATTCTTAATGGTAATTCATGTTTTCAAATTATATGACAATGAAGGGATATTCACATATAAAATCTGCCTTCATCAAATATTTTACAAAATATTATGTACTGAAAAGATAATTCGGACTAAAACTAGGTATACAAAAAAATTCACCCAATATTCATGGAATACTCCTATAAACTTTCGTTGTACGCAGTACAATCTGATGGGGGTTTTTGTTAAGTGGCGATTTCTTACCACAAACTAAAAATATGTGAAAACATATTTTACCTCGTTTTTAAAATATGAATATCAACGGGAATCGATCCCGCCACCTCTGGATTGACATCTTACCAACTAGACCACGGAGAAAGTTGTGAATGTATGGCCAATAATTGAATGAAGTTCGTTTAAAACAGAAATGAAGCATGCAATACACATTGTACTGGCTTAATATTTTGTAACAAAAGGGATTTAAGTACACGCATCCGATATCCGATATTTCGAAATGTTTTATTAGTTGCCTAATATTTGTATATATCCATTTTATTCTGTCCGAATTTAAATTCAATTGTAAGTACTTTCCATCACTTAATCTCCGGTTTTGCAAGCTTTCCATGACCTTTTACGCGACAGTCGTTAACCACGAACATATGTCTGGCTTATGTTCCCCTCACTTTCTGTCAAATTCTGACTCACAAAGGTAAATTCGCAATGTCATGGAACTTAAGCCTTGAAAATAGTTATAATAAATTAATGACTTGTATAACTCTAAATTGCTGTAAAATATCACACAGCGAGAGCTTTCTTTATAAATTAATAAAATGCAGCCCATTGTAAAAATACTTCATACCTACATGGACAATAATATTAATAAAAATGTTACATATTATGTTCAGTGTAATAAAATATGCATTATCAAAATAAAGTGAATCTATTATTTTATGGAAAAAATTACATTTTTATTTTAGCATCGTATACGTATTGTATACGTACCGTGGATGTTTCCTAGATTATAAGTTACATAGAATGATAAGTCAGATACGGCCTGGCCTGCCTCCGGCTACCTATGTTACATGTCATGCGGCACGTTTTCACAGAACGCCTAATTAATTTTCCGATGTTGTGCACCACTATATGCTTTTTGTAAAAAAAAAACAATAAACTTTGATTTGCTTGTAAAAAAAATCTCGTAAGATGCCACATACAAAATATTTCACAGCCAATAACATACTGTCAGTGCCTGTTTTCAAATGATTATTAAAATAACTTTTTAGTTTATTGTTTAAATTATTTAGAGCACACATGATAAAATAAAATCAGTTGAATTTATTAGACAAGTTACTTGTTTGTTTAGTAATAAATTACGTGATTACGCATTGTTTTTGGAAAAAAAAGTATTGTATTAATTCTTTATTTTTTCTGAGCAAGTGGGTGTCTCTTGTTTGATTCCCAGAGCAATCGTATTTTGTCTGTTTAACCTTTTGAAGCTAGTTTATACTAATTTTAGATAATTTATAATCAGTAAGGGCAAATAATAAGTATATATCAGAATAAAATAATAAAAAATCAACCTAATTGAGCAGATTACTCACACGGATCATCATTGAAAATAAACCTTGTTGCTAAACGAACTTCAAGTTTTATCTGTCATAAAAGCGAGCTTATTGAAATGCAAAAGAGTACACACAATGAACCAATACAGACGTTATATTTTAATAAGATAAACTGTCAATATTTTTGGATTGCGAGGAATTGATGATAAGAAGAAAAAGAAACAAATAAATATTAAATGAATTTTTGCAGCGCTATTTTGTCACCCCAGCGCATCAACGCAGCGCAGTAACAATTTAATTAAGCTACTTAGCCCCAATATAACAATAAAATTGATAGAAAAAATGCCTGAAATTAAAAGTAGTTTCGAATCGGACCTGAGACGTCCAGGTACTAAGCAAACACGATTTCTAGTTTCATCATTTAATCAGTCATTTAAAAAAATAAGTTTCATAATTTCAGTTTGTATAGTGTAAACTAATGAATACATATATGTATATATTATGTAATTAGAGTAAACGTATATTGTGATAAAAATAAATAAATATTTAAAATTTACTCATCGAATTAAAAAAAATATTGTCGACGTCTAAACTATTTGTTAATGTTTTTTTTAAGATATTAAAACATTTGGTTAGAGAGAAATTATTTTTGTAAAAATCATTAAAATAAAAAATTAAACATTATTTTAAACAAATAATTAAACTCCATGCAGACGGGGCCAAAAGCTTAGTTAACTTATGAAATTTTACCACGTATCATTCTGAACCGTGACCCAAAGATAATTTATCCCTTTTGATCATATTATCCTCCAAGCATTGACAACTCTCAACGTAGCTTGAAAGGACTTCACTTCCGCCATTGTATGTAATTTTCAAAGGATAAACTTGGCCATTAAGTCCTGTCAACAGACACTTCAGAATTACTCTCTTCCCCGTATTATTATACTTTTTTTCGAAAGATTAACCTAAATTCGAATAACATCAATTTTTGAGTCTCTGAATATTACTCCTTTGATAATTACATTTTTATGCAAATTTATTTGCCAGCTCCGGAATACATTTTTTTAAACAGGTACAAAGCTATTCTTACTAAAGTATTTAATATCTTAACTGCAATTCAGTTTTATTTTTATATTTTTGATATTTGTCAAAAAAAAACAAATGTTCAATCCCATCGGGTCAATTATTTTCAGTTTTCTTATTTTTCTGCTAATGATTTTTTACGGAAAGTGGAAAAGTCAGATATTTTACTGGCAACTTTTATCAATACATTAGCACAATAACTTGACATATAAGAATGATTACTAAGCTAGGTGATATTTATTCTCTGTTATTTAAATGTTTGCATTTTGTTTTAATTTAATAAATCCATAAACAATGTACAAAAAAATATTTTTCCTTTATTCATTCACGGTATAATGTACCTTACAACAATTTCAGGCAGTAAAAGAAGTTAGAGTTTAAGAATGTTATTTTATTGTGAATGTAGTTTTTTGTATTGTTTTAATGTATTATTTTAATTTTTGTTTGTTTTAGAAATATTTCTAAAACAAACAAAAATTAAAATAATACATTAAAACAAAACAAAAAACTACATTCACAATAAAACAACATATGTGTATTAGTATGCAAGAACATATAAGTACACACATCAACATTCTTACAAAAATACAAAAGCTTTATAATAAGTACAGCTATTAATACGACAGAAGGCCGTCTCAAGACGGGTAGCTCACACATTACAACATCGGGCGTCACTTTTGATATTCACATCGAAAGAAAAGGACAGTGGGATATAAACAAAATAATGCAAAAAGACAATGTATTCATAAGTTGAGCACAATCACAAGATGCTAAAATATAAACGAAATTAGAAGCGAGAGAAAATTTTAATACTATGATCAAACAATACACCCAGCATCCACTTTAACAAGTGTCATTGTGGATGGACAGCCAATGAATTATACAGGGACAAGTATATTGGTAATCTCAGTGATTAATGTCAAACATAACAGTTCAAAATCGATCACTTTATATTAGATAAACAATCGTTGACTGTTAATTATGACGAACTCCAAGGTCTAGCTGGTAAGACGCTTGTCTTTTATCCGGGAATGTTAAGTTTGATTCCCAATGGTACCAAAAAAGTTAAAATGGTGCTAGTCTGGTTAAAGAGTTTGTGTGGTAATTGTGTGTGAGTGTTGTTGCCTCTTAACCTAGTATTGTCGAAAACTAAACTAGTGCCTACGCCAGTGGTTGTTGTATAAATTCAAATGTGTAAAGAGCTACCTTACTAATGAATGAATTAATAATAATCATAAAATTGGTCTTAGTTTTAAAAATCCTGTATTATAAGATGATTTGTAGTTAAAAATTACTGCTTTAAGGGGGGATTCATTAATTAAAAATTAAGTTAACCTCTGCAGTCCGAAAACGTAGTTTAAAAATTAGAGCTTGGAATTGGTGTATTTATAATGATCTATATTGTTTATAGTTAAGGCATTAACGTTGTGGAGGTTTGAATACATTGTAATTTGTTTTATCAAACACTGTTTATTCCACTTTTTGTAACGGTACAGCCCTACCGATTTCAAGGCTTTCACCTCATCTTTAGGGGAGCACAAACAAGTATTGTTTGTGCTCCCCTGAAGATGAGATTAAAGTTTTGAAACTGGTAGGGTTGTACCGTTATAAAAAGTGGATTACAGTGTTTGATAAAACAAATTACAACAAAATTATAATGATCGGTTTATTTAACAACAAGTCACTCTTTATATAATCAAAGACATTTTGTAGACTCAATCAATCTAATGAGTTTAGTTGTCGTTTCTCTGCACTATGAATTATAAGTGAACAGTTTTTATTAACGTTCACTTTATTTTCCATTCTTATGCATTACTTGAAGTGTGTAATGTTTCAAGGATTGATAATATCAACACATTCGTCCATCCAATTTATACTATAATAGATAGCAAAATATTAATATAAAATGCTTAAGAGGACAATGAACGAGACTTTGCGGCTCGGTTCGGATATTAGGTGTCTCAATAAAATTACTACTTCAATCCAGCTCGAGCTTCATGTTCCTTGTAGGCGCACTAGGTCAAATATATTTTTCCATAATGACGTTGTTAAATTTAGTTATTTGTATGACTTCTGAGTAAAGACTACGCCGATAAAACAATCAATATTGACATTATGTATATTTTCAAACAACTGTCAACTTACTAGATTCAAGCGAAGAAGTTGTTCTTCACGGAATGAATTGTGTGGGTTCGCTTTGTTATTATGATGGATTCATCTTATACTGGGTTTTAACATTGTATAACCCTTGTTATGTATCAATATACAATATATATTTTTATTGCCTTTTTTATAATGGTTTGTGTCAAAAAAGACATTTGACAATTTGCAATAGATAAATAAATAGTCCTTATACAATAAAAACGAACATTTCTTAACTTGAAGTTTAATGAAACAAAAATAAATCGCATTGAAGCTTTCCTAAAATATTTATTTCACACAAAATATTTTTAAATTATTCAATATCAAAAGTTTACGAAAATTGTATCTCTTTTGCTCATAAAACTCTCCCTTTTCATCAGTTTTGCTTCAGAATTTTCCGAGTTTTATAACGTTCAAGAAAAAATGTTTTAACCGTGATTCGCTTCCGCCAAAAATACGATCCTTTCTCGTGTATGAAACCAGTCTATCAGAAAATATGACTTATTTACAAAATCTCAATACGGCATCAAAAAGTTTTTTAACTTAAGAAAAAACTTCTCAGCCAGCGTACAGCACGCATACATATACCTCAAGAAGTGGAGATTCTTCGTAAAAACTGATATTGAAAGTCGTCTTTTTTACAACCATACAGGCTGTTTCACTTTTCATGTAAATCCATTTACTAAACTTCCCGTCTCTGATGGGCAGGTACTTCTGTTGGGGGAAGAAAAAACCATCAAGGCTTATCCTGAAGGTGTTCGCTCCTCGGCGATGGCATTTAGGCCAGTCCCTCGCTGATACTACATAATGGGCTTCGGTGAACACCCTCGGGCTACATTTAACACACCCTCTGTGCAAAAAGGAAAATGAAAGGCTCAATATGTTTACACGAATCGCACTTTTTGACACCCCTTGTATAATAGACAAACAGGCAGCTTTGATCGAGTCTCACATAAAGACTGTATCAAACACGTATTACGTGATATAATAACTTAATAATTCGGATACATTTTTCTTATTTCGTGTCTTTTTTTGAGTCAATGATTTTTTTTAAAAAATAACAAATTAACAGAATGGTAAATCATTTTAAAAATAGATGTTTTCAATAAAAATAAAACATTATTTCAATATTTAATATACCTCTAAGAAAAATATGATTATTTAGTAAATCGTAAAAATGTTTACGTAAAAAATTCTCTTAATAATGCCTTTATATAATACATAAATGTTTATTTCTAAATATTTTACTAAGTTTATTAATCAAACATGTAATTTTAGACCAAGAGAGATAAAAATATGTCTAATGATGACGGTTTATTAAAACGATTAGATATTTTATAGGAAATAAATAAATCCAATTACTTATATTGCGGATTCTAGATATCTTATGGACCATAAGATTCACCAACGTCATTAAAATTTGAGAATAAACAATTAGCGAAAGCTTAATATACTTTGACCATGTTGCCAGAAAGAACGACGAAAGTCTCGAGAAACTGGTAATCACGGGGACGAGTATGCGGAAGGTGTCTTACTCGTACAAGATGGACGGACCAAATAAAGACGTTAACATAGTCCTCTCCAAACGCTTCATTCAACGTGACCCAGAACCGGGAGGGATGGAAACAAATGGTGCATCAAGTTCCAAACATAGAAGAGGGCCATACGCTCAGCATTAAGCACGTGATGAAGAAAACTTACATAGATCTGTTTCGTAGCATGTGAGGAAGAAAACTTATATAGCCCTGTTTCGTAACACGTGATAAAGAAAATTTACATAGCCCTGTTTCGTAGCAAACTTCGTTTATATAGCGTTATAAGAATTTGTGTTTAACTAATGTTTTCAGATTTAAAAAAATGTTTGTAAGCATAACCAGTTTAGTATCCGATAGATATCGAATCAAAAACCCTTGCATTTTAAACAAATATGCTTATCAATAATATCACGGTGTGCCGCAGCATCGATACTAATATTTTGTACTTATGCCAATAAATTTAGCACGATTTATTCGAATATTAAAGAAAGACAAAAAATAGAACATAAACACTCAAAAATCTTAACTTGATGCATGCAAATTAAAATTATTTTCGTATCGTAGTATCAATAGATCTACAATAAGTAGAAATGATGAAAAGAAAATATGTTTTTCATAGTTGATTTTTTCATTAGGATTTTTTACTCATAATGAAGGCTTTGCATAAAATTTACCTCCGTATAAAATTGAAAAATGATCGAAGTATTTCTACAAACTATTTCAATTCAGTTGACCGAGAGCTCCCTTAGTATTTGTTTCTCATTTCCATAGCAAAAAAGTACCTTTTCGGATTTACGATGTTGAAATTACGATAAAAAAGTGTTTTGAAAGATAATCCCAGTTTGTCATTAAGAGATTTGTGAAGCTTTTTATTCCATAAACATGAAATATTCTTCTTTTGAAAAATTTCTCTTTTTTATAAACTACGATGGTTATTTTTTTACGTAATTTATACATTTCTAATGTTAAAGGAACTATGGAACAATATTAAAATGTCTCAAAACATTAAAATATTAGATAACTGATGTGTTATTCAATTAATTTTAGGAATTCAGTTAACGTACATCTAGCGCTACTTTTTTCTTTTCCATCAACTATAAAAAGCCGACATACGGTTTCGATTTTCATTTAAAAAAAATGGTGGATCTCCTTTCTTAACTACAAAACATCTTTTACGAGTATAAATTCCAGTTCGTTACCAAAGTATAATATAATAATATAAATATTTAACGTGTTTGGAACTTTTTTCATTTATTTTTAACGTCTAAAAGGCTATTGATTTTTTTAAACATAAACAACAAATAATTATTAAAAAAGAAAAAGAAAATATAATATAAAGAAAATAGAATATTAAATATTGAAAAAAAAATACATATTAACAAGAAAATCAGCTAGATAGTATTTCAATTAACGTTTTTGTTTTGTCAAATTTATTTCTGGACTATTATCGATAGATTCCATTTCCACACTAAAAACCAACAAACTACTTTTTATTATCCTCTTTCATCCATTCTATCACAAATCTCACTATTTCTCCCCCTAAATACTACAAATATCACAAAATAGAAACTAGTCCCTCTTATCCACGACGAATTACTCCCAAGAGGATCGTTAGTAACTTTTTTCTATCTCGATCACTGACTTTATTTTTGTTTTTCTATTAAAACACGATCAAATCCTCGAATTGACAAAAAAAAACTAAAATATGACTTCAAAAGAGTTATTTAAAAAAACAGTTATTTTAATGGGAAGAAAATAATTCCCCATTAAACCGGAGATCATTTATCCAGAAAAATTATAGTTTTAAGTCTTTAAAACTATAACATGCCACATGTCCAAAACATAGGATTTTGATATTCATCGCCATCATCACACTATGCGATTGGGGCAAGTAGAAAGAACATACCACTACTTCATTTTATCATGGTCTTATTACAAAATTTGGTGTAAAAATGTTCAGTGTTTGGTCGTTTCAATTAGCCAAAATATATATTTTTGAGATACAAGACTTTTTTGCTAAATGACAAAAGTGGTCAAAACTCACGAACTGCTGCAACTCGGAATTGTTGAATTGTTTATGTGGGAATTTTGTGGTTGTAAGTCAGCTGTCTCAAAACAGATGATAAACATAGTGACATGGCTGATTTTAAAAGTTTTTATTGTGTAGAATTATATAAACATTTGAGTTAATACAAAAAAAATAAGACTTAATGTTCATTAAACAATATTTTATAAATATTAAAAATAACTTAGATTTATAAACAAGCATAGGAAATGTTTTCTTTTGGAATGTTATTAGAAATCATGAATATACATTTGTTAAATCTTCCTCATTCGTATGATATTCTTTAACATATCCAAATTAGTTATTCAGACATAATATGATCTTTGGTGCCAGTAATCGAGCCTTCGGGTACAGATTGGAGCAGGCCCGTAACTTGTGGTTCGTTATCGCACATTAAAAGATAACAATACTCAAATATGCCAAGCTTTCGAGAATATTGTCACCATGTGAACTGATTTACTAAGGCTGGGACCCTTTTTTTTCGGACACCATCAAGAATCGAATTCAAAACCCCTAAGAGGAAGCTCGACATCTTACCAACTAGGCCACGGAGGTCGTTTAATTATAACTGTTTGTTTGTTCATTATTATTATCACATTAAATTTCAATGAAAAAATACAATATTTGAAACAACTCCCCCGAAATCGCTAAATTGTAACTCTTTTTAAAGTAACAAAAAATGTAAACTTTTTTTAAGAAAGTCGTTAAAACTTATTGTCTAGACCAGGCATAGCCAAACTTTTACATGGACGGGCCATATTTTGTCTGGCAGAAGTCTGACAAGGGACAAAAAACTAAAGTTAAATAAAACGATATATATTTATCATGAATCAATAACACTTCAATTTACGATTATTTAAATAATTATTATTAAAATAATCAGTGAAAAAAAAATGTGTTCTGTATCATCCATATATTTTTCCACGTCAGACTGCATACTTGTTGATATTCGTAATATCGCTTTCTAATAGGTATCAATTAATCTTGAGATTGTTAGGTTTTTATGGATATTCAAAATTGAGAAAGTTTGTTCTCACATACAGGGTCTTTCAATAAGGGCGTTAAATTTTTAAATGTAAATTAAACTAATTGTGTGTGAGATATCCACTCAATTTTTCTTTATTTGAAAGAATATTTTATGGCATTAAGTATGGAATATAACGTCGTTCAAATGTCCGCCGCGGCTTTGCTTGATAGCACGTATACGGTAGGTCCAACTTTCGATGACTTTGTTGCATAAATCTGACTGAATTTGCTGAATGGCGTTCGTTATGTTGACTTTGAGGGCATCAATTATTTTGCGGTTTATACGCATATACCTGTGATTTAAGATAGCCCCAAAGGAAGATGTCTAAAGGCGTTAAATCGCACGATCTCGGTGGCCAGTTCACGTCGCTGCCGCGAGATATCCATGCCCTCAAATCGCTCGTGCAGAATGTCCATCGTGGCATGCACTGTGTGGCACGTAGCGCCGTCTTGTTGGAACCACATGTTGTCGGTACCCATATCATCCAGTTTAGGCCACAAGAAGTTGCTTATCATCGATCTGTAGCGCTCGCCGTTGACGGTTATGGCAATGCCAGTTTCGTTTTGGAAGAAGTACGGACCGATGATTCCGACAGACCAAAATCCGCACCAAACAGTGACTTTCTCGGGATGCATTTGGTGCTGGAGTATCTCGTGTGGATTGGTATCGTCTCAAATCCGACAATTTTGCTTGTTCACACATCCATTCACCCAAAAATGGTCCTCGTCGCTAAAGATGATTTTCTTGGCAAAATTTGGGTTAATTTCCAACTGCTCCAGATTAATTCCCAATCAGCGAACATGCGGCTTTGTCTATGGTCGTTTACCTTAAGTTCCTGGGTCAGTTGGATTTTATACGGGTGCAGACCCAAGTCCCGATGCAAAATTCGCCAAGTTGAAGTCGCAGAAAGGCCAAGTTCTTGTGAACGACGAGAAATTGACTGCCTCGGGTTTTCCCGTACACTCTCACGCACAGCAGCGATGTTTTCAGCAGACCTTGCGTTTCAGTGACGTACGGACGTTGGTTAATTATTTATCATTTATCACCAAACGTCGAATAGTCGACTCGGCAGGATGGTTGGGGTGAGGATAAAAATCACGTAACGCACGGAACGTTTCTCGAACGGAGCACTGATTTTGAAAATAAAGTTTAATGATGTGCACACGTTTTTCTACGCTACAACCCTCCATGGTGATTTGCCATACATTATTGAAAAATTCACAACAAATTTGACAGATGTTGCTTTAACAACATGGCCGCTATAACCTAACAAATTTTGAGCGTCTCTATTGAAATACCCTATATAAGTTTAACGAAATATCACAAGCATTTTCAATTCCATTTTTTTTTTTTAAATGCACATAAACAAATTATTGTTCAATATTAACAGGAGCAAAATCAACCTTTAAAAAAGGGGTCCGAGTGGCTGATAAATGCTTTCAATGTCTCGAAAACATTCAAAACTTCGTTTCAAATCATTATGCTGTCTTCGACAAAAATGAGCCTCGCGGACTGAAGGCTGGTCTGCGAGCATAAGTCTGAACATACCTGGTTTAAACTTTGCGTTCAGATTTTTTTTATTGTTTACACCAGCAAACTTGATCTGCTCAATGTCATCGTCATACCCGGCATGATGGATGAAGTGTACAGTTAACAGTATAAAATACACATAGTGTACGAGTATATAATGAACCCGGTGCAGTATTGGGTTTTGTCTCAGACCAGTCACACATGTTTACAAGTTATGGATCTATATGTGAATTATCAGTTTATATGGAGGATCACCAACTATGTATTAGATTATAAAGATTACTGATTAAATATGTTTCTGTTGTTAAAATACTAAAAACCGTATACCAATATTATTAGATATTTTCACTGAAGACACAATTTATATTGAAAATTACATATTACGAGTATAATATAGAATATCCTGCAACTAGAATTTATACAGATTTTCAATATACGCGTACTTTTATGTAATGTTTTACATACAAATCCCTTGCGAAGAAGGCATATATAATATATCTTCAAACTTTTCTATACAAGTACACAGCTTTCTCCACCTCCACATTCATACATTTCTTCATCCACAATCTTCTGTTATTCATACTTCTCACTGAACTTTCTTTCAAAATCCAATCCACTTAATCTTTACTCACACATTAAACTTCTGACTTGTATATATGTGTAGTCTTTGTTTCGTCCTTTATTATATCTACATATTCAAGCTTTTATCTCCATCTTGCTTAAAATATATATTTTACCCATGCATTCATTTCTGATTTCTTTGTTTCACATTTTTTTCTTGGTCTACGCATTTCTAGTGCATAAATCTTACAAAGCAATATTTTAACTCTGGAGTTGCGGGTTCGATTTCTGTCAAAACCCTCTTCTCTGATTTTCACCACAGGTTTCTGTAACATACTCATTCTGAGATATAAAATATGTAGATCATAACATAAATGAAATTAAATAGATCGGTACGGCAAAAAAAAACACCACATTAAATAGTACAAATGCGATGTGTGAAAAGTGTAATGCGATGCAACATAAAATCGAATGGCGTTCCAGTTACTTTCGTCATATTTACAATTATACATTCGTTTAGAGAATAGTTATACTACAAACTTCATCTGCGATACAAGCCACCGCGTGTTAAGATTTATCCAGCGTTCCATCAAACGACATCTGGCATCCCTTAAAATAATAACCGCATTTGGTGTGAAATAATTCCTTACACAAATATTTATCCACCCTGTCGTATAAAAGAGCTGGCGGAAGATTGAAAGGTCAGAGATCCGGTCAGAAGGGCGTGGGGTGTGCGTTACCTTAACATTATATAATATGCTTGTAACGATATTAAAGGTTAACCTTAGCAAAATAGGCTTCATTTGAATAATAAATAATGTATTACTTTGTTATTTCACATATTACACTTATCCCAGCTACACATGTTTATACATCTTATCTTGAGGCTCTCGTAAGGTTCAATCTGCAGTTCCTAGAGTTAAAATAGAGTTTTACAAAGTTAAAGCCGAAATATTTGATAATATCATCTAAAAAAAAAATTTAAATATGTTTTAAATAAGCGTAAACGATATTAATAGATCCTTAAAGTATTACTTATATGGTACTATTAGTTAATAAGCGTCCGTATGAAAAAGTTTATTTGACAAAATCTAGTTAATCATCCAATGGTAGTCGGTGTTACCTGATGGACCTCCGGAAAAATCCGAACTGAAAGAACACTTATTGACACGATCTTCCATTATTGCGTCGAGTCCCACAATTTAAGTTTAGGTTGAATTGAATGTATGTTTTATACAGTGCAATCGGTCTTCTTTCCAAATGGCAATTTCTAGCAACCAACCAGAAACTAGACTTAGATCATATTTTTTTCTTCCATCTTATATTGTAATCTCCAGTCTAGAAGTCATGCGTCATGATCCAGTCTAGAAGGCATGCACTAGCACACGGAGGTCGTCAGAGGAAGAAGTAGGTTATTCTCTTAAACATACCATCAACTGGATATATGAACATCTGCAAAAGTCATGATATACTCGTATTCTCACTAAAGCTTTCAAAAAATATGAAATTCCCCCATCGCTTTATTGAGTCTTCAATAAGATGGAAGAGTGAGAAAATATTGTTTTAAATTAAATTAAAATATTTTTAGATTAATGCTATCACTCAGACAAGACTTAAACACATTCAAAAAGACAATTCCTCTTGATCTAAGAAGACTGTCTATTTTTTAGGATGGAGGATGTTTGTGCAAACATCGAGTTTTTTTGTTCACACTATTGCAATTCAGCAAGCAAATACTCAAATTAAGGAATTAAGTTCTGTAACCATTAAGATCCGAGACAATCATTTTATTCAGTTCTGATATTGCCTTTCGTTGTTCAAATATATAAAATGCCATTTTTAACACATACTTAAACACACGACCTTCTTATCAGAATATTTGATGATCTCTATTGTCTAGTTGGTAAAACACTTCACTTCCACCAGAAAGATTCAAGTTCAATCCCCGATGGTACTCAAGAAAAATGTGACCTAGTTCCATAAAACAGACAATGAAACTCACGTACGTACTCAACACTCGCATGTGTTGAGTACGTGCTTGAGTTGTATTGTCTTTTCTACTGCGGTAGTGTTACCAATATGTGCAATGACGAACAGCGCGATTCGTGCCTATTCCAGTGGCTCTAAACCTGCATGTTGTATGACAGGGGCATGACAAGACAATATTGTCTGTTAGTACCATATGAAATTTAAAAAAATCAAGAGAAAATGCCACCAAATGCTGCTGATATCGAAAATGTTAAAAATAGAATTTAGCTAAGAAGAATTAGATTTTTTCCCATATCTAATTTATAATTTTATTCAAATATATTAAGTGAATTTATTGCTTAAAGCCTACATTTTTCTATCAAACAACATACACGTATGTTTCATATTAAATTGTTGGAGGAAAAAAGTTTCGGTATCCATTACTGTGTCTAAAGTGTAAATAATTGAAAGTAAAACTTTGTGTCGTATTCTACTTTATTTGTACACAGTACAACCTAGCGGGATTATTGTCATGTGAAAATCACTTTAAACTAACCAAAAATATGTTAAAGAGGCTTTGTGTGAAAACCAGACCAGAACCCATTTTTTTAATCTGGGATTCAGCGGGATTTGTACTGATAAAATACTGATAGACTCAAACACTCCAATCATTAAAATTTGTTAAATTGTTAATAACTTTTAAATTCTTTTTTATTTTGAATTAAAGTTTTCATTTTGAAAATCTTCCAACCAAATATTATACATTAACGGACTCATACACTAAACAATATTTCATTAAACCACGTGCATCCCTGCAGAGGCAGGATGTTTTAAATATCCATATCGAAATAAACGATGTTGTATATTTTGTAAATATTTCTCATTTTCACACCTTTTCCTTGATGTATCTTCTTTATATTTGTTACATAACAAGACCGAGATAGAGTTAATGGTTCGTATCAAAAGATAAAAGAAAAGAAATCCGGTTTTCCAAGAAGATATAAATCTCATCTCACATATACATACATAGATACTATTACGACATATTACTTTTGGAGTAAGTGCAAAATACTCTATGCTTCTCTCCTAGTGCAAACAGTTCTCGCCTCATCCACATCCATACATCTCAGCATACATGCTCTTCTCATTTTTTATACTTCTCAACTAAAATTTCTCTAACTATCCCGTTTCAATCTTCTCTCGGTTTACCTCTATCTCGCCCTCCGTTAATTTTAAATATTGTATGTTATATAATACGTACCCAAGTCTTTTACTAGTCATTCTCTCAATATAGACAAATATCTCAAGATTCCTCACAAGAATTATTTTTTATAATATTAAGCTCATATAAAAATAATATTCACTTTTTTAACATCACTAACGACTCGCATTCCTCAAAAAAATATGTAAAATGCTCATAAAATGCATCATATCGTTTTAGAATAATTATTTTATTTGCACAATATATAATATTATATTATAATCCTGTAAATAATTTCATTTTCAATATTATTTCTAGCACGCTGTAAGTTGTTTTACTCTTCAGACCTGAATTAATTCCAAGGTTTAAAAATATAATTTACACTAAATGCAATATTATGCCGTATCAGTTTAGATAGATGGCGCTCAAAACGTTCAAAGTCGATAATACAGTAAACTACACTTCATTTGTTATCAGAAAACCGAAATATACCACATAAGGTATTTACAAAGTGCATATGAACTGTGCCCATTATAATGGACACCAGGTCTGAAGAGGTCAATGTTATTCATGTACATTTTTTACTATAATTTATATCAAACGTTTGTTTAATGTGTATTTTTTGGTACTTGTTGATATATTTGTTTATTATACGAATTATGGAATTTTAAAATAGAATTAATAAATGCAGTAGAATAACATTTCTTAAAGGAAGTGACGAAAAATATATTTTGTTATTTTAGTATTTGTTTATTGTGATTTGAGGGTGAATTTTATTTATTTATTTATTTTATTTGATTTACGACACAACAATGTCTTTTATTTACAAATAAACATATGACAAGTTTTGATGTTTCTCCTTTTTTTTCTACAATCTATAAAATGTTGGGTTATTCAATTTGGGTTATATTTGAACCAAAATAAATGCTGTTCTTACAAACTTTAACTAATAAATTTATCAAATATAAATCTGGTAGATAAACTTAAAATAAAAAATGAAGGAATTGATTTTGTTATGAAAAGTTTAAAAAAAATTTAATGTATCTAGATGACCATTTGATCAAAGACTTTAAAGGTTACTTTTTGAGAATTGTAAAAATAAACTTTTCGACTCATGTATTTTGATCAAATAATCCTAAAAGATATTGAAAAACAGTCTTAAGTAATAAGATACGGCATTACACAAGCCGACTAAAATTTCATATCAAGAGCTTACCCAGGTTCTCCTGAATATGGAATGTACGAGTATGTTTTACGATCTTAAACAAATTCTTTTTTACTCGGACATGAAACGGCTAAAAATTATTTAACCCTAGATTTCAGATGATTGTTCAACTGTTTTCAGTTATCCTTAATTAAAAAACAAATAAAAATAAAACACGCCTATTTCTTCGCAATTCACTCACTTAAAAAATATTTATATCTATGTATTTAAATTTAAGTTGATGTACTCGTATTTAAAAATGTATTTATTGAAAAATAGTTCAACAAAAGCTTTATTGTTCTATCTCTGCATTCAAAAGTTTATTAAAAAAAAAAGAATTCAACAAAAGCTATGTTATTGTTCTATCTGTATTTATAGATTGAAATTCTATCGATAATAAAATATACGTTTGAAATTACTGTATTATTAATAATAAGACATTTAATATTAACAAAAAAAAATTTCGAAAACTTCATCTTCCGTCTGCGATGAATTTCTTATAAAAAAACAGTATTAAATAAATAAATAAATATTAGGTTTATTGACAGCAACATAGTATGTACAAGATCACACCTGAATAACACTTCTAAAACACATAAATTGCAGACAATACATCAAACACAGAAGCTATCAAAAGGTCTGGGCTCATCTAATAGCATCCCCTCGGCCAAAATACACCCCACCAATATAGGGCGAACCCAGCCACGGGGACACCAGATGTTTTTCAGCCCACACCACAGCCCAAACTACGCAAAAGCTCGTCTTGAAGGACTCATGAATTTGAAAATATAAAAGTGGACTACCACTTCTCCTTCTTTCGTTGGTCCCTTCAACATAACAGAATTGGAGTTCCGAACCTCAATAATCGAGCCTTTGGATTAAGAACCACTAGAGCAGGCACGGAACTCATGGTTCGTCATTGCAAGTATTGGTAATACTACCACAAATGAAGAAACGACAGCACTTGCACACGCACTCGACACGTTCGAGTACTGTTAACTGATGAACTCATTTGCCAGACTGGGACACTTTTTTAATTATATATTTTGGTACTATTCAGAATCGAACCCGAAGCCCCTGGAAGTCAAGCATTTTACTAACTAGGTAACGTAGGTCATCACTACCACTTAGTACAAAATATTTAGAATACGCTAGAACTGAAGTGGTTAACGGAATATTTGTATTGCACTCACATCAATTAACCCTTCCTTCAGTCTCACGATACCTACTCCGTTGGGCAAATAAGTATATGTATTGGTAGACCTAGTCTTATCTCGGTACATAATGATGAAATCTAACTAAAGGCTCATTTTAATTTTTTTATTTACTAGTAAGTATATGTAATTAAATGTGCAAGTCACGCTAAATAAGAATTAACCAAACTTCCGATCTATTAAATTTAAAATACATAGTTTCTGGTTCCACTCTTAGTTTCAACTCTTAGTTTCAAGTATTTAATTTCATTTTTGGTTATGAAATTAATACTTGTGTCATTTTGCTAATGAAAATATTTTAATTTTACTTTCTGATTAATTAACTTTAATAAGAAAATAAAATAAAAATATTTTCATTTGCAAAATGACTTTAAAATTATTATTTATTTACTTATGTATTGAATGAAATGTTAATGAAGTGTTAATTATGTGCAAGCTAAAAGGATAAAATAAAAAAATAGACATAAGAAAATTTAAAGTTAAACTACAATAAATTATTATATAACATATGAAGTGTTCAATCCGTCTATCCAGCTTTATAAAAACTTCAAATGTTCAAGCAAATGTTTCTCAGTTCACATATTATTTAGTCCTATTGATTCTTGTCGTTGGTTTTTTATTTATTTATACATGACAAGAAATTCTATAAATACACAATTTGCGAAAAAAAACAACAGGTTATTTATTTTGGACACACACATTTTATGGATCTGGGTTTGTGGCCTTTCATTTGTCGTGGCTCCAGTAGGCTTTTGCCTGTATCTTATTTATTGATACCAACTCTGTATTATTTCGTATAAAAAATAGCAGGAGTCTTTTTTAATCATTCGTTTGGTACCCATCGACATATGCGAATTGGGAATGCAGACGTGTTGTTTTCGGGTTCGTTAATCAAACCTTTGATTTGAGAACTAATGGAGTAGGCGTGGAATGAGGTGGGAATTTTACCTCAAGTGAAGATGCAACAATACTTAGACACGTCCAGCGCTCGCGAATATTGTTACCAGATAATTTTTTTTAGTAGATTGGAACCCTTTTTTTTAGTATACTATGATGAATCGAACAAAATATCCCTGGATGGAAGTTAAACGTCTTACTAAATATGCCACAGAGTTCAACTACTGGAGTGACAGCTGATATACTCGTCTAATAATTTAAATAGAGAAATGTGTAACAACAATTAAAAAAAAAATTTAAAAAAAAGTTTTATCATTTTTAAAACTTTTTTGTGTTTTGTTATACGTTTTAAATGTATTCGGCCTACATTATAGTTGAGCATATATACTATACCATTTTTTTTAGTTGTTCATTTCCCCTCTATAACTTCCGCAGTATTCACGTAAAGTTCTAGTCACCATGTGGATTCTGTAAAAGGATAATTAATAACGAGTAAATCAGTATACAGTATGAGAATCGTAGCTTTGTCAGCAGGACTATTTAAAAACATATGTGACCCAAGACCCTTCTCTCATATCAACACCCCCGCGCCATCTGTTGCGGTGGCTGCGCACAATATTTATTTCGCTTTGATAATTGTTTATACTTAAAATATTATCTTTTTTAAAGCTACCCTCTTAAATGTGTCACCCGGGGCGTGTTTAAGCGCGGTTTGTTTACTTTCAACCCGATCAAGGGGGAATATATGACCGTGTTTATGCATACAAGAGCCAAGTGAAAAAGTTTTCATTTTATTTTCTAAGATATTAAATGAAGTTATCCCATCGGTATATTTAGTCTAAGTGGCATAACAAGTGATTTAAAAAATGTTGAATTAAAATTATATTGCTACCAATAAGTATATTTCTACCATAAAAATTGAAAATATAAAATGTCCGAATTCAAGAAAGATTATAAAAACGAAGTAAAATACTGTTTTCTGCAATAATTGTCTATTCATGGATAAAACACGTACTCCTTTAATTTATTAAACTATTAATAATTTATGAGACACGTTATCCCAATATTTCAAATATAACTTAATCGTTTTTCGTTTCTAGTCGATGATAAATGAAAAATATATTAAATTGTATTTATAGTTAAGGCTATGGAGGTTTAAAGACATTGTAATTTGTTCTGTCAAACACTGTTTATTTCCACGAAAAGTGGAATAAACGGTGTTTGATAAAACTAATTTATTAATATGATAATGGTGTAATTACGACTTAAAAAATAGCCCTTATTGCAAATTGATTGATTTTCCTGCAATGTAAGGAGAGCAACAATGAAGCAAATTAAATCAATGACTTATAATTCTTACAAGCTTTTTAGTATCAAATTTCATCACAAGTGTTAAAAAACGAGCAATAACACAAATTACACTAAAAAAGTTTTCCCTTCAAATCAACACACCCATTTTTTTTTTACTTTGGTTGCCAAATTTATAATCACTTAAGAAGACAGTTTTGATTGTATTGTATAACACTTTCGTTGTATACAGTACAACCTGGCGGGTTGATGAATCTTCCAACTTACCAGAAAGGTGTTAAACAAGCCTTCAGGGAAAACCAGACAGAACCCTTTTTTTTTAAATTGGTATCAAAGGAAATCGAACTCACTACTCTGGACTATAAAACAGACAGTTTACCAGTTAGCCCACGAAGGTTGTTAGTTTTATCGTCATTCATCCCGTTTTTAATTTATAAAAGTTACTCCATCAACTTTTAAAAAAATCGCTTGTATCAGTTACTCAGCATAAGTATAACAATTTTGATGAAAAAATATCTAAATCCAAAACCAGGTTCAAATTCATTATAAATGAAATTTGAGAATGTGGGTTGGATTTTTTACACAAAATTTACATCCATATTTTATGGTGAGTTTTTCGAGCCCCGTAAAATATTTCACAACCTTCCTGTTTAAAACATTGTTTTCAATCGGCCGTGACTGAAAAAACAAAGATGATAAATGTTTCTCTTATTGTTTGCCTCCGTTTTTAATTTAAACGAGCTCGTCATGGGCTGAAATTAGGAACACAAATTTATAAAACGTAAATATTTTGTCTGGAGTGTCAAATGAGCGTTTTTTTTACTTATGCCTTATTTGAATGTCACATTTTTTTTGCACAATAATCTTTCATTGGACACATTTTTTTAGAAACGCTTCATTTAAAAAACAATGAATTATCATCTTCGCTTTTTCCCATTTATTAAAGATCTACGTAACGAATCGTCTCTCTCCATTATATGTCTCCTGAGTCAGGTTCACATGACTCATGTTTTTGTTGATACTATCCTTTCATCGTGTAGCGATCGTGCGTGCGGTCACTTGATTGAATTCACTAGTAGCGAAGAGCGAGACACCGATATATCTCTTGCCTTTCCTGCAGACCGTAGTATGAAATGTATATAGAACGTGCAACAATAAACATGTGTCCAGCGGAAGCGAGACAGCGACATGTTCTGCGCCGTTCTATACATTATAAATACAGACGCTTACAATAAACTCTTTTTTTACTTATTCCGATCTCGACGACTTTTATTCAAACAACCAACATCCTTCTATGCGAAACACAAGTCCCTAAAATCGCTTCTTTGGCTGACTTCTTGATCTACTTCTAAAGATTTCCGTTCCCAAAGTTTGATTTTCTAAAAATTCAGCGAGTTTCCTTCAAAAATGTACATACCACCGAAGCCTTGTCTCTCTCAATTTCAGCTAGATCGGAGCATCTTTCAGGGTATCTCTCACATCTTTATTTTGCCTTTCTTACTCATTTCTGAAATCCATCGCAGAATTTGTATTTCGATTCCATGTAATCTTTATTCTTGGAATTGAGTTGTTGCTCAATATTCGGGGTACCCAATTTCACAGTATCGGTTTTATGACACTTTTATATATTTTTCCTTTTAGTTTATTAGGCATTATTTTATCACGTGCTACTGCAGTTACCTGACACCACTAATACTATGCTTGTTTTTTTCTTTTGATTATTTTCACCCAAGGATATTTTAGCGCCAATTTTTTTTTGCCATGGGTAACGATTGGGCATATAAAATCAAGGCAGTCATCTATATTTGAAAATAAGCATTTCGTGCATTACGTTTTACTTTAACTTATTTTTAGCCGATGAGCTTCAAAATGGACTCTTCAAACTTCTAGTAACTTCTGTAGGCTATTTACGTTTTCATGTATCAATACTAAATCGTTCACAGAAAAAATCATTAAATATTTCTAATTGTTGTGTACTAATTAGAAAGTAACAAGTATTGTTACCATCTTGTGGTGCATTTGCGATATGATCAACACATACTGAATTAATTGATTAGAGATGAGTGTGAATTTTAGGCGAATGTACTGAGTTCATTAAAAAAGAGCACTCGGAGATGGTTTGGGCATGTAGAACGAATGAATGAAGAAAGGTTTACAAAACAAATATACTCGTATATTGCAAAGTAACTTGATGGTGTGTGAAAGGAATATCAAGAAAGGCATGGCTGAATCAAGTGAATGATACTTTGAAAGAAGCTAACGTAGAACCTTGAGAAATCGTCAGAGTTATTTGACATGGTGTATGGATGTAGAAGAGGCGAAATATATGTATTGCGATAGAAAAGTATGACGCTCTCTCTTCTTTACCTGCCTCATATTGAGAAACCGGCGTGATCGTATGTATATTTGTATTAACGTATACATGTATTTAAGGAATCATTTAAAGCATCTTAAAATATGATTTAAATGTCTAAGATTGAATAAAATTCACAGCTGCTACCCGTCCTTGTCATTTAATTGATAAAATTTTTCATTTATTTAATATACAATCATTTTTTATTCCACTCATTACATTTATCCATGCGACACGTGTTGCCACCACCTATATCGATGCTCTCGTGAGGCGAAATGGGTCTGAAAAATACATTGAGATAGGAAGAAGAAACACGTACTGCGAGGATTAATGTATGGTAAGTGTCGGAATAACAACGTTAATTATTATTTAATATTCTGATAAGAAATTTTACAACGTAAAAGTTAAAACCTTTGGTTAATTTTTTTTCGTGCCTTTTTTGACATGTTCATGATTTTATAAAACAAATCTCTTCATCTTTTCAAAAACTCGCTTAATTTTTATTCGCATTTTACGAGCAGTACAGCCTGGCGGGTTTGTGGCTATGGGGTAATATCTTCCAACAAACCAGAAAAATGCTTAAGAGACCTTAAGGGAAAATCAGCCTGCAATCTTTTTTTTTAATTTTCTGGGTTGTAACAAGAATCGTACCCGCAACATCCAGGTTAGGAGACAAGCATCTGACTTAATAGATCACGAAGGAGTTCTGATTGAAATTGTTAGCATTCTGATTAAAATATGAAATTTGTGAACAAGGAATTAGACCACTTAGCCACAGGCCTTGCCTAGTGAAATGGTTTTATTTATCCAACAAATTATGGGTGCATGCATTATTCAGTTCGCTTTTACATTACAACTATTTAAACTGAAAATGTTCTTTTGTGGATAGTAAATAAAAATCTTGCCAAAGACATGTTGTTTTAATAGTACGTATATTGCATGTTATCTATTATTCTTCCAGTATGAATTAATTTTAACTGAAGGAATTTATTTGATAAATAATTATTTAAGATGGAATGAACATAACTTACGTCTGTTTATAAATATGGGAATGTTTAAAAACTATGTACATAACTACAAAAACATATGTGTAAGATAAATGGGGGTGATTTTGATTTGTCTGTCGTTTAAGATCATTCTTTAAGTCAAATCAAATTAAATATATTTATGGCTTGTTAAGAGTCATTTATGGTTTTCATAGCATTGATAAATATTATATGTTATATCCTAAATCTTTGCTTTTTATAGCTACTTCACTTGTCTTTCGCTCGTACAACTATTTGGAAAACCCAGAGATCGATGGTGAACAAATAAAAAATCAGGTATTTTTTTTTAATACAAGCATTTTAATTGGTAATAAATAACATTTGTTAAGTCTTATAATAAATTGGAGATGTATTTTAAGAATAATAGTATTAGCATTTTATTACTTAGTTTTAAATTGTACTATGGGAAAAACAATTCATAAATTTTCTGTAACATGAAATATTTTCTATAATAAGTTATATAACGATTAGAACTTCATTATTAGTGTACCAAAATGAATACATCGTATTTTTAATTTTTTCAACACTTTTTTACTTATTTTAAACCCATGCGTGACTTAACCAGATGACGAACGTAAAACTCATACGGTTTTAGACGAACCTAAAACTCATACGATTTTTCTTCTGCGTTTGGCGTACACACACATACACAGTGTATCTTCTTCAACCTGATCACGGCGTTCGGTGTTAGGTTGAGTAACTCTTGTACACCTCCAGAGAACGCAAAAAGTGGACAGTTGTGTACGATGAGGTCCATGGTCAGGATTTCCTCGAACCCACATAAAAACGACTCTGCTACGCCCAACATGTGCATATCATATGCAGTGCGGCCCACTCCGCACCTGATCCTATTTAAAATACACCACTTATTTCGTGATAGGGAAAACCCCAGACAACCCACCGTCAGGTCATCCACAAATTACCTGTTTTTTAACGTCACACTCCATCCAACCGGACCGCCATTTATCGACGATCGGCCTATTAGCTATTTGCTCCAAAATCTTCCATATTGGACGGCAAGAGTAGTAGTAGTTCTCTTATTTCCGTAATAACTAGCAGTTGGTTGATTCCTCAAGATTCTCTTCACGGCTTAAATTAGGAGGTGGAACATTTGATAGCACGGGAAGACAAGATATAGGTATAGACTTTCGGGTTCCCGTAAAAATACGCATTGCTTCATGTATTTGCGTGTCAATTAAATGCTTGTGCTTAGATGATATATACGCACCAGAACAGTAACTGCCCACGGGAACAACCAAACGCGTTAGCGCGTCACACCCCCAAGTTGTTCTGGCGAGTTTATGTATAATGCAGTCTGCTCTTTAACTTATCTTTTAGGGCTTGTAGATGAGGTTTAAATCGTGAGCGAGCGATCTAGCGTGAGACCGGGGTAGCGGGGATACGGCGGATTACTCACATGTTTATTTGCAAATATAATATCCACCTCTTCCGATGCTTTTGCATTGCGAAGGTGAAAATATGTAGCAGTCCTTTTTCATGCATGTGATTTTAAGTAGCATTCTCGAAAGAAATTTTCCATGAATTCGAGGTCTCTGTCCATCTCATTCTCGGCTATCTTTAACTGTCAGCTTGGATTGACCAAACCTTTGTCACCTGCATACATAAATTGTCGGCAATTGGTTAGTGACAAATCAGATAAAATTGTTTCCAACATTGATCCTTAGGGTAAGCCACATTTTGGATGGAATCACTTACTGATATTTCCTTCCAGGTACACTCGGAAAGATCTAGAGTTGAGCATGCTTTCGATAACTCTTATGACGTGGTGGTACACCAGTATTTTAGTGATTTTACCAAGTAGGATGACAGACCTGTGTTTTCTATTTGGAAAACCATTGAGCATGGATGATGTGTAGAGGATTTTGTTCACGCCTTTTGAAACAAAATATAGGTCAAGTGTGTACGCTTACCTCTAACGGAACGACAGTAAGGTACCGTTTGGTTTGACATCATACACGAATAAAATGTTACTGACAACGGTCCAGGTACCTTCACTGCTGTTGTTACGATGATATCCTCATATACGAGTATAATGGTGGCTGTCGAAATAACAAGCGTAGATTGTCGGAGGGAGGAGGCTTTGATAGGGACATAGTACCACTAAAATTAACACATTATATTAAAATTTTTCAAAAAAATGTCTTCGTAAAAAGTTGTAAATAACTCAAAGAATTTTAAAAAAATTATTAATTTTTTTTCGAAATATATGTTTTATGTTGATTATTCAAATCAATAGACACTCCAAAAAAATCTCCTGTAAGTCACTTAAACTGAGATGCTATGGTTTGCGCTTTGGACGACAATACAAATAATTTAAATTTATCATTGAAGTTTCTTGAAATTTTTTCGAGACCTACGATTTCTGTATCATTTTATTTACGTTGAATACTTTTACTTTCAACTACCGAAAAATATTCAAAACGTGTCATTTAAGCATATGTAGACGTCAAATAAAAATAAACGCTTGTTTATTTATTGATGGTTTTGAATCTTGAACTATAAATTTTATTTCTTTATTCTTTCAAACATTGACATTCGTATATACTAAAATGTAACAATTTTATAGTAAAAAGTATATTAATGGATTTGTCTTTGGCTTATTTGACTGTTTATGTATTTGATGATTAAAAATATGATTATTTAACTCATCATCTTCATACCTGGCACACATTTTTCGCTTCTGCCGTGTCCATACCAATCAACATGCATACTATAATTATAAAGGCTTTTCCCTTTCCCTCTCGCAGAGTTTGATTAATTTGATCGTGCCTCTAATTTCTAGGTCATCTCAAATTTATCATACCTTCTATACTATTTTTAAACCTAATTTTGTGAAATTATGACAGTTTTTCTTTGAGATATATGAGTGTAGAAAAAAAGGAATGAGATTAGTATGTATGAAGTAAGAATATTTTTTTAACTGAACAGAAATATATTAAAAGGTCTTTTGTGAAAACCAGACACAGATTTTTTTTAAGATCCTATCGAGAATCGAAGCTTAAGCCCCAGTTGGATATTATTCTACTATTTACGTCGAGTTTATAACAAAAAAAAGGTTTATAAAGAATCGACCAACAATGAATATATTTGCTTCCAGTTTCGATCCGTTTTTTTTTCATTCTTTGCATTTTAAAATACGTTTGCATGTGTTAAGACTCCCTTCGGAAGGGCAAACTTTCTTAACAACTCTTCAGTAGTTTAACAAAGAAATCGCTTAGACAGTAAGAACTTTGCGCAAGAATTAATGAGATCAAAGGCACACAAAGCGAAGGGATCTCTATCTCGTTTCCGAACAAACAAAAATAGTTCTAATTGTAGTAATTGTGACCCGGTCCGTTGTCAGATGGTTAGGTTGACCATTCTATGCTGCGCAGGAATGTTCAAGATATACCTCGTTCCATTTATTGAAGAAAAGTCGCAAATTAAATGGTTTTAATTTAAAAATTTATAATTTATTTATGTCAACAGTTGGCTGCCAACATACGATATAATGAACTTATTGGTTATAAATAATTAAAATTACACTCCTGGGTTTCTCAATAAGTAATAAAAATGTAATTAGTCTAACTAAATGAAAACCATAAATTTCAGAGAGATTATAATTGAAAAACATAAAATCTATGCCTCTTATGGGGGGAAAATAAGATTGTTGGAGACAAAGGAAAGATAATTGAAATATAAAAACATGCCACAACATTGATTAATGGAAAAGTTATAATTTGTGAATTGGTATTATCACGTGAATGTGAGTGCACGTCTAATTAGTTGGTTAAGTCAAAAGATGGCATGCCAAAGCTGTTTTCAAAATCTGATTTTCTTAAAAAAGCCATGCCATTTAAATTTGAAAAAAGCGCCAGTACGTGACCAGAGAAACCGTGAACATTTTTTCCAAGAACCAGTATAACAATTGACTGTCTAGACTGTGGTTGTTATAGGACCCCCGCTGTCTATTTATAATTGTTTTATGAACTAATTTTTCTCTGGTCAGATTTAGTTGTGATGTTACGATAAGCTATCCCCTTGTGATCGAATATGATTGCCAGCCCTCTTATAGGTAAAAACACCTTTTCGTATATTAGTTAATAGTGTGCAAGCTCTGTTATCATCTGTCCAATCAATTTTTTTTCCTTTTAATGAACACTGTTCAATTAATATTCTTTTGGGATAGCATATTTAACTCGTCAGATTGTGACAAGCCTCAGAAATTTGATAGTATCTAAAGAACAATATTATTGTATACAGAGTAAAACACATCCTCAGTTTGTTTTGTAATAAAATTAATACATTTTTCAAGACAAATCCCAGAGGAAGAAAAACAATAGATTACCCCAGAAGGCGGGTTGAACGGTTATGTGAAGGAAGAGTGTAAGAGCGGAAAGTGGTCCAGGCGTGAAGAAAGGAGATCTGCGTTGGTGAGATTGCAATTGCGACCCGAAAGGACAACGAAAGATGACAATATTTTCGTAAAGGCTGGCGTTTCTGTTTATTCTTATTTTTAGATATTTAATCTATCCGAATTTGTATTTCCTAAGCTATTTATATAGACCGTATGAGTAATAGCGTTTTGTAGCGAAAAAAAACGAAGAAGAAAAAACAATGTAAATCTAGTCGACAAAATGCTGTCAGGGATTTAGTATTTATTTCAGAAAAACTATATTTTACATTGTACCAAACGGCGAGTTTATTACCAAATGAAAATATTTTTCAACCAACCATACAACTGTTTTAAAGTTTGTTAGTGAAAGGTAAGGTTTTCAATTATTCATGTACAGAAAAAATACTTTGTAATACTGAAATAAAAAATGAAAAGGAAAGAAAACAAGGAACAAAACTCATCAACATAAATAAAAAAATGAACAAAATTATCGACGGCCAGGAAAAGGAAAGTGAGATTGAAAAAAAATGTTGATGGAAAACCAGGAAACAACGTCCAATGCGTGTGAAGAGATTTATAATGCTTTTTAATTCGCTCTTTGAAGCGCGTCAATTATGATATGAATCTAATATTAGCTGCTATCTGGTTCCAAAGCCTCACAGCATGGACAGTTAAAAACCATACCGTCAACAACAGATGTTTGATCTGACGAGACTGTATACTTTTTTAAACGTATCAGTTTGCACACAAGATAAATATGCATTCATCTGATGAGCTGAGATTTATTTTAGCAATCAAGATGGTAATATAATTAAAATGTTGTTATTATATTAAATATCAAAATGACAGTACGAATACATTCCACGGTTACCAAAACGGCAGCCCATCAGCCACATCCCGGCACATTCTGCGTCTCAGAACTCAAACAACGGCCCCATTCCGGCCAAAATAAGTCTTTTGTTTATATCCTGCAGCTTGATTACCCGCCCGTGAAACCCATGGTTTGTACTTCAATTACACTGGAATATATTGGACTGTTAAACTTTGTTGCTGCTTTTCCTTTTAATATTTCGACTCGAAGGACAAACGAGAATGTGAAATGACAAGGCGCACTCATAAAATCTGCTTTTGGAATAAATATAAAAAAAGTACATAAAACCTTTTCAGCTATACTGTAATAAATTTGATAAACTTGTTTTGTTTATTAGCAAAGTTAATTTTCTCAAATTTTCTTAGTTTTTTTAATTGACTTACATTTTACATCGGAGAACTTATTTTTTTTCACTTCTACAATACATAAATTTATTCTTTACATATAAAACATACAGACAAATATAAGTCCGAATACTTCCGGCTTCTTGAATGCTTTTTGGCATTTCGCAAAATGTTACCACCTTTATTGTATTAACAACTATTTTGACTTTTTGTTTTTTTGATTTTTTAAAGCTGAAAGTCATGATCACTTGTCAAGGAAAAATTATAAACCTTCTTATTGTACATTTTTGGTTATACTTTGATAACAAATTATTATCTAACTTAAAAATACATACACTAAAGTAATAAAAATTATCGCTTGTTTATTTACCTTATTTCAAAAAACTTGGTGACACTATTGATAAATATAGTAACTGTTACAATTAGTTGTATTAATTTAAAAAATCCGCATTACTCATCGATATATCGGTTAGCTAAAAAACAACAAAATGGCCTGAAATATTTTCGGGATGCGACGGAGAATTAATTAAAAAAAAGAAATAGTGATGTGTAATACTACAATTTCTGGATATTGTTATTTCAGTTGCACTTAATGGAACACTAAAATCTTAGCTTACCTTATTTTTTAATTATCAAGACAAACCAACGAAAAATATTTTCAGTCAAATAATTTAAATTACCTTTGTGATAAATTTTTCGTTTAATTTCGATTGGTTTATTTTTTCAAATGACAAAAGTATGTTTTTTGTAAAAGTTATAAATCTGCGTGACTTACACTTTAAGAACTTTTGAAGTTAATTTAAAAAGCTTTTCCTACAATTATTTAAAAGGTTTTATAGTTTTAATGTCATAAAATAATTGTTATATTTCCTTTTATAAAAAAATTTGTTCTCATCATTTAATTCTAAACACCACATATCCATTGGGAAACTTGAACATATTTGTATTGTCGAGTTTTGCTGAATTCTTCAAAGTTCCTTAGTTTGCATTTCTCTTTTTAAAAGTTTCGAATGAAAATTTTGTTATCACACTAAATTAATGTGAAGTTTTGGAATAAATTCGAGTTGAAACGAAGATATGGTAAAGCTCTCAGAATAAATCTCTTGCACCAAAGCTTACTTCGCTACTGTTAGCACCGAGCGGACTAGTAGGGGCGCGAAGCTCTGCCGGATTAAGTTGATGAACTTCACAGGCGCGCCGAACTATGTCAAAGCTCAGGATGTTTTGCTTTCCGACACAGTTCCGGCACAGCTTGTTCTCGGAGGCGTTTTTAGTTCAGATCTTCAAGATGGGAAATTAAACTGGATATAAACTAGACCAACGTTTCCTACGCCATGCTCTGTGGAACACTAGTGTTTTCTACAAGGTCTGAAAACATTCACTAAGATAATCAAAATATTCGAAATACATTTGAACAAAACAACTTATCGAAAATAAAACTCCGCAAAGAAGTAAAGTTAATTTAAATAATTAGCCCTCGAGAACTCATCAAATAATTTCGTGATGATCAGTGGTAGATTTTAGAAATGATTCAACCTTAATAAAAACTGATTTCCTGAATGAAATTCACAAATGAAACTACTATAAATTAATTAATGTTGACATTAAAGAGTATTTTCATATTATGTGGTAACTTTCAACATAACCGAATTGGTGGTGTGTACATGTTGAAGAGCTTAGCTGGGATACAATATTATCTTCGGGTTAAATAATCTAGTATTTGTGTTAAGAACCACGTGAGTAGACACGTAACTCACGGTTCGCCATCGTATGTCTAGGAAATATTATCGTACGTGGAAATGCAATACAATTCAGACACATCTAGCATGTGCCAATATTATGAAATATCGAACGATAGAGAATCAGTATAATAATACAAGGTTCCTTGATGGGAAGACCAAATCGAGGAAAACAGTGAGGTAGGTAAATCATATTAAACCGGTGAGGGTAAGAAACTGAAGAGAGATGTATTTAATACTTAACTGGAGCAAGCGAACAATGACGACAATGATAAAAAAAATAATAAGTGCTAAAATTTTAACTGATACTTATACGAGTATACTAAACAAGTTTTTGTGAATACATTCTTTGAAAATCAACTTCATGCGCATTATATATTGTAGATTATAAGGTTATGTATGATAAAAACCTTTGAAAAACTACTTTATCTTGAAAATTTCTCATTTAATAATTGTATTATTAATCTCTGAAACTACATATTTAAAATTTTATTTCTGAAACATTAACCAATTATAAGCATTTTTCAATTGACTTCTATTTTGTAAATTGAAAATTGATAAAAGCTGAGCTTTTATATCGTTATAAGGAAGAATGTGCGATATGGAGAGTTAAAACTTGCTTAAAATTAAAATACAACTCATAGACCTCAACTTGATAATAATGATAATTATTTTGTTAAAAAAATACGTTAATTATTTTGAAATCGAGACATGAATTCAAAATAAAAATAAATTGTAGGATTCCAAGAGACATTATTGTCAATGTCAAAAATTATTTTTACTAAATATATGATTTTTTATGAGTTGGATCTTTCTTTGTATATTTTTGTACACATAAAATATAAAGAAAGTACCAGACTTTCAGACACATTTATCGCGTCTTCTACATTCATATACCTTAAAACTACGACATCTGTGACTTTTTACTTTACCTTCTATCAAAATATCATTCACTTGATCCAACCCTACTCTCTTGGTTTTCTTCTACTACAAATTCTACTCACATTTGCACTGTTTATTTGTTTTGTTAGTCTTTTATTATTCAATTGTTCAACACGGCCAAACCAACTCAGAGTGATCTTTTTCACATTACTTAATACATACGCTTTAAATTCACAGTCATCTCTAATCACTTTATTCCGTTTTCGGTCACACATTTTCTCCCGGTGTATTCTTCTCGGTATACGCATTTCTACATAATTTATTCGGCTACTTTAATTATTTTTCATCACTAAATTTCCCTTACATACATCGAAGTTGATAATGGATAACTGTTATGAATTATCATCTAAGCAAATTTTGATATTGTCTGGTCTGAGTATATATGTTTTAATACTCCCTTGACTTTGTTTCCCACCGCTACCATATTTTATGTGAGAAAACATAACTTGATTATATATTATCTTAGTTTATTTTTGTCCAAGTGAGTTATTATCGGTTTTTAAATCAGCGCAACCAATTAAATTTTATTACTATAAAATGACCTAGCATTTGTAAAAATATATCTATCGTACCCTACCTACGCGACAAAAATATTTATATCGTACTCTACCTACGCGACAAAAATTAAGAGATCAAAATCATACTTTTTCAACATATTATAAAAATTAACCTGATTATTAGGTTACGTGTTTTAAAAATAAAAGGAAAAGTAAATATTGTCCTTTGTTATTGTGGTGGTCATTTAAATAAGCAAGAAATATAAAAAAAAACACCCTCTCAAATCTCTTAAATGGATATCGTTGGCGCGTAACATTATATTTACAGAGAAAAAAATATCTTTTGGTTTTGGACACCCTTTTTACCATTGATTTTTGTGAAGTAGGTAAAGATACTTGTTTTATGCCAGCTTAGTAGTATCTTAAACACATACACCATAATGCTGTTTCTCAGGTGAGGAAGATAGCATCATGCGCTATACTTAAACACATAATGCTGTTTCTCAGGCAAGGAAGAGAAGATCATGCGCTATACTTAAACACATATACCATAATGCTGTTTCTCAGGGGAGGAAGAAAAAATCATGCGCTATACTTAAGCACCTATACCATAATGCTGTTTCTCAGGTAAGTAAGAGAAGATCATGCGCTATACATTTCGATTACGATAAATATATTTTTATTGGACGTCTACAAACATTTCCATACAGATCTTTCGATGTCTCTAACATCTAATGACTCTTTTTGAAATTTCATTAATTTATTCTGCTCATTTCGATTCTTTTCCACGGGCTTGTTTAATTTATATACTTATAATTGTGGTAACAATACGCTGTGTTCATATTTTTTAAATGGGAAACAAACATGAATTCAGATGTTTCCAGTTGTGGATGTAAACATTTTGCCTTGCAAAACGATATTATTAAAAAAAATCATATTTTAAGTGTGGAGTACAATTTATAAATATCATTTAAAAAAATAATATTTTAATGAAATGTATGAACTTCAAGATTTCTCAGAAATAATTCTTATACTGCTAATATAAGAGTAAATCTAACATCTTGAACTGAATTATATTTATTATTATTATGTGACATTAAGTATACTTTGACGTCGTGTTTGTATAAAACCAAAACTATGACACTTAATCTAAACAAACTGTTTTTATAAATAAACAAATTAGAAAAAACAATGTTTTAAAATTATTGCAGAATATTTTTTAGTGTGACAAACAATCGAAGGAATTTTCGAGAAATTAAGATTATTAATTATTTTTTAATTGAATGTGTTCTGGGATAGCGGGACTTGAATCACATTTTGTTCTACAGCAGTTCTGGTGACAATCTAATTTATATTTTGACTGCCAAATAATATTTCCACACGTTTAACCCGCTTAAATATACAAATTATTTAATAATGAATAAACACACAAGAATGTTTTTTAAAATTTTATAAGTTAATGTGGTATTTTTCTCATTTTTAATATAAAATTTTAAAAATTTATAGCTTAATTTAATTTCTCTATAAGTCCCATGTGCGGATTGTATATGTTACTATCTAATTTTTATTATATGTAACATGTGAAAATAACGAGTCAATCTTTATTGGACAATGTTGAAATTCCAAATAGTAATGTTATGTCGTACTTATTTATGGATATGTAATGCCTGAGAACCATCGTGATTGATGAATGGCAAAAAATAGGAAAAAAAGGTTTTCAACTCAGCTGTGTGTTGCCATGGTCGTTGGTTATGAGCTATTCATGTGTGTTAATATTTATCAAATACCATTTTATGACTTATTACACTCCAAAACAGTCAATGCTGACGGCATATGTGTGAACTGTGCTGACTTTCGTAGTCTAATTAGTAAGACACTCCTGTATTTAAAATTCATTGATTACGGGTGCAGGTCCTGTTGGAACCCAATTTATTTTTAAAACGATTTCAATCTAGTTTTCACTTAAGACCTTGTTAACATACTCGTATGATATTTCTGGTATATGGCAGTATACTCTCCAGATTGAACTGTAGGTTATGAAATCGTATGAACGTAATGTTTCTCAAATACAATAATGTGTGAACTTTAAAATAAAACTTTTGATAATATCTACACAATTAGACTGCCTACCCTTCGAGGAAAGCTAATCCTTACTATAGGGTCAGCCACTCCAGATGACTATAAGAGACAACTTAGTATTTTGGCCAGATCTATTGTATTTCAACCAGAGTTAAAATTCCTAGAGCTAAACAATTCAGCGTTGCAAGTTTCTAAAATAGTACATTCCTTCCTCAGTTTTTTCTCATGTAAATCTTAGATGTTATTCCAATTAAAGTCAAACTCAGCTATAATATATTTAAATTGCTAAGTTGCTTTGGAATGTAGTCAACAATTATAATAATACAAATAATAAATAAGCATACAAACATTTAAGCCGTTTAAGGAATATTAATATCACATCAAAAGCATTGGGATTATCAAAGACGGTTTATAAGTGCCACTTCATAACGTCAGGTAGAATAAAGTCTAAAAACATAAAATCTAGTGTATCTAAATCAATAATCAACACCAAATAGAACATTCACATCTGCAATGTGGCTTCTCTGTGTTAGGACATATATTACGAGTATGTTGAAATTGGTTGCGATCAAATAGCGACGAAGGATGATAGTTCCAATTGAACTTGTTAAGAAAATCCCCAGGCACTGTTAGGAGATCCTATGTTACCTCGAGATAATTAATAAAACTCTCTGAGGGGCGCTTATTATGCTACTTAATTAAAATTTTCCAACATTGTCACCATTACGCCACATCTCTATTGGAGTAAACATAGAGATAAGAATTCCGGCAAACATATTTTGCTTTTTCCATGATCAAACTCATATTTTTCAATCTCTTTCTTTCCTCTTTCAGAATCATTCTTCATATATATCTGTTTTTATATATTTGAGGATATATATGGACAATTCAATTGAAAATAATTTATTATCATCACCCTACACATTCCATGATAAACATAAGGATGTCATAAACCACCTTCATTCACTTCAATTCTCAACCCGTTACTCCACGTCCTCCTATATTAGATCAAAACTACGAATCTATATATCTTGTGACTTATATTATGTCTACCAAAGAATTCCATAGGATGGGAGCCCAATATGTCAAGTCCATTAGGATTCTACCTCATTAAGCGACCCAACAACCTCCAGCGCCTCACTTTTATTGTGGTGATTATAGGCTACTGCTGCGTCCTTAGACAAACCATCTCTTTCGTTCGTCACGTGATCGTACCACCAAATACCCATCATCCTTCTTTAGATAAATTTTCTTAAAGCTGACAAGTGTTCTATTCTGAACCCATATTCAGAACCTTGCAGTAAACTAGACAATATGTAAGTGCCAAATAGCTGACACTTCGTCTTCAAACTAAACTGGGATTTAGAGTCCCATATGGCAATTAGACTGGTAAATTATCGCAGGCAGCATCTATCTTCGTAGAAAGCTCATTCAAAGCAACCAATCAAATCTATTTTTTCACATAAATAAATATGTCAGTTTAAGTGGCTTTTTGATTAATTGGTTTTCATGTTTTTAGATTCGGTTTCCCAATTATGATAAATGAACTAGTCAAAGGGATATTAACTTTCGTTTTTCGTCACTTCAACACCTGTTTCAAATTGGTTTGAATGAAATACTATCAATAAATTGGTTACAGACAGATGATAAGAACAGGTAAAAAAAATTGTATTTTAATTAATTGAAAAAACTCAAATAAACATTAATGATAGTTCAAATACAACGAACTTGTCAAATAGTGCTTGAAGCTTAGTAATGTTTTTATATATTATACTAAGAACTATTTGCAATGATTGCCTAGTATTTTGTATTTAAGATGTGAGAATTTAAAGTATGAAGGGTGTTACGACTATATTTGTTAAATTGCATACTTCGCGTCCTCGAAATTGTTAATTCGCGACATATCATAATTTATGAAACGTGTGGTGTCGAGACCATGTGCTTGCCTTGAAAACAGGAAGATTAAAATATTATGAAATACTTGAATATTTTAAAATACTAAAGACAATAAAATAAGGGTAACTACCCTTGCAGTCAGGTACATTTTTATTCTATGACAACATTGTCACGGGCGACTTAGGTCGAGATTGGCAGCACTGTCTCTTTGTACTTCCTTGCCAAGGGGAAGCTGGCTCGCTGGCTCCCCCCTATTCCGTGCTGACCGTGCTGAGATACAGACGTTGGTCCGACACTGCTTTTCCTCATATATCACAGAACTCCAGGACGCCATCTTGATTACGGGTGAATATTATTTCTCCTATTTTGAATGTGGATTTCATCGCCACGCTAAATACCCACCGAGTAAAAAAAATAAATTCAAATTGTTATTCAAATCTTCCTTGCCAAATACAACACATTTCTTCTTGCCAGTTTTAAACTTTTTTTTTCGACATTCGTCGAGTTTTTTTTTTATATATTCTTTTTTCTTTTTTTTCTTTTTTTTTACAATATAATAAACTGTTTCATTACAAATTGTTCTTGTTTAATTGTGTCGCCTGTCCCAGCGAGATTTGAGAGAGACTTATTCAGAGTTAAGAGAACCCAACGAATCCCAGAGATCTAAAGAGTTCCTGTCTCGTTAAGAGGCCGACTGACCTGTGCGGGCCTGTCGCTCCTTGGTAAGATTGATATTTGGTGAATTGATTTAAATAATCAATTGTGTACATATAATTATTGTTTCCTAAATACAGCAGAAAGGCGTGACATAATTGGCGCCCAACGTGGGGCAGAAAACTCTGTATCTCTTGATATCTCGCTAGACAAGGTTTTTATTTATAATTTGTTTTGTGTGTTTTAAATATTAATTTATTTTCAGGAAAGTGTTTTATATGTATTTTTTTTTCTCTGTGTTTGCAAATTTGAACCACGTGTTTGCATCATTTGTTTTTACTGCCATTGTTTTTTTTGTTGTTTTCCCGCGTTTGTTTTCGCTGTTCGCGACCACATGGTCTTCCTTGTGCCCATGTGCTACGGGCTCCGAGTTGGAAAGGCCGTTTTTCGAGTCTTTTTGGAATAGATTTCTAGTTAACTTTTTCCAAATATTTTCTTGTTAAGAATTGTGTGTTCCTTATCAAGTTTGATTTAAAAAGTCTGTGTGTTTGGTGATTTGAACCATGCTACTCCCGCGTTTGTTTTCGCTGTTCGCGACCGCGTGCCATCTTTGTTGTCGCGTGTATACGGGCTCCGGTTTGGTAAAGAGCCGTCTTCGAGTTTTTTCATAATTTGAATTGTGAATAGAATTTTACTTAATCGTGAGAAGAAAAGGAATAGATTTTCTAGCTAACGTTCGCTAAAATATTTCGTTGTCAAGAGAATGGTGTTCTGATTTATTTGAGACCAATCTCATATTAAGAGAGTTCGTGGGTAGGCAAAGCGCACGAAACGCCTATCTTTCGTGAAATAGTTCGCTGTTCAGTTGGCCCAGTCTTTCGGGTTTTCTTGCAAGGATTAATCATTTCTTGGTGCTCGGTTTGTCGAAATATGGAGAATTTCAACGGTTTAATATTACAAAGAAGTGGAAGTTTCGCTTAAGTTAGATTCCTCTTTTACTTAAAAAGATTCCGTTGGAGCAAGTTATTTTTGGTTTCGATCTTGGTTCAATGGCCGAATCATGCATTGAATAGTTTCTTCTGTAATGGATCTATAAACGATATAATTGTTTATAGAGATAGAATTACATTTTGGTCTATAGTCGTTTGTTGTTAAAATGGAGCTTTGGTCAGCCTCGTCCCTCGCGGTTGATTGTAAACACGATGTAGGAAGTTGTTGTTTGTAAATTTGAACTGCGTTGCTAGGAGAAACCTTGTTTGTTTAACAAAACGATCGAGTTAGAATTGTTGTTTTGTTAGTAAGGTCTTGATTTGCTTCGGTTGGGCTTTTGTCCTATTGTTTTATTGTTGCAATGTATCCAATTAAGGCCGAGGGAAGATCTCTTCATTCTGCTCCCCTGTTTTCAAGAAAAGAAGTGCGCGGTCAGAGAATTGTAAATAGGACTAGTGTGGTATTTCGTGGATAGGCAGGCTTAAAAAGAATTAAATTCCACGTGGATTAAGCTCCAGTTCATCTTTGAAAGGAGATGGGCTGGGCAAAGTGTTATGTGCGCCCTACTTTCGTAAGAAATATTCTAATCGCGTAAATGATCCAGTTTACGAATTTTGTTTAGGAGTAAATAATAATTAATATCTCAGTGGCCAGTTTAGTGATTTTGCGGATCGTAGTAGAACAAGAAGGAGATAAAGGATAGGAGTTCAATGTTTAGAAAATTTAAATTATGGAATGGTCGTGCGTAATGGACGGACGCATTTTGTTTTGCGGCTGGAAATACTGTCCGATGTTTTTCTTTGAGGAAGTTGACTCGCACTTGGTATCGTGTTTTGAAACAGATTAAATAATACAGGAATTGCGTCGTAATTGTGGATAGTTTATTTTGTTAACGGTGTAGCGGGTCAGGCAGTAAATATTGTGAAAAGGAAAAAGAGTGGGAACTTGAAGAAGGCTCTAGATGTGATTAGTATTGCGTCATAGTTATATTTTTTTGTGATAGCAGCGGCTGTTATTAAACAATAGGTTGGAATAGAGAGAACTGGAATTAAGTTCTAGAAGTTCTTTTTTCTGTGTTTTTACAACACGAAATCACACGCGCGAAGTATTGCTAAGCGAATTGGAGAGAGCGCTTAACTTTTAGCAGGTTAGTTCCCAGTACTAATCTCTCAGTGTAAGAAGCTTGGTCGTTGTATTTTAATAGTAATCAGTCAGCCCATGCTGAGTTTTCTTATATACGCTGTTTTTTTAAACACTGAATGGACTTACGTTTTAGATAAATTCATTTGTTCTCGTATCAATGTCTTTTGATAGAGAAGTTTGTTATCTGGTCTGAATTGAGTTTCGGTAGGAATATGGTTTTAGGATAATTCCTTTGTTTCTGTCAGTGCATCTGGATAACACGGTTGGTTTCGAAATTCGAAAAGAATTTCGTTTTGAATTGATTCCTTTGTTTTGTGTCGGTGCATTGGGTACAAAGAAGATGGCTTGTTTATCCTTGAAGTAGAAGTAAATAGACTTCCTTCAACTAGCCATAGTTCCTGTGAGATGCAACATTAACCTTCTCAGAATTAAGGTTAAAAAGGTAGTGATTGCCAGGTATCCATAGGGTTTTCCTAGAAGGGTATGGGTCGGAAGACTTTAGGGTAAAGTGCAGACTAGACAGGCTTATGGATAGAAACAGTTGAGTCCCTTACAGATTATATTCCAAGAATAGAGAATTTAAAATCATTCTTTAGAGCCACCCTTGTCAGATAACGAATTATCGCGGGTGTAAGAAGTGATAGCATAAAGATGGCGCAGTGATTGTCTGTCCAGTCGTGATTAGTTGAGGATTTGTGAAAACTCTGCTCAGTTTTCGAGGTAATAATTAAGGAAGATAAAAGATCTCGCCTCGCTTCCTTTTACGTAAGAGCGTGGTCAGGTAGTCGGTAGTCGAGTATACCATTCCATGTCATAAAAGTCAGGAGAGAATTAGTCCGGATTCTCGTGGTCAAAGCACATAGAGGGAGCATGGCCAAGTAATAAATAGAGTATAGCCTCTTTGTTGTTACAATAACGGTAGAGTTATTTGTGTATTTTCTCTTTTGAAATTAGAGAACGTGGTCGGGTGACCGGTATTTGAGTAAAAAGCTGTTTCTCGTCGTAATAGAGAGAGCGTAGTTGAGTATTCTCTCTTTAGAAACTAAAGAGCGTGGTCGAGTGACCAGTAGTCGAGTATAGAACTGTTTCTCGTCGTAATAGGGAGATCGTAGTTGAGTATTCTCTCTTTAGAAACTAAGGAGTGTGGTCAGATGACCACTACTTGAGAATGGAACTCTTTGTCGGCGTAACAAAGAAATCGTTAGTTTGTGTTGTCTCTTTTGAAATTAGAGAGCGTGGTCGGGTGACCACTACTCGAGAATGGAACTCTTTGTCGGCGTAACAAAGAAATCGTTACTTTGTCTTATCCTTTGAAATTAAAGAACGTGGCCAAGTGACAAGAAGTCGAGTAAAGTCACTTTGTCGTTTTGATAACGAGTGAGTTAGTTTGATATCTCTTTTGAAATTAAAGAACGTGGCCAAGTAACAAGAAGTCGAGTAAAGTCACTTTGTCGTTGTGATAACGAGTGAGTTAGTTTGTCATCTCTTTTGAAATTAAAGAACGTGGCCAAGTGACAAGAAGTCGAGTAAAGTCACTTTGTCGTTGTGATAACGAGTGAGTTAGTTTGATATCTCTTTTGAAATTAAAGAACGTGGCCAAGTAACAAGAAGTCGAGTAAAGTCACTTTGTCGTTGTGATAACGAGTGAGTTAGTTTGTCATCTCTTTTGAAATTAAAGAACGTGGCCAAGTAACAAGAAGTCGAGTAAAGTCACTTTGTCGTTGTGATAACGAGTGAGTTAGTTTGATATCTCTTTTGAAATTAAAGAACGTGGCCAAGTAACAAGAAGTCGAGTAAAGTCACTTTGTCGTTGTGATAACGAGTGAGTTAGTTTGTCATCTCTTTTGAAATTAAAGAACGTGGCCAAGTTACAAGAAGTCGAGTAAAGTCACTTTGTCGTTGTGATAACGAGTGAGTTAGTTTGTCATCTCTTTTGAAATTAGAGAACGTGGCCAAGTGACAAGAAGTCGAGTAAAGTCACTTTGTCGTTGTGATAACGAGTGAGTTAGTTTGTCATCTCTTTTGAAATTAAAGAACGTGGCCAAGTGACAAGAAGTCGAGTAAAGTCACTTTGTCGTTGTAATAACGAGAAAGTAGTTTGTATTGTCTCTTTTGAAATTAGAGAACGTGGCCAGGTGACGAGAAATCGATTATAGCATTCGTTGTCGTTGTTATAACGAGTGAGTTAGTTTGTGTTGTCTCCTTTGAAGTTAGAGAACGTGGCCAGGCGACAAGAAGCCGATTATAGCACTCTTTGTCGTTGTAAAACCGAGAGAGTTAGTTTGTTATCCTTTTGAAATTAGAGAACGTGGCCAAGAGACCACAAGTCGATCATAGCACTCTTTGTCGTTGTAAAAACGAGAGAGTTAGTTTGTTGTCTCTTTTGAAATTAGAGAACGTGGTCAGGTGATTAGAAGTCGACCATAGCACTCTTTGTCGTTGTAAAAACGAGAGAGTTAGTTTGTTATCCTTTTGAAATTAGAGAACGTGGCCAAGAGACCACAAGTCGATCATAGCACTCTTTGTCGTTGTAAAAACGAGAGAGTTAGTTTGTTGTCTCTTTTGAAATTAGAGAACGTGGTCAGGTGATTAGAAGTCGACCATAGCACTCTTTGTCGTTGTAAAAACGAGAGAGTTAGTTTGTTATCCTTTTGAAATTAGAGAACGTGGCCAAGAGACCACAAGTCGATCATAGCACTCTTTGTCGTTGTAAAAACGAGAGAGTTAGTCTGTTATCCTTTTGAAATTAGAGAACGTGGCCAAGAGACCACAGGTCGATCATAGCACTCTTTGTCGTTGTAATAACGAATGAGTTAGTTTGGGTTATCTCTTTCGAAATTAGAGAACGTGGTCAGGTGACATGAGGTCGAGTGTAGCATTCGTTGTCGTTGTAATAACGAGAGAGTTATTTGAGTATTCTCTCTTTAGAAACTAGAGAGCGTGGTCGGGTGACCAGTGATTAAGTAGAGAACTCTGTCTTAATGAAGAGAGCGTTAGAAGAGTATTCACTCTTTAAGCTAAAGATCGTGGTCGGGTGACCAATAGTTGTGCATAAAACCCTCGATTGTGTTAATAAGCAGAGCGTTAGATGACTACTCGCTCCGTAGAACTAAAGAGCGTGGCTAGGTAACCAGAGTGCGAGTATAGCCTCTTTGTGGTTGTAGTAACAGGAAAGTTGATAGTGTATTATCTCATTGTAGACTGGAAAGCGTGGCCAGGTGATAGCTGGAGATTATAAAATTCTGGTCGTTTTACCAGAAACGGAGTTGGGAACTCAGTTTGGAACTCGGTTGGAACTGGAAAGCGTGACCTAGAGTCAAATTATTTGATTTACCATTCTTGTCTTGTAAGAGGGAAGGATTACAGGGGTTATTCTCTTATAAGAATACGGCTGAAGTTTAGTAGCTGCATAAATATTATATAAATTGACTATTGAATACAGTATAGCTTAGAATAGACCTTATGCGGTGAGTCCGTCGTCACGCGATAAGGACGCAAACATATGATATGGGTCCGGTCCTGAGCACAGCTTCTGTGCCCGGGTGGATTATAGATAAGCTGATAGTTGACAGTGCAGTGATGGGTTCGTCAGCGCCTAATTGGGAGTCATTCATGGTTAGGAAAATGGTTCTTAAAATAATTAAATTAAATATTTTGTTATATACCTTGAGGGTGTACAGTGTCGGATTCCTTGGTGAATGACAGTTTAGTATGTCAAGTGACGTCACCGGTGCGAATTTATTATTGCACAAGGGTGAATGAATAAGTGAGCTGGCCGTGGGCAATCTCGTATGGGTTCAGTTCCATATGTTCTATGTATGGGCTGGTATTCAACCCGGTGACTTAACCAAAGAATACCTGGCGTTCAATGAACCTAAGCCTGGACCACGAGTGGCGGAATGCTGAGAGCCTAGAATAGGATTGTCTTCCTAATTATTGTCTTATCTGGTAAGAATTCTTGAGGTATTCCGAACTTCTTGGTGGAGAGGTGTACCCTTCCCCCGGGAGTAGCGTTCCAAAGATGGTACTGAGGATTCAGTAGAGTATCCATCGTGGATAATTGCTTGGCGCTAATGCTATCGCTGGACGGTGGTCCGTAAGTTTAATAGCGGTAGAATTGTTCAGTAGTGCTATGGAGTAGGTGTTGCTTTCCACCGAGTTGACTTTTGGAAAAGATTGTACAGATGGTACAGTGGAGTATCCGTTTCGGATAGTTGCACGTAGCAAATGTTAATTTTTGGACGGGGTTCCATGATGATAATAGCCGTTGATGTGTTCGGAGTTTTCTTGTTGGGGAAGTGTAGCATTCCACGGTGTTGAAGGGCTATAGTATTGAAGCAAGTCATCTTGTTGACGAATTGACTCCTGTTGAGTGTGGAGTATATGCTTTGAATTAAAAATTAATTATTTTTTTTGTTGTTGTTGTGTATAATATTATAATATATTTTGTTCTGTCAAAGCACTCACCGAGTACGGGGTCGCAAGGTAGTCTGTTAGGCAGCGCGATGAAAGGTTTATGGGAAATGTGGAGGTTGTAGTGGTGCTGCTGGGAGGAATAAGGATAAGAGTATAGTGCGTTCTCGAATGAACTTTGACAGAATTTATGTAACTGTTACGGTAATTGCCGTTCTATTTTTGTTTTGTTTTGAATTTGTACCGATTTTATGTAACTGTTACGGTAATTGCCGTTCTAGTTTTGTTTTGTTTTGAACTTGTACCAAATTTATGTAACTGTTACGGTAATTGCCGTCTATTTTTTGTTTTGTTTTGAACTTGTACCGATTTTATGTAACTGTTACGGTGATTACCGTTGTATTGTTTGCTCTGTTTTGAGTTTTGGGATAAGAGCTCTGGTTACTGTAGTGTTGGCAGCATGCGTCATGACTGGGGGCTGCGTTTCTTGGATAGTTAAATCTCGAAACGAACCCGTGCCCTTGTGGTCGGACGTATGGTGGGTCTCGCTCGGTAAATTGAATTCCCAGTTTTTGTTGTTTATCATTGTCTCCTTACTTTGGCTCGGTGTGAATCACCGAGAGGCCTTGGGCAGCCTTAAGAGTCCGGGTTGGGGGAAGCTAGCCTCCCAACCGATAAAGGTTTTGAAGATGGCCTGAGAATACATCTGGGATGGATTGCTGTGTGTCTCCATCACGGGCCTCATGAACCCATATTAGCAATTGCGAATACAGATATGTTCTGTCATGTACACGTTTCGGGCCAAGGTAGCTTCGGTTCGTGAGGGTCGCGTGTCTGTCGCTCGGATCCTAGATGACCAAAGTTGTGTATGTGGTATCACGTGATTCTTGGCTCTGTTCTGGGGGTCCGTAGACGCGTCCTGCTTTCAACCGGGGCTACTCGCCAATTTTGTATTATGTTTTGTATTTTTCTTTTTAAAGGGGACTAAGGCTCCATTTATACAGTTACCATTCTGTGTGGTGGTGAATTGTTACTGCAACGGTTGTCCAGACCTTGGAGTCTGAGGAAACCCAAGTTATGTGTAAAGTTCTGTGTGAACTTAAGGAGATATAAGTCCTCGAAAATGGTTCGGTGTGAACCATAGGATATTTGTTATTCAATGTATAAAGTTCTGTCTGAACTTAAGGAGATATAAGTCCTCGAAAATGGTTCGGTGTGAACCATAGGATATTTGTTATTCAATGTATAAAGTTCTGTCTGAACTTAAGGAGATATAAGTCCTCGAAAATGGTTCGGTGTGAACCATAGGATATTTGTTATTCAATGTATAAAGTTCTGTCTGAACTTAAGGAGATATAAGTCCTCGAAAATGGTTCGGTGTGAACCATAGGATATTTGTTATTCAATGTATAAAGTTCTGTCTGAACTTAAGGAGTTACAAGTCCTCGAAAGTGGCTCTGTGTGAACCATAGGATATTTGTAATTTGACGTATAAGGTTCTGTGTGAACCTCTTGAAATTTTTAAATGATAAATATTGGCAATTGCGAAATTTATTGTTATCATTGTTGTTATCACTACGCCCGGTAGTGGCCGGAAGTTTGGACCGTCTTGTGCTGTGTGCCAGGGGCGGTCGTATTGTGGAAAGCGCCCGTGATATGGGGCCGCTTTAAAATTTATCGGTTCCCGACTGTGCAGTATAGGGAAGGGCGAGGAAAGGAATGTGTTGTAAAGTGTTGTCTTTGGTGTATCAAGGGAAGTGGGATTGTAATTTTGTGTTGAGCCATGTGGGTGGTTGGTTGGACGAAATCCACATTGAAAGGGGAGAATTTCAGGAATCACCTTTGAAGATAATCCACATTGAAAGGGGAGAATTTCAGGAATCACCTTGAAGATAATCCACATTGAAAGGGGAGCATTTCAGGAATCACCTTTGAAGATAATCCACATGGAAAGGGGAGAATTTCAGGAATCACCTTTGAAGAGCAGCTGGTTCATAGGTTGGCCCGTGACCTACAGTGAACCCACTAAAGTCAGCCTTTGGGAGAAGACTGCAGATTTGTTTTATTATTTTGGTTAAGCTGTGTCCATTTCTCAGAATATTGTAATGAGAGAATGGCTTAACTGATTTGTTTCCCTCTTGGTCAACATTTGATTGTTAGTTGACCTTGCAGTTTAATATTTTATTAATTATATTACCCGATTGTATAGTATTATTTTAATTTCTTTGTTGTGTGATTTGATTTTATTAATATTGTATCGATTTCCTGTAATCTTGTACCATTGTGCATTGTTTTGTTTTGTATCAATTCCTGTAACTTGTACCATTGTGCGTTGTTTTGTTTTGTATCAATTTCTTGTAATCTTGTACCATTGTGTATTTTTTTTTGTGTAAGGAGTTGGGAAGGATTGTTTCCCGCTCCTGTGTAACCGGCTATGTGTTGAAGTTAAATTGTTTAGGAGCCTAGTTAAGGAAAGGTTTTACGTGGTTCCCTTCCTCGTGGTCGGTCTTACACCAATTAAGACTACACCTATGGCAAATGCTGACTAGAGATAAATCGGCCACGAAACCGTATCCGGTGAGGGGTACATACACCCCTCGCTCCTTAGAATCATCTCTCGGACTGATGCGTCTGTGATATACGGAGGATAATTTTTTTTTGTTTGTTTTTTTTTGTTCTTTCAATAACTTAGGGTGGGGTGTTACGACTATATTTGTTAAATTGCATACTTCGCGTCCTCAAAATTGTTAATTCGCGACATATCATAATTTATGAAACGTGTGGTGTCGAGACCATGTGCTTGCCTTGAAAACAGGAAGATTAAAATATTATGAAATACTTGAATATTTTAAAATACTAAAGACAATAAAATAAGGGTAACTACCCTTGCAGTCAGGTACATTTTTATTCTATGACAACATTGTCACGGGCGACTTAGGTCGAGATTGGCAGCACTGTCTCTTTGTACTTCCTTGCCAAGGGGAAGCTGGCTCGCTGGCTCCCCCCTATTCCGTGCTGACCGTGCTGAGATACAGACGTTGGTCCGACACTGCTTTTCCTCATATATCACAGAACTCCAGGACGCCATCTTGATTACGGGTGAATATTATTTCTCCTATTTTGAATGTGGATTTCATCGCCACGCTAAATACCCACCGAGTAAAAAAAATAAATTCAAATTGTTATTCAAATCTTCCTTGCCAAATACAACACATTTCTTCTTGCCAGTTTTAAACTTTTTTTTTCGACATTCGTCGAGTTTTTTTTTTATATATTCTTTTTTCTTTTTTTTCTTTTTTTTTACAATATAATAAACTGTTTCATTACAAATTGTTCTTGTTTAATTGTGTCGCCTGTCCCAGCGAGATTTGAGAGAGACTTATTCAGAGTTAAGAGAACCCAACGAATCCCAGAGATCTAAAGAGTTCCTGTCTCGTTAAGAGGCCGACTGACCTGTGCGGGCCTGTCGCTCCTTGGTAAGATTGATATTTGGTGAATTGATTTAAATAATCAATTGTGTACATATAATTATTGTTTCCTAAATACAGCAGAAAGGCGTGACAAGGGGTATAAATACTTTCGAGTAACTTAGAGTTTCATAAACTTTTCATTGAACAACTGATTTTGTACTAATTCTCTTAGCTATAGTTTTAATTGATAGTAGATCGTTATTTGTAAAGATATATCAGCTTATTTAAATTGATTGATGCTATTAATATTTAATTTAAGGAGTCTCATTTTTTTAATCCAATAAAATTAAATCATGGTAAATAGTTTTTTTTAATAATATAGCCACGGCACTAAGCTTCGATCACAGTTGGACACGGCACTAAGCTTCGATCACAGTTGGACGAGGCAACTAAACTGTACGATGAAACGGCTATCACTAATTTTATTAAAAAATATATATAGAAATATCAAGATGTCATAAATATAATTTTTAAATTATTTATATATTATTCAATCTTCTCATTCAATGTTAGGAAGTTCTTAATCAAATATTTTTTGAAGAGAAGGTAAAAAAGAATATTATTATTATTTATTAGTTTTTTTAAATGATAAGAAAAAAATTATTTTACGTGATAAGAAAATATCCTTTACATGATAATTTTTTTTTACGTGATAAGGAAAAATAACAGCCTACCTAGGCAATGAGTTGGGACAGTGCCAGGAAGAAGAAGAAGAAGCTTGTGGCATGTGTCAATTATATAATGTCGTCACTAAAATGAACATAAAAATAAAAAAAAAAACAAAACTGAGATTTATGTGAAATTGATACTTTTTAGTTTAACGATAAACTAAATATTTGATATTTAGCGAAACCCTATTCGCTGTTATTTTCTTAGCATCCGAAAGAGTTAATAATTCTTTATTTTAGTACATCTTAAAAAGTATAATATGAAGGTACTTAAACATGTGAGTGCCTACACTGGTCAAACAGAACACAAAGTTTTATTTCCATTTACCTAAATGAATTAGTTAGGGCATGTAAACAAACAAAATACCTTACCAACAATATTTACACTCAATGTAATAAAGATGTTTAATAAATAATAAATATACCTTAATAGTGAATTATTGTGAGACCCCTCATCAGTTAAGTACCTATCTGTCTTGAAGCGTAAATATTAATCTTGTTAAAAAATCAAGTTCCCTAAAATGAGTACAAATGTTAATATAATTATCCAATGCGTACTACACACAATACAACAATTTTATTAGTTCCACAAATGGGAGAGCATTAATTGAGGCGTGTGGCTGAGTTTGTGTCACTTAATTCGTAAATGAGTAATATAATCAAGCATTCCCCATGAATTATTCACAGCTTTTAACTCGTGGGGAAAACATTAAGGCACGTCTGACAACTCTTGTTAAATATTACATGGGACAACCATTAGGCGCACAATGTATAAAATATACCGAGTGACCGCAATATTGCTTCAAATAACACATTTTACAGACTGATTTTTAAGTTGATTAAAAATATTCATATTTATTTAACGGATCAAAACCTTCGAATATACTCGTATAATATTCCAATGGAGTTTACTACGTCATATTGTTCAAAATAATTACTTGTTTTCCACGTGGTTTTAGATATCCTCGATATTCCTAGGACATATTGTGTTACAGCTGTGGAAGTTTTTGCAAAAGTGAGATGAGACCTATATTTGCTTAAAAATATGAAAGTTTGCAAGTTACGATACCTCGGTCTGATTATGAACAGCGTGAGATTAAATGTTACACGATTGATCATCCACGGAAAAATAAATTGCAAAATGGGTATAAGAAGACGCTGCATCTCTTGGCTCAAGGATTTGCTCAAATGGTTTGTGTTTATATCGACTGGGTTGCTCGGGCCTACAGTCAACAAAATGCAGAGTACTTTAATAGTGACCTAAGAACAAAATCTGTTTGGGTGGTGTATAATGGCAAATAAATAAATAAGACCGTCTAATATTTTATTGATTTATTTTACATGACAAGTGCTTATAATATGTATACGTAATATATGAATGAACAAGACATGTCGTGTGTTGCGTCATTTGTCGTGACCTCAGCAATCTAAGTTTTTGCATGTATCTTACCAAGGACATGAATATTGATAAAAATTATCGTACGTTGTATTGATTTTATATTGCTAAATCAGACTTGGTCAAACTATGGCTCGAGCATCAGATCCTGCCCGCGAGGTCAATTTTAGTGGCTTGCGTAGGTATACAGCGTAATTAAATTAAACGAAACAAGGATCTTAATGTTTTCGAGACTTTGAAAGCATTTAATCAAACTTTTGACACCTATTTTCTTCAAAGTTAATATTGAACGATGTTAACTGGATATTGAGGTGCATGGCAGCGCAGTAACGCATTGAGCTTCCGTGTGGAAGGTCGTCGGTTCGAACTTATAAAAAAATCTCGTTCATGAATGTCCATAAAAAACCCACTTGATCAAGATTAACTAATAACTGTTTAAAAGCGATATTAAGGATGTCATCAACAAGGAAACATACAAGCATGCATGACATGAAAAAATGTGGATGATACAATGTAACTTCATTTTTCTGACTGATTATAATTATTTTGAAGAACTTATAATTGATTTATAAAATTCGAAATGCTATTATTGATTTATTATAAATATTATATATACGAGTACTGTATATTTTAACTGTAGTACTTTTTATCCTCTGACTTGTAATAGCTTTTGTTCAACTGAATATGGCCTACCTAGGAACAAATTTAGCCATACCTCTGCTAAATAAAGATTTTAAATAGATCGTGTACTTAGTTTTAGATAATAAAAAAACAAATAACTAATGAACTATGTTAATTCTAAAGAAAAAGTTTGTATTATTATATTTTATATTCCTAAATTACTTGATACGCCAAAGAAAAATATTTTTGTTTTAATTTTTTACTTCACAATTTATTTCGTCAAAAATATACATATTTTAAATATTACTCAGTCAATTTCCTTAGATTTTTTTTAATTTAAAGTAGTTATTTTTTTTAACAGTTTATATTATCGTAAGTCTTTTGACAAAACGCATTAATTTTAAAGCATTTCTTAATTTTAAACTATTTACAAATTAAAAAGTAATTTGTAAAGTTAAGTTTTTAAATATATTTGTTCTTGAAAAAAAAAACGTTAATTCCATATTTTATTTTTAACAATATTAAAAGAATTATGGAATAAAAATTCATATTCAAAGTTTTTCTCTTAAATTTGAACGAAAATTTTATTTAAAATTTTACAAAACTTTACAAAAAGGGTGTACTTTATGTCCACCCGCGTCTCCGCTCCCAAACATTTCTGATGGACTTCATTGGCGACCATTAAGCATGGGATTTTTGCCAGTGATATCTGTCAATATAAACCAGAAAGCGTATTTGAGGTTTTTTTAATGGCTGATTCTGTTGGGTACATAAAAACCATAATGGATGTATACTTCACCTGTCCGAATTTTGTTAAAAAAAAACGATTTTTTTCGTAAAACACCTACTAATATTTAAAACGTCTTTATAATTTATTAAGAAATATGTACTTTTAGATTGTGAATTTTAAATAAAAGCATTAATTTACATAATATTACTAATAATTTTTTTTATTAAAATAGCAAATTAAAAATGTTATTGTTATTATATTAAGGAAATTTCTTAAAAATGACCCAAAGCAACATCAAATGAGACTAAATTATCGAATGTTCGTGCAATTTGTATTAAGTATAATAATATAATTTATATTCAGCATAATAATAGAATTTATATTAAGTATAATAATATAATTTATATTAAGTATAATCATAGAATTTATATTAAGTATAATAATGGAATTTATATTAAGCATAATAATAAAATTTATATAAAGTATAATAATAGAATTTTACAGTAGAGCCTGGCAAGTTATTTTCTATACGCGAATCTCTTTCAGTTAACCAGAAAGATGTTAAAGAGGCCTTAAGTTAAAAATAGACTGAAATCTTTAAAAAAATCAATTGAATCCACAACCCCTCATTAGAAGGACAACCATCTTACCAACACTAGGACACGGATGTTGGGCAATGTCCCAAAGAAAAAATATTTAGAAATTTTTAATATGAGAGAATAATTTAAAATAAAATTAAAAAATATTTGAAGTATTTTGGTGTAAAATATTTCAAATAAGATGAACCCGTTTGCGCATTCCACGACCACATAAAGCAATTTAAGTCTTATTCTCGTTCTTCGTCCGAAAACTATTGGAAACGAAATCTCGTTATAAAAATACGTTCAACGTGCGCTCCACTGAACTTAATGTGCACATTCTGCGTAGTTTTACGGACACTGCCAGGCGGAGAACTAGTATTCTTGTTCAATATAAGGAGATCAGGGTCTGTGTTTGCTTCAAAAACGGAGTGTATAATTTAATAGCGTAATATCTCATCCTGTGGGAGGTTTCTTGTCGTGATATTAGCTAGGTTTCAGTAATGTTGGATGGAGTAAACACATCGTTTATTCAGTATGCGCTTTTCAATACAATCAATATTTCGAAATGTAAAACTACGAGGCATATCCAGAAAGTAAGTGTACTGAATTTTTGTAGGTTACAATTTTTTTTATTTAAACAAAAAAATTACGTGGTTACCGTAGTACATATGTAAGCTATTTTTCGACATAGTCGCCATTCCTCTCAATGCAGGTGGTGAAGCGGGGTATCAACTTTTTGATGCCTTCCTCGAAGTAGTTTCCCGCCAACCCCTCCGTCCAATTCTCCACCTCCTCTTTTACCTCCTCGTCGGTTGAAAACCTTTTTCCACCCATGTGCAGCTTCAGGGAGGTAAAGAGATAGTAATCTGAAGGTGCTAGGTCAGGGGAATGCGCGGGATGGTTCAGGACATCCCATTTAAACGAGGCGAGCAGTTCCTTCGTGGCGTTGGCCGTGTGTGGTCTGGCATTGTCGTGCAGCAGGCAGACTCCCTTTGTCAGCATGCCTCTTCTCTTGTTCTGAATCGCCCTCCGCCATTTTTTTAGGGTCTCACAGTATCTTGCAGAGTTCATGGTGTCCCCTTGAGGCATATATTCAATTAAAATTATGCCTTGACAGTCCCAAAACACGGATGCCATGATTTTCTTGGCTGAAATTGTGGTTTTGAACTTTTTGGCGGAGGGTGAAGAGGTGTGACGTGACCGTTTTTAAACTCGCGACACCACTTGTACACACTCGTACGATTCATAGCTTTATCACCATATGCAGTTTTCACCTCATTATAAACCTCAACCGGAGATTTTCCCTTCCAAACGAGATAACGGATGACGCCACGTATTTCGCACTTGGCGGGAGATTGGATTGTCATTTTTCACGAAACGTGTTGTTGCGTCGACACTTCTCAACGTACTGACCTCGAACCGGTCTCGTTGCGGAGGGGAAGGGTCAGGCTACACGGAAGTGTAGCCAACATGTCGAAAATAAAATCTATCCGGTCGTGAGAGCCTCAGTACACTTACTTTCTGGATACGCATAGTATTTATTTGAATTTTTTTGTGCAAATCGACAAGTGTACAAAAAAATTAAGTAATAAATTTAATTGGTTTGCAGCTGTGGCTCTGTTATTCAAAATCTGCTAATCGGAAAGATGCAAAGTTTTTTGCGATACTGAAAAATCTTAACTGGACAGGGAACCTTGATCGTTGATTTATAATCGTATGCCTAACATTTGAATGCATATTTAATAAATATCATAGAAAATTGAAAAATCATACTCATAAACGATATAGTCGTTGTAAGTCAGTTAACTTTGATCTATTTAAATAACGGATCAAATATTTAAAATAAAATTTATAACATTGGAGGAAAATTAAATTTTACTATTCAAAATATCACAAAACAATTTGAATTAATCAAACTCTTTCTATTGTTCACTAAAAATACAATCAATACTATAATTTTGGGGTATAAATGAACCTAAGTCTAAGATATGTTTTGTTAAAGTTACAACAAAATGTGAAACGGATAAGTGCAATGACGATGGGTTCTCAAGTACTACATCGAGAATCGTTAACGGATTAATTAAAAGGAAACGATAAAAAATATGAATCAATCGAAATCTTTCTTAGTTTTTTATTGTTATGCTTATAGTTTGCTATAATAGACCACTAAAATATTGACAGAGACAGGTTTCTGAGGTAAAAAGTGGCGTTTAACGACACATTATGCTCAACACAACTCGAACGCACCATTTAACTTAAAAAGCATTTCAACGTAATATATGTTAAACCATACATAATTGCTAACCATTCGGAATATTTCTGAACTTTTGATTGTATGGCTAATAGTTTGCTATATTATACGATAAAAACATTGATTTTTGACTACAGAGAATAGTTTTTTTTTTGCATAACATGATGTAAGAAGTGTCTGTAAACCACCCATGATGCTCAAAATAACTCGAATCTTTCTTAACTTTAGATTGCATGACTGATGGTTTGCTATATATTTGTCTATTAAAACATTGATTTTGGAGAACAAATAAAGGTTTTTTGTATAAAATGATGTCAAAATTGCAGTTTACCAACACATTTCGTTCAACACAACTCAAACGTAATATTTTACTTTAAAAGCTTGCATTTAACCTCAATTTGAGCCATTTTAGAGAAAATAATAAAAAAGTGTGTACTTTTTTAATACCTCAAATAGGAAAAAATTACACTTATATTTTTTTTTAACCTGGCGAGGTTATTGTCATGTGGCAATCTCTTCCAGCCAACCAGAAATATATTTTTATAGGCCCTAAGTGTTAACCAGACTGGAATCCTATTTAAAAAAATCTGGGTTCCAGCGGGGGTCGAACCCGCAACCTCCGGATCGGCAGACAAGTGTCTTACCACCAAGCCACGGAGGTCGATATTGCCCATACTTGCAGGATTTGTGGTCAACAATGGGTCTATTAAGACCAATAAAGAGTCAAATCCGTCAAAACGTTGCAAATGTGTCTAAATTCACCTTGAAACAATGAAAAATGACACTTTTACCGTAATACTTTCCATGTTTGCAGTATTTGTGGTCACCAAAAAGTGTATTTGGACCGAGAAAGAGTCAAATCCGTTTCAACGGTGCATTTAAGTCCATATTCACATTAAAACAGTAAAAAATAACAGTTTTACCGTGATATTGTCAATATTTGTTGTATTCAAGGTTCAAAAGGGTGTATTTGGGGCAAAACAGTGTCAAATCCGTCAAAACAGTGCATTTTCATGTCTATATTCACGTTGAAACAGAGAACAATGAAAAATTTAAAATATGCACAAAGACCCTTTTACAGCAAACAATTCTACTTTAACCTTTTTTGATGAATTAATTTTTTTAAATTTTAATCAAATTAAATAAATCAAGTGTTACAAAATAAGAAGAAATATTACTATGAAACTATTAATATAGTAGATAAGTAGCTGTAAAGTGAATACATTGCACGTACGATTTAAAAATGACAGTTGCTGGTGAACTGGTATGAAGTTGGATACAGTCGGAAAGCTATGATCGGTCAATTCAGACATAATATTTTTGATTGGTTTAAAGCCTGGACAAGATTCTTTTTGAAAAAATACAAATTTTTTATTTTAATTTTAAAATGATTTATGTGCTTTTTTCATTGAAATAAAAATGTTAAACGGCTTCGTACCATCGATAAGAAGAAATCTGCTTTATCAACTGATTTTTTATATCCGATGCGCTTGATCTTTTTTTAATGTTGCCTCCTCATTTGAGATAAGAAAGAGTTAAATCCACCAATTTAGTCTAAATTCACGTTGAAACAATGAAAAATGCACTTTTACCCTGATATATTCTATAATTGCTGTAATTGTTGTCAACGAAGGGTGTATTTGGACCAAGAAAGAGTCAAATCCGTCAAAACAGTGCATTTTAGTCCATATTCACGTTAAAACACAGAACAATGTACAATTTTAAATATGCACAAGATCCTTTTAGAGAGACAAATTATACTTTAAACTCTTTTGATTGAACAGGTCTGAACCATGATGTTTTTGTTCAACTTCAAAAACAATATACAGCTGTGGCAAAAAATAATGAGGTACAGATACTTATTATAATTTTAATCGAATTATATAAATAAAGTGTTACAAAATAAAAAGAACCATGAATCAAGACAAAATTGTAGTAAAAACGCATTGAAATTAATTGTGATGTAAAACGTCACAGTCTGCTATATGTGTGTGTATAAACATTTCGCCGTAATATACTGAAACTTCGTACTTTTCACTCGAAAAATTGCCATTGACGACCAGGTTTACAAAATATATGTACAAATTCACCACAGAATTATTTATTGTTCAACAGGTTTCCGTGTTTTTGGTCCCAAAACTCAAATTTGGCGAAATTTATATATTTCACTTTAATATTTTCCGTAATATTAAAGTGAAATATATAAATTTTATAGTTGAAACTTAATACTTTTTACTCAAAAAACTGCCATAGACGACCAAGTTTAAGAATAAATGTATAAAATCAACACACAATTATGATTTGTTCCACGTGTTTCCGTGTTTTTCGTCCCATACTACTAATATTAAGAAATTTCTATATTTTAGGTCAATATTTTCCACTTTGAATATGTTTTATTAACTTTTATTAATAAACACCAATTTTTCGTACAAAAATGCTGGAAGTATAATGAATCAAGACAAAATTGTAGTAGAAACGCATTGAAGTTAATTGTGATGTAAAACGTAAAAAATCTGCTATATGTGTGTGTATAAACATTTCGCCGTAATATACTGAAACTTCGTACTTTTCACTCGAAAAATTGCCATTGACGACCAGGTTTACAAAATATATGTACAAATTCACCACAGAATTATTTATTGTTCAACAGGTTTCCGTGTTTTTGGTCCCAAAACTCAAATTTGGCGAAATTTATATATTTCACTTTAATATTTTCCGTAATATGTTGGAAACTTCATACTTTTCACTCAAAAACTGCCATTGACGACCAAGTTTACGAATATATGTATAAAATTTACACAGAATTATGATTTGTTCCACGTGTTTCCGTGTTTTTCGTCCCATACTACTAATATTACGAAATTTCTATATTTTAGGTCAATATTTTCCACTTTGAATATGTTTTATTAACTTTTATTAATAAACACCAATTTTTCGTACAAAAATGCTGGAAGTATAATAAATCAAGACAAAATTGTAGTAGAAACGCATTAAGGTAATTGTGATGTAAAACGTCAAAATCTGCTATATGTGTGTGTATAAACATTTCTCAATGGTATACTGAAATTTCGTACTTTTCACTCGAAAAATTGCCATTGACGACCAGGTTTACAAAATATATATACAAAATCACCAAATTATTATTTATTGTTCAACAGGTTTCCGTGTTTTTGTCCCAAACCTCTAATTTGGCGAAATTTCTATATTTCAAATCAATATTTTCCGTAATATGTTGAAACTTAATACTTTTTACTCAAAAAACTGCCATAGACGACCAAGTTTAAGAATAAATGTATAAAATCAACACACAATTATGATTTGTTCCACGTGTTTCCGTGTTTTTCGTCCCATACTACTAATATTACGAAATTTCTATATTTTAGGTCAATATTTTCCACTTTGAATATGTTTTATTAACTTTTATTAATAAACACCAATTTTTCGTACAAAAATGCTGGAAGTATAATGAATCAAGACAAAATTGTAGTAGAAACGCATTGAAGTTAATTGTGATGTAAAACGTAAAAAATCTGCTATATGTGTGTGTATAAACATTTCTCCGTAATATACTGAAACTTCGTACTTTTCACTCGAAAAATTGCCATTGACGACCAGGTTTACAAAATATATGTACAAAATCACCACAAAATTATTTATTGTTCAACAGGTTTCCGTGTTTTTGGTCCCAACCCTCTAATTTGACGAAATTTCTATACATCACATTATTATTTTCCATAATATGTTGAAACTTCATAGTTTTTACTCAAAAAACTGACATTGACGATCAAGTTTACGAATAAATGTACAAAATCCACACAGAATTATGATTTGTTCCACGTGTTTCCGTGTTTTTCGACCGATACTACTAATTTTGCGAAATTTCTATATTTTAGGTCAATATTTTCCACTTTGAATATGTTTTATTAACTTTTATTAATAAACACCAATTTTTAGTATAAAAATACTCAAAGTATAATAAATCAAGACAAAATTGCAGTACAAACGCATTGAAGTTAATTGTGATGTAAAACGTCAAAATCTGCTACTGTGTTTGTATAAACATTTCTCAATAATATACTGAAATTTAGTACTTTTCACTCGAAAAATTGCCATTGACGACCAGGTTTACAAAATATATATACAAAATCACCACAGAATTATTTATTGTTCAACACGTTTCCGTGTTTTTTGTCCCAAACCTCTAATTTGTCGAAATATCTATATTTCACATCAATATTTTCCGTAATATTTTGAAACTTCATACTTTTCACTCAAAAAACTGCCATTGACGACCAAGTTTACGAATATATGTACAAAATCAACACAGAATTATGATTTGTTCCACGTGTTTCCGTGTTTTTCGCCCCATTCACACAAATTTTGTGAAATTTCTATGTTTTAGGTCAATATTTTCCACTTTGAATATGTTTTATTAACTTTTATTAATAAAAACCAATTTTTCATATAAAAATGCTCAAAGTATAATGAATCAAGACAAAATTGCAGTACAAACGCATTGAAGTTAATTGTGATGGAAAACGTCAAAATCTGCTACTGTGTTTGTATAAACATTTCTCAATAATATACTGAAATTTCGTACTTTTCACTCGAAAAATTGCCATTGACGACCAGGTTTACAAAATCACCACAGAATTATTTATAGTTCAACAGGATTCCGTGTTTTTGATCCCAAACCTCTAATTTGGCGAAATTTCTTTATTTCACTTTAATATTTTCCGTAATATGTTGAAACTTCATACTTTTTACTCAAAAAACTGTCATTGACGACCAAGTTTACGAATATATGTACAAAATCAACACACAATTATGATTTGTTCCACGTGTTTTTCGTCCCATTCCACAAATTTTGCGAAATTTCTATAATTTAGGTCAATATTTTCCACTTTGAATATGTTTTACTAACTTTTATTAATAAACACCAATTTTTCGTAATAACCGTTCGTATGAAAGACCTTCGACTAGAAAAAGAGACGACAGCAGGCAGCGTACACGAAGTATCATCATCTTCATCCGACACCGCTGAATCTGAAGACGATTTTGAAAAATATCTCAATGAACAAGATAAACTAAAACCTCCTCGTTTGAATCACAGTCCCAATATAGATGAAGGAGACTCTATTTCAAAATTTAAAATTGAATTTTATGATGCTTTGAAAATAATGGAAAAAATTGACCGAACTTATAAGTTAAATATTGAAATGGCAATACAGCGGTATCTAGAAATCGTAAAAGATTCAGCATTGATCGTTACAGCATTACCCCCAACCCAAGTATCCGTAGAGCGGTTATTTTCCGCTCTTAAAATTCTCAATTCTGATTTGAGAGCCTCTATGAATACAGATTTAAAAGAAGCAATGTTGTTTTTAAGAATAAATTCTAATAAATAATTATTAAAGTTTGATCTCGTTTTATTTTCATCCCTATAACATGAAAAAAATGGCTATATGCAAAGGTAGGAAACAACCTGATAAAATTGAGCTTTTTTGAGTCGGAGTTGTGGAGTCGGAGTCGTGGAGTCGGAGTTGTGGAGTCGGAGTCGTATTGTTGGTAAATATAGGAATTGGAGTCGGAGTCGTGTTTTTTTTTACTGACTCCACAGCCCTGGTATAAACATTTCTCAGTAATATACTGAAACTTCGTACTTTTCACTCGAAAAATTGCCATTGACGACCAGGTTTACAAAATATATGTACAAAATCACCACAGAATTATATATAGTTCAACAGGTTTCCGTGTTTTTGATCCCAAACCTCTAATTTGGCGAAATTTCTATATTTCACTTTAATATTTTCCGTAATATGTTGAAACTTTATACTTTTCACTCAAAAAACCGCCATTCTTGACCAAGTTTACGAATATATGTATAAAATCAACACAGAATTATTATTTCTTGCACGTGTTTCCGTGTTTTTCGTCTCATTCCACTAATTTTGCGAAATTTCTATATTTAAGGTCAATATTTTCCACTTTGAATATGTTTTATTAACTTTTTATTAATAAAAACCAATTTTGCGTACAAAAATGCTGGAAGTATAATGAATCAAGACAAAATTGCAGTAGAAACGCATTGAAGTGAATTGTGATGTAAAACGTCAAAATCTGCTATATGTGTTTGTATGAACATTTCTCAGTAATATACTGAAACTTCGTACTTTTCACGCGAAAAATTGCCATTGACGACCAAGTTTACAAAATATATGTACAAAATCACCAAATTATTATTTATAGTTCAACAGGTTTCCGTGTTTTTGAGCCCAAACGTCTAATTTGGCGACATTTCTTTATTTCACTTTAATATTTTCCGTAATATGTTGAAACTTTATACTTTTCACTCAAAAAACCGCCATTGAGAACCAGGTTTACGAATATATGTATAACATCAACACCGAATTATGGTTTGTTCCACGTGTTTTTCGTCCCATTCCACAAATTTTGCGAAATTTCTATAATTTAGGTCAATATTTTCCACTTTGAAGATGTTTTATTGTCTTTTATTAATAAACACCAATTTTTCCTATAAAAATGCTGAAAGTATAATGAATCAAGACTAAATTGTAGTAGAAACACATTGAAGTTCATCGTGATGTAAAACGTCAAAATCTGCTGTATGTGTGTGTATGAACATTTCTCAGTAATATACTGAAACTTCGTACTTTTCACTCGAAAAATTGTTAGTGACGGCCAGGTTTACAATATATATGTACAAAATCACCATAGAATTATTTATTGTCCAACAGGATTCCGTGTTTTTTGGCCCAAACCTCTAATTTGACGAAATATCTATATTTCACATCAATATTTTCCGTAATATGTTGAAACATCATACTATTCACTCAAAAAACTGCCATTGACGACCAAGTTTTCGAATATATGTACAAAATCAACACAGAATTGTGTTTTTTTCCACGTGTTTCCGTGTTTTTCGTCCTATACAACTAATTTTGCGATATTTTTATATTATAGGTCAATATTTTCTACTTTGAATATGTTTCATTAACTTTTATATTAATAAACACCAATTTTTCGTAAATAATGCTGAAAGTGTAATGAATCAAGACAAAATTGCAGTCGAAACGCATTGAAGTGAATTGTGATGTAAAACGTCAAAATCTGCTATATGTGTGTGTTAGAACATTTCTCAGTAATATACTGAAACTTCGTACTTTTCACTCGAAAAATGGCCATTGACGACCAGGTTTACAAAATATATGTACAAAATCACCACAGAATTATTTAGTGTTCAACAGGTTTCCGTGTTTTTTGTCCCAAACCTCTAATTTGGCGAAATTTCTATATTTTGCTTTAATATTTTCCGTAATATGTTGAAACTTCATACTTTTTACTCAAAAAACTGCCATTGACGACCAAGTTGACGAATATATGTACAAAATTAACACAGAATTATGATTTGTTCGACGTAATTCATTGTTTTTCGTCCCATACCACAAATTATGCGAAATTTCTATATTTTAGGTCAATATTTTCCACTTTGAATATGTTTTATTAACTTTTATAAATAAACACCAATTTTTCGTATAAAAATGCTGAAAGTATATTGAATCAAGACAAAATTGCATTAGAAACGCATTGAAATTAATTGTGATGTGAAACGTCAAAATCTGCTATATGTGTGTGTATAAACCAGGGCTGTGGAGTCGGAGTCGGAGTTGGAGTCGGAGTCGCGGTGTTTGGGCTGGAGTCGGAGTCGGAGTAGGAGTCGTAAAAAACGAGCGACTCAGACTAATTTTTCGTTAAAATTTAAAATACATTTTTTTTTAATTATTATAATGAATGTGTATTGTGCACGAATATTAAACTTGCAGGCGCAAGTCGCGCCGATATGGTAAATCACCGAGATCCATTTAATGCATAAAGTCTACGAAAATGTGTTTGTCTCCTTCTTTCTCATGTCGAAAGAAAATTCTGTTGGCTGGGATCTATGTTAACCCCGTGGTTCGATCCATATTGACGGAAGAACAAATAAATAGAGCGAAAAACTCTCTGTTTGAATTAACCGTTCGTATGAAAGGCCTTCGACTAGAAAAAGAGACGACAGCAGGCAGCGTACACGAAGTATCATCATCTTCATCCGACACCGCTGAATCTGAAGACGATTTTGAAAAATATCTCAATGAACAAGATAAACTAAAACCTCCTCGTTTGAATCACAGTCCCAATATAGATGAAGGAGACTCTATTTCAAAATTTAAAATTGAATTTTATGATGCATTGAAAATAATGGAAAAAATTGACCGAACTTATAAGTTAAATATTGAAATGGCAATACAGCGGTATCTAGAAATCGTAAAAGATTCAGCATTGATCGTTACAGCATTACCCCCAACCCAAGTATCCGTAGAGCGGTTATTTTCCGCTCTTAAAATTCTCAATTCCGATTTGAGAGCCTCTATGAATACAGATTACTTATAGAAGGAATGTTGTTTTTAAGAATAAATTCTAATAAATAATTATTAAAGTTTGATATTGTTTTATTTTCATCCCTATAACATGAAAAAAATGGCTATATGCAAAGGTAGGAAACAACCTGATAAAATTGAGCTTTTTTGAGGCGGAGTTGTGGAGTCGGAGTCGTGGAGTCGGAGTTGTGGAGTCGAAGTCGTATTGTTGATAAATATAGGAATTGGAGTCGGAGTCGTGTTTTTTTTTAGCGACTCCACAGCCCTGGTATTAAGATTTCTCAGTAATATACTGAAACTTCGTACTTTTCACTCGAAAAATTGCCATTGACGACCAGGTTTACAAAATATATGTACAAAATCACCACAGAATTATTTATAGTTCAACAGGTTTCCGTGTTTTTTGTCCCAAACCTCTAATTTGTCGAAATTTCTATATTTCACTTTAATATTTTCCGTAATATGTTGAAACTTCATACTTTTCACTAAAAAAACTTCCATTGACGACCAAGTTTACGAATATATGTATAAAAATCTACACAGAATTATGATTTGTTCCACGTGTTTCCGTGTTTTTTGTCCCATTCCAATAATTTTGCTAAATTTCTATATTTTAGGTCAATATTTTCCACTTTGAATATGTTTTATTAAATTTTATTAATAAACACCAATTTTTAGTATAAAAATGCTGAAAATATTATGAATCAAGACAAAATTGCAGTAGAAACGCATTGAAGTTATTTGTGATGTAAAACGTCAAAATCTGCTATATGTGTTTGTATGAACATATCTCAGTAATATACTAAAACTTCGTACTTTTCACTCGAAAAATTGCCATTGACGACCAGGTTTACAAAATATATAAACAAAATCACCAAATTATTATTTATTGTTCAACAGGTTTCCGTGTTTTTTGTCCAAAACCTCTAATTTGGCGAAATTTCTATATTTCAAATCAATATTTTCCGTAATATGTTGAAACTTAATACTTTTGACTCAAAAAACTGCCATAGACGACCAAGTTTAAGAATTTATGTATAAAATCAACACACAATTATGATTTGTTCCACGTGTTTCCGTGTTTTTCGTCCCATACTACTAATATTACTAAATTTCTATATTTTAGGTTAATATTTTCCACTTTGAATATGCTTTATTAACTTTTATTAATAAACACCAATTTTTCGTACAAAAATGCTGGAAGTATAATGAATCAAGACAAAATTGTAGTAGAAACGCATTGAAGTTAATTGTGATGTAAAACGTAAAAAATCTGCTATATGTGTGTGTATAAACATTTCTCCGTAATATACTGAAACTTCGTACTTTTCACTCGAAAAATTGCCATTGACGACCAGGTTTACAAAATATATGTACGAAATCACCACAAAATTATTTATTGTTCAACAGGTTTCCGTGTTTTTGGTCCCAACCCTCTAATTTGACGAAATTTCTATACTTCACATTATTATTTTCCATAATATGTTGAAACTTCATAGTTTTTACTCAAAAAACTGACATTGACGACCAAGTTTACGAATAAATGTACAAAATCCACACAGAATAATGATTTGTTCCACGTGTTTCCGTGTTTTTCGACCGATACCACTAATTTTGCGAAATTTCTATATTTTAGGTCAATATGTTCCACTTTGAATATGTTTTATTAACTTTTATTAATAAACACCAATTTTTCGTATAAAAATGCTCAAAGTATAATGAATCAAGACAAAATTGCAGTGCAAACGCATTGAAGTGAATTGTGATGTAAAACGTCAAAATCTGCTACTGTGTTTGTATAAACATTTCTCAATAATATACTGAAATTTCGTACTTTTCACTCGAAAAATTGCCATTGACGACCAGGTTTACAAATTATATGTACAAAATCACCACAGAATTATTTATTGTTCAACACGTTTCCGTGTTTTTTGTCCCAAACCTCTAATTTGTCGAAATATCTATATTTCACATCAATATTTTCCGTAATATTTTGAAACTTCATACTTTTCACTCAAAAAACTGCCATTGACGACCAAGTTTACGAATATATGTACAAAATCAACACAGAATTATGATTTGTTCCACGTGTTTCCGTGTTTTTCGTCCCATTCACACAAATTTTGTGAAATTTCTATGTTTTAGGTCAATATTTTCCACTTTGAATATGTTTTATTAACTTTTATTAATAAAAACCAATTTTTCGTATAAAAATGCTCAAAAATAATGAATCAAGACAAAATTGCAGTACAAACGCATTGAAGTTAATTGTGATGGAAAACGTCAAAATCTGCTACTGTGTTTGTATAAACATTTCTCAATAATATACTGAAATTTCGTACTTTTCACTCGAAAAATTGCCATTGACCACCAGGTTTACAAAATCACCACAGAATTATTTATAGTTCAACAGGATTCCGTGTTTTTGATCCCAAACCTCTAATTTGGCGAAATTTCTTTATTTCACTTTAATATTTTCCGTAATATGTTGAAACTTAATACTTTTCACTCAAAAAACCGCCATTCTTGACCAAGTTTACGAATATATGTATAAAATCAACACAGAATTATTATTTCTTGCACGTGTTTCCGTGTTTTTCGTCTCATTCCACTAATTTTGCGAAATTTCTTTATTTAAGGTCAATATTTTCCACTTTGAATATGTTTTATTAACTTTTTATTAATAAAAACCAATTTTTCGTATAAAAATGCTCAAAGTATAATGAATCAAGACAAAATTGCAGTACAAACGCATTGAAGTTAATTGTGATGGAAAACGTCAAAATCTGCTACTGTGTTTGTATAAACATTTCTCAATACTATACTGAAATTTCGTACTTTTCACTCGAAAAATTGCCATTGACGACCAGGTTTACAAAATCACCACAGAATTATTTAAAGTTCAACAGGATTCCGTGTTTTTGATCCCAAACCTCTAATTTGGCGAAATTTCTTTATTTCACTTTAATATTTTCCGTAATATGTTGAAACTTTATACTTTTCACTCAAAAAACCGCCATTCTTGACCAAGTTTACGAATATATGTATAAAATCAACACAGAATTATTATTTCTTGCACGTGTTTCCGTGTTTTTCGTCTCATTCCACTAATTTTGCGAAATTTCTATATTTAAGGTCAATATTTTCCACTTTGAATATGTTTTATTTACTTTTTATTAATAAAAACCAATTTTGCGTACAAAAATGCTGGAAGTATAATGAATCAAGACTAAATTGCAGTAGAAACGCATTGAAGTTAATTGTGATGTAAAACGTCAAAATCTGATATATGTGTTTGTATGAACATTTCTCAATAATATACTGAAACTTCGTACTTTTCACGCGAAAAATTGCCATTGACGACCAAGTTTACAAAATATATGTACAAAATCACCAAAATATTATTTATAGTTCAACAGGTTTCCGTGTTTTTGATCCCAAACGTCTAATTTGGCGACATTTCTTTATTTCACTTTAATATTTTCCGTAATATGCTGAAACTTTATACTTTTCACTCAAAAAACCGCCATTGACGACCAGGTTTACGAATATATGTATAAAATCAACACCGAATTATGGTTTGTTCCACGTGTTTTTCGTCCCATACCACAAATTTTGCGAAATTTCTATAATTTAGGTCAATATTTTCCACTTTGAAGATGTTTTATTAACTTTTACAAATAAACACCAATTTTTCGTATAAAAATGCTGAAAGTATAATGAATCAAGACTTAATTGTAGTAGAAACACATTGAAGTTCATCGTGATGTAAAACGTCAAAATCTGCCATATGTGTGTGTATGAACATTTCTCAGTAATATACTGAAACTTCGTACTTTTCACTCGAAAAATTGTTATTGACGGCCAGGTTTACAATATATATGTACAAAATCACCATAGAATTATTTATTGTCCAACAGGATTCCGTGTTTTTTGGCCCAAACCTCTAATTTGACGAAATATCTATATTTCACATCAATATTTTCCGTAATATGTTGAAACATCATACTATTCACTCAAAAAACTGCCATTGACGACCAAGTTTTCGAATATATGTACAAAATCAACACAGAATTGTGTTTTTTTCCACGTGTTTCCGTGTTTTTCGTCCTATACAACTAATTTTGCGATATTTTTATATTATAGGTCAATATTTTCTACTTTGAATATGTTTCATTAACTTTTATATTAATAAACACCAATTTTTCGTAAATAATGCTGAAAGTGTAATGAATCAAGACAAAATTGCAGTCGAAACGCATTGAAGTGAATTGTGATGTAAAACGTCAAAATCTGCTATATGTGTGTGTTAGAACATTTCTCAGTAATATACTGAAACTTCGTACTTTTCACTCGAAAAATGGCCATTGACGACCAGGTTTACAAAATATATGTACAAAATCACCACAGAATTATTTATTGTTCAACAGGTTTCCGTGTTTTTGATCCCAAACGTCTAATTTGGCGACATTTCTTTATTTCACTTTAATATTTTCCGTAATATGTTGAAACTTTATACTTTTCACTCAAAAAACTGCCATTGACGACCAAGTTTACGAATATATGTACAAAATTAACACAGAATTATGATTTGTTCGACGTAATTCATTGTTTTTCGTCCCATACCACAAATTATGCGAAATTTCTATATTTTAGGTCAATATTTTCCACTTTGAATATGTTTTATTAACTTTTATAAATAAACACCAATTTTTCGTATAAAAATGCTGAAAGTATATTGAATCAAGACAAAATTGCATTAGAAACGCATTGAAATTAATTGTGATGTGAAACGTCAAAATCTGCTATATGTGTGTGTATAAACCAGGGCTGTGGAGTCGGAGTCGGAGTTGGAGTCGGAGTCGCGGTGTTTGGGCTGGAGTCGGAGTCGGAGTAGGAGTCGTAAAAAACGAGCGACTCAGACTAATTTTTCGTTAAAATTTAAAATACATTTTTTTTTAATTATTATAATGAATGTGTATTGTGCACGAATATTAAACTTGCAGGCGCAAGTCGCGCCGATATGGTAAATCACCGAGATCCATTTAATGCATAAAGTCTACGAAAATGTGTTTGTCTCCTTCTTTCTCATGTCGAAAGAAAATTCTGTTGGCTGGGATCTATGTTAACCCCGTGGTTCGATCCATATTGACGGAAGAACAAATAAATAGAGCGAAAAACTCTCTGTTTGAATTAACCGTTCGTATGAAAGGCCTTCGACTAGAAAAAGAGACGACAGCAGGCAGCGTACACGAAGTATCATCATCTTCATCCGACACCGCTGAATCTGAAGACGATTTTGAAAAATATCTCAATGAACAAGATAAACTAAAACCTCCTCGTTTGAATCACAGTCCCAATATAGATGAAGGAGACTCTATTTCAAAATTTAAAATTGAACTTTATGATGCATTGAAAATAATGGAAAAAATTGACCGAACTTATAAGTTAAATATTGAAATGGCAATACAGCGGTATCTAGAAATCGTAAAAGATTCAGCATTGATCGTTACAGCATTACCCCCAACCCAGGTATCCGTAGAGCGGTTATTTTCCGCTCTTAAAATTCTCAATTCCGATTTGAGAGCCTCTATGAATACAGATTTAATAGAAGCAATGTTGTTTTTAAGAATAAATTCTAATAAATAATTATTAAAGTTTGATCTTGTTTTATTTTCATCCCTATAACATGAAAAAAATGGCTATATGCAAAGGTAGGAAACAACCTGATAAAATTGAGATTTTTTGAGTCGGAGTTGTGGAGTCGGAGTCGTGGAGTCGGAGTCGTATTGTTGGTAAATATAGGAATCGGAGTCGGAGTCGTGTTTTTTTTAGCGACTTCACAGCCCTGGTATAAACATTTCTCCGTAATATACTGAAACTTCGTACTTTTCACTCGAAAAATTGCCATTGACGGCCAGGTTTACAAAATATATGTGCAAAATCACCACAGAATTAATTATTGTTCAACAGGTTTCCGTGTTTTTGATCCCAAACCTCTAATTTGGCGAAATTTCTATATTTCACTTTAATATTTTCCGTAATATGTTGAAACTTTATACTTTTCACTCAAAAAACCGCCATTCTTGACCAAGTTTACGAATATATGTATAAAATCAACACAGAATTATGATTTGTTCCACGTGTTTCCGTGTTTTTCGTCTCATTCCACTAATTTTGCGAAATTTCTATATTTAAGGTCAATATTTTCCACTTTGAATATGTTTTATTAACATTTTATTAATAAAAACCAATTTTGCGTACAAAAATGCTGGAAGTATAATGAATCAAGACAGAATTGCAGTAGAAACGCATTGAAGTTAATTGTGATGTAAAACGTCAAAATCTGATATATGTGTTTGTATGAACATTTCTCAGTAATATACTGAAACTTCGTACCTTTCACGCGAAAAATTGCCATTGACGACCAAGTTTACAAAATATATGTACAAAATCACCACAGAATTATTTATAGTTCAACAGGTTTCCGTGTTTTTGATCCCAAACGTCTAATTTGGCGACATTTCTTTATTTCACTTTAATATTTTCCGTAATATGTTGAAACTTTATACTTTTCACTCAAAAAACCGCCATTGACGACCAGGTTTACGAATATATGTATAAAATCAACACCGAATTATGGTTTGTTCCACGTGTTTTTCGTCCCATTCCACAAATTTTGCGAAATTTCTATAATTTAGGTCAATATTTTCCATTTTGAAGATGTTTCATTAACTTTTATTAATAAACACCAATTTTTCGTATAAAAATGCTGGAAGTATAATGAATCAAGACTAAATTGTAGTAGAAACACATTGAAGTTCATCGCGATGTAAAACGTCAAAATCTGCTGTATGTGTGTGTATAAACATTTCTCAGTAATATACTGAAACTTCGTACTTTTCACTCGAAAAATTGTTATTGACGGCCAGGTTTACAATATACATGTACAAAATCACCACAGAATTATTTATTGTCCAACAGGATTCCGTGTTTTTTGGCCCAAACCTCTCTAATTTGACGAAATATCTATATTTCACATCAATATTTTCCGTAATATGTTGAAACATCATACTATTCACTCAAAAAACTGCCATTGACGACAAAGTTTTCGAATATATGTACAAAATCAACACAGAATTGTGTTTTTTTCCACGTGTTTCCGTGTTTTTCGTCCTATACAACTAATTTTGCGATATTTTTATATTATAGGTCAATATTTTCTACTTTGAATATGTTTAATTAACTTTTATATTAATAAACACCAATTTTTCGTAAATATTGCTGAAAGTGTAATGAATCATGACAAAATTGCAGTCGAAACGCATTGAAGTGAATTGTGATGTAAAACGTCAAAATCTGCGATATGTGTGTGTGTATGAACATTTCTCAGTAATATACTGAAATTTCGTATTTTTCACTCGAAAAATTGCCATTGACGACCAGGTTTACAAATATATACAAAATCACCAAATTATTATTTATTTTTCAACAGGTTTCCGTGTTTTTGTCCCAAACCTCTAATTTGGCGAAATTTCTATATTTCACATCAATATTTTCCGTAATATGTTGAAACTTAAATACTTTTTACTCAAAAAACTGCCATAGACGACCAAGTTTAAGAATATATGTATAAAATCAACACATAATTATGATTTGTTCCCCGTGTTTCCGTGTTTTTCGTCCCATACAACTAATTCTACTGAATTTCTATATTTTAGGTCAATATTTTTCGAGTTTACGAATATATGTACAAAATCAACACAGAATTATGATTTGTTCCACGTGTTTCCGTGTTTTTCGTCCCATTCAAACAAATTATGTGAAATTTCTATGTTTTAGGTCAATATTTTCCACTTTTATTAAACACCAATTTTTCGTACAAAAATGCTGGAAGTATAATGAATCAAGACAAAATTGTAGTAGAAACGAATTGAAGTTAATTGTGATGTAAAACGTCAAAATCTGCTATATGTGTGTGTGTATGAACATTTCTCAGTAATATACTGAAATTTCGTACTTTTCCCTCGAAAAATTGCCATTGACGACCAGGTTTACAAATATATACAAAATCACCAAATTATTATTTATTGTTCAACAGGTTTCCGTGTTTTTGTCCCAAACCTCTAATTTGGCGAAATTTCTATATTTCACATCAATATTTTCCGTAATATGTTGAAACTCAAATACTTTTTACTCAAAAAACTGCCATAGACGACCAAGTTTAAGAATATATGTATAAAATCAACACCTAATTATGATTTGTTCCCCGTGTTTCCGTGTTTTTCGTCCCATACAACTAATTCTACTAAATTTCTATATTTTAGGTCAATATTTTCCACTTCAAAATATGTTTTATAAACTTTTATTAATAAACACCAATTTTTCGTACAAAAATGCTGGAAGTATAATTGAATACAAAATTGTAGTAGAAACACATTCAATTTAATTGTTATGTAAAACGTAAAAAATCTGCTATATGTGTGTGTATAAACATTTCTCCGTAATATACTGAAACTTCGTACTTTTCACTCGAAAAATTGCCATTGACGACCAGGTTTACAAAATATATGTACAAAATCACCACAAAATTATTTATTGTTCAACAGGTTTCAGTGTTTTTGGTCCCAAACCTCTAATTTGACGAAATTTCTATACTTCACATTATTATTTTCCATAATATGTTGAAACTTCATAGTTTTTACTCAAAAAACTGACATTGACGACCAAGTTTACGAATAAATGTACAAAATCAACACAGAATTATGATTTGTTCCACGTGTTTCCGTGTTTTTCGTCCGATACCACTAATTTTGCGAAATTTCTATATTTTAGGTCAATATTTTCCACTTTGAATATGTTTTATTAACTTTTATTAATAAACACCAATTTTTCGTATAAAAATGCTGAAAGTATATTGAATCAAGACAAAATTGCATTAGAAAAGCATTGAAATTAATTGTGATGTAAAACGTCAAAATCTGCTATATGTGTGTGTATAAACATTTCTCAGTAATATACTGAAACTTCGTACTTTTCACTCGAAAAATTGCCATTGACGACCAGGTTTACAAAATATATGTACAAAATCACCACAGAATTATTTATTGTTCAACAGCTTTCCGTGTTTTTTGGCCCAAACCTCTAATTTGACGAAATATCTATATTTCACTTCAATATTTTCCGTAATATGTTGAAACTTCATACTTTTCACTCAAAAAACTGTCATTGACGACCAAGTTTTCGAATATATGTACAAAATCAACACAGAATTATGATTTGTTCCACGTGTTTCCGTGTTTTTCGTCCCATACAACTAATTTTGGGATATTTCTATATTTTAGGTCAATATTTTCTACTTTGAATATGTTTCATTAACTTTTGTTAATAAACACCAATTTTTCGTAAAAAATGCTGAAAGTATAATGAATCAAGACAAAATTGCAGTAGAAACGCATTGAAGTTATTTGTGATGTAAAACGTCAAAATCTGCTATATGTGTGTGTTAGAACATTTCTCAGTAATATATTGAAACTTCGTACTTTTCACTCGAAAAATTGCCATTGACGACCAGGTTTACAATATATATGTACAAAATCACCACAGAATTATTTATTGTTCAATAGGTTTCCGTGGTTTTTGTCCCAACCCTCTAATTTGGCGAAGTTTCAATATTTTACATTAATATTTTCCGTAATATGTTGAAACTTCATACTTTTTACTCAAAAAACTGCCATTGACGACCAAGTTTACGAATATATGTTCAAAATCAACACAGAATTATGATTTGTTCCACGTGTTTCTGTGTTTTTCGTCTCATACCACTAATTTTGCAAAATTTCCATATTTTAGGACAATATTTTCCACTTTGAATGTTTTATTAACTTTTATTAATAAACACCAATTTTTCGTACAAAAATGCTGGAAGTATAATGAATCAAGACAACTTAATTGCGCAACTTTACTTAAAAAGTATGCATTTTAACCTCTATTTGAGCGATTTAAGACACAAATGTTGTGACATACGTAAAATCACGCTGTTTTTCTATCAGAATAAATAAAGGGGAAAAAATACATTTCTTTTCTTCTAAGTAGAAAAATAAAACATTTGTAATATTTAACCCGAGACTATAATAAATCAAACCAATACATGTCTTAGAGTTACTTTTACGATTTTCTTACAATTCCTCTAAACACACCTTCTTAAAATTCATCCTTATTTTAAAAGTTTTTTTTAAATCAAGATGTAACAACCCTGTTGAGTACACACACACACACACAACTTCTTTTAGTTTTGGAGACGTTCTCAGCATATGCATGGGGTGCAATTTTAGGAAATTGCACATAAATTTCTCGTTTAATGGTGAAGAAAATCGAAAATCTTTATTACATGGCGTTGTCTTACTTCAATCTTAAAATAACAATTAAATTTGGTGCGTATTGAAATGCAATGAAAAGTTTATTTTTCAGACACCGTTTGTTAAAATTAGGTAAATATTTACTTTGGCGAGAAGGTAAGTTTCAACAAATCGTGTTATTACATCCTCAATGGCCTAGTTGGTAAGATACTTATCTTCCACCCTGGATTACGGATTTTACTTCCGTTAATACCCATTTATTTCGAAAAGGCATCAGTCTGGGTTTCGATTCGTATCTATTTAATATATTTCTGGTTGGTTATAAGAGATTGTCACATGGTAATAAATGCACCAGATTGTACTATTTAGTGCAAAATTGTATAACAGTATAATACGAATTCATATAAATTTCAATATTTTATGCATCAAGTTCAACCCTAGAACGATCACAATGTATGTAAAGAAATCAATTATATATGAATATAGCGTTCTTTAGAAATTAAATAATTTAACTCCACCTCCGTCGCCTAGTTAGTAAGACAAGACGCCTGTCTCTCAACCCGGGGATTGCGATTCTATATCCCGCTACTACCCAGATAAGGGTTCAGGTATGTTTATATTCTATATTCCGCTACTACCCAGATAAGGCTTCGAGTCTGTTTTGTTACTTCAGGCTGGTTTAACATCTTTCTGGTTAATAAAAAATATATTGTCACATGGTAATAAAACCCGCTAAGTTGTTTTGTATATAATAAAAGTCTAAGAAAAGATAATTAAACTAAAAATTAATAAAACGGTTCAAAAGTGTTTATTATTATATAAAAAAAGAAGTTGAAATAAAAAATCGAATAATGTAATAAAAAAACTGAAACATTTGTAAATTATTTTTTTATACAATTTTTGTAAATGAAGCTGTAGACAAATCTTCAACAATATTGTGTTGTTTTTTAGTTACTTCGAATGCGGGATTTAGTTACTTCGGGAAAGATTACATTTACAAATAAATAGATAAATTTATCCATTTTTTTGGTTATTTTCTTACTATTTCACCATAATTTATGAAAAGTAACTTTTCATAAACATTTCAAAATCAATACATCTAAAAACGTTTAATATTTCAAACTCCGTACATAATATACTTACTTCCCTTACGGAAAATACTTTAAATATAAAATGAATGTTAAGTAGCAAAAATGAATAGAAATTTGGGAGAGAAAGATATGTGTATATTTTAAGGATGGTATTATATCCTTCCAAGAAGTTACAAAAAGGTCGAGAAGGTTTCTTTTGACAAAACTAACAAACGTGGCATAAATATATTTTTATTTACCCATAACTTCCTACACATGTAATTATTATAACATAAAATTCTATTGTCATCTACTGAATACGGTCCCAAAATGAACAATTTGAAAATTTTGCTTATGCACTCAAAATATGAATGAATCTGTAAAAAATCTCAAAAATCGGTATGAACGGTTCCTTGACTAAATTATTTTAGATTTCAAAAGGAGTAAAACAGGATGTGCTATGTCACCCAGTTTGTTTAATATTTACAGATAGATCAATGGGCGGCATACAAATGGCGAATACGAATATGTGCGAATGCGAATATGTGTGCTGTTGACATGGTAGTGTTAGCGAAGAATAAGGATTAGTTAAAGAGAATAATAAATAATTTTTATGAGAGATGTAAATAGAAAAATCTGAGAAAGAATGTTGCGAAATCCAAAGCCATGGGGAAAGAAAAGCGTGAAAGGAAAATAAATTATGTATGTATATGAGTGAGTAATGCAAGATTAGAGCAAGCTGAAGAATTGTGTAATTTAGGAAGTATTTTCGCAGATGATGGAAGAATTAACATACGAGGGCTATCGAACGGCGTGTAGAGAAATGAAACAATGTCAATGGGGCTTCAAAACATATACACGAACTGCACATTATCAAAATCTGTTAAGGTCCACATCAGTATTTAGTAATAACTTTTATGTATGGGAGTAAACGTGGAAGTGGAAAAGTTTTGAAATGAGCCGGATAAATGTTGTAGAAATGCGTGACTTAGAAGAATATATGGAGTGTCAATGTATGATAGAATACGGAATTAAGTGATTAGAGATGATGGTGAACATAAGGCTGAATTGTTGAGTAAAATGAAGAACACTCTAAAATGGTTTGGGCACGTGAAAAAAATGAATGAAGAAAAACTAACAAAATAAATATACAAAGCAAATACTGTAGGAAGGCATACTGTAGGAAGACTAAGGAAAATATGGTTGCATCGAATTAATGGTATTTTAAACGAAGGAAAAATTAGAAGTTGTAAAAAATGTTGGAGCTGTAATAGAAGGTGTACAGTAAGCGGCGGTAAAAAATACACATCGGATTTAAGAAAGAGACTATCGGCTATAATCGGCTAACTTCGGCTTTGAAGAACGTCGTCTCTGTGGCACGATGCGCCCACAGTCCGGGACTGACAACTGACAAATCGCGACGGAACACGTGTATGAATGGCAGAGACGATGCTCTACGAAGCCGAAATTAGCCGATTAGGGCCGACAGTCTCTTTCTTAAGCTCGGTGCGAATTACTTTCCGCCGGGTACTGTACATATGTAGACGAGAGAAATTCAGTCACATTTATCCTCGGAAATCGTATGTATGTTTTGCTACTCTAATGGTTTGTTAATAATTTAATGTACTTTTGAAAATATTTTCGTTTTTAAATAAGAAACAGATGACTAATGATTTAAGTTACAATTTATTGTGTTAGCATTGTGTTATTCAATCAAACCCAAAAATCTTATTGCATGTAAGTTCAAGTTCCAAGACAACCAGCAACAGCATTAACAATATAGAGAAGGCTTGTTTGGTGATGTTTCGTTTAAAAATATATCAATAAAACTTTGATTTATCTGAATGTTTTGGTTTATCTGAAATGATAAAGTATACCATGGCTTGTTTTGCGTGGTACATACATGTAATGAAGTATCGTAACTTATACAGCTAACATAATGAGATTTTGTGAAAGAGATACTAAATACTCGTAATCAATAATTGGTAAAAAAAAACTACAATTTATTTTTCCGTTCTTTATATTTACAGGCCAAAATTTAATTTACCGGAGACACGACAAATGAAAGGCAACGTATCCAAATATGGCGCCATTGATTACATTATTGTTCACAAAGATTTTTTGCGTGCCACACAGGTTTTCAAATACTTGAAAGAAAATACGAAATTTGTCCAGTTTATTATTTTGGCCTTTATCAAAATTCACCATGATATTGTAGATATATTTAAAATTATTTTTTTAAACATTTAGTCTCTCATTTTATACATCATATGCGAGTACATGAGATAAAGTCGTCTGCCTAATTACCCGACCCAAACTGTGAGGGTAGCAAGGTAAAGAGTACTCGTATGTTTATTAAATCCATTTACTTAAAATGCGAGTTGAAGTTTCGATAGTTCTTTTTAATGGCGAAACACGTTAATTCTCAAGTCGTATACATCTGATAAAGCGACTGGATTAAATAGATAATGATAAACTTGTGAAAGGCTTACATTAAAACATGGTTTACCGTTAAATTTTGAACGAGAGATAATAATTTTACATACTCTATGAGAAGAAAATGGAACATAACTTATATTTATGATTAAAAAAATATTATTTAAAAGAGAATTGGAGAAGATTTAAATACACTTGTTTTAATATATTATTTAGTTTAATAAAATAAATTACTAGAAGTAAACTTCGTTACATGAATAGGAACTCATTTCCTGACGAAGAATTGTTTCCTGACGAAGAAACATTGGTTCGAACTCCGGAATGTCCTACTCCCCTCGAATGACACAGACATTTTTTCTATCTTGTATTTTGGGGTAGAATGATGCCTATGACTTCGGTCGTATATATTATTTTAATTTTAAATGGTGAATACAAAGAAAAGTTGTGATTTATTAAAATCATAGATACCATCAAGCCGTTTCCCTGTTGAGGTAGGTAGATATGACAGAGCGCCATGTACCTCCTCATACAACTCCTGCGATTTCCCTGATTTCTTACATTTCATTTTTTCAAAATATCATCGAGTGCTCTTCTTAATTCTACTCAATACATCATCCTTAAATTCACACTCATTCCCAATCACTTTTTTTCCTCTCAAAATCTTCTCAACTCACGCATTTCTTATACTGTTTTACTACGCCAACGTTTCACTCCCATACATCAAAGTAAGAACTAAAGTACTGTTGTCACCTTAACAGATTTTGAGAACTATCATCTTAACAGATTTTGATATTGTCCGGTTCGAATGTAAATGTTTTAGTGCCCCATTGTCTTTGTTAACTATCATTAATAATTTTTTTTCTGATTTAATTTAATTTGTGATGATTTTTATTTTTAAGATTGATTTATATGTCTCTTAATTATTTTTAGTTTTGTTTTCCTGCTTTAGGATAAGCATTCGCCTAGTTAGGCAGAAGACTGCTTTATAATTTGAATTGTAAAAATTACAAAGAATATGAATTTAAAAAAGTGAAAACATAGGAAAACATACTATCCTTCATGATTTACGTTAGTAAATAAACACCTTAAAGATATGTATCATAAAATTGTTATTTTAAAGAAAATAATTTTATTTCAAAAACAAATTCTTAAGCGTTTTTTTAAGACGTATTCACTTAAAAAAGTAAATAAAAGTCTTTCATTAAACGATATGATAATTTTATCAAGGAACATAAAAAGACAATGATTTTTTAAGGGCAATTAAAAGCAGCGTAAATAAAGAAAATAAAAATAAAACTGTGTAATAAACCGAATGAGTTAATAAAATTAATACGTCAAGCATTGCATTAAATCCTCTCTCAGTAAGAAAACGTAATGTTTACTCCTTCATCTGGCATCGTGCAAAACCATCAATATGAATTGAATAAGGTAAATAAAACTCATGGTCCGCTGCAAGAATAAGTACAGGTCCGTTTCGAATGCTGTAATGGTTGTTGCTAACATTAAATGAAAAATATTTGGGGATACTATTAGTTTTTTTTTTTATACACGTAAAATCCTTAAAATTGTATAATTATATTGGTTTATAAGTACACAGTCTTAAGAAATCAAACTCAATGTTCTGATGACAAGGAAATTAAATTTCCTTGACAATTGTCAGGTATAATTTCCTGCAGCCGTTAGGCAGAGTATTTATTATAAAGTGTTTTACGTTATAAGCAGCATATAAGCTACAGAAAAACATACATTCAAATGTAATATGATCTAAGAGTAAAACCAGTCCGGAAGTGAATCTTACAGGAGTTGAACCTGGGGCGACTACTTGCTTAGCGTGGATGTCAACCGTTAGACCACAACCTAAAAATGGCTCTCATGAATAATTTCCTTCCAAACAAAACAATGTCAGTTGTTAATTATGCCACATATTTCCAGTAGAAGGTAACAGAGATCACCCTCATACGCATCAGTCAGGTCTAATCCATAGCATATAACCTCGATATTAGGACAGGCTAGAACTCCACAATAACAGAATGCTACTTCCATTCAAAAAGTTCCATCTTTATATGTTCACCGTGCATCTAGAAATCACTAATATAGTCACATCTACCCGAATCGGAGTCTCCAGGAGATATTTTCCGTGATCTCTATCCATTTGGGGATTTTTCTTACCACTTCAGAGAATACGTTTTTGCACTCTTTTCATAAAACTGTTTCTGGATTTTGATGTTACTAATCTAACTTGTTTTGTTCTTTCTAGTTCAGTTGCAATATTTTTACGGATATCGGATGGGGAAATACCGATTTATTGGTATTTTTTTACCTCTAATAAATTATTATTTTCTTTTTTACGGATATACGAAAATAATTTTTGACAAGGAATGCTGAAGGAAGCGTTTATTCCTGGAAATATGTAAAGGGCTGACAGTAAATGTATGTATTTTGAAAGAAACTTTATGATAAATTTCAGCAAAAGAGAAGGAAAAAACCGGATTAGTCTTTTTTCGAAGATAAATTTAGTTAATTAGGATTCGGTTTTATAAATGTAATTCCGTAACAAACTTTTAACTCTAACGTGACATTTAGAGAAACAATTCAATTTTACAATAGATCATCAAGTTTTCCTTTTAATGTACTCGTCAACACAATTAGCGAAGGGATTTGTTATTTATAAGCTATGCCAATTAAGACACTAATTATGTTTATTCCTGCGTAGACTCAATTTTTGTGACGAAAAATCACAAAAAAATACATATTGAAGCTATGTAAACTTACACATCAAGACAAGTATAATGCAAGAAATCCATTTTAAAGAGAATGACATTAAAGGTAGTAGATAAAAAAAAATGTTTCCATGCACTTTATTGATTTACAGTGTGTCTATAATTTATTTCTCGCGTATTTATTTTTCAAACTGAAATATATTTTTAAATACACGTATTACTGAGTATTCCATGACTCAACTTCTCTACAAAGTAGATCATCAAACTCATCTGCGACAGTTGTGATACGGATAAAAATTGCATTGTATTATTAATACAGGATTCATTTCCGCTTGGTTTTAAATATATTTTAATATTTTTATAGTAAAAAACAACAGTAGCTCTCGACAGTTTAACGCGTTAAAAAATGCAGTTGCTGTTGCATTTCCATATGCGGTAGAATTACCAAAACTAGCGATGATCAACAGCGAGGAAAGAATGGTGAAAGCATATCTTCTAAGCTCTCTCGGGAAGCGTTTTCGTTTGTTTGAACCACAAATCCTGCACCAGGGCGGGACTCAAATTTATGTCTATTCCCATTGGCTTTTTTCTATTTTTTTTCCTCAAACTTTTCAAAATCTCGTTGAAATTCCGATGTGTTTGTTTTATGTGTATTAAGTGGATGAATTTTATAAAAAAAATTGTTTTTATTTTTTCCAAACAGATTTTTTATTATATGTGTATGCGTATATTATATTTATTGTATGTGGTGTGCATGTACATACTTTTAAAAAAAAAAATTCTGTTTGAGTCATGTCAATGTTTATACTTTATATCACACGTTGATTTTTGTATTCGTGCGCACACAAAATTCTGATTAAAATTTTACCACTGTAACTATTTTCAATGGTCGATGAAAAGCGCATATTACAATTAATAAATATCTTGGAGGCACAAGACAGATCACATTTAAAAAATCTTCCTTTATTTCCGATTCCCACACGATGGATACGACAACCGCTATATCAGTTAGTGAAGACAGAATTTGTGGTATCCACATTATACCAAAGTGGGAGAAGTAGATATCCACATTATACCAAAGTGGGAGAAGTAGATATCCACATGATACCAAAGTGGGAGAAGTTTTTAATAGAGAAAGCAAATGACATTACGAATGAATCATAAGAAATGACTATGTTTTTGCAGATTTTCAGTTTTTTTAACGTTTTGTTTTCACTCTATTAATATAAATACGTACATTTTAATAAATTACCAACGCTCTCATGTGAGTAATAAGATGTACATAGTATGGGCCCAGATTTTCATCCATTATAAAGACGGTCCTGAAAAGTCAACGAGTGGGTATGAATCTGTCTCCCTTAGATAACAAGGAAGCTTCGTTTGCATGCATTAAGTGCTTTGTTCTCATTTCCTGCAATGCATTTCATTTATGTTGTTCAGTTGTTGTGGTCATAACTCCTCTGAACAACAAAAAAATCTTATTTTTTATTAAAATATCAAGTTTTTGAATTTAAATTTATTTATACTCATCTTATAAAAATAATAAGAAAATTATAAAAACAGCAGAATAATGCAATGAAATTAAGATTTCAATCACAAAATATTACAATGAGATTATTTAAATAACAAAATAAAGCAGTGAGATAGCGGAAGAAATCAATGTACTTGAAGATACCATGATACCGCGCCATATCCCTTGAAATTATTGGAATCGTAAATTAACTCGACGTCATAATTTTCTATTCTGGACCAGAATATTCAAATTCTAAATCTCCTAGTTCAACTCTTATAATTTATCTCATTGATTTATTTTACATGTTTTATTCTAATGTTTCAATGAACACTATTACGAACGTGACACAATTTTCTCAAATCAAAATTTTACGGATTTTCCTCAGTATCTGGCTTTCAATCCATCTCAATTTTCAAGACTTCCTTTTCAGCCATGAACATTAAAAAATACATCATGTATTATTTGTCGCTCATCCTCAGTGACTCCCTAAAACTAAGACTACCTCAGTAACTACATTAACTACCTAAAATTATTCATTATTTTTACAAATTCTTTTAGTTGTAATTATAACACTATAACTTAATAGATAATATTTATTTAACTTAAAAAATTATATATTTTTCTATCCATTTCTACTCTTCTATGTCTGAATTTAATAGTCATAAGTTCAGAGTTCATTGCAACAAAAATTTTCGCCTTACTCTTTATTTGTGAGCCGGTTTAAAAATGCCTGGCAATTTTAGCGAGATTTATCTCAGTCAGATAGCGGATGGAATTAATCGGAGGGAATAAAAAGTTAAAAAAGTTATAATTTCTGAACAACATAATGAAAGCTCGGTAACAACATTTGAGTGCGTACATACGCTGAATAACTAATTTGTATTTTAAGCAGTTTCATTGTTTCACACGATGTGCAAACCCCTAACATATTTTATTAGGTCCTTACATATGAAATTGGCGTTTTGCCGTACTGGCAACTTTGATCTCAAATATCTTCTCTTTGGTTAGGAATTCCAAATTAAAATTTATACAGCTATTTACTCAAGTATTTGTGTTTCGAAAATTATAATTCATTTGTTTTTTCCTCAATTGTTTTTTTTCTTTGCGTCACTCAGTTTACAAAATGGAAAACTTGAAATATCGCGTTATTTACGAGTACGAGTTCCACCGTGGCACCAGTGCTGCAGAAACGGCTCGAAGGATTAATGATGTGTATGGCGACGGTGCCGCAAAAGAAAACACAGTGCGTTTTTGGTTCCAACGTTTTCGTTCTGGAAATTTCGACCTGCAGAAAAAGCCCCGTGGACGGCCGGAGACCAAAGTTGATAATGAAGAATTGAAGGCTATTGTGGAAGCGGATCCATCGCAAACCACGTCCGAGTTAGCTGCAGGCTGCGGTGTTAGTGATAAAACTGTTTTAATCCACTTGAAGCAAATTGGGAAGGTGAAAAAGCTTGAAAGGTGGGTACCTCACGAATTGAGTGAAGCAAATCAACAAACGCGCGTTGACTGCTGCGTTGCATTACTCAACCGGCACAATAATGAAGGGATTTTGAATCGAATCATTACCTGTGATGAAAAGTGGATCCTGTATGATAATCGGAAGCGCTCATCGCAATGGCTGAACCCTGCCGAACCAGCCAAACCATGCCCCAAGCGAAAATTGACTCCAAAAAAGTTACTTGTGAGCGTTTGGTGGACTAGTGCTGGTGTCGTTCACTACAGCTTTCTTAAATCTGGCCAGACGATTACGGCAGATGTCTATTGTCAGCAACTGCAAACCATGATGGAAAAGCTAGCTGCTAAACAACCGAGGCTGGTTAATCGCTCTAGGCCACTGCTGCTTCATGATAACGCTAGACCACACACTGCACAAACGACGGCTACCAAATTAGAAGAGCTTCAATTGGAATGTCTAAGACATTCACCGTACTCTCCGGACCTTGCCCCAACAGATTACTATTTTTTTCGAAATTTGGATAACTTCTTGCAAGGGAAAAAATTCAACTCCGATGGGGCAGTCCAAACCGACTTCAAAGATTTTATTGATTCCCGTCCGAATGGTTTTTTTAGTAAAGGGATCGATGAACTACCTATGAGATGGCAAAAGTGCATAGATAGCAATGGTACATACTTTGATTAAATAAATATATTATATTAAAAAAAAATCAACTTTATGTTCCTCCCAAACAAAACGCCAATTTCATATGTAAGGACCTAATATTAGGAAATACTCGTATGTATGTTTTATATAAGAGTGGTGAAAAAACTTGAAGCATTTATGAGCCGAATTATTATAACGTTCTATCGAGTTATTCGTTGAATAAAAAGACACAAAGGAGCCTTAATTTATAGCTTATTTTTAATTTAATTGTTCTGATTTTATTACTAAAAATAGAACTGAAAAAAAAAATTGCTAAAGGGAACAAGATAGAAAAAATACATAAAAAATATATTTTAAGAACACATTTCAATTTTATATTTTGTATACGAAGCATCGATCTTTAACTAAGTAATTCTGAATACTTTTCATAACACACGATTTCACAAAAAAATGCCTAAATTGTCCCCACTGGAAATGTTGAATGAAGAAACCTAAGCTTGAATCATAAGAAATTATTTGGAAAGAAACGACTGAAAAATACTCAAAAATAAATGATAGAAGGAGGAAGATGTCAAAGTGTTAATTTTTATGCGCATTAGATACAGACAAAGTTAATGAAGAATATCGATTATATGTTAATGTTTTCTAATTCGATAACAATATTTCCGTGGGCTTTACAAATTTTCATTGAGTTATGTTATTTTCATTGTGTTATGTTATTTTTGGTGGTGTTTTACAAATTGAGAGATACAAATTAATCTTTCAGTTGAAACTTTATGATAGATTGAACCTTTTTTTACCCACATTCATCAACTTAATCCCTTATCTGTTATCCTATATTACTGACACTCACTTTTAACCTTAATATATTGTATAAGGATAAACTTACCTGAAAATATTTGTTGCTAATGCTTTATTGCTTTTCCACGTAAAATTTTCCCATTTAGATATATATGCTGAGAAACAAAATGAAATGGCTGATATACAATAAATAATATTTACTAAGTTTGAACAAGAAAGACATGATTAACACTTTATTCTTTAAATATATAAAATCCTATATTTTTTTTGTTCAGACAATTCACATTGCTGGATGATTTTTTGTGATTTTTAATTAAAATACTTTTCAAATCATTTTGGCCTCGAAATGGTTCAAGAACTATTTGCATGGTCGTAGATAACGGGAAAAATTCCAATTTTCTGAGGAGTTTTTGCTGATTGTTAGCTTTCTGTAGGGTGGAATATTGTCACCAATTCTATTTTAAATCTTCATTAACTCCATTACCAGACGGTTAACATCTATAGACAGATGATCTTCCATGTTTTTATGAAAATCGATAATTCTGTGATTCCATTTTCATTTCAAGTCTGGGAATTCTTATTGATCAAAATCTGAGCTGGTGAAATTATGTTTTCGTGTTAAGCCGCAAGATCATCTCTACTAATTACTTAAAATGATAAATAATTTTGCCTCTTTTGAGTCGAATACTATTATCCCATCGCATTATGCTGCCATTACTTGATAACGGTGACGTATGCTATTTGGATGCTACTGACGAGTCGGACAGACTTAAGTGTTGAAATTGATCTGGAGTACAATGTTTCTAAAATCGTGAGGTATTTATTCTTGAATCCGAAAAAAAATCTTATCCTAAAAAATTAACACGGCAATGGTTTCGAATCAGTGACCTTCTGCACAAAGTCCAGGACGTTTACCTCACGGCAATGCATAATATTATTTTGGCTAACAAATGTTAGCTCAAGTCCTATTTCAATTTAAAATATTAATGAAGTGTGCTGAAATAAAATAGTTGATATTATGAAAATAAATATAAAAAAATCAATATATGGCATATGAATTCCCACCGCTTGGATAGTATTTCAGCTTGCTAGACCATTTTTGTCAAATATATCGAAATTATTCAGCCTATATGATCATCCAAGCAGTGGAAATAAATAAACTCTTATTTAGGTCTTAAAATCTTTTTTTTTTATTTGTTTTAAATAAACGCAATGCAGTTCTATAATCTTCAAACTATCTCTTAAAATAAAATTAAAGTAATGATTGTTTGTTTACATAAGCAATCTACTTACAATAGGCTGATTTGTAACTTCATTGTTTGTTTACATAAGCAATCCACTTAAAATAGACTGATTTGTAACTTCACTGTTTGTTTACATAAGCAATCCGCTTACAATAGGATAATTTATGACGTTACTGTTTATTATCCTATATTTTTAGTGTAATTATTCATTTCCAAATTTTTAAAAACTCATCTAACACAGCCTTTAACTATACAAATTAATAACCAAAGAAAAAAAATGTATTAACCCTCATTATTCCATTCCAAAGAAAAAAAAACTCATCAAACACACAGCTTTTGACTAGCCAAATTTGAGAAGTTAAAAAACTTTTTTGAATAAATATTTCATTTTCATTTATAAACTACACATACTATTACCGCAGAAGCATGACATCAGTTAAAACAAAGCATTGCGCTTTTAAAAAAGTGATATCATTGTGTTTGATCATTAGTAGAACCTTAATATATGTGACAGATTAAGTGTAATTAGTGGAATGATCATTCTTGTTAAGGATTCGTAGCTGTCTGTAAAGGAATTGTTTTTCCTCAAACTATATTTTATCATCATGAATTATATAATTGCTACGTTATTGCGGCACTTGGAACCTTATTCTGTACTTATAAAATGTCTCAAAAGTAATCTTACGCAAATCTTCATAAAGAACGTTAGTTTTTCAAGGGTGAACCTTCGTTGTATCTACCGACAACTTCAAACAAAATAACTTTATGCGTTGTGGGCGTATCCACCTACGCACATAAAAACTTACTAAGTTAAACTGTTTGTTAAAGTTTATTTCTAAGTCAACGTTTAGTCGTCGAAAGCATGTTGGAGATTTAATACAACCCGATTACATTATAAGCTAACTAACCTGAAACATTGTTATAGTGATATTTATTATAACATTTAGTATACCCAGCAATTAAGTATTTGATTATTTACAGATAAGGCATTAACATTGTGGAGGTTTAAAGACATTGTAATTTGTTTTATCAAACACTGTTTAGAGCCTTGTTTGTGCTCCCGATGATGAGGTGAAAATCTTGAAACCGGTAGGGTTATACCGTATCATAAAGTGAAATAAACAGTGTTTACACAAATTACTATAATCCTCTAGGTTGTGTTGTATACAACTGAAGCACTTTATAATTTTGATTTCTCAGATAATGGAAGAGTTAATATTTAACGATAGGAAACAAAGTCAATGGGCACTAAAACATATATACTCAAACCGGACAGAATCAAAATCTGCTAAGATGATGGTCTACAATAGTAGTTTGGTGCCAACTTTAATGTATGGGAGTGAAAGGTGGACGGGAAAAAAGACTGAGAGAAGCCGAATTAATGTTGTATAAGTGCGTGTATTTAGAATAACACATGGAGTGACAGTGTAAGACAGAATACGGATTATGTATGAATGGGAAATTAGGCTGATATATTAAGTAAAATGTAGAAGAGCATGCTTAGATGGTTAAAGCATGTGGAACGAATGAATGTAGAAAGACTATCAAAACAAATATATAGTGCAAATATGAGTGGAAGGCGTATGAGAGGAAAACCAAGTAAAGTATGGTTGGATCAAGTGAATGATATTCTGAGAAAAGAAATGTAGAAAGTCACTGAAATTGTACTTTAAATAAGTCGACCTCCATAGTCTAGTTGATAAAAAGCTTATCTTACAGTCCGAGGTTTGCGGGTTCGAATCCCGTTGGTATTCAGATTTTTTAAAAGGGGTTCCAGCCTTATATTCACTTACGGCTTTCTTAACAACTTTCATGTTGATTGGAAGATTTGCCGTATGATTTATTTTACACATGACAAGAAATATACATAATTTGCAAAAAAACAACAGGTAATTTAATTTGGACACACAATTTTAATGGATCTGGGTTTGTTTCCCTTCATTTGTCGTATCCCCAGTAAACTAGGTTTTTGCCTGTATCTCACTAAGGACACAAATTAACCCGCAAAGGTAAACAAAATATAATAATGTTAATTCGTTTACAAATACACCAAGCTGGTCAGTTGTATTTTTAGACGTTTTTCTTATTTGTACGTTTTTTTATTTTCTCCCAGGATACCATTTAAATTCTCCCAGGATACCATTTAAAAAATTACACATAAAATATAGTACAGACAAATATAAGAAAGAATCAATACAATTACAGGGTAAAATAGGTGTGTATATTCAAAATCTAAAAACCGCAAGTAAATGTTGTTTTAAACTCAACATTTAAATTGCAGCTTATTTTATACATTGTATTCTTATTGTGATCTTAAAGTAGCTAATGAATCACTTAACTTTTTAATAACCCTTTATGTATTTATAATATCCCTTTTGTATTTATATCTTATTTGACCCTTATTATGATTAGTTTGATTAAACGCCTTGAATTCGGTTGGTGCATACCACTATTTCAATTTAATAAAACAGTATTTTAATAAACCAAAAACAATGTCTTGGCACCTCCATAATGTTAAGGTTTTATCTATAAATAATATTTGGCCACTTATATCACCCATTTCTAAAAAAATCATACTAATTCCTTTTCTAAGAAGAAGAATGTATGCATGTGATAACATACTCGTACTTACGAGTATCATCATACCGTGTCCTCTGCGGGATCGATTTAGAGAATAGATCTCCAAAATGTTCTATGCAAGCACGCAACATTCGCCTCCTCCACATTCATACATATAATTGTATATGCAAGCACGCAACATTCGCCTCCTCCACATTCATACATCTAATTGTATATGCAAGCACGCAACATTCGCCTCCTCCACATTCATACATCTAATTGTATATGCAAGCACACAACATTCGCCTCCTCCACATTCATACATCTAATTGTATATGCAAGCACGCAACATTCGCCTCCTCCATATTCATACATCTAATTGTATATGCAAGCACGCAACATTCGCCTCCTCCACATTCATACATCTAATTGTATATGCAAGGACGTAACATTCGGCTCCTCCACATTCATACATCTAATTGTATATGCAAGGACGCAACATTCGCCTCCTCCACATTCATACATCTAATTGTATATGCAAGCACGCAACATTCGCCTCCTCCACATTCATAAATCTAATTGTATACGCAAACACGCAACATTTGCCTCCTCCACATTCATACATCTAATTGTATATGCAAACATGCAACATTCGCCTCCTCCACATTCATACATCTAATTGTATATGCAAAACACGCAACGTTCGACTCCTCCACATTCATACATCTAATTGTATATGCAAACACGCAACATTCGCCTCCTCCACATTCATACATCTAATTGTATATGCAAGCACGCAACATTCGCCTCCTCCATATTCATACATCTAATTGTATATGCAAGCACGCAACATTCGCCTCCTCCACATTCATACATCTAATTGTATATGCAAGGACGTAACATTCGGCTCCTCCACATTCATACATCTAATTGTATATGCAAGGACGCAACATTCGCCTCCTCCACATTCATACATCTAATTGTATATGCAAGCACGCAACATTCGCCTCCTCCACATTCATACATCTAATTGTATATGCAAACACGCAACATTCGCCTCCTCCACATTCATACATCTAATTGTATATGCAAACACGCAACATTCGCCTCCTCCACATTCATACATCTAATTGTATATGCAAACACGCAACATTCGCCTCCTCCACATTCATACATCTAATTGTATATGCAAACACGCAACATTCGCCTCCTCCACATTCATACATCTAATTGTATATGCAAGCACGCAACATTCGCCTCCTCCACATTCATACATCTAATTGTATATGTAAGCACGCAACATTCGCCTCCTCCATATTCATACATCTAATTGTATATGCAAGCACGCAACATTCGCCTCCTCCACATTCATACATCTAATTGTATATGCAAGGACGTAACATTCGGCTCCTCCACATTCATACATCTAATTGTATATGCAAGCACGCAACATTCGCCTCCTCCACATTCATACATCTAATTGTATATGCAAGGACGTAACATTCGGCTCCTCCACATTCATACATCTAATTGTATATGCAAGCACGCAATATTCGCCTCCTCCACATTCATACATCTAATTGTATATGCAAACACACAACATTCGCCTCCTCTAGATTCATACATCTAATTATATATGCAAGCACGCAACATTCGACTCCTCCACATTCATACATCTAATTGTATATGCAAGCACGCAACATTCGCCTCCTCCACATTTATACATCTAATTGTATATGCAAACACGCAACATTCGCCTCCTCCACATTCATACATCTAATTGTATATGCAAACACGCAACATTTGCCTCCTCCACATTCATACATCTAATTGTATATGCAAACACGCAACATTCGCCTCCTCCACATTCATACATCTAATTGTATATGCAAAACACGCAACGTTCGACTCCTCCACATTCATACATCTAATTGTATATGCAAACACGCAACATTCGCCTCCTCCACATTCATACATCTAATTGTATATGCAAACACGCAACATTCGCCTCCTCCACATTCATACATCTAATTGTATATGCAAACACGCAACATTCGACTCCTCCACATTCATACATCTAATTGTATATGCAAGCACGCAACATTCGCCTCCTCCACATTCATACATCTAATCATTCAAAATCTTCCATTATTCATACTTCTCAATTTACTTTTTTTTCAAAATCTGATCCAGCCACATTTTCTTTCGTCTATCTCTTCCACGAACACTTTGCACTTCTGATGTGTATTGCTTAGTAATTATTTTCGTCAATTATTCTTTCCACATATTCAAACCATTTTAAAGCTCCTTTGTTCACCGTACTTAAAACAGCCGTTTAATACGTGTATGAATTTCTAATGCCATTCCACATGCTTTAATACATTAGCACTCTACTTATTTATCTTAGTTCACGCATCTCCACAACAATAATCTTATTTACATCCTTCTTCAAAGTTCAAGTTTTCCTTCCATGCGTCAAGTTGAGCACCGACACACTATTATTATCATTTTTGCTGGTACCGACATACACGCTTCTAACGGTAAATGGTTACCGTTGGAAGCGTGTATGTCGGTACCAGTTCGAACAGAATTCGGTCTTGTTTGTGCTCTCCTGATGTGGAGGTGAAAGCGTTGAAACTGGTAGGGTTATAAAAAGTTATAAAAAGTGGAATTAACAGTGTCTGATAAAAACAAATAACAATGTATTTAAACCTCCACAATGTAAATGGCTTAAAAATAAATAATATAGGACTGTTATGTATTGAAAAAAAAGATGATTTACACAAAACGATGACTAAATACTATAAAAAATATTTATCTACAATTCAAATCGGTATGTAGTCGAGTTGTTTCTTGGTTATTTAAGAAATGCTAATTCAAACTGCATTCAATTTTATCTAAATGCTCGCTGTATTCGTTATTCTTGTAGCTAGATACACGTCCTCTTGTTATAGTGGTTGGCGCTGATTTGAAGCTCCCATATAAAGTGTATGCGGGGGTTTCTTTAAATTACACTAGTTCGCCAGCAATCTATGTTTACCCGAATTCTTCCTTTGGCATTGCACATTCTATCTTTAGTTTTTATGTATCTTAAACGTGTCTCATTTGTTTTCTTTTAAGAAATTGCTAGAAATGTTTCAATCAAAATAGAATGTGGAATATTCAATAAAAAAGCAACGATTCCCTAAGATATCTCGCATCACCTATTTTAAAATCGTAGGGTTAAGTATTTGCAATATACGAGAAAACGTATCGTGCCAAATTAGATTCATCAACATGAAATGATTGTCACAACTGAGATTCATGAAAGTAAAAAGTAGATATCATAATTGTAATCGTAAATGGAGAAAAGTTTTACAAATATCTGGATGTTGTTTTTTTCGCATCTCGTTGATATTTGATTCATTTCTAAAATCTGTAATATTACATATGACTAAAATACCTTCTGAAGTAGAGGAAAAATACTCATTTTAAGCAAACGATAATTTGTGTTTTATATCATGTTGTTAGATTTATTTGAATAATTATATGTTTTTAGACAAAATAACGTTAAATTTACTACTATTGCACTGGTACATTCCCCAAAAATGTATCAAATGTTATAGATATACAAAAAATAATAACGTGTATTGAACAAATAATATCAGTATAAATTACAGCATAAAAAAAACGAAGTTCACACAATTTAGTCTATAAATTCAGTTTATCGATGCTACCTGTGTTTAAATTCGAAGTGTTTATTTCGATAAGGTCAAAAAATAAACTATTTTATTTGACTTCAAGTTGTCCAAGCTAAGGACAAGGACCGACGTGTGTTTAGCTATTTGCTGAGCAATGCACGCAACATTCACATTATGTTGAAATTCTCAATATTTCTGTCGCCTTCGTTTCTTAAAGCAAACTAAATGGAAAAGTCTATTCAAAGTAAGCTACTCGTACATGTAAAAAAATTAAATGTTTTTCCTTGAAATGAAAATGAAATTTATATAAATATTCATGAATGTCGTTAAAATAATTAGGTAATAATAAATTTATTCAATATGACTTTATACGTAAAAGCCGATAAACAAAATTCGACTAAATCTGTAAAAAGTATAACGTTAATTAATTTTTTTTTCATGATTATTGTTCAATGTATTTTTTAAGGCAAAGCATGGTAAATAGAATATTGGTCGATTTCAAAGAATGGGTATTTACTCTTTAAAGAAATAATTTGTTTTCAATAATTGAACATTGAACGATCTCTCATTACATAAATATGTTTAAAAATTCATATAATCTTTTTAATTGTATTTATTAAATTGATTTCAATATTTCCTTCTGGCAAATTAACAGAAATGCTCGTGAATGTGTTATTTTTTTTTATTATTTGTCAACCGAAAGAATCATTTTAATTCGTAAAATACACAACTTATGTATATTTTGGGTTTTTGAAAATATAAAGGAAAAAATAATTGCTCGATGTTTAACAGAAAAAACTAATAAAGGCCCTTACAAATTGCATAAAAATGTTTGTATTTTATTTCAAAACACAAAGAACCACAAAAAATATGAACAAAATATTAAATCAAATACTTTTACTTTTAAAGTTTGAAAACCTTCGAAGTTTTATCATCCTGTGTATTCTATAGCGTATAAAATCAATTATGTAACATGAGTAACTTGTAGATATGTTTGAGCGAAAATCGATAAATATTAGTTACAGGTAATTTAGAACTGGAACGATGAAAACTTTTAAAGTCGATTTAATTTTCTATTTTGAAATTCGGTGGACTGAAAAACGAAATGGAAGTTTTTTTTAAATTTTTACAACAGATTTCTCAAAATGAATTCCTTTCAAATTATCTCATTTGCAGAAAATGCCACACAGAAGAGGGAACTCCATTGAACAAACAATGGAGATTTGATTTTCTGTGCGTATTAGCTGGTTTTTATAACTTTCATTAAAATATGGAAAAACAAAATGGTATTTATAAATTTCAAAATTATCATCTATGTCCTAATTGAAAACACGAATTTTTCACTTTTATTGGTTTATTTTTGGAAAATAACGCTGCTTTACGTGTCTCACAACTGGGGTTCCAATAAATACATGGAGCCTTTAGTATATCGGGAAACCAGCTGACGGATGACTGGTATTAATAGACAGCCAAACTTTTTTTTGGTCTACTACAAACAGCGAGAGTCACGGATAGTATCGAAGATAGTGCCACAAGGGGCAAAATATATCAGCAAACATTGCAGTTTACGAAACGATAAACACCTTCATATTTTTTTTATATCAATTTTGCCTTTCTTTTCACCAGACAAAAGAATTATATTACTAAGCTGTATGCTTTTTTGTGCTTTAAGCAAAAGCATAGAAGAGCTTACAGATATTCCAACAATTAAGAACAACACTAATTAATTTTTGTAAGAAAAATTTCTTATTTGAATTCCAACGGACATTCGGTCACTAATGTGAGCTGACTATATATGGTACAATGGGAGAAGAATATGTACCTCTTGATGTGCAAGGACTTTAAGGTGAGTATTTACAGGATAACATAATTTATAAATAAATATTCCTTCCTGAAAATATAAAAAAAACATTATGTACCATTCGAAACAATCAACATATTTAAAAAATACAAAGAGTTAGCTTTTATACAGATTTTCAGCGTCACTGTTTGTTTTTTAAAACCTCTAATAATTAAATTACTAGAAATACAAAGTGAATACATAAATATCGACAAGCCAGAATTGTCAATGCATTTTGCAGTTAATATTATTTCACAATAAAAAACAGTAATAATGAAAATTCGAGTTTTAATTTAGGGCACACAAGATGACTTTGAAATTTACAAGTTCATTATAATTTTTAATATGTATATAAAATGAAGTTTTAAAATAATAAAAAGCAGTTCATGAGCACTGAAATATCTAAAGAAATAAGAGCGGAAAGAAACTTGCAATTAAGATTTTAGCCCGTTATGCATTGTTCGAACTGGATAAAGACGGGGAGACACGGTTGCTTTTAATAAAACGAAGACTTTAAAAATAAATAATCTGGTGACATTCTGGTTGTATTTATAGAACCCTTGTATTTTAATCAAGGAATAGCAGATTCGATTCTCGATGGTACTTAAAAAAAATGCGTTCCAGTCGATCGAGTTGATTTTTGGCACTATTTTGCACAACATTTATTTTTGAAAAAAATGTTCACAAAGATAGTTGCTTCCAAATTAACTAGTCATCTGTCGTTCATGATCCGCAATTATTGGTGACAGTGTTATGACTTTGTTTCGATAAAATGAATATGTTTATAGGTCTAAGCTTATTCTAAATAAATAATGCCAGACAATATCTATATGGTTCATAGATATATTACTCTAGTCGCCTGTATAACATATTTAGATACCCTGCCAGGAAATACATATCAAATTTTATTATGAATGCATTTTTTTATAAAAGTAAGGAACAGCCATGACACCAGAAAGTGTGTTAGAGTATTATAAAAATGTGAGAATTGTAGATAAGTGTGATATGATTTTATCCAGAGTGAATTCTTCAAAAAAGATGATGAGGTGTTATGAATGATTACACACATTATCGATGTATGACTATTGAATACACATATACTGCAAAAATCGTACCATTGAGAACATTTTAGTTCGAGGTAATTATTTCATACTCACAGATCGATTTTCGATCCTCAAACAGGACTTTTGATAATAATTAATGTTGATTTATTGTCAAGTTTCGACCAAAAAATGGCGTTTGTTCAGTCAATAAAACAAAAACAAAATCTTGATATGAATGTAACAGTTCAAAGTTTCACTTCGTATTGAGACATGATTTGGAGCACACACACGATACTATACGTTTCGATATTCGCCTTCACACTTAGGTTTAATATATGAGTTGATATGAAATAAACATTAAAAAAACATTTAGAATTAGTTATTTTTTACTTTCTTTGATACGTTTTCATGAAATATTAATTAGTTTTTGAAAATGTGTGAACTCTGAATGTATGTGACATTGAAAACTATATTAGTGTATGTTATGTAATTTCAATTGAAAAAGTTTGCGCTTTATTATTTAACAAAATTTAAATTAAAATGTGGCTGACGTGGGGGCGTTTGCTAGTACATGTTCAGCTGACAGTTAAAAGGCTAAAATACAAAAATGCCTAGCATTAAAGACAAGCCTTTTAACACTAGTCCAATAGGTCGTCAAAAATAATATCATACAATACAATTTTATGATATTTTTAGAAAAGCGCTAGGAATTGAAGTTTTTTTGTATGTTTTCAACTTATTTAGTTGACTTATCTTTAGAAGCTTTATAAGGTTTTTATTACATTAATTCGATTTAATTTGTAAACAAATAAAATTCCATTGCATTTACAAAACGCTGAAATAAATCGTCCTAATCGCGAAAAACAAATGTATAATGTCAGGTTGGCTAATATTTAATGTGACTGAAAGTTGATAAAAGTTGCAAAATATTATGGAGTTAAATTTTTTTTATAAAAAAGTCCAAACCATATATTTTTACAAATGTGTGGACTGAAAAACATCTGTGATGTCTCCGATCGGGTTTCTTCTATTTACACTGGGGTGATGCCTGATCGGTGGGTAGTACAAGATGAACCCAGTACATTGAAAGCATCTGATTTAAATCGTTTATTAAATGAATCATGTGAAATCGTTATTAATGTTTTGTTTCTTGTGTTGCTTTGATTTTGCTATCAATAAACAAGATTATTCATATTACATTTGTATGACATATCTTACTACCCAGCCTCTCTGATGTCAACATAAAAAAAATATGTGTCATAAATAAATTCATGTCCAATGCTTGTGTGTTACTGTAATTACTGAAATGATATATCGTCTCCGTTCCCACTTGATTCTTAGTTGACGAATGAATCATATGACCAATGCGGGATTGTTTCTCCATTTATGATAAATCAGTTAAGGATTGTTTTTAAATATTGATGGATTGTTTTTTGGATTGTTTGATGGATTGTTTTTGGATGGATTGTTTTTAAAAAATTCATAAACTTCGCAAAGGTTAAAAAATTATGTAAAATTATACTTATTGTATAGAATCCCTCAATTATCTCCTCTATTTTGTACCATCAAGTACTACTTACCTAGCAAATATATTTGATGACTTTCAACGAACATTTTTTCAGGTTTAATTTATAATTTCAGTTAGGAGAATCCGAATGAAAATAAAACTACGAGTATATCAAGTGAAATGATTGACCAGATCAGAATTCTCAAAGATAACCTTTATTTTAAGAAAACCAAGGCATACCCTTACTGCTCGTATCTAAATCTGCGTTTATTTCACGCTTTGTCTCGGGAAATTTAGACGCTGAGTTAATAGGGAAGGCGATTTTGATTTTTATCTTGTTAATTAAAACTGAAATGTAAACAAAAGCACTTTTGTTTTTGTCTTTAAAAAGTTTTAAGCCCCGTCCTTGTATTCCTTACTATTCAAGAAAATAAGTTTTTGAGTTTTCTAAAATTTTACTTTATAATAATTAAAGAATGAAATGTATGTAGTCACTGACCTGTCTCTTCTCTTTTAAATTTATCATTTCCTTTTCATACAAATGCTGCATCAATAGTCTTCTGTTTTATTATTTTTTACTATTCAACTTCAGTGCAGTACATTTTAAAAATCAAAAATTGATTAGTTTTTTATTTCGATTTTAAATTCGCGAGCGTTAAAAATCGTCAAAAATAAGTATAGGAAAATACCATTTTAAATTAAATTAATTTTACAGGAAAGATAAAACTTGTACAGTCTAAAATTCTTAGTTGTCAAATTATTCTATTTCACTTAACATATATAAAAAGAGATCATGGCACAAATCTACGTCTTTTACTATATTTTGATTATGCCTTCTCTTTGAAAAACAAAAGCATATATATTCAACTATGTATAGTATCTATTCGTTTATTTATAAATATCAACCGACAAATTTTGGAAGATTCGCTCTTTTTAAAACAAATGTATATTTATTGTTTATCTCATGTATCTATTTTTGAGCATGCTGTTCATTTTGCCTTGAGAATTACAGGTGAACCTCTGAAAAATTAGTTGTAATAACAAAGCTTACAATTTTTTTAAATGTGGTATTTTTAAATCAGATCTCAAAAAATGAAAATATAAATTTAAATGAAGTATTCTTTATTATGTGAAATATGCGACAAAAAATACCTACATACTTTTTAACACACTGCATTGAAGTTTAATTGTTCTTCTGGTGGTTCACGAAATAAACATCCAACGTCAATACCACATTTTTAATATACTGCACTGAATGGTTCATCTGGCTGTCTAAGAGTGGCACCCGACATCAATACCACATTTTTCATACATTGCACTGAAGTTTAATGACTCTTCTGGTGATCCATGAGAATAGCATCTGACGTCAATACAACATTTTTAATATACTGCACTGAAGTTTAATGGTTCTTCTGGCTGTCTACGAGATTGGCACCCGACATCAATACCACATTTTTAATACATTGCACTGAAGTTTAGTGACTCTTCTGGCGATCCACGAGAATGGCATCTGACGTCAACACCACATTTTTCAATATACTGCACTGAAATTTAATGGTTGTTCTGGCAATCTCAGTATCCGACGTCAATACCACATTTTTTATATATTGCACTGAAATTCAATGTTTCTTCTGGCAATCTCAGTATCCGACGTCAATAGCACATTTTTCTAATGTACTGCACTGAAATCGAATGGCTCATCTGGCATCCTCTGGGTTCTCAGCTAACGATCTACAAATCAAAATTTTAAAACACACTTCTCTGGAAATCAATGGTTTTTGTTTCACATTTAAAAAAAATATAAAAAACCCAATAACCCAGTTACCCAATAACCAGTAAAACATTTCTAATCACAGATAAATAAATAAACAAATCAATATATAGTCACTTTGAAGTAATAACAAAGCATACGAGTATTATAATTGAAGTGCATTCTATTTATTCTGTTACAATAATAAACCGCCGATTTTCACATATTTAATACAATATCTACGAAATCCAGAGCTAACCCCATTCCGAAATCAGACCTCCATTCAATACGGCATTGTAACGCAATTACCGCATATGCACCCGAATCAAAAAGGTGGCTTTTGTAAAATTATCATCCGGCCGTCGCTTTGTGCAATATGCATTGTGTGCCGCATCAGTGGACAGTGGACAGAGGTAACATAGCTAATACTCGTACAATAGTGTGACACTGTCGTTTGATCCACATCCAAATTTATTGTCAGTTTTTTTTTAAATATTATTAAAATCCATCGGTCTTCATATGTTGACGAAGTTCCTTTTTTTGTATTTGAATAAGATTATCCATTCTATAGAGGTGCATGGCCGCATGGTAACCCACTGGACTTCCCTGTGGAAGGTCGTTGTTTCGAACACCGCGCTATGCTACTCCACTCGAATGTCGAAGAATTGTATTCAGCCTAGTAGTCTGGGGTATCAGGATACCTATAACTTTGGTCATATCTATTTTTCAAAAAGAGGGGGGAAACATGCCGGTGTGCTTCGATCGTCTCCTTTCAGCGTCTCATCGCACTCCCTTTAAAAAAACTCCACAGCATAGATTCGCTTTCCAGTTGAATCGAAGTTGGAAGGGCGAAGAAATCCTCGACTATGAGGTCCAGCAACGATCGACGATCCATTCTATAAAATAATGATTTGCGAAATAATTTATTGATTTGTGTGACAGTAATTTAAGTTATAAATGTTGTTTTACATTTTCGTTATACAAAATATAACCAGGTGGCCTTAAACGCATGTAATTATCTATTTCAGTCTACCAGAAAAATGTTAGAGGCTTTGTGAAAACCGACCCAGAATCTTTTTTTAAAATTGGTTCTTACAAGAATCGAACCTGCTACCACTGGTTTGGAAGACAACAGTCATGAGCTACTTTATATAAATTTAAAGCAAAGCGCTCTTGAGGTAAACATATATCACAAAACTGATGCAACCCAAAAATAAATGGTAATTTATTTGATGTTAATAAAATTGCATGAAACTCTATCCAAAGAATATTTTATTATGCACAGAAACACGTAGTCAGGTGTTACATTCAATAAACTATTGTATTTTGGATAATTGATGTATACATTTGAACCAAAATTCTGATTCATAATCAATTAAAAATAAATAAAGCGATCATTATGAAACTTATAGAATATTTTGAGTGTGCTTTACACATTTTATAAAAAAATATGTCACTTTTTCAGTGGGGCTTAGATAAAATACACAAAAATATAATCTCAAAAACAGCTAACAAATATTAATAAAATTTAAAAAATCGTGTGTATAATTACGGAAAAGTAGATAATTAATATAAAATTAAGAAAGCAAGTGTAAAATTAAGAAAGCATGATAATCACGATCTTACACTGAAAACCAAAACGGTATGCGAATCAGTTTCTTACAGTCAATACAACAAAGCACTCGACAAATGACAGCAGTCGCACTTCAGGCAAATAATAATGATTCGATGGTACCATAAAGTATCAAAGGTATCAAAAGTTTTGATAAAACCAATCTCCTGTAGCATCGAAATTATAGGCCAACTCAGGTCTGAAATAACGCAGACGTTATACTGTTGTTAGTTATTAAACACCTGATTAATAAAGAAAACCCAGATAAGCTACAAACACTGAAGCTCCTTGCCGTTTATATGCGAAGAGTACGCCTATCGCAAATTGGCTTATACTCGTATAATAGTTTCATATGCCACCATCGACAAGTACCTACCTTAATTCCTCATTTTATATTGGTTCACGGCTAATAAACATTTGATTCAATTAAAAAAGTAAAGAAAACTTGGGGGAATAGATTTAAGTGACGTTTTTTTTATTATTTTACACTGTTGGTTTTTTTTCTTTTCAGTCATGTTGGAATACTGCGCGTAGAAGGCGATTAAAGTAAAAAAGCAATGACAGTTATACTATTTTTCAAATAAAGAATGGCCGGCACATGAACAGTTGAGACTCCATATGCAAGTACTGATCGCTACAGGGTAATACATCGCATCGCGGATTATAGCTCGCAGTCTCCCCTAATCGGGCTCGGCACGTAGCGGGATGAGCATGGTGGCGGCAAGCGGCTCACATCGCACATCGTAGCTCGGCGTGGTGCGGTATGGAATCGCCAGCCACTCGGGCAATGATCGATATTGGCGACAGAATTCTCGATATGCGAGCCGCATGATAAATTTTAATGGGAGCCCCTGCATCGGGTACACTGTGCACTAAGAGAGGTATTTTAAAGTTAAAAGAGGTGTTTCATCAATGATTTCACGTATATTTTATCAGTTCAAATAATTAAAATAGGAAAGTATTATGATTATAAAATACCTTCATTCTAGCAATTTTACAAACGACAATAATTCAAACCATACACCATGATAATATCTGTGACCTAGTTTGTAGAACGCTTGACTTCTAACTCTAGTTTTTTAGGTTCTGTTTCAGATCGAACTCGATAATAAAAGCTATTATTAAAGACTATTAAAGACACAATGCAATTAAAAAATACAGAAAATATTTAGACACAAACAAAAAATATAAAAGAAACCATAAATTTCAAGATTTTTTTTGTATATTTTCAAAATAAACATAACTGAGTAGTTTAATATCTCAAAAAAGGGTAAAGCACGTATACGTTTTGTACCCTGGTTGTTCAATATTTATAGATTCATGTGTGAAGGACCTGCACAGATCAGTGGGTTATATTTAAATGTCAAATAGGAATTTATGCGGATTGTTGTATGCTGATGACAATGTAGTGTTAGCGGAGAATAAAGATGAATCACGGAGTTTGATAAGTAAACTGTATGTGAGATGCGAAGAGAAAGATCTAATAATTAATGTTGTGACACCCAATATCATCATGGTGATAACAAAGTGTGAAAGGAAAAGTTAATTCGTTTTTGAGTTTTCTTAGTCATAGGAGTTAATGGTTTTGGAGAAACAAATATTTCTTGTTCACTAATTTTTATTTTCTTGCTGCTGTATATAATGCATCTTTAAGCTTTGTATGTATTGTAATTAGTTTTAACTGTATGTGTAAGCTTTATAAAATAAATAAATATCTAGAGTATAGAATAGGCCAGACCCGCCCAGATACTTTGTTTGGTGAAACCAGACGATATAATATCAGGTGACCGGTGTTAAGATACTTTTAGAGGAAGCACATAGCAAAGGTATTACAAACTGTGGAACTCATCTACGGGTGATCAAATAGGATAACATCTTAGTGTTGACCTTCAAAATTTACTTACATCAAGTTTCTTGTTAACATAATTTAAATTTTAAGTAATTTTAATAATAGGTTAACTACCCACACTAAGATGGGTTGTGCTGTGCTACTACATCAAAGTCAAAAATTTAAAGATAAAAACTAACAAAAAACGAAAATTTTGGACAATTTAAAGCTTCAACTGATCAAACTTAAAAAAAATAACAAACGATCTATAAGGGGAATTTTTCTTTTAAGAAATAAGATACGCAACATTCATAGGACACAGCAAAGATACGGCGTTAAGTAAATTCAATATGTCACGCAAAGGACAGCTGAAAAACACATGATATCTAGTTTCATCGTGCAGACCACACTAACAGCTGGAATCCTCTATAATATTAATTCTGTAAAGGTGGCTAGCCACCATGCAATGGCACATCAGCAAGTGACACATGACTGACATGTCCAGTTTGTTCATACACATAAATACATACCATTACATCATTACCCTGTTAGGGTAGACAGAGTGCCTGACTTTCCTATCTTGAAACACATTATTAGTCTTTTAAGTATATCCATACACCATCTCATATAACTTACATTTGTACAATTTCTACATTTACTTCTTTCAGAATATCGAAAAATTTACTTACTGAATTCACTAAAAGAAAATATGGTTGGATATATCCAATCATTCTTTCCTTGGTCTTTCCTCTCGCATGTCTTCGTTGTTCATTCCTATTTTATCGAACCATGCTTTCAAAGGGATGTATTGCTAGATTGAGTTATATCCCAACCCATCGTTCATCGGGGCCAAGTATTGTGTTCTATTTTATTTAATAGATTACTGGCTGTATAAAATCAAATAGGAGATAAATTTGAAGTCAATTTAGAAAAGAATACAACGAAATATGTTACGTTTTTTTTTATATATTGTAGATAATGCGTTGTTATTATTGCTTGATTTGACTCTTATTTAAAGAAAATGAAAATTTGGAAGCATTTTTGAACGATTCAAGTATTTACCGATGATAATGTTTGAATAAATTATATTATCAATACCTGCGAAGAATTTCATTTCCCTCCAATTTCTTATGAAAACCGTTCTCTAAAATGACGTTCAGTGAGCTTTGAAGCACATTTACTTTAGAAAACTTCCTTCGCTGCACATTCCAGTAAGCGCTTTTTATGAGCAATTTTAATTTTAACGTAATAAAAATTTATGAATTGGAAGCAGACCATCGAACACGATCTTTACACCATTCAAAAATGAACCAATAATTTATGTTCACCAAATGGAGTAGTAAATATTTAATTTTCACGCTTTTCTGCATTCGCTGGAGAATAAATTCAAGTTTTTGACACGTTGACATGGTGCGCGATCATTAATTGAAATGCTTGAAATAAAAATGATCAAAACAGAAAATAGGAGGAACAAAAATGAAGACTTTGTGATTACAAATTAACAAAGCATTAAACATATTATATAAATAAAATTATCAAAGTATCCCTTATGATTATTTAAAATGCTTTAAATAAATTACACTTTCACAACAGTTGAACGTTACTATTAGGCTTATATTAATTTTTATTCTCATTATACTCGTATAATTGTACGTCGCTTTCTAGACAGTACCTTTTATATTATCATATTGAGATAAAATATTTTTGTGTTAATTTAGACATAATATAATACTTTGTATCTCGAAGACATATTAATGCCCTCCGTGACCTAATTGAAAAGACGCCTATTTATTTAATACTTCATAATCTGGCGGGCTTATTGCCAGGCGGCAATCTTTTCCAGCCAACCAGACAAAAGTAAATGAGGCAAGTTATATGGTCACATAAATCATTCAAATGACTATCCATCCCATGAAATCCATAAACACATACGTCAGCATATGCCCCACAAACCCCGCAAAGACGGGCAATCATCCGAACATTATTTTTCATCTCCTATTCCTAAGATAACGGGTTCGATTATTGTTAGTACCCAATTTTTTTAAAAAAGATTATGAGTTTGGTTTTTCTCTTAAGGCCTCGTTTACATTTATCTGATTGGTCAGAAGAGATTACCACTTGGTTAAACCCACCTAATTATATTGTATAGAGCGAAAATAAAATAGAATACAACAGTTGTGAGAAAAATATGTTAGAATAAAATTGAGATATCGTCACTTAGCAATTTTTTGGCTCCTTGCACGTTTTTTTTTAAATAAATAAAAAAAATAAAACCTAGTGAGGCGACATTTATCTTTTTTTAAATTGTTAAATCACGATATTGAACGATGATTTATTTTATTTCCAAATTAAATCTTCAAACTCCATTTGCTGGAAATTACAAATGCATATTAATTTGTCTTTGGTATTCGAAACATGCAATAGCTTTATGAAAAATGCAAAAGTTTTTTGCAACGTTATATTGGTAAAAATTGTCAATTAAGTTGTGATGGAAAAGAATCTAATTAATCACTTTTATTTTCACTCTATTATTTTAATGGATTTTATTCATCAAATAAATAATATCACTATACTCTCTTAAGGATGAAAAAATTAGCTTAAAATTTATTTAAATTTTAACTTTGTATTTTATAATTATGTTTGACATTAAATTAATTATAAAAAACACAGCGTCAAAAATAAAACAATAATCGGAATTGAATTCCATAATATAAAAAACTATAAGAATCGAAAGAAATTGAGTGATTTTGTTTCGTCTTTTTGATAAAATGTTTATCGACCCTCGGGAATTATTGAACTTTTACATCAAGAAATCACTCAAATGGTGACCCAGAATAGGGAATAGAATCTAGGCAGATCGAAGACTCCACTGCCAGATAACATGGCAGGCATAGCAGGACCACAACGACGAATTTTGGAAGAGAATAGAACTAATAGAGACATAAAGAAGACATACCAATGTGCAACACTAGAATGAAAAAGCTGACAATCACGATATGTCAACTAAAAATAATTTTCAAGTTGACACCTTTTGAGAAATACTACTTGACAACGGGAGCTCATGGAGTTTCTTTGTTTTCCTGTACGATACAACAATACATATATAGAATAATTGTTAACATGAAAAAAATCCAGATTAGAAATACAAATAAATATTTAATATTTCATATTTATTCTTTATCGCCTATATGTTTTTTTTAATGAATATTTTTATGAAACTGAGTTTTTTGGAAAAGAGAGAGCGTGAAAACCCCAGTTTTAGATAAACGCCTGTTTCACGTTTGTCCCATTCTATATCTCGTTTTTTTATCGACAACCTCTTTAGCTAAGTAGTTGGTAAGACTTATCTTTCGAATAGGAGGTTATAGGTTTGATTTCCATGGGTACTCGATTTAAAAAAATAATTCAAGTCTGGTTTTCATTTAAGGCATATATAGGTAGCCGCAACTTTCTCGTTGGTTGGAAGAGATTGCCGGGATATACAATGAAAATGTAATACATTATAAAAATCATCATTATATCATGCTATCTTACTTTCTCTAGATTCAATAAATTATTTTAATGTGTATTTTTTTTAAGTTTTCCTCTCTTTGGACGTAAGAGAAAAAAATATGAAGAGCTCGCAGAATAAATTTGCTGTTGAAATGAGAATAATTACTTTTTGACTAAATTACTTTGTCATTCCACTAATAATAATAAACTCGTAACGACCCGTTTATAATGATGCAACTTTAAAAAAAAATTCTCAATATGACGCTGTGCATGTCTTTATGCTGCTTCATGTCGTCGTGTGGCTGCTTCCCTAGAGTCTGGCAAGTTCGTTATGATTGTCGTGATAGTCTCTTCACTTTAACATATCTGGCTCTTTTATATCCATTTTATAAGTTGGTCCATATAATAAGTATATTATACTTTTAATTAAAAGTGTGTCTTACAGAAACAATCAAAAACTTACTTTTTAAAGTTATTTTCAACGAAGTGAGAAGTTTAATCCGTTTCCGTTCCGTTCCCAGAATAAAACAGGACAACTTTAATATTGTATGATAGAATTTTAATGAAATGACACTCAGAACATACGCGTAGAGCATATTTTACTGACAGAAACCTTTGTATAAACAATCAAATTAATTATTTAACATAGAGTGAATATGAGTGATATCTTATTTAATAATTGAGTGTTAATATAATAAATGTAAGAAGAATCACCCACTCATTAGAAACTATTTTCTCGTTTTAACATATATAAACCTATTACTCTTCATCAGTGAGTCATCGATTTTTAACCAATAATTTTTTTGCTATTTTTATTTTGTCTTATAATTATACTATGCAGTGGCAGCTGTCAAATAATATTTGGAAAAAAAGTCTTACTATGAAATTATTGAAATAATAACTATTAAACCGTAATTATAACACATATTTTTATAAACAATAGGTGTTGTTATAGTTCAATTTGGCATAGTATTGTTTTTTTACGTAGTTTTCGATTATAGCGGCACGTGTCAAAAACCTTTCTTCTGAAGGACCCATCGTCATTTGTTACGAGAGCAAACCTTAAGTCTAAATGGTATATTTCATAAGAAGTGTACAGTCTAATGACGCGAAGGATATATTTTTATCAGATGTGGCTTTTTAAGTGAATCTGTCTTTATCTTTTTTCTATTTAAAGTTCTATGTTTTTAAATTCAGGTTCAAAAGAATGATAATTTATAAATTATATTTGTCATAATTATATTACCTCAATTTATCTATTTTATTAATATTTGGTTCGATTTCCATAGAACTTAATAACACTTAGCTTTTTTTACCCCCTAAGTATCCAATATTTTCCGACACGTCCTTTGTTTTTTTCTGAAAAGAACAACTGATGCTCACTAATTCAAAGGGGTCCGTCAAGTTCAACACGTCTCCTTGTCTATTTTAATAATATAACAGAACTTTGTAAACACTTCGAGGCGTTTATTTTGACATTTCAGATTATGAGTCGTGAAGTAGTTCAATAAAATGAAGTGGATACAGCATGAAACATTTTATCACGATTAACTCACCGAGAGCCTTCACGCCGCATGCTTGCTCTTGCCCTCCCTTATCCCGTCTCAGTACATCACGAAAATGTCAAAATCCTCCACGCGTGAGCTGGATATGTCTAAATGGTGTCAATTTCGACACAAAATGACTGTTCGTGACATGCATTTGGATGGAAAAAAAATTATGGATGAAAAGGTGTGGGCTTTCCCTCTAATGTATGTACATTCTCTTATTACGTTTTCTAAAACGAAATTATTCACTACAATTGTCACGCTTGAAAAGATCTTTAGAAAGACTTAACCATGACTGGGTATTAGGTGAATGTGGCGGATACATTGTTTCAGTTTGAGTCTTGTATCACCTGAAGTGTAGTGACTGTGTGTCACAAGTCTTCATCTGCGCTGTCCTCGCTGTTTAAGAGATATACGTCCTTTAAGCCCTCCGACATCATATAATATATTCAAAACTCCATAAGCGTGACATATCCGATCTAAACGACACTTTGTAATGTTTTAATGTATGTGAATAAAAACATTCTACTATATTTGTGAAATTCCTGATATTTGATTGTTTTTAAGTTTGCTCCAGCTTTTTTGTATGTTTATACTCGACTAATATTAACGCACAACGTTTATTTCAAGTCAATATTGATACGTGTTTTATTCCCCATTAGCGGTTCCCTCGAAAATTATCTCCATTGATGGATGATTATCACTTTTATCGTTCTAGTATTATTTATGAATTAGAATTATAGTTGTTACTAGTATTGTTTATGAATTAGAACTATCGTTGTTACTAGTATTGTTTATGAATTAGAATTATAGTTGTTACTAGTATTGTTTATGAATTAGAACTATCGTTGTTACTAGTATTGTTTATGAATTAGAATTATCGTTGTCACTAATATTGTTCATGGTTGTAACACATAAATAATTAATATAGATTTTTCATCAATTGGGTATAAATATTGTAAATACTTTACGTATATACGAGGGGAGGTCAATAAATTCTCGGAATGAAGGTAAAAAGGGGAAAAACATATTTGTATTTTTCCTTTTCATCATATTCACCATTAACTCTAAAAAAAAATTCAGATCTTTCAATAAGCTAATTGACCTCCCCTTGTACTAACATCTCTAAGGGGTAGTTTTCTAACGGTTTTTAATTATTTGAATGAAAATCGCAGCGTATGTGTTATGGTTTTTTTTTTAATCAAAGTATACAAGTTTATTAAAAAAACTCCCATATACTCGTACAACGGCCTGTAGAAGACAAGGGCGTATACTTCTCACAAATCATATCTTTTTATTTTTTATCTAAAGAATGCAAGATGGTTTATTCGACTTTTTGCTATCCTAAAAAATAACTAAGAAAAATATTTTCTAGGATGACCAATATTTTTTTAGTATAACAAATAGTTTTATGACAAATGTTTTTTTAACATTGTTTATTACTATTAAAATAGTTCCAAATTTTGACGTCAGCTTATAACAACAGCTTTAAAAATATTTTTGTCAGATTTGTTGAAAATAAACACAAATATCTTAGAAAAGCTTTAAGTCGTAACCAAAGAAAAAAAAATCTTCAAGTTTCGTTAACATGCAAATTCACTACAAATGCGCCTAAAATCAGTTGAAGACGTTGTATACTCTTAAATGCTTATTATACAATATAAGGATGGTTTTAACAATAACAAAAGAGTCTAAATTAATAATCATACAGGTATACTCGTATGTAAAAACAACCTATTTTACAAAATTTTGGTATGTATATCTACATATTTTTCAACCGAGTGTCTCCTCCGATAGAATTTTTACATGTATAACTTAACTTCTTCAAGGAACATTTATAACTCTTATTGTAAAATGTTCGATATTTTGTCTTTCAAAGATTTTTGCATACATTTTTCATTAATTATTTTTCCAATAAGAAAGAGGTGATTTAATGTATATTGTATAGCATAAATTTAATATTTATATATATTGTATTTTATATTGAACGAATTAAGGAAACCTGTAATATGCTGATGAAGTTTAAATATTTTGATTCGAAAGCCATTTAGTATTCAATGTTTTCCCGTATTAATAATCCAACTACATCGTTGCCATTTTCGCCTTCAGATTCAGCTCCCTACAAGACCCGGCCAAAAGGAATGTGTCAAGTTATTTAATTTTCTCGTTAACAAAGTTTATTGTTACTTAAATCTGCCTTTGAGTAAGTGCTCTTGTTGCGCTGTTCCGTAAGTTTGCTCCGAAGTCGCGAAAACTTCGTGTTTATGCTTTGAATTTTTACAACCATTTACCGAGGAATTTTCTGTTTTTGTTTTGTGCCTTGAGACTTAATTGCCTTTAGATAAGCACTTAATGTCAAAAAGAAAATTTTGATACTTTCGTAACCCATCCTTTTGAAACATTTATTGGGGTTGTAACTTATTAAATATCTTTACATATATCAATGTTTCAGTGCCTTTCCGAGAACATTTTTTTTTAAATATGCCTAAATTAAATATGATATATGGGTGAGTAATGAAAGATTAGAGCAAGTTGAGGAATTTCACTATTGAGTCAGATGATGGAAAAGTTACGAAGGGCATCGAATGGCGTGTAGCGATAGGAAACAAAGTCAATAGGGAACTAAAATATCAATCCGGATAGTATCAAAATCTTTTAAGGTCCCTAACAGTATTTTATTATCATCCTTGATATTTTGGAGTGAAACGTGGACGTAAAAATAGGCTGATAAAATACAAATAAATGCTATAAAAACGCTACTAGAAAAATACATGTGGTTACAATGTATGATAGATTACGGAATAAAGTGATTAGAGGTAAGTATAAACTTAAGGCTAATGTGTTGAGTAAGAATAATAAAAGGACTCTGAGATGATATTATATTGCATTTATAGTTAAGTAATTAACATTGTAGAGGTTTAAAGACATTATAATTTGTTTTATCAAACGCTGTTTATTCCACTTCATGTTATAAAGTTAAATAAACACTTATTTTACTTTATGTAAGAAAGTGGATAAACAGTGTTTGATAAAACAAATTACACTCTGAGACTGTTTGCGTACGTGAAACGAATGAATGAAGAAAGACTAGCAAAACAAATATACGCGTATAGTGCAAATGTGAGAAGAAGCCGTAGTAGAGGAAGACCAAGGGAAAAAGGTTGGCTCAAGTGTATGACATTTTAATAGAAGAGAAAGTAAAAGAAATTGTAGTAGATGTATGAGAAGGTGTTTGGATATGAAAGTGGTTGAATTATTTGCGTCGAGACAGGAGAGTCTATCCCAGTAAGAAAACCGCGTGAGCATATGTATGGTACGTACAAATTCGAAAATTATCCATGTGTACGAATTGTCTAAAATAAAGATGACCTGATGGCTTAGTTGACGAGACGCTGGTCTTTCACCCAAGAGGTTTCTTGTTCAATTTTCAATGGTACCCAAAAAATAAAAAGTACCCCAATCTAATGAAGAAGTCGGGTAACAAAAATCACTTGGTTCTTAACTAAAATACGACTGACGTGTGTGACCGACGACAATATTGTCTCCCGATCACGATCTTCATTATATTCACATCATGAACTCAGTTGTGTTGAAGGATACCATACAAATAAACGAAAGCATTAAAAATATTTGAAAGCTGCTACGGTAAGAAATGTTATCAAGGGATTAAAAATAAAAGTTTGATGGAGTTTAAGGAGTGAACAACTGCGGTGACTCTATTTCTGAGATATGGCCAAGGGGTAGTCAGTATTGGTAGTAATTTAAAAAAAGTTTTTCTTAGTTTCGAATTAAATAGTATTTAAAAAAAAATATTTATGGCCGTATAATGCCATAAATCTATGCCATATATCTAATCGTATGGGCATGACTGGAGTAAAGATATATGCCATAAAATAAGTGGTGATCAATTCTCTTCAACTACTACAAAACGAACATAGGATAATTGTTAAAAACCTAATATGCTTTGTCCCTTAAAATCATTAAGCTTTTTCAACATATAAATTACAACACAAAAGTACGTTGTTAAAAAGAGAAGTTCTAAAACTCTCAGAATAAATGACTCTCAGTGTATATTCTCGGAAGCGAAGAAGACAGAAAAGCTTTCCTTTCTCCTGCCTCCCGCAGCAGCGTTTAGTTTCCTGTGAAGTGGTCCTTGCCCCATGTCTAGCCCAGTGTCTTGTCTTACATCAAGCAGAGTGCATGCTCCTTCATAAGGATTTTACAGTATTTATACTATAATATGTTATGTCTAGTTTTCTTCCCGCATATTTCTATAAACTTATGGTTACAGGACTGAATTTCGATAATAATAGAAAGGCTTGTTGAAAAAAATTAAAGTTTCGTCTGAATACCAGCCTGATAAAATTTCTTTTTTCTATGCCTATTCTTAAGGGTTAGTTAATACTCTTAATTTTATAACTATGGAATTAAGTATCACATCATTTCAAACCCAAAGATAAAGCACATCAATATGTTTTTATGGCATTTTTCATAGCTACAATTTCAACTCTTAGAGATAAGGTTAGAAACCCAAACATGAAACATACCAGCAACACAGACAACATATGAAGACACAGAGAACAGATGGAGTAGGAAGAGAAAATGATAGAGGCGTGACTGTGTGGATAAGACGGGCATGGGGCAGTGAGATCACCACTGGACATCACATGTCAGGTTGCGTGTGGAGTGGAGAGACGGTTGGTGCTCTAACTCTCAGGAATGATTTTAGCAACAAAACAGATCCAAGAGCAACATCTAGAAGTAGTATTTCAATAGTTTAAGATGTTAAATTAGTGAAGTTATTGTTCTCAAAACTTCCGTTATCGTAATTTCATTAATTCAATGATCCGGCGTGGGATTGGTTTTAATCTTATTTATTTAAAAACCTAAATCTGAAGTCGAAAATTAGCAGTTTTCTCTCTTAGCTAGGTGGAAATATTTATAGTGAAAAAATAATGCAGTTTTTGGGATACATCATAAGTTAGTAAAATTATTACTAAAATGAAAGAAAAATCTTTGATAAGTTTATTGAAATATGTTGTTCATAGTTAAGGCATTAACGTTGTAGAGGTTTAAAGACATTGTAATTTATTTTTATCAAACACTGTTTATTCCACTTTTTTGTGACGGTATAACCCTACCGGTTTCAAGGCTTTCACCTCATCTTCAGAGGTGAAAGCCTTGAAACCGGTAGGGTTATACCGTCACAAAAAAAGTGGAATTAACAGTGTTTGATACAAATAAATTACAAAGTTTATTGAAATCATGAAAATATATATCCTGTAATTACAAATGTATATTTTGGCAACAAAGAAACAATCCTATTGAGAAAGATAAGTTATCAAAAGGTCTGGACTCATCTCATAACATCCTCACGATCAAGATACACCCACAGTAATAGATTTTTCAGCCAACACTCCTGTACGCGTAAACCATACTGCAAAAAAATAATTAAAATGAATAAGCAGTTGATATAATTGTATATACACAATAAACATGTACAAACGAATTTAATAGTTAAATCACTAACGAGTTTCTAAGATGAAACAATTAACCTATCTCATACATGTTGACAGCAATTGAAGTCCTTTTTAAGTCGGAAGTCAAAAAATATAACGTTTTCTATCTGGCTTACTATCACGTGATTTTTTTCATATGCAAGTATTAAGTTTTTATCGTATTGGGCTTTAAGAAACAAAAATACGCAGGGAAATGCGAGTTAAATTTTCTAGTCAATGTTAAACTCCAAAAATATTCCGAATAATTAAAAATGCAACAAGACTTTTCTGCACAGAGAATTTATATTCGCGACCCTCTAGAAATCATATGAAATGTAGCACTCTTTGAATGTGCAATGAAAATTTTCTTTGTTCTCGTACGGTCGGATGATACATACATATATATTTAATACACTCCTTATAATCCTCAGCTCGTGTTCCATGGCATGCCTCCCCCGGAATAGAACAAGACACGTAAATTAAAGGGCGAAAACTAGCTTTGCCGTAAAGCGATGCGCAACCAGTTTCGAATGAGCCAGCCTGGTAAACAACTTTAGTTTTAATGAAAGTTTAGAGTCATTTTGACCTTTACGCTAGAGATTTTCGGAAATTCATTTTATACTATCTTATTTTATAACAAATTTTTGACAGCTGTAAATTATGAGTGTTATTTTATTTTATAAATTAGTCTTTTATTTAAGCATTTAATGCATTCTTTTCTTCATCCTTTTAATGATTTGAACCAAACAAATTCAATCCATCTATGAGTGAAAGTATGGTATGAGAAACACATTTTTGAGAAAATAATTAATATTTGTTTACTCGCTTTTCAACTGACATTAAAATATGATATATCTAAGGACTTGATACACTTTGGATTTTGTAATCCGCTGGACATGAATGAAAAACCATTGCATATTAAACTTCGCTGAATTCAATATTTTTTCGATTTGATTTATTTTTAATAAAAGTGTTTTTTATCGAATGGTTGGTAAAATTGTATTTATTAACTATTTTGGTTTTGGTGAGTACAGTACTTGTGGTAAGGTGATGGAGTATAATTGACTCCACAGAATATGAGAAAAATGCAAGGCATAGAATTGTAGAATTAATGTTTCCATTTTTGTACACGTTTTATGTCATCTACACACGTATATCGTAGACATGCATTTATAGACATATTCTTAAGCATGTTCATACATTTTCACAAAGAACACAGGCATATGTGTATGTCAAATCAATCCATAAATTCGTGCGTATTAATGACACATGTATGATTCATCATGACTTACTTCGTATAACAATACACTTTCAAAGAAATCATATCCTGTTTTCACGTTTACATCCAAGTGATTAGTTTAATATCAATTTTTGTAAACATCATAGTGAGAATGGTATCATCGTAAGGACTACCCAGAAATGGTTTCAAAGATTTAAAAATGGGTAAAGCAGTGTCAATGGTGAGAAACGGTCAGCGTGTGCTATTAATTTTGATGACACCCTAAAGAGTCTTATGGAATTAGAGCCAGAACTAACGGTGAATCAATTTCATAAAAACTAAATTCATCTCATGGAGGATAGGAAAGGTATCCAAGCTTGGAAAGTGGGTACCACACAAAAAATCAGAAACCAATTGGCGGCATCAAATAAATATAATATATGTACTTCTCTCCTAACTCGCTTTAAACGCGAACCGTTTCTTGATCGAATTGTGACAGGTGATGAAAAATGGATACTGCATTAAAAAAAGTCACTTTTGTCTATTTTTGGGGTATGTACTATATATGTATCATTCACTTTGAAGTGTTAGAATCCAATCAAACGATTAATGCAGATGTCTATTGTCAACAGCTTTCACGCTTAAACTTAGTATTGATTAAAAAACGCCCACGATTAATATTAGGATGATTTATTCCAATTATTCAATGAAAGGAGTCCAATAAATATAACGAGTATGTACAAACAAACTTGACTTCTTTATTAGATGTTAAAAAAAATTATCTGAGAAAAAACGATCATATCACTTCATACCAGAGGGAGCTGAACTGGTAGAACATGAAAAATATTCACATACTATCTCTATAGCCAAATTCACATACCATCTCTATTATTTAATATCCTTAACTGTCATGGCGCCTCCTTTTATATAGCCGAAAATGTACAGCTTTTTTTCTTTCACGTCGTCATTTACTGCCCTTGCAGTGAGATTCTGGATTCAGTAAACCAATGTTAGACTCGCTCTATCCTTGGCATACTTTAAGAAGCGACTGAAAAATCTCTTAATTTCTAGTCAGTAAATATAACGTGTTTCATTCATAATTTCCTTTTCCTTTGATTGATGTATTCCTTTTCCTTTGATTTAACATTTATTATGTATATACTCACAATTTTCATTAAGATGAATAATCATTGAATGTTCAGTTAGTAAAATATGTAACTAGCCGATAAATGATTTAATTGTGTGGTATCATAAATAGATGTCATTGGTAGTTCAAATTCTGACATAATCTGGGAATATTCGAGATATAATCACTGCGCCCCAACCGCGGGGCTATACGCTATCTGACTTAGTATTTCATGGCCCCACGGTTGGGGTGGTACTCACGGAGAAGTTAATAAATAAATTAAAGTAAAACATATACGATTTTTTTAATAACTCAAAGATTGGTTTATAGAAAAGAGATTAATGTAAAGCTCAAACATTAAAGTTGGTGTCTTTCAGTAGAAGTGTTGTCAGCGGTGTTTTTAACAATGTATAGACTATATGGAACTCATCAGCGTTTTAAAGACGAAATGGTAGCTGTGTGGCAGCACAAGACGAAATTTTGGCTGTATGGTTCTAAATATTGTCATGTTTCCAAGGTCCATGAGAAGACTTTTCAGTTTTGAGAACATATGCCTTAAGAGAATGGCTGTCAGGAAGTGCGATCACATAACGAATGGCCATCTCCGGACGTACCAGCAGCCTATAACTATCACAAAAAATATGTGATGCTGGAGCTGTTAAGGTCACTTGCTATCTGGTAGTTAGTCAAGAGCAGTGAAATTTGATGAATCAGACGTCCATCGTAAACCGTACACCATACACCAGTGTTGCGATTGGTAATTGTGCAGTCTCATTGTGACAGAGAGGACGAGAAGGGCCGGACTGTTGACTGACCTCGATGAAGGCGTTTTATGACATCCCTATGTTACTGATGGAACGTATAGCTTGATGATGAAAAAAAATGTATGTACTACTCAGAGTGCTCGAAAAATAAATGGTTAAAAAAATTGAAACATGTAAAATGAACTGTTTTCCATATTGATTTTGTTAAGATGAGAAGCTGTTAGGTAGTTTCCAATTGTTACTCTGCATATGTTTGAAACTATTAGTTATGAAGGGCTTCTTTTGATGTAACAGGGCGTGAGATAAATTCGTAAGTATGTTAAAAATGCCGATTTTTTTTCTATAAATAATAAAAAAATAATTTATACAGCACAGTTTAGAGAATAGGCTCTCCTCAAGAGCTCATTTACTCGAGATTTGAGTCCACTATGGTTGACAAATTAAAACTACTCGTATTACAATAAATAAAACAAGTTGATTGTAAGGACAGAAAGGCGGTTGCTGCGACCATTAGATAAGGAACTTCCCCGCATTTGCATATGTCAAGAAAAATTATTTAGTAAGAAAATTTACCTAAAATTTCCTAAGGAAGACGAATTACAAAGAAACCTTCGTAGATTTTCCGATATGTGATAGTAACACATTTGGCTATAGGTGCAGTGTAGTATATCATACGTGTGGAGTGTAGTGTGTTTGTGATGGTAACACGTTCGGCTATAGGTGAAGTATGTGTGGAGTGTAGTGTATTTGTGATGGTAACACATTCGGCTATAGGTGAAGTATGTGTGGAGTGTAGTGTATTTGTGATGGTAACACATTCGACTATAAGTGAAGAATGTGTGGAGTGTAGTGTATTTGTGATAGTAACACATTCGGCTATAGGTGAAGTATGTGTGGAGTGTATTTGTGATGGTAACGCATTCGGCTATAGGTGAAATATGTGTGGAGTGCAGAGCATTTGAAATGATTTTATCTTTAAATGATGTAAAATATTTGGCATTTTACAAAATTATTGTTCAGAAATGTTGTCAAATAGAAACTACTTCATTAAATGCCTACCTGGATTTTATGTCATTAAACTGTTAAAATATAAAACATTACGACATGTTCCTTGCAGAGTAAAAGAAGAAAGAGTTCTCTAAGCTTTTCTATCCAGATACACTACTTTAACATCCTCTGCATTCATACATATCTTCTAGCCGTCGTAGTTCTACCTTATTTATCTTACTTTTTGTAAATCACAATTATATCCTTTTAATTATTATATATAAACCGATTAAAATTAAATCAGCAATACGTGCGACTTAACGTAGCTAGAAATCTAGTACATATACAATTATTCTCGGTCTGCTATACGTTCTGAATCGAGGCAAGTCGTGCAAATGAACATATTGCACATCGTTGCATGTCAAAAAGTTTCGACATTACCGACAAACCGCGTACAACTGCACAGCACCAATTACGTGTGAACTTTCAAGCGCTTAATTAAAACAATTTTGAAATATCCATTTCGCTTTTAAAAATTCGAAATCGGCGTGCTGAAAGAGTTGTGTCTGATTCTATTGAAACTTGAACTGAGCATTCAGAGACTCGATTTATTATTTTTAACTTTCGTAATATGATTTCTTATATGTGTGGCTCCTCTATTTGGTATTTCTTAATTGGTACTCAGATTAAGTAGTTTTTTACTTAAAACATGAATAATTTCCAAAAGTTGGAGCTATTTCCTTCCATAGTCCATATATGAAGATTATACATTAAACTCTTGAGACATCGAGTGTTGTGGGGACGATCAATGCCCTTTATTGTGCTTGGGGTATTCGCATTTTGATTTTTTATTTACATTTGTTTGTATTATACTCGTATATCCCTTTACCACCGATGTCAAAAGTCACGCCAGGAGTGTAGCAATGCGGACTGTACGCCTGTGGATGACCCCGTGTTGTGTTGGTAACATGGGATTTTGTACAGTTGTGTGCGCTTGTTTCTGTCTAATTATTTTTGTTGTAATTGTTTAAAAAAAATATGTTCTCTGTCCTTAATGTTTTGAGAACTCACTACTGGGCTGTTTTATTTTAATTATAATTGTTATAAGGTTCATCGTACCATTTATTTATATAAATAAATACATGAATAACAATAAATTACAACATTCATCAAAAGATCGAAGCGATATCTCGGGAAACATGGAAGTGCGTGCTTCAAAATTTTCGAACCAGATAAGATAAATGCCGTTGATGCGATGGTGATCATCATAACGATATAATTTTTTTTTAAATCACACTTTTTGTTACATATTTGTTGTAAATAAAGTTGATTACAATAAACCTTTACGAGCATTATGAATTTTTCGAAAGTGAATTATATTATGGGATATCTGTATATTTCTAAATTAATCGTTTTGTGTAATTTTGCGACGTGTACTTTAAAAGAAGGGTTGGTATATTATCTTCTTCATCCTAAACATTATATCAGCAACACTGGGATGGCATAAAACGCGTCCAGGTCGGTCCTTAGCCCGGCACTCTACGTCCTCCGCATCAAGCCGAAACTACGAATTTCTCTATCGTAACACTAGTATATAAAGTAAGATGAGCATCCGATTCACCGAGTTATTTGTAAGAAATAAAAACAGTCCAGCTATTAACATGACGAAGTAACAAGCGGGTCGTTAATGTGTGATATAACCGCCTCGTCAGAAAATAAACCATCTTATTCACCACACGCTCATGCACTTGTTATTACACTTTCGTTTTGTACAGCATAATCTGACAAACTTATTACCATGTGGCAATCTTCTCAACTAACCAACCAAAAATACGTTAAAGAGGTCTTCAGTGAAAACCATACTGGAACCCTTTTTAAAAATGTGGGGACAAACGTGCGCTGAACCCGGAACCCCCGAGTTGGACGACATGGCCTTACTACCTATACCTAGGTCACGGGTGTCATCACCACATGATACTCATCTTCCATCTTCCTAAGGCATAAGAAAATAATATTTTCTTTATTCTTAAAAAGAGTCTCATGAAATTAAACCAAAACAAACTTTTGTTATATTCTGTATAAATTTCTGAATATTTTTTTTTTAGATTCCGCATAAATTTCTAGATATTTTTTTTTCAAAAACTTGTACAGAAAATAGAAATAGATATTCCAAAAACTGATTTAAAACTTAATAAAATCATTATACTCGATATAAAAAGAAGTAAAGGAACTATGTCGAGTTAAAATGAGAAACGATGCGCTAATATATCAGTTATAAATTGTTTTTGATCGTTCTCCGTTCGCACGCTTTCTTACAACTCCATTAATTCAATTCAGGGCCTAATCAATCACTATTATGCTCTGAAACATCGAGAAATGATTAGGCAAATTATGCTCAACATTAAATTTCCGATACTCGCTGAATATTAATAAAATATGTTAAAGAGAAAATTAGTTCAACCTCTGACTGTCAAAGTTATACTATATTATTTCAAATTTTAGTTATACGAGTAACATAACTCGTACAGTACTAACTGATGAACTTCTTGTTATTTTGCAATATCTTCCATCAAAACAAAGATACGTTGAAACATCATATTATATAAATAAAACCGGTATATTTTTTAGTTAAACACTATCTAATGATATACTATTCAGATTTATCCAGACACGTTATTTCTGTACAGTTTCCCGAGTTTTCCTTAATTTGAATGGTTGAAGTAAAATAGTCACCAAGTACCAAAAAAAAACAAAAAAAACTAAGTATGCAGTTGCGTTCTATATGTCATATAGAATGAAATTGCATACTTAGTTTTTTTTTGTGGTTCTTAGTGACTATTTTACTTCCACCATTAATTTACTCATCATAAAGAATCAAACCCGAAACCTTTGGATGAAACACAAACAATCTACTACTAGATTTCGCAATACCTGTTTTTTTGTTATAACATACTATGTATGTTTAGATATTTTCCTAATAGTTCCATTCCACTGTTTTACATATATTTAAAAAAAAGGGCGCTTAACTCTGGAAAATGGTGCCAATTCTTATGATCAACTCGTTGAGATTCTATGTAGAAAGTATCGAGTTTTAAGCGCATGCTGAGCTTGGTCTCGTATGAATACTCTTCACTTGGATAGTAAGAAATCTCTTAAAAATAAAATGATCAAAGATTACTGTTGTGCTTTTTTAAACTTTATACTGATAACTATGTTAATCGTAAGCTAGATTTCTGGTAACTAATCGTAAGCAATATATTAGATAACTAATATATTGGTGGGCTGTATCTTGACCGGGGGAATGTTATTAGATGAGCCCCGACCTTTTGATAGCTTCTCTCTTAAATGTATTTTCTGCCATTTATGTGTTTTTGAAGTGTATTAAATACTATTATATTACGTACATACTATGTTGCTATCAATAAACCTATATTTATTTATTATTTATTTATTTCCCCTAAAATAATGTTAAAAAAGTAAGGAAAATAACAATAAAAAATATATGTCCTAGATTTTAGCATTAACTTTGTGAAACTTCGTATTAGAATAAATTTAATTTTTTATTGCTTAGAAGTAACATAAGCTGCCATTAATCATATTTAACGTTTCTACTTCCTTAGACCTAAATCAGTATGCCTGAAGACACGCCTCAGGATAGAAGGTAGCAACGCGAGTCTCAGTGATTAAGTAGTTTATTTAATAACAAAGAAAAAAATATTTTAAGACTGGACCTTTCGTTTGATTGATGGTGTTTGGATGTGAAATACGTAGAACCTCTTAAGTTTGTTTGTGTCGTATGTCTTAACTCTTTCGTACTATACGTTGGAACGTGGTGAGATTTATTGTAATGTTTCAATATCTTCCAACTTACCAAAAAAAATTATGTTTATCAGACATTAAGTGAAAACCAGACAAAATATATTATACGAGTATTTTTTAAAATAGGTACCAACTGGAATCGAGCCCGAGATACACGGGATAGAAGACAAGTATCATACTTGTGCAATTTATGTTTTTTTAGAAGTGTTATTCAGGTGTGATCTTGTACATACTATGTTGCTGTCAATAAACCTAATATTTATTTATTTATTTATTTATACCAACTAGGCCACAGAGATCGTCATTGTTTGCTTGAATCCTAAAGAGTAATTGAACTATAGCAAAATAATATTCCACAATCGTTCATTCTTATGGTACTTTCAACACATCCGAATTGGTGATACGGACATATTGAAGAATGTGGTTAGTAGACAATTTTGTCTTCGGCCCCAGTAATCACGCCTTTGGGTTTGAAACCACTGAATAAGGTACGGAACTCGCAGTCCATCATAGCACGTATTCACAATGCTACCTCACGTAAAGAGGTAACAACACTCGCAGACGCACAAAGAAGATTAAATAGAATTACCTTTAGAATCACATTATGAGAACTTTCTCTAAATAACTACAATATTTTACTAGAAACGTTTGTAAACGTGGCAGAAGGTAGAAATTGAATTAAAAATTATAGTTAAACATTTTTTCTATTAATAAATGCAATGCTATAATATAAATATACTAGTTCGGACTCAAAGAGAAAATAAGTTGTGAAAGTCTTAAAAAACATATAAAGTTACCTAAAACTAACTAAGTGTAAATGGTTCAAAAATTATTACTTTAAAATTCGATTCACGGTACGTAGACTCAAATGGTAATTATATAATATGTTGTAGGGTTGTAAAATATTATATAACACAGACTCAAATGGTAATTATATAATATGTTGTAGGGTTGTATAATATTATATAACACAGACTCAAATGGTAATTATATAATATGTTGTAGGGTTGTAAAATATTATATAACACAGACTCAAATGGTAATTATATAATATGTTGTAGGGTTGTATAATATTATATAACACAGACTCAAATGGTAATTATATAATATGTTGTAGGGTTGTATAATATTATATAACACAGACTCAAATGGTAATTATATAATATGTTGTAGGGTTGTAAAATATTATATAACACAGACTCAAATGGTAATTATATAATATGTTGTAGGGTTGTATAATATTATATAACACAGACTCAAATGGTAATTATATAATATGTTGTAGGGTTGTAAAATATTATATAACACAGACTCAAATGGTAATTATATAATATGTTGTAGGGTTGTATAATATTATATAACACAGACTCAAATGGTAATAATATAATATGTTGTAGGGTTGTATAATATTATATAACACAGACTCAAATGGTAATTATATAATATGTTGTAGGGTTGTAAAATATTATATAACACAGACTCAAATGGTAATTATATAATATGTTGTAGGGTTGTATAATATTATATAACACAGACTCAAATGGTAATTATATAATATGTTGTAGGGTTGTAAAATATTATATAACACAGACTCAAATGGTAATTATATAATATGTTGTAGGGTTGTATAATATTATATAACACAGACTCAAATGGTAATTATATAATATGTTGTAGGGTTGTATAATATTATATAACACAGACTCAAATGGTAATTATATAATATGTTGTAGGGTTGTAAAATATTATATAACACAGACTCAAATGGTAATTATATAATATGTTGTAGGGTTGTATAATATTATATAACACAGACTCAAATGGTAATTATATAATATGTTGTAGGGTTGTATAATATTATATAACACAGACTCAAATGGTAATTATATAATATGTTGTAGGGTTGTATAATATTATATAACACAGACTCAAATGGTAATTATATAATATGTTGTAGGGTTGTATAATATTATATAACACAGACTCAAATGACACAAATATTGTTTTTTTTTTTAATAATACAGTGTATGGTACATATGCTCAAATGGGTTAAAAAGTGCTGCTTAAAAATACTGTGTAAGGGCTCATATACTCAAATGGTACAAAAAATGTTGCTTTAGAATACGATGAAGGGTACATACACAAATTATATGAATATTATTGCTTTACAATACGGTGTAGGGTACATACACAAATAATACAAAAATATTGCTTTACACTACGAAGAAGGGTAAATACACAAATTATATGAATATTGTTGCTTTACAATACGGTGTAGGGTACGTACACAAATAGTACAAAAATTGTTGCTTTATAATACGGTGTAATTGACTCATTGACTCAAATGTTATAGAAACTGTTGGTTCGCAATAACGTGCTGAATACATAGAGTCAAAAATAAATAAATTGTTGATTTACTTGATAGAGTACGTAGACTCAAATTATTATAAAAAATATATAATTGATACTTGAAACAGTATATTGACTTCGCAAACTACCTTATGGTACGAAGACATGACTGGATGTTAACACTTTATTAACAAAGTGAACAACCACATGAAAATAATAAGCAAAAAGGATAATCTTAGCCTTTTTCATAAATTGTGAGTTCTGAGTATTTTTTCAAGGATTCCGTTTTTTCTTTCCTTTGGAGAATTTTAATTTGGGAAGATTTTTAACACAGAATCTAATTAACTTAAAAGACAACGAACCGTTGAATTTTAAGCCAAGGTTATTTATTGTAAATGTTATTTTATTTTGAAAGCTAGACGATCCACAGTGGGACAATTTAGGTAACGTTGTTTATAATACATTATAAAAAATAACAGGAATGAGATATAATTAAAATACTAGCAATAACCCGTCAATAATGAAAGTTAAAAAAATCATATTTTGAATTTCTTGCATCATGGTATAAATACTCGTAGGCCAAAACCCATACGATGGTTGTCGTCAAAGAAAGAATACGAGAATTGAATTTTGAATACAAAAGAGCGAGAGAGGAATACTTGGATTCTCTCCGAAAGTAATTCGAAATTTGAATCTCGGTGGGTCCGCGATACTGAAAGAATTTTAAATACCTAGCTTACAATTTTTAAACCGGTGTAAAAGGGGACGATGTATAAATGATATATATAAACCAATTTTCCATTTATGAATATATATTTTCATAAATGTAAAATTTGTTTTACTTCCGTGAATATTTCACAGGTTGCAACTAGTTACTGATTAATAATACAATGAGGTACGGTACCGTGCCAAGAATGATATTCAGAAATTAAAAAACGTATAAAATTCAATATTTAAAACATGCATCAGAGCATCTTTCTTTTCAAATGCATACTATTGTACTCGTATATACTCGTATTAGTTGACATGTTTTTATTAATGTTTTGGTTTATATGGTCTTTAGGTTTAAAATTAGGATAGGTTCATTGGTTTTTATATTGTGACTGACGTACAAAAGACGAGAATTAATTTTTGTAATGTGGAATAACATACTTGTAGGTATTTTTTATTATATTTTACTTCAATTTCATTTCCATTTTTTTTCTTTTATTAATATTATGATTTCAACAATAACTGTGTAACAATTCCGTTGGATAGAATAAGAGTACGACGAGCTTATAAAGGTGTGGCAATTTATTGCATTATTGTATTACACTTTGGTTCTATACACAATAAAATGACGAGCTTATAAAGGTGTGGCAATTTATTGCATTATTGTATTACACTTTGGTTCTATACACAATAAAATGACGAGCTTATTAATATGTTGTTTTTTTTCCAATCAACCAGAAATATGTTAAATATTCTTTCGGTAAAAACTAGACTGGAACACTTTAAAAATATCGTTTGTGGGATAATAAAGAAAAAAAAATTGGAGACATATACGTTATTTGATGGGTGGTGTTTAGACGTGAAGTACGAAAAATATATTAATTGGGTTTCAACATGAATCAAATTTATGACCTCAGGGCTGAAAGATAAGCGTCTTACCAACTAGCAAAACAATAAGGCGACCTCCATGAGTTAGTTTCACATTTCTTCTGCAAAGATTCAAGTCTGGTTGTCACTGAATGCCTCTTTAACATCAATATTTAACACTAAAAAACCTCTTTAACATTAACAATTAGTTCGAAGATATGGTTTTTTTATCTATACTAGTTAGCTACATGGTTATATCCACCAGATTGTGCTGTGTAATAGGAAAGTGTAATATTATAAAATATCAAACGGCTTTTTTTGGGGTACCATCGAAGGTCTAATCCGAAACCCCTGCTAAGAATACAAGCTATCTAGATTACATTTTATGTGAAAATATACAAATATTTCATCCCGCCATGTCCTTTATGAAGTAGGCGAGATAATAAATCTCCATACTTTTCTATCCAAACACATTTTCACCTCCTCCATATTCGTATATCTCATCATACACTATCTCGTATAATTAACGCTTCTCATTTTACCTTGTTTAAAAATTTAACCCACTTTATCCAGCTATGTTTTCCTCGGTCAACCCTATCCATGCACACCTTAAACTTCTGAATTGTGTATTTGTTTAGTCGTTCTTTCGTCATTTGTTCTCTTCTACATGTCCAAATCATCTTAGCGTTCATTTCTTTATTTTCCTAACAATATAAATGTTATCCATTCATTATGTAAATAGATTTGCTATCAATATCAATAGATTTGCTAAATATGTATACTTCAAAGGTAATTAAAGAAAGAAAATGTACCATATATATTTCCTTACAAGATTTCTAGCTCGATAACCTAGTAATAATACACTGGACCATTTAAAATTTAAATAGTTATAGGAGTATATTCCTGTATTCATGAATTCATTATTAAGAAGGCAGGATGGAGACATCAGAAATTAATGTATGTATACAATGGATGTTTTATGTAACATAAATAAAGGAGCTTTAGGATCGTTTGGATATGTGGAGAGAATGATAAAAAATTGCTAAGAGTCTTAAGTAAAAGGTGTGCGTGGGAGAGGCAGACCGAGGAAAATATGATTGTTTAAAATAGACCAGATTTTCAAAAAAACGTAAAGAGATATATAAATAATAGAAGATTTTGCATGAAGAGATGTATGAATGTGGAGGAGACAAAACTTATGTGCTTGGATAGTTTGAATATTTGTTCTCTCTATCATGCGTAATGATATGTACGAGTATGTATCAAATCATATATCCACTAGAAATAATTCCAAATTCCATGTTATTTATATTGTTCAGCTTCCATTTATTGGTTTATTGCATAAAAAATTATGTCGAGTGCATGGTCTGCAAAAATGTACTGATTATTTAAAATGTGTTAAGTTGGTTGCCTAGTTGATAAGACAAGTGTCTGTCGACCCATGAATTGCGAGTTTAAATCTCTTTGATACTATTTTTATTTTAATATGACACCAGTTTGGTTTTCACTTATAGATATTGTCCCATGGCAAAAAGGTGGTTAGGTTGTACTACGTCAAATGTAAGTATAATTTTTATTTTAAAATAACACCAGTTTGGTTTTTACTTATAGATATTGTCCCATGGCAAAAATGTGGTTAGGTTGTACTACGTCAAATGTAAGTGTAATTTTTATTTTAAAATGACACCAGTTTGGTTTTCACTTATAGATATTGTCCCATGGCAAAAATGTGGTTAGGTTGTACTAAGTCAAATGTAAGTGTATTTTTTATTTTAAAATGACACCAGTTTGGTTTTTACTTATAGATATTGTCCCATGGCAAAATGGTGGTTAGGTTGTACTAAGTCAAATATAAGTGTATTTTTTATTTTAAAATGACACCAGTTTGGTTTTTACTTATAGATATTGTCCCATGGCAAAATGGTGGTTAGGTGGTACTATATCAAATATAAGTGTAATAATGGGTTATCGCGAGCTAACACATGTTATATAAAAAATGTA